>OX377204.1:33499072-34106209 GCA_947396885.1 Heligmosomoides polygyrus polygyrus | reverse complement strand
TCTGCATTCGAGTACTGGCAGGTGTTGAAGCAGTCTCCATCCGAAGTGGTCATTTTATGGCCTTCACTGGGACCCAGTTTTGCGAATTTCCCTCCTTTTCTTCGATTTAGTCTCCAGGTTTGCTCTGAATGAGAAAATGGTTTGGCTGGTGATTTTTGCCACCCTAGCAGCTTTTCGATGATATAATATGGCTCAGATGCGAGATGGTCGAAATTGTACCCTATCTGCACCCTGTCGACTATGAGACCGGGACCTGGTCTCGGCCTGAGCCCAGCGCTGGTGATGGCGCGCCGCCGATGACCCTTGTTCAGCTCGCGCCTGAGTGCGATACCCAGTGGCAGGGTCCTACTAGCAATAAAACCAACGCCGATCGATCTTCTAAGAGCTGTTCCATGTCCCGCCTTCGCTCTTGAATCGTTTGTGTTTTAGTTGCCCTAACCCATTGTAAATTCTGTAAACAGTCGCTATTTGTTGTTGCAAATATAGTTCGTCTCCTCAAGATCAAGATTCACTTTCGAATTCTCATATTCATCGCTTCTGCCTCCCTTTATATTTATATTATTTTTATATTAATATTTACAATTTCGAAGCAACTACACACTTTTTAGATCAAATCGGACACTTTTCAAACAAAGTTGGACATTCTTCTATGTATGCTTGACGCCTTTTAAATCAAACAGAACATCTACGAAATCAAAATGAGCATCTTTCAGATTAAACAACGGACTCTCCAACATTGTTAAAACAAATTTTGCTTAAAAAGCTTAGTACTTTTAGTACTTCTTTCTTTGAAATTTTTAAATTCACCTGTACTAATAGAACATTGTTTGAAATTTTACAAAAATTTTATTTTTCAAGTAAAAATAATGAATTCGATTTTGTTTTGAAGCATACAAAGCAGCATTTTTTTTAGCATATTAAAGAGATCGTGCTTTGCACTCGACTAGGTCGTCGCGCTTTTTATTCGATGGATAGCAAACATTGTGGATGAAGATAAAAGATGGAGGACGGGGGTCCAATTCCTTTTTGGATGCACCAGCATTCTAGTTCTACGGGTACTCTGAAGCAGTTATGAGTGCAAATTCCGCCCATATAATGACTTCTCGAATGCAGACCAACGATGCCGTCCAGTAAAGAAGAATCGAGCTCCGTCACTGCTCTAATACGATCTTGCAACCAATTAAATATGTGGAAAATCCATTACAGCTGAAGAAAACTGCGTACTTGGAGTTAATTATAAGGGGCCGTTTTTTAGCTCTTAGACCTGTTTTGACAGAGTTTAAAGGTGGTTTTTTCCAGCTGGCTTAACATAAATAAATGTTTGCACGGGAGAGTATATTTGGTGAGGAATAGCGGCCTGAAAGTGGACCTTCAGCGTACTTGGATTAAACTTGCGACGGGATCAAAATTAACCAAATCTGCTGGTGTTTAACGTTGCAGTAATAGCTACAACAAGCTGAATTCAGATTTTTTGAGAAACATAGTGAATTCCGGATTTCGACGAAGCTGGCTAGTGGAATGGCCAAGGAAGACGCCAATGGCGCTTTTGGAGAGGTCGTAAATCAATTAGCGGACGTTTGAGAGGACGAGCTCCACAATTAGGTCAAGAATTTGCAATTCTACAGTCCAAGCAGGTAGTGGGATTGGTAGGTGGGTGGTGATTCTAATGGTGCAATTTAATTTTCATATAACTAAATTTGAACGGAGTTATGGCACTCCGACGGTTTGCGACGGAAAAATCTGTCGCAAAGCGTCGATTGTTCACGAATTAGGAGCGGTATTGTACACAAGTAAGGAAAGAGACTCGTGGATCTGAATAACGGGAACAGTTACTTAAAGCCGCCGCAAATAGGTCACACCAAATCAACTCGTCACTATATTGAAATCAGTATACAGAAAAACAGGCCGACTAGGCCCACAATTGCCGCACTGAGAAGTTTTTCTGCTCTCTAATTGGAGACACAAAACTGATCATCAAATCAGAAGTTTTAATAACTAATAAAGATAACTTTCACTAGATGTTGACATCATTTCTCATGGGTTGGGCCGTATAGTGCTATTCGGTTATTGAATCTGAGGAATCGTGAAAAAACGTGAAGAAAAACGTGAAGCCAATAAATGAGTTCAGTAGATTTAACGAGGCTAAAATTAATATCAAAAAGGAACTGCTAGTAAAATACCTAACGCGGAATCAGACAAGAATATGCTGGACGAATCACTGCACTGCTATATCAGCCAAAAAACACACGAGCTGCCAAGACATCAAGCGACTAATTTCCTCGACTAGCCAAAGCATTTGCAGACAACATCGCGATCAGACCTTTTGCAAAGAAGGAATAGAAGAGATGGAGCTGACAGATTGACTTCATTCAAAAATGGACGTTCTCGATGCGCTGCGGCTTACCACGAACTGTTACATGAAAACTGGTTATTCAAAGCAGCAAAAGGCTCGGAAGAGAAGAAAAAGAGGAACTGATGGCCATCAGCGGCATTTGTTGACGTTGCGCCTATCCCTCATCGGCAGAAGTGAATGACATTTGACAGCACGGTGCAATGATGTTCGCTGATAAATGGGTACGAATTGAACACTTCAACTAATTCCGCCTCCCAGTCCTAAGGGACCGCCGCAAAATTAGCTCCTCGAAAGGTTTCGTCGTTGTGTTCTTCTTCTATTCTTCTCAATATAGCAGAAGCCTCGGAAACATCTACGTCGAGTATAATCTGCAGTCTATCTCACACACTAAATACATAGCAAAATTCTTTTACCTAATTATTATACATTTTTCGTCCACTTATATATAGCGGCTAACCAAAAGCGCATTTTTGATACCGTTGAGCTCTACATATGACCTTAGTTTGAGAGATATGTAGCATGAAACGCGTTTGGAAAAGGCTTTACAGCGCCTTAACACGAATAAGCGCTCATGGTCTTCCTACATAGACGTAGACGCAAGAAGCAACTATTACAGCAATGTTCAAACATTCACATAAAAGGTAGCCACATATTGGTCCTGTTTTTTGGGTATCGCTGACGAGGTCTAGCCAAACAAAGCTCAGACTCTATACTCCTGCTGCCGAAACTCAGGTAGGTGTGGGTTTGTTTTCTATACAAACCTCAGAGGGTTCAAGAAATTTTTAGACGATAACAAGCACTTAATAACTTTATCCTCTCAAACCCTTTGTAGTCTCGGGCCTCAACATAAACCACACCGACATATGTGTTCTCTACTAGCCTTGTTAATATGAATATTCCTAACTGTTGATGATAACTGTTTCCTGTTGCTCTCGTGTTGCGTTCTCTTTCATTGTGTAGGTGAGCTTATTTGCTCAATACATGTTTCTTTTCTGATTTTTATGATCTCAAACAGTTTTTCGAAAAATTTGCACATTAATAAACATCTTGCTGAAAAAAAGCTAATGAGTCGTCTATTCTTTATGTCCGTCTCTGCCTCTCCATCAGTGATATGTATGTTCAAGCTGCGAGGCGGGCTAACCGAGTACTGAATAATGGCAAGATCAGAACGGCGCACGCATAGACCAAAACCGTTTACGATGACGAAACAGGACTATAGGACAAGGCTAGACAAGCGATTAAAAGCCCTACACCGAGAGAGCCAAGTTGAAGCGCCAGGTGTAGCGTCGACCAAGCATGGTGTGCGAGAAGAAAAGCTTAGCTGGTGCCTAATGCCTAGTCGGACAACCATGGCTATGCAAGTCTGTGCATTTCTTTTTTGAATAACCACTCCTACTTACTGAAAGTACTCACGTTTAATGTAGTTGAATCCTTCGTCACCGCAGATGTTCCACGACACTCAAAAGAAAGCTCTACAGAACAGCAGCCAGGCCTGTCCTTCTGTACAGAAGGGCCGTGGGTGAAGCACAGGAGCGGCAATTGCACGCTGCGGAAATGGGGATGCTGAGGGGATGTGGATGACAGGGGGGGGGGTGCGCAGTGAGGATGTCATGGCAGTGTTAAAAACAACTCCTATACAGATGAAGATGGAGGAGCAACGCACGAGGTGGTACGGACACATCCTCAGAAGACCAGAGAAACGTCCCATAAGGTTGGCTCTTTTTCGAGGCTCCCGGAAAGCGTCAGAAGGGAACCCAAAGAGGAGGTGGGAAGACGTCATCAAGAGACACCTTGGTGAGGCAAACGACGCCACTTATGGAATGAGGAGACGACAGATCACAAGAACAGGGTACCCAACGACTGCGCGGACTAAACCCTCAGGAGAAGAAATATCACGTTTAGTGTAGAACAGATCCACTGCGATCCGCTGCAGGTCTCACCTTTGTCGCTGAAGGATCACGTAGTACTTCGTCGACGGTACCGCTTGCTGCTTAATTCAAAAAACAGGCTTCCCTTCACCATTAAATGGACGTCTGGATTACTATGTATTTCTTTTTTGGTTGGAAAAGCGTCAAGCGCTGGCCAACAAAAATATGCCTTCGTTGCATTATTTTTTATTGTGAAGATGACTACGCAAAAATTTATAGATTGAATCTTAAACTCCTCTTATTCAGCGCACTCCAGATTCACATCGCAAACGCAACATCGCACAACACCACTTTTTCAATCTCTAGAAATGAAAAACCAAGAAGAAGTCCTACTGTGATAAGAAGTATGTCGAAAACGCCTTTCTATTAGGATGAGTCATAAATTTTGCAACATTTCCATTTTTTAGAATCTAAAGTAAACCCGTTGAAGTATTATATTTTGTTTGAACGCTTGTTTACTCGCGATCATTTTGGACTATGAGTAATTAATTGTTCTTGCTTTGTTGAAAAGTTTTACTCTCTCGGACGATGACCACTCAAAGCGAAGAAGTGTGACTTCATTTTCAGTTAGTTTCAGCTCGGCAGGAACCCAGCTACGGGGGTCAAGGGGAAGCACATTCAGGCAGTCAACGGCAAGTTCACTCCTAAACGAATAAATTATTGGAGATGGTATCAGAAGTTCTTTCGCCAAGAAGGGCACAAAGACAAACCACTCCGGGGAAGACCAACTACTGTAAACAAAGGGCGCCTGCGCAAATCCATTCAGTCGAATCCTCCTCAAACCACACTAGTACTGATCGCTGATCTCCACACCTCCGAGCGAACCACCGCTCGTCGGCTTCAGAAGATGGGAAGGTCGCCAAAACCGCCTTCGTCAGTGCCCCATGCGTTATTAGAAACCCAGGTAAATCGCTGTGCTTCCGACTGCCGAGAGCTCCGGCACCGGTTTAAGCGGAGCCTGGATCGAATCCTTACCAGCGGTGAAGGGGGAATGTTCCACTAAAACTTTGAAGCCGGAGAGCAATAGCTGAAACAGAATGAGCTGGGGGTTCTGACGTCGAAGCCGGGGCTCCACAGGAAGAAGGTCGTGCTGTGCGTTCGGTGGATGTGAAGTGGTCCAGTGCACCAGGGAGCTGCTCCACGTAGTCAGATTATCCTCGTCGTTCACTTCTGCCAACAACTCGACTAGATCCAGCAAAAATTAGTGCAGAAAGAAGTCGATATGAGCCAATGTTTCTTCCACAGGGCGACAGCCGACCGCTTACGGCACTTCAGACGCTGGTAAAAATCTAGGAATTGGGCTGGACCAAAATCAAGCAACCACCATACACTTTCGACACTTACGTTGTTACAGGATGTTTTGTTACGATCAAAACTCTTGCGCCAGGCGAGACTCGAACCCGCATCTTCTGCTTTCCGGGCAGCGATGTTCGCCTTAAAGGCCGCCACAGACTTCTGCGGCGCCGCTCGGCGGCGCCGCTCAGCGGCTTGACTCATCATCAGTGGGAGCGGTGACGACGAGGTACTGTACTGTTTCTAGTCGGGACCGACTGGTGCTTAACAATAACGCGCCCCGATGACGATCGCGCGCCCGCATCGACCGTTCCGCTCTGGATCCCGCCGCGAAAGGGCAGAGCGCAGAGCGCAGACAGACAGACGCTGGAGCGGCGCCGCCGGGTGGAATGATTCAAGTCATTTCCGCCAGCGACGCCGCCGGTGCCGCCGGTGCCGCCGGCCGGCCAGCGGCGCCGCAGAAGTCTGTGGCGGCCTTTACACCACCGGCGCTGTTTGACCGCACGTAATATCCGCGACATCCTCGAGGTCCGTCAACACCTACCCGTGATACGGGGTAGTTTTGTGGGAAGTAGCGCAAGCCATGTTCTTCAAGATGTCCCATATAGAGTAATTCAGCAGATTCAAATCCGGTCTATACAGAGGTCATTTCTCTGCCGAAATGAGGTCCTTCAAGTTGGCGCGGCACCAGTCCTGAACAATCCTCGACTCTGTGCAGGTGTCTAGTCCTGCTGGAAGAGATACGGCTTATTCTCGAGGTGGGATTCAAGCCATAGGACCAGTTGCTTCCTTAGAACGTCAAAACAGATAGTTCTACTGTTTTATCTTCACTCCTGTATCCACGAAAACGAGAGGTGCTTGTGATGAATGCACAAACCATGATACTGGCCGGATGCGCTTTACCTGCAGCGAGCCTTCCGCCAGAATTAGCCCTTTGGAGTCCTTGAAGAGGATGTAACACTTTCACAGGTTGAATGCACAAAAGTATCAAGTCACTGGAGGTCAAAGCATAGAACGAAATCGACGTGGACTACTCGCTGCGCATCGTCGATTCCTTCCCTCGTCGTCTTCGCTCCTGCATTCGCAGCAAAGAAGCCCTTATAAAATACAAGTAATGCTATCCTGTTTGCTAGATCATTGTTGACATTTTGTATATAAACTTGTTAAATTTTACATTGTGTTGTCATTTCTAACGCTTACGTTTAGTGCGTCAACACTTTTCACGCACCCTGTATATACGGTTCTACACTGGCAACAGAACACATGAGAAGTGATCAAGTTCGTCATACGACAAGCGCAATGATTGAGATCCTTGGAATTCAGAAAACAGACGGGTGAGTTCTAGAAGTACTTGATGGACGTGGAAGCAATCCATGGGAATGTGACATCACGTAAAACTTAGGTCAATTAAGCTTCCTGGGAAGTATGACCGGACAGGAATGCTGTGAGCACTAGGGATCCTGTGAGGAGAGGAACCTAATGAGTAGTGGGCGCTATGTAGTAGCTCCATTTATGGACGACAATGTCGTGCTTCGGCCAGCCGCATGAGGTGAGAGGATTCGAGGTATGGATCAAGAGCCGGTTCGGTTCGGCCTTGGCGCAGTTCTGGTTCTGAAGCCGAAAAGCAGCGCCGTTATAAAAAGCCTACGAAAAAGAGGGTCCACAGCCAGAACTTTTGAGGGGACTTCAAGCGCAAAGCAAGGCTTGAGCTAATCGGATAAGTAGATACAGAGATGCAAGACATCAAATGCAGAGTTTCGCTGAGCGATAATGTGGGGTTCGTTAGGGTTTATTAAACACAGTAGGAAACGGTGCAAGTCTTCTCGAACTCTGTGAGGTAGTCGAAGAGCTGGCCGAAAGCTCCACTCATGTAGGACGCATAGACAGATTGACGTGACGTCTTGGAACAAGTGAAATGCAACGAAACCTGTTTGTTCGTAGCATAGCTAGCGAGTTTCGACTACCACGTCCAGTTCGGTGCTGCCATTCGCGTGAAAAGTGTGACCGCAAAGGTTCGCTTTTCGTGTTAAAATGCTGTCTGTTCTTTGGGCACTTCACAGGATGTTCATTCTCCTACCATCGCAAGGTTGGTTCCTTCGAAACTAATCGGGATATCCTCTAAACATACGAATTGTGAAACCATACACAGGCAACATGCAACGTACACTCTTCGGAATAGCGATGCAAAAGACAATCAGAAAAATATGTGCGGCATTTCTATAAAAGCTCTTCAAGCTCTTCCAACCTACATGACACTAATGTGGGGAACAACCTCGCCGTCCTGCAATAACTCATGAAATGTGAAAGAAGAACTAGAAGAAAAAGGGTGCAATTATCGTCCAATAAGTCTTCGAACAAGTTTTCGAACTGGAAGCCACAGGCGGCCACAGAGCAACGAGACTGGACCTAATCTAATGATTGTATTGAAGAAACGCTAAAAGTCGTCGTCATGCGTTCAACGGTTTGTGACCAGATGGAAGAAAGACACAGCGCACATGTGAGATCTCCAACACGATAACTGGCCGAGCTGACAAGCTTAACCGCAGAGTCTTGAAGAACTGATAGAGAAGCAGAGCTCTCGTTAACAGGGTGCCAAGCATAGCAACTAATTTTTTTTTAAATTTTCGATAAAAATACTATTAGCTGCAAACTACTACTTAAAATGAAAAAATCAAGGAAAACATTATATGTTCCAAATTCAACATGTCAACAACTAAAGAAATGGAATATAACAACTACAGTATAAAACAAGCAATTCACTACCAACAAAGTGTGGACAGCAAAATAAACAGGCTTCCAGCAACGAATTATATTCAGGGTGTGGAGGAAGAATAGGTGTGGAATTATCATTCAAGGGAACGGTACTTACAAGGGAGGTCAATGAGCGTCCCGTGGCGGTTCTAAAAGTGACATATTGAGGGTTGTAGGGGTCTGTATGAGACGAACCGTGGTGGTTTTCAAATTTGTAGGGGTTTTGTGAAAACCACCACGGCGCTTCTCGCTCATTCATCTCCTTTGTTATTGGGTTGGGTTAGACCAGACCGATCCCCGGATTTCCCTCTTTGTTAGTTCTTTGCGAAACCGTTTTGTGTGACTGTTCTCGATGCGGGCACGAGCCCGCTAGTATTGAAAGGATTAATAAAAATACAACTATGAGCCTGTCAGTGTTAACACGTTGATGAACGCACGATTTTCGTGTACCTGATGCATGGGACCAATCGATTTTTTGAAGCGTTGAGACCGTGACACAACATCGTGTCATGCGGACCCACACAGCCGAAAGAATGTTGTGACACGACAGCTATCGTGCTAACTTTTTGGAAAAGTAGCCTTCCAAAATTTTTTGTTGTTATCGCTTTTCTCAAATCATTTAGAATACGACCACCGACAGAAAACATTCTCTTCTTCTCGACTGTTTCATGTGGCGAACAAGAGTATTTTAGGATAAGCCGCGCCACGTGGGGATAGGCGTATCTTATCTGAGGACCAGACAGTATCTTTGTAGATTCGTTGATGTGGCCAGCGAAGAACTGTTCTAGCTTCAAAATGCATTACATATTTCAAAAAATTCAAATGCGACACAGAATGTGTGAAAATAGCATGAAAACATTGAAATATTGTTCCTGTTTTCAACAGTTTTTCAGGAACGATCCTGATGAGGAAGATGAGGTCTATAATATTGCTGAAGACTAGGGAGAAAGTGATGAACTTACTGAGAAAGAAGTCCGTTAAAAATTCCGTTAAATTTCTAAAAGTTTCCGTTAAGTCGTTAAGCCAAATTTTAACGAAAAATGCCGTTAATTCGTTAAATTCGTTAAATCGTTAACCGTTAAATGTGCACCCCTGCACCTAAGCACTTCCGACTACCTTAGATCGCCACCAGGGGTGCACATTTAACGGTTAACAATTTAACGAATTTAACGAATTAACGGCATTTTTCGCTAAAATCTGGCTTAACGACCTAACGGAAATTTTTAGAAATTTAACGGAATTTTTAACGGACCTTTTTCTCAGTGAGTTTGACACATTTACCCTTAATTTTCACTAATGTTGCAGCTCTCATCCTCTTGATTAGAACTGTTCCTGAAAAAAACTGTTGAAATCAGCAAGAATGTTTCATTGCTTTCATGAATTTGTTTTAAGTTTTTAGAAATAATGCATTTTGGGGAGATGTGTAGCTCAGTCGAAGGAAGGGCCAGCTGCCCCATGCACGATATACCATGCCCCTGGTTCAAATTTCCCACGCAGGCCAACCAAGCCTTCCATCCTATTGGAGGCGGAGAATTGGTACCAGACTTGCCTAAGAAGGATACAGCGCTAAGTTCTTTATCAACTGGCCCCCGAAAGTCATTGTATAGTCATATACGCATTAAAATCGCCTCCACGACATACCGTAGAAGTAGAGTGTGTGACGCATCCCAAAAAGGATTGAGTAACACAGTTCTTTATCGTTATCGTTTAATGCATTTTGGAGCAAGAAATTTCCTTGCCGATCCCACAAGCACGTCAACGAATCCACAAAGGTACTGGTCTATCTCCTCGTAAGTTATGCCTATCCTCACCTGGTACTGCTATTCCCAAAATGCTCTTACTCGCCACCTCGAAAAGTCGAGAGAGAGAGAAAATGTTTTCGGCCGCTGAACGTATTTTCAATGATTTTTGAAAAATGCTAAGAGAAAACTAGGAAGGCTACTTCTGAACGTTGACACGTTGACGCTTTTCTTGACGTTGACGCTCTTGTGTCACAGCTTTTCGGCAGTGTGGGACCGTGTGACACAATGTTGTATCTCGGTCCCGGCAGAAACAAAAGAGGTTTCAGGTTTTTCTTTCTCGTAGAACAGTCACACAGCAAGGGTTAGCAATGAACGACATAGGAAAGGGGAAATTGCGGGTTTTGCTTGATCGCACATTTTAAGATGCCTTGTCTTGAACGATGATTCCATACCTGTTTTTATTCCACACTAGGCATTGGATCCGACGCCGATTCGGATAATTCGGATCCTTCTTTTTCCAACCTTTGTTAAAACGATAATGCGAATAATAGGATTTTTGAAAAGCTCGAATCTCATGGTGATTGAGACAGGTGTCACCTTCACTAGACCAAATGTTCAGAAAATTCAGATAATGGTTTTGGCTTAAAATCTGATGCCCTATCCGATTCGGACATCCAACGTGAGATCTGAATAGAAATAAGTTATTTGGATCATCCAAAAGTTCTTGCTAGAGCTAATCTCATCTGAATTATTTCAAGATCCGAGGCTTTTCAAATATGCCATCATTCGCATATTCCTTTCAACCGGGTTTTGGAAAAATTGCGAATTCGAATTACTCCGATCTCCTTCGTATCTGTTGTCTATTCCACATCCTGTGGTTAATTTGTTGCTGAAGGCTTGTTTTTTCCTGCGTTTGTTGAGGTTGAATTGTTCATTTTACATTGCAGTGTTACACTGCATTCTTTGAACTTCAACGGTTAACCTCTTGAAGCGGAAACCTATACGATCTTCTTGATTTTTTCACTTGAAATAAAGATTTGCATCTATTTTGTATTTTTAACGAAATTTAACGATTTACCGGAAATTTAACGAAAATTTTCCGTTAAAAAATTCGTTAAAGAAATTTAACGCACAGAATTTTGTGTGCACCCCTGATCGCCACTAGAGGGAACAGACCTCACCGTGCATACATAGTTGTTTCCTAGATTGCCATCCCATGAACATCAGGAGATGTCATAAAAGAAAAAGATAACTGTTACCGTCAATCGACCTCTTCATGTGACCATGCCACGCACTCTTTTTGCCTGAGCGATTCGAATGTGCATAGCCTACAAAATGGCCTTCGCACCAATGTGTAGACAGGTTCGTGTTTACTATCCAGTCTTATTGGATGCACTTTGGACGACTTCTGTAGCACGTCATCTGAATCCCTACGCTCCGCACTTGATCCCTACTCATACCCTGACTCGTTGCTGATTATATCGTAAACATGAGTGATCTGCTGCCAAGGTTATCAGTTCGCCAGCAATCGCCCATGGTTGATCTGGAAGAAAAACCGGCTGGCATATTTATTTATTTATTTATAGTACGTGGGTATTCACGCAGGCAGAGCCAGTTATCTGAAAAGACAATAAAAGATAAACATAACGAGAAGAACAAAACATGCATGCATGATAGATGATTAGAAATACACCACCCTAATGAATCATCCTTTGGTGTACCTGTCAATAAGCTTCTTCAGTTGTGAAATGGAACTCGGTAGACCATATTTTTTTAGAAAATTTTAGAAACTCCGAACCAGCTCTTTGGGTAAAAAAGGAAGTTCGCAGACGTGACCTTGCCTTAGGAAAACGAATTTTTGTCCTACAACCACGCGTGTTTGAAGAAGATGTTGTGTAAAATTTGTCGGGACGTAAGCTTACTCTTTCAGTGATCATTTTGTAAATCATGAGCAAATCATTTCTCTTCCTGCGAAGTAGCAAACTAGAAAGATTGAAAATTTTGTTCCGAACATTTGAAGGTGGAATGGACGTGTAGTCATAACCGTAAAGCCGTATCCAAAGCTTTCGAGTGAAATTATTCTGCACCGCTTCTAGCCTGGCTTGGCTGCGCTTATTAGGTGGATTGAACACAGTGGTCCCGTATTCGAGTATGGGCGGACATAAGAAATGTAAGCCAATCTGAGGTGACTAACAGTGTTCGTGGACAAGCCTCTAAATAAACTGTGAATGACTCTATCTGCCTTACTCGCTATTACTTCACAATGTTCATCAAACGTAAGTCTAGCGTTTAAAATGACTAGGTGACGATGTTTAGCGGTTTTATTTATCTGATTTCCATGGAGATAATAAGCGTAATCGTCTTCTACGTTTCCGAGGTGAAGAAACTTCGTTTTGGTACTAGAGAGGGGGAGCTTCCAGGTAACAGACCAATCAGCAACTGCAGTAATAGCTGACTGGAGTGCCACACGGTCGTCAGTTTTTTGAATGCTCTTGTAGACTTTGATATCATCACCAAACCGGTGATGAAGCTGCTAATCCATTTTACTATCCTAGGATGCAAATTGATATTTTCAAGCTTGAAAATAAGCTCCTTAAAAGGGACTCTATCGAATGCTTTGGAGAAATCGAAGAAAATGACATCAACATCAAGGTTTTGATCAAGTGCTGATCAAGTCCATTCTTCCAGAGAAACAAGCATCAATGTCCCAGTTGATCTTCCTGTTCTAAAGCCATGCTGACAGCCATGCTGAACGGGTATAATTCCGTTGCTTACTATATGTCTCACTATTGATAGTTTTAATTTTTTTTTCAAAAACTCTAGCAAAAATCGACGTTATGCTAATAGGGCGATAGTTCGAGACGTCAGAATAAGGAGTATACCGCACTTCTGTAGACATCTCTTGGGTTCAGTCCCCCTCCTCGTGACTGACAACATGACAATGTGGGTTTAAGCGAATTGTGTATAGTAAGATGTCGGAAATATCCACATCTAGGAGGGACGGCCAAAAGTATTATGAAAAATGTTGGTGGCTGGGGATCTATTAAATCGAAGGAGTGTAATCGGAAGGTGTCGCATATCACCTTAACAAAAAGAAAATCCCTATTGGTGGGTGGGGTCATTTTCTCCTTACTTCATGAAATTCATAAATTTGTTTAAAAACTGTTTAGAATGAAAACGCTAACCACGGTTGCGTATACATTGTAACTTTAGAACGCCACTTATGCCTGCTGTGGTCGGGACAAGTTACCAGCTATGGTGGGGTTAGACTCCTCACTGGACTAGGGAGTCTTTGTTTGAGAAACCTTCCAGGCAGATTAAGGATTGGTGACAAGACAAAGCGCAATTAGAACAGAATAACCAACTCACTGAAAACAAGCGGCGAAGGATGGATCAAGCCACCGTTCTCCACGAAATAACGAGTTCAAAATGAGGAATGTGAGCGTACTTCGTTGCTGTATAAGTCCGTTTGGGGCCACGCTGGAATTCTAATCATACAGTAAGAACTTGAGTGAGTGAGCTGAACCTCTTCCTAGACGACACATGGATTTGGGAGACCGTTATGCCCCCAGCGTCAGGAAAACGAGCTCTCCAATCTCGAACATTATTGCTTTCCACTATAATAGAAGGCTACTCACTGGAAGTTCTAATGCGCATTATGCATGTTATTCGCCTATGCTAGGCCGAGAATAAACAACCAAGCGATTGCATAAACGTCCGCCAAGCCGTCAGCGGTCGTGACCGATGGCAGTAGTGCGAAGGTCTCAAGAAAAACGATCCACTGTTGAAGTCTTCGGAGAGGTCGTAGCCGGAAATTCAATAATCGACACGGCTGATATGCCAATGAGAATTGACGCGTCGCACTGGGAAAGAAAGTCAGCGAGCACATGGCACGCTGTTCATGAAAAGCGTCCCTGACAAGAGTTTTGCACTTCCACTCAGATGACAGCGCATCTAGCGCCGAAAATGAACTGATGATTCTACTGGAGAGCTTAATGCGAAGTGCTGGAGGCTTATTCTACTACACTCGGCCACAGAGTTCTTAGCTTATAGAACCTTATATATGGGCACGAACGAGAAACTTTATACAGGGTGTCTCAAAAAAATGTATACACTGTTTGAAAGGCGATAACTTTGCTCAGAGTAGAGAGTCGGACAGGTCTAGTGTCTAACTGTCTTCGTGGTAGTAATCCTTCCGATTACTGTAGGTGGAATCGGGTCCGATATCCAGCGCTACTATTACACTGATGCGCGAACGAAACGAGCAAGGAGCTATAATTTATTAAGGCAAAATCGGAAGGTTACAAATAAGAACTAGAACAAGGAGCAAAGAGGAGACTAGATGAGAGCTAAGCCAAGACTGAACCTAGTTGCTTAGATCCGGGAGCTTTTATGGACTCTCTTGGAGGCGTGTCTACCGTGTACTCTTCGGACTCTCCGTCCGGTACGGTTTTATGGCTCTGGGCCGTTGCTGGCATATCCGCAGGAGCAGGTCGTAAACCTCCCCTGGATACATTCCGCCACCCCATGCTCTTAACGAACAGAATACACCGGTCCCGGTATATTCCACAAGAGCTCCTAAGGTGTTAAGGACATAAAGAAAATAGAAATTTTCTGACATATGAGCGGTGTGGAATGCGCCATGCGCTCGTCTGATATTTTGCATTTTACACTCGATCGATTGTGTTTCGCTTGAATACTTGCCATAATTTCGTCACAAAGTGGCCGTTGCTATTGATTTAAGCTTTTTAAGGTCTATAACTTGAAAGCGAACTACAGTTTGCAAAAAATGCAGGGTATCTTAAAAAATGCAGGCACTATTTGAAAAGTTTTAACATCGCTGATAGTGAAGCTTTTGAAGATATGTGAGGCTTATGTGAAACATAGTGTAACAAGAAATCTCTGGATGTAAATAGTCGAGATCGCGCCATGCCCCTGCCTAAAACCCTGCATTTCAGACTCGGTTGATTGTGCATGGGCTGAATGCTTGTAACATTCTTATTACTACTTGGCCATAAGAACCTGTTCTGTGCTTCTTTTAACGTTTTCCGGCAACCAGTAGCTGCAGTTATGCTGATTAACCTCTTCATTTTGCTTAAATGTTGTTTCTTCAGTCCACATAATCCGTTTTGGAAAATGGGGCTCCTGCTCACATTTAAACTGTGAAATCAATAAATTTGCATGCCGCGTGTCTTTCACATCATTGTCAGGTTCTCAACGTTGAAAGAAGCACTGCACAGGTTAATATGGCCAAGTAGTAACAAGATTGTGACAAGCACTCAGCCCACGGGCGCAGTCGGAACAGGCGCCGGCTGTCGCGTGCACCCGATACCAGGTTCCTGGTTCCCGCCCAGGCCAACCAAGCATTTCATCCCTCCGGGGTTGGTGAATTGGTACCAGACTTGACTGGAAAGGATAAAGCGCTGACTTGCTTGGGCACCACAAGTCATTATGTGGCCAGACAGGCATTCAAATCGCATCAACGGCATCTGAGAAGTAGAATGCGTGGCGTATCCCAAAAGGGATTGAATAACGCCGTCCTTTATCCTTTACTCAGCCCATACACAATCAATCGAGTCTGAAATTCAAGGTTTTAGGCGGTGGCATGGCGCAATCTTGACTATTTACACGCCTCAGAAAACTTGTAACCCTTTGCTTTTATATGAGCCTCAAATATCTTCAAAGCTTCAGTAGCAGCAATTTTAGAACACTTCAAGTAGTACCTGCATTTTTTAGAATACCCTGCATTTTTTGCACTCCGTAGTGTGTTTTAAAGTTAAAACCTTAAAAGAAGCTCAAATCAATCGAAACGGCCACTTTGTGAAGAAAATACTACTTTGTGAAGTGATAACAAGATTATGACAAGCATTCAAGCGAAACACAATCAATCGAGTGTAAAATGAAAAACATCATACGAGCGCATGTCAGAAACACCGCTCATATGTCAGAAAATTTCAATTTTCTTAAGCATTCATATGTCCTTAACACCTTAAGTGCTTTACTCTGAGCAAAGTTATCGCCTTTCAAACAGTCTATACATTTTTTTTTGAGACACCCTATATATGGCTACGAATGAGAGCCTTTGTATATGGGTACGAAAAACTCTTTTCCTTCGCACTATGGTATGTAGTCGATCGAGTGCTTTAACCCTTGTCTAATAATAATTGCCTCGCGTAGAATTTAACGCAACTGGAGTAGACGATTTAAAATTTGAAGTTCTCAGGAGGGTCTCACCGAGAACCTCAAATTCGAGCTACGATATTAGACAAATGTTACAGGTTGTCACGTTATTAGACAAAGGTTAATTCAGGATTTGCCCTAACATTGGTAGCAGAATTCTGGGTCAACAGGAACGCAAAGAAATAAAGGCGAACGGGTCACGACTGATGCTGCTTCCTTTGTACACTACAACAAGGCAGAGTAAAAGACCATTACAATTACATAAGCAAAATGAATAAAAAGTACAGTAAGTGTTTACAAGTTTTTTCTAAATTTTTTTAAGTCGTAGAAGCAAATTGAGTGAGTTTTTCAGCACCATATCAGGTATAAAAAAAGTTATGAGAAAACAGTAGAGGAATTTATGGAAAAGGTAGTTAATCATCTGATAGTTAAGATCAGCCACATTTGCGCTGCCTTCTCTTTCATTGCTCTATGGCGACTTTTCGCGCCCGCACCACAGAAGATGCTGACTTGGACTCGGCAGCGCGACAGGAAATTTGTTGAATTAGGTGAAAGTTTTCGGTTGGAATCGCTCTATAGGCGAGGATTTCGAAACAGATGGATGGAACTCTGCATCTGTACACTGACAACTTGTGAGATCCGGTGTTGTTAAGAGAACAAAATTTACTCTAACGATAGATGCTAGTTCAGAAGGAAATGAATATACCGCAATTGATGAATGGAAACGCAATAAGGAGCTCATTCGGAAAAAGATGTATCGCAATGCGAGGGAAAAAGCACCAGCCTTCGAAGGGTTCGATGCAGCTGGTTATTGCAATGAAATGAACGACAAAAGAGGTGAGAGTTCCTCCAGCTGCAGATGTGCTGACAACAGACAGAGACATGCCCACGCAGAAGGTGACGAACAGCGCTCGCCAGCTTGATTCAGCCAACATAAAGCTGCGCATGCGCTAATGATGGTGTGAGCAACAGACACATCGGGACTCCTCCAGCCATCACGGCCTCTACGTGCGATAACGCCGCTGTACGGAAACATAAAAGTGCACAGAGCAGTCAGTGTTCCAATCCTAGCGCCTGTATTGCACAAAGCTGGACTACAATCCTTCAGGGTAGAATTCAAAAATGAAGATACGAGTCAATAACTAGAAATGATGGTCGCTTCGAGCGAACCGTTTAACAATTATTAATGCTTTGTACACTAGTATCGCTGTCTCCCAATAGAACACCTCATTCAGGAAATGGATCCAAAACAAGGGCAATGTCTTTTCCGAAATTTCCACCTTCTTTCGCAGGTTAGGATTATCTAGTCAGTTCAAGAATCCCTTACAATAAAGCTTCGGCAACTGCAAATGTCGAAAGAACTGAAACAGCTTGAATAAAAATGAACAAGCCCTTTTAAAAAACTGCCCACCAATTGGTCCAAACAATGTCGGGAGATTTTCACATGTTCATTAAAGGGCTGTCAGTACACATTCCATGCAAAAAACAAGAAACCGCGCAGATATTTCAAAGGTGAAAAGTGACATAGCATCGCTCATTCAGAAGAAGTTTCTCCAGAACGCGCTCTTAATCACCGTTGTGGGACATGCACTAATCACCCAGCTCTTTACAGAACGCAACGTATCCTCATCTTATCCCAGGCAATGTATGAGGAAGTGTGCCAAAACTGTTGGACGATGACTCTGGAGAGAAAAGCGCTCTGCCTATACAAACGGGAAAGGGGTCGAATATAGGAATCAACAGTGACTCGGGACGACCCAGAAGGTAAACAAACGGTGCCAGTTACGATGGAATTCGACTCAAAAATAACCAGGCTCGCACCATTGTTGTCCGCGACTTCACACAAACACAACGCTGAACATCGCTAAGGCGAACGGCTTATTCGTGAGCGAAGCGGTAACACTCAGAGACCTAATAGCAGTCTCAATCTTACAACCTCGATTCCAGCCACTTGAGGTTTGGAGGAAATGAATTGAATTATTTGGTAACAGTGTGATAGCAATAAACATTAAATTTAAATTTGATAATCATGCAAACAATAACAGCGAAAAATAAGCGACATCAATATCAATAAGCATTTATTCATCATTCAGTAATAATCATTTAAAAAGTTTTTGAAAAAAGATCAGGACCTAGTTTATTGAAGTGGGCAGACTCCATTATGATGTCTGCCCACTTCACTAAACGCAATTTCGAATGAGTTCTGAGACCTTGGCGACCTTAGACAGAAATCGAGCTGAGTCTTCCGATTTTCTGTGGTAATCAAGATAATATGACAACCTTTCGCATATGCGAACAACTTCTAAGGGCTCAGACCAGCATATGCAAGTGAAGCCTGAACCGCAGAGATAGGAACGGCAAGTATAACAGTTGTGAAATCGTAAAGTAAGGTGAGCAACAAAGGAAAGAAAGTACTCGAACTGGAGAACAACAGTCAATAATGAGGGGCCAGGGTTCTGGGCGCGTAGTAGCGCAGTTGTAGGAGGAGCTGCATGGTCGCGCACCTCGACTCGATGTTCTTGGCTCGGACCCGGTCCAAGCCGATCGCATTTTCCATCTCTCTGGGGACTGCGAGCTGGTACCAGACGCGACTGGGAAGAGATAAAATGATGACCCGTCCACGAGCTGCTTTGAAGGCCAAATATATTCAAATTGTTTCCAGAATATCCCGTTGAAGAAGAATGAGTGGCAGGCAGATCCCAAATAGGGAGTGGGTAACGTCATCTCTCACCATTAATTCAAGAAATTCCCAGAAATTAATGTGAAGCAATTGTAAGAAAAATTTCGCGTCGGGAGAGAAAAATCAGGTATCCGGTTACTGCACCGTCTCGTGCTTTACATTTCCGACGCTGAACTGAAGGCTATTCGCCGCTCTCGCGTTCAACTAGTGCTTCACAATTCCCTAGAGATATCAAATGTGAACGAACAAGGTCGTGTGCGGTCCTATGGGACAGTATTGTATCTCTGGAAATCATACGATGACTGCGATCACTACGAATCTCTTTTTTCCTTCGCGTTTCAAGGAGCGAATTTTACTCGAACTTCTTAAGCGACTGCAGCGTGTTGTCGCCTTGTCAGGGCAAGGACTGCTCACTTGAGAGCTGCCTCTAAACCGCCAGAAAAAGGAACAGAACCATGATCAGGTCGAGGTCGATGATGCCAAAGATGTATGTACAAACGGTGGCGTCTCCTGTTTTTTGAGTGATAGATACTATGGCACCTGTTGATATGGTCTCGCGTAGTTTCCATATAGGAATTTAATACATTAGGAGTACATAGCGAACAAGTGTTCCTCGTTTGGTTAGAGCACAGTTACTGCTACAGCCGCAAACTTGCAGTGGATGATGAAGTAACAAAGCAGAAGCCAGTGACAACCAGGTCTTTTGAGGGAATTTGCTATAGACAAGGACTGAAGGGGAACATGATAGCGTCGCACAACTCACACCTAACTCACATCCATCCCGTTGACAGAACCGCTTACGTCCTCTAGGTGATGTTGTCGTTTCCCACTCGAGATGTGAACCCAGCAACGAAAGATCCTTCATTACTACTTTACTACTGTGTGCCGTTCCGCCGTTCATCACATGTAATTCCGCTATCAGGGAGTTTGCTTCACTACAATGATAAGGGCGAAACTAGAAATCTGCTGTCGCGATGATCTCAGCGCATGTGGTTGAGGCAAGCTGATCACTGATATACAGACAATGGCTTTCCATTTCCTGAAGGAATGATGCGAAGCCTCAGCAGCTCAGTTTTTCGCGCTCAACTGTGGAACTCATGTCCAGATCAATGAAAAAAAAACACCCAGTCGATGTTCGCTATCCTTTTTGTCCCTATCAGCAATCACTTCCATTCTGACGCAATGAGCTGGCGTAAATGTGAACTACAAAGGTTGAGTCAACACTTCAGAAGTCGACATTTGCTTGAGACATTTGCTCACCTTAGAGCATGAGTAGAATCAGCATGTAGATAGACCGGGTACAGTATACCTAACAAAGAAGGCTGTACAGTACTGTCCACTTTTTACACTACACACATCGCTCTGCGAATGTTTGGCCTATGATTACGATTTAAAGGGAGCGTGTTCTCGGTTAGAAAATCGACGAAGCTAAATCGCTTCGATCTCTAAGCTGTGCGCATATGAAATCAGACTTTGACTCTTCATGCCCTCTAAAGCCGGCATTAACAACAAATGAACGCTCCAAATGAGATTAACGCACACAAAGGCTTCCGCTGGCAGAGCTGACACCAGCGCGGATTGTAGATGCGGAAAACATCTGAGGTCTTGACTACAGGGTGATCAGAATAAGAGATAACATTTGAATCACAAATACCAAAGAGTTAGTGAATCGCTATGGGTAAAGGTCAACATTATTCAACATCACTTAAGAACGCGCCACGCACTGCGCTCTAAACGATATCGTCTTGGCGCCTTTCATGCGCATTTGGCCACTAAAATGAATGAGGTAGCCCGTCAATGGACAGAACAGTGTTTATCCTTCCCAGAGCAATACGCCAGGAATTCAACTGTTCTCCAACTCCAGAGGGATGAAAGGTTTGGTTGACGTGTGGAAGTGGACGAACCAAGACCATTGATTCGGGGTGCACGCCAACGGCCCTTCCGAGTGTGTTGTCCATGCTTCTCGGAGGATTCAAAACACCGTTTTGTTCAAGAATATAATAAGGCGACTTCAACATTCATTAGACAGGCTTCGAAAAAGTGAATTAATCGACGACCCGATCAATATCGAACCGTTTGGAATGGGGATGATCGTTGAACATGTTTTACAATCAGTAAACAGTGCTGACGATCCAATCAATATCGATCGATATTGCCGATCTTTCTCGAAATTCAATTGTTCAGCGAGAAACCGCGCAATAGGCTGACCCTCGATTGCCGATTAAGTGCTGATAAACGATAATGACAGCCGTAGACGACAGAAACCTACACAATGAGTTGCGATGACCGCCGACGGCCAACTCAGTGCTTATGCCTCCCTTCCTTCTCCACCACCTCAGAGGGATGAAACAGATGTCTGTCAGTCAGGACGTAAAACGAAACAGAGCGACACAAATATTGCGCCTCCTCCCGATTGCGCCATAAAGCACCAGGGCCAGGATTCATGAACTAATTACCCAGTTGCCACTGAGCACGCCTGGTTTGCACCCTGAAATCCCGCCGCCGGTCGTGGTTTGGCCAGTTCGTTTCGCATGTAAGCCGAGCAAAAATTCCATCACACGTGAATCACGAATTGGTCGGCGACGTCTGGACATGATTGCACTGATGCATGCATATATCGGCTGGGTACCGCAGTTCATTGAATAGAACAGATCCACATTCGAGTTGTCCCTTCTTTATCCAGTGGGAATACGGTGCGCGATTCACTATTGACAATGATCATTATTCTTTTTATGCCAATTTACTAATATTAGGGGGGGGGGGCAAAAGTAATGGGACAAATGGAAAAAAATTATCTCTTTATAACTCAATTACAACTCAACGATGCTGAGTAATGTATTTGCCATTAAGGGCAATGACCTTGCTGCCATCGCTCAGCCAAGTTCTCATCCTTCCAGAACTGCTTGGGCCTGGTGTTGATCAACTACTCGATATGGTTGTCAAGGACTGCTTGGGTTTTTGTGTCCCTTCCCACCAGGAAGTCCTGTAGGCTTAAGAAGTAGTGGTAGTCGCATGGAGAGATGTCCGTAGAATACGGTTGGTGAGACATGTGAACGTAGCCCAGCTGGCCAAGCTTATCCGTGGTTACTTGTTCCCGATGGGGTGCGGCGTTGTCGAGGAGGAGGATCTTCTTGACGCGCTGCGACGGAGTAGGCTCTAGTCTCTGGTCCATCTCTTCTATTTCGTTCGCCATAGCCTTGGAGTTCATCGTAGTGCTCTTGGGAAACAGCTTCCGGTAAACCGATCCATGGGCGCAGACCTAAAAGCTCCAAAGGTGCTTCTCGCCGTGAACATCTCGCCGAACGAAGGTCGATAACAGGTCACCAGGCCTCACTCAGACTCGCTGCTTGGCAGGGTTAAGGTAGAAGACGTGCTTCTCATCTTGCGCGAATATTGAGCCCAGGCTGCTCGGGGTTGGGAATTGGGGGAGATTTGCGCGACACAGGTCGACTCGTCAGACTGGGGTTTCGGCATGAGACAGACTGGGGTTTTGGCATGCTTCTGGAAAGGACGGAAGTGGTAACTTCTCAGATGGTCTTCAGTAGGTAGCATACAAGCATACAAATACGATAAGCACGAAACCAGACTCCAGCCACGAGATATATGGACACGGCATGGGGTGTCTCATTACTTTTGCTCCCCCCCCCCCCCCTCTAATAAACAGAGGAGCGCGTGGAGCACATTCGGAGGAGATGCCGGCTGTGGCATGCACCTAATACCAAATTCTTGATTCAGCTCTTCGCCCAGATCAGCCATGCCCTCCATACCTCCGGGGTCGTTGAATTGGTACCAGACCTATCTGGTAAAAACAAGGTACTGCACTGTTCACTTGCTGGGCACCACGAGCAGGTATTTATAGGCCAAATATGCCTTCAAATCGCCTCCATGACATCTCGTAGAAGTGGAAAGCGTTGCGCATCATAAAATGGATTGACTGATGCCATCCTTTATCCGCTACCCCTACCAACAGGGAACTATTCTCTACTATGTAGGTGATTTGAGGACATCAGCGCGCTTACGTTATAAAACGGCAACGTTAGTAAATGAAAAGTGAGAAGTGCGTTGCATCACGTTATGTGGGTTCTTCGTTGAGCATATTCACATCCCTAGAATTGAGAAAAAAAGATTTTGAAGAGAGCTGAGAAATAGGCGAATGAATAGCTTTATATGCTAGCAGGTCGAATGGGAGGCGCGAGGACAAGGACACTGCATACTTACATGCAGAACGGCCGGGCAGTGGCCTGATAAGGGATAGGAGACGCTAACAGCAGCGAAATCGATGTTCACCGACGGACACAACACTAACGTCGTTAGCACTGAAGTTCTGAAGTCCAACTGTAGTTCCTTCCTTCGCGGTGACACGTAAGGACTATTACGAGTGTTCGAGTGAAACTAATGGGCAGAGAATCAGAAGGATACAATGCGACTACATGCGTATGAGTGCACACCAAAGGCTTCGGATTACTATGAAAAATTTGAGATGAGAGGCACAAAGAGGAGTGCAAACAAGGTGTCCTCTTAAAGCGAAAACCTGTGGAAGGGACCGCAAAGGACGTAGCGCTACCGACTAGACTAGGTGTTCCTCACAGCGATGACGCCAGTGAGTCCATCTGAGCAAATACATAAAAACTCCGTTCGAACGCAAACAGATTCCAGGCGTTTCTGGTGCCATGCACTGTATAAAATGGAGAATCTCAAAGTTCGGCGCTCTCAGTGCCCATTTAAAACGGTCACTACGGTTCAGATCTCACATCTCTGAAAATCTTTGTCCAGTTGATTTCACGAGAAGGAAATCTGTAGTCAGATTCTCGTGGCGAACTCAGAACGGATCAGATCCAAGATCGAGAGATATGAAGTTTCCGTTTCGTTTTTATATGCAGTGCGGAGTAAAGTAAAAAAAGTAGACGAAATGACTAAGAGATTAAACTAATGTAAGACGAAATAGAGAAAACAAAGCGTGGACCTGAGGCGGGGTTTCCTTTCTCGTTTACCAAAGTATTGCCTTTTAGCTGCTTAACTTTTCCTCAAGCTTCGTTAGTAATTACTCCATTCCGTCATACTCAGTGTAATTCTCCTGCAGTTTTCTTCACTAGAGCGTGAAACGACTTCGTTCACTTGATAGAATTTACAGGATGAAAGGCATTGACCTGCAGCAGGTGCCGGAGGTTCGTGACTAGGGTGTTCTTGTAACTATTTATCTACATTGCGAAGCTCGTGTAAGTTTAGCCAGCTACCGAACTTATAACTTGCCTAACACGGTAAAAAAGAAGGACAACCGGGCTCCACTGTGTGCATTTTCACGCGCTATGATATTCTGTCAGACCCATCAAGGAGTCGAGTAGTTCCGTTTTTAACTATTCTCTGAGGAAACACATCCAATTACTCGAAATCACTCGAGGCCGTCAAGCCGTCAAGCACTATGTAGAAGTTGCGTGAGACGCAGTAGAAGAAAGCAAGATTGCTTAACCCATTTTAACTGAGTCTCGATTGGCTGTTACCGGTGTTGTATGCAGCTAGATGAAATTTGGTTGCGATCGAAACTCTATCTCCGGGCAGGATTTGATCCCGCGATCTCTGCGTACTGGGAAGGATGCAATGCCTTTACACCACCGGCGCCGCTTGATCGAACGCAACATCCGATAAGAGTAACTCGTGGGCCGATCAGCAGTCACCCGTGATATTGTCATATCGAAAGTGATTTCCGATCGCAATCAAAAGTCGCTGTAGCGTTGCAGCAGTCGTTGTAGTCTTCTTGCCACATTTAGGGTTACCATAACTATTTGACATCGAGCTAAAAAACAATAACCCCACGCTCAAGGCTTAAGCCGTCAGTGTTACTGAAATTCAACCGAAACCAGTCAGTGGCGTCGTGAAGCTTGAAGGCTCTTTTTCATGTGATGACTACCGTTCCTCAAAGCTTGAAGAACCATCGTCGTTCTAATTTCTCTAAAATAGCCGGGTTGGAAATGCCTAAGGAACAGAAACTCTTAACTGTGACCGTTAAGATACGCTATGTAAGCCAATGTACACCAACTGTATCACCTATGGTTCCACTGATCATTAAACTTCTCAAGCGGACGACCTGAATGTCTTCATTAGTGCAATGAATACCGGGGAAGTGATTAGGATCCCCTCGGACCTGGAGCTCGAGGGAGTTAGAGGCAAGTGGCATGCGCTGCTTAGATGCTCTAATTTGGCAGTTTCCCAGTTCCGTTAAAGAATTTCAGCGTTCAGCGAGGATGCTGGCCGATGGTAGTTCAAGAGATCTGAACCAAGGCGCCTTATCTCCCCAGCAACCAAAGCATATTCTTGCACTTAAATTGTGCTGACAAGTTACAACTTTCGCTGCCGATCTTGTTTGCTATAGAGCATTTTAGTACTTCCATGTGTTGTTACGAATTACTCTATAGAAGGGCTGCGGAAAAATTCGACTTTTTGCAGATAGTGGTTCTCACCTCATCACGCCTACGACTTCAATCTGTAGTTCTGTTGGTAAGCAGCGTACTATAGTGGTACAACGAAATCTCCTTCACAGATGGAAAAAGCTATTGATACGGTAATCACACAAACCACAATGGTTTAAGCCTAGCCATGCTCTTCGTTAAAAAGAAGTAGTTGAGGTTTGGAAGCTTGTTGGAGGCAAATACCAGTGATTGTTCCAACATAGCAGAAGACTTCAGCACGTGAATAGAGAACTATAGGAATGGCTACGGGAGTCGGACGTTGTTTCAACTCAATTAGCATACTATCAGGGCGGTAAGAAAGTCTGGGGTGTTCGAATTTTTCTTCTTTATTCTTTTTACACAGCACACATTGGAATTCACTCAACAGTATAATCACTATCGTCAGCCACTACACAGTGGACCACCTAATAGACATGTCAACGGCTCCCTTGTTCGAGAACTGGGAAGACTGGTGTTAAAGAATTCGCCCTTTCAACATTTTTAATTTTTGTGATTTTTTTCGCTAGGACTAAGCGGGGAGGAATAAGTGATAGTCAGAGGGGAAATAACAGTAGAATAGGGTGGGTTGGCAACCAAACCGCGTCCCAGCCCAGCTCCTCCAATTTCTCACGTATCTCTTTATCTACATGCGACCTAGCGTTGAGATGAAGAATGTGGAGAGACGCATGTCCCGGTCGTTTTTCTCGAAAATCCAGTTTTTGAATTTGATTGGCGTGAATGCTTCCGGTGACTGTGTGCCTTTGCGGGACCAACTTGTAATACTATACATTCCTCGCGGATGCGAGAAGCAGCAAAAGAGGCACTTCTTGGGGTGAAGGCTTACTTTGTCTTGCGCCAGCGGATCTCCCCGAAGGCTGTTAGTACCATAGAGGACTCAACTCTCATCTCCAGTAATCGTGTCTTCCAGGAACACTTCGGTCCGAACGCAGACGGAGAGACTGACACCTGGATATCGAGTCAGCACTTTTCTGTAAGCGAGGGACTGGAGGCGAGTGAGGACTGTTGGATGGACGCAGCCGAGTCTCATCACAAGACTGTGGGTGCTAACCTCCATCGTGTTCGACAGCATCGAGAATGGCGGAGCTTTCCACTGTGGGGGGTTTCGGCAGCGCGACAGGAGGTACACCCGCCGAAGATCGCACGCCCAGAGCCCAGCCGGGGACGGGTGTACCTCCAGACCGTCCCGGGGTTTCCTGACCGAGGTCTGTATTTGGGGTCTGTTTCTCTCCATCTAAAACGAGTGAATCATCGGTGAAAGCGTTGAGGAAGTGCCTCCCTCTCCTAGAGCGCTGCTGTTTCGGACGGTTACCTTCGCTCTGCGTCAGGACGCCATTCACAAAAGATAATGGCTCCAAGGTAGCATCGTGGAATTGACATCGTGTTTACAGTTATGAGAGGTGATGCATCCCCAATGAGGGGTCCACCTTATAACGGGATGAGCGTTCATGTTAGGTCATGGTACCGATTAATAATGGAAAGTTGAGCACTTTAGAAAACCACACCAATTCTTTCTTACCGCACTGTGGTGTTGTGCAAGAAAGCAATGGTCAACTAATCTTACTGCCATCGGAGAGCTGAAATCTGCTTTTCCACGTCGGCTTGAGTAGAAAGGCCGATCTACGATGACAGCACTGTTAAGGAAGGGAAAGACGCAACGTGAAAATCCCGAATGTTCTCTGGAAGCGATATTGTATGCCGATGCGTCAGTGGTATCGAGCATCAGGGAGAGAATTTTGCAGACGAAAAACAAGGAATCGATGATGAATGTAATCACGGAACGCCTGGGGCAGATGAATGGGTCTGGGACGGGAAGCAGTGGCCAGCCATCTCATGCCCGTCACACTTGCACTCGCACTCACACGCACATCATCAGCGGCGGTCAATACTATCGATCACGAACTGACATCGACAACAATGAGAAGGAGCGGCTCAACGGCCGTGAAAATTGAGTGCTTCGGCCGGGACTGTCCGCCGTCAGATCGGAGGAATCGACCCGTCGTCGAAAGCGGACCGCATTCTGCGAGCCGCTGCCGGTGGTCGGCGTCGAACTGCGATGCGATGACCTCGCTGACGACGGCGACAGATCGGGTGGCGCTCTCACCACGAGAGAGGACGATCGCTGGCCGGTCAGTCACTGCTGGTCTGAATAATGCACAGCGACAGACTGCAGAAGCGATAGCGGCTAGCCAGGCGTTTTTGGGCGCACTGCTCACTACTCGAGGAGTGGACAGTTCATCTTGTCGATCACACGCAATCGCTCCTACGCTGTTAGTTTTCCCTTTATCCCTATCTCTGGAGGCGCAGGTCATGAACTCGGAAATCAAAGCAAAGTCTGGACGCGGAACAAAACAGTAGGAAGCTCAAAGAACATGGTATCAAACACTAGTGAACTTCAAAGGTCAGCAACAACATGGTATAGGAAACACTAGATGAACTCCAACAGAAATGCAGCATAGTAGTACAGCAAGCATGTAAATTGAACTCGAAATAAAGTCCGATTTCACCAGGAAGCCTCTAAGTGTTCGCGCAACGAAATATAAAAGATTTTATAAAGGAAGAAGGCGGTAGAGAGAGATTGTTCTCATTGAGCAGCTTGTTGAATGACGGA
Source organism: Heligmosomoides polygyrus polygyrus (assembly GCA_947396885.1). Classification (NCBI taxonomy): domain Eukaryota; kingdom Metazoa; phylum Nematoda; class Chromadorea; order Rhabditida; family Heligmosomidae; genus Heligmosomoides; species Heligmosomoides polygyrus. Next base: position 34,078,210 of record OX377204.1, on the reverse strand, counting down.
AACACTCCTATGGGAAATGAAGAACCTGTGACCTTGTAGCTGGGACCCTCCGCTTGTTATTTGCTCCTCTAGTTCTAGAAGGTGCTAGTTAAAAATATCACTAAATTTGGCTCAATACTACCTCTAGTCGATTTGAAAATCATAAGGTTCTCAATGTGATTACATACAGATCTCAATCTATTGGTTCTGATTTTCTGGGCTACAATATAGGATTAGTTGGTTATCGAGCTGGTCTCGCCAATAGCTGACTGGATAGAAGAAAATGGATGAATGCAGTTATCAATTTTTTTCTTCTTCTTTAGTTGCTGATCAATTCCTATCGCCGGATTCTACGCTAGTTTCTCTGTTGTCCCTGTTTTCTGTTCTTACGTTTTAGATGCTATCATGCTTAACATTGTATTTTCCATCATCCGTGTTTGGGTGCATGTGTAGTGCATTAAATAAATAAATAGATTCAGAGGGGCGTGCTAGCCAAGTCTGCGAACATTTAGGGGCTTCCATCAGCAACATCGATGCCGTGGTGATGTATTCCCTCAGTGAAATGCTATCGTCTATATCACCTGTCGTCCAGTTATTTATTTATTTATTTATTTATTTATTTATAACTGCACCTTAAGTGCGCTCAAACGAGGAGATAATGAACAAGTAATCTTTTACAACTGCAACAATCTAACGCGGAACAGGGATGAGAAACGTAATATCACTATGCGCTGCATTCTGTAATTTTTCAGTGTTGTCCGGCCATTCAAAAACTCAAGTACAAGGAGCTTGAACCAATGGGTAGTCGTAGCGTGGGTTAGGCAACCAGTATAGCTATGGCATGACTCCAATTGAATAGGGAAATCACTTTCGAGCAGCTTATAAGAAGGAAGCACCTGGGAGTCCGGTCTTAATTCCGGTCATACCCAGGCCTTCATTACGCTTCCATTCGAAGCTGCTTCCATAGGAACTGAGTTAGCCTAACCAACTTGCAATAAAGCATATCTAAATGTAGCAACCTATAGATTATATCTGTATATGAACAGTATAAAAAATAAGTGAATAAGAGTAGAAGCATCTGGGTCTTAATAGGCTCCTCTGTACCTAAGCTCTGGTAGCCGCAACAGAATCAGAAAAGGAACGAGATAAAAAAGAAGTTTAAGCAGGCGTAATGACACTGTAAGACATGTGAGAAGAAGGAAAACGCTAGAAAAACATCAACTCTTGAACGACCCTAACTCTGAACAGCCACTAGTACTCAGTAAAAAAATATCCAACGCAGGCCTAATGACTCATTGAACAATGTCCTCCATTTATGAAGCTACACTCAGATGTCCTGGCAACGCCACGGTACAACAGTCAGCTATGGCTAGTTGATCATCAAGCTGCTCGAAAGGGCGTCAGCAGCTTCTCCATTTGTCCCTGTTGCGCCCACGAGTGCTCAATGGGTCCCCCTGGCTCGAGTGACACGAACAGCCACATATCGTTCGTTTGGTGCTTTTACGAAGAATGTGGTCGGCCCCACTACGATTTGGCCATGCGACAGAACTCCGGAGGCCTTCTCTTACTTACGTGAGTCGTGTCACTCCGAGCATCGTCCTCTTGATTCCACGCTGCGCGACGCTGATCTCCTGTTCATCCTGCTTTCGAATAGTCCAGATCTCTGACGCTATGTTAAGGCAGGAAGAATAATGGAGTCGAATAGGTGGGCACGAGCCGGGCGCTCTTTGTCTTCTTCATGGCTTCGAAATGCTACACGTTTGACAGTTCATAGACGAAGCAAAGCATGGGACACGAACAATTTGTATTAAGCTTCTTTTCACAGACAGCAATAGTTAGGATGACGACAAACATATCGTAAACAGATGCCACACTGTCATGTCAGCATAGATCCTGAACAGGGAGTCGATTTCTGATAATTCATTGCTGCGTATAACTCATACATATTCATTCATTCATTCAGATGAAGTCAACATCACACAGTCCAACACTCCTAGATGCTTGTTAGGGTGGATCAAAAGTTTCTAGACATTTCCTACCAAAATTTAGTTTCGATGAATATCTGATGGAATAAACATTATTTAGCAAACTGAAGTGGACTAGACTGTGTAGCTCGATCGCGTCTCAAATGAAGTTGTCCCTAGAAGCCACGTACTTGCACATAAATGCCGTTTTCACGTCGCAACGAATGCTTTCAAAATAAAGTTAGACACTTTTCGACTCAAACTGGACATTTTCACTTCAAATTGGGATCTCTTCTATACTACCCAGAGATTTTTGAAATCAAAACGAACCCTTTCAAATCGAAATGACCTTCTTCTACATTAAACTTGAGACTCTCCAGAAAGGTTAGAATAATTTGTTATTCGAAAAACTTCATAACTTTCCTTGATCATTTTAGTTGAACTGCTGGAAGGAATCATATTAAATACTTTGAACATTGTGCTTTGATGGTCCTTTTGTCGGCTGGAGGTCTTCTCAGCGGAGACCACAGCAATTCCAGACCGCTTGATCTCTGGCTGCTTGCATCGAGTGAGGCAGACTCCGCTCTCCGAAAAATCTTGAAAATGAGTCTGCCCATCGCGTTGGCGGTCTTACCAGTGGCCTCCCAGGTTTTCCTAGAGCCATTATGCGTCGCGTAGACTCCATCTATCGCCCTTTCGTCGAAGCAGATGCCCGGCCCAGCGATATTTGACTTCTTCATGTACTACAGCGGGTCTGCTAATTGCGGCTTCTCCCGTAGCTTCGAGCTTCGTAGGCCTTCTTGCCATTGCTGACGAAGGCTTGTCCTCAGAAGACATCTGTCCAGTGCACGTTGCGCAGTTTGCATTGCTCTGGCGATTGTCTTGTTGTCGGGCTAGATTTCTGTCGCGTAACACATCGCAGGCAGTACAGAGGCATTGAATATCGAGGCCCTGAGGCATCCTTGACCTGATCGGTGACCTCGTGAAACGAACTGAAGGCTGCCCATGCTGCGGTTATGGTCCATGCATAACCGCAGCATGCAGTCTGGATATGTTCCATGCAGGAGAAATCCTTGCGAAACCCTGCTTGCTCCACTGGCTGATACTCATCCAAGCAACGCTCCATTCGATTGAGCAGTATCTTGGTGAAGATCTTGTAGACAACCGAGAGAAGGCTGATGGCTCGATAGTTGTTGATACACTCCTGCTGACCTTTTTTGAAGATCAGAACTGTTTTCGATCACTTCTGCTTGCTTCTTGTCAAGCACTTCAACCACTATCTTCGTTTTGGCAGGATTCCGGTCTCATCAAATCTTAAATAATTGAATGATTTTTTTTGAGAAAAATAATAAACTAAATTTCGCTTTAAAGCGCGCATCAAATATGTGCGCTCTTCGCAATCGTTTTTGTCATTTCGTTTTGTCATTTGTCATCTTTTGTCATCATTTCCAGATGCAAAACTCTACGCAGACATACATTTTGCTGTCAAGCGAATAAAAATAGCGACGTCCCGGACGAGGGAATGACGCAATCTCTTCCTTTGGCGCTACAAAATGCCACCTTCCTGTTTGGAAACAAGCTTTTATCACTATTTTTTCTCAAAGAAAGATAATTTTGTGATCATTTTTGGGTAGGTGAATAGAATCTTCAGAGAAGTACTAATTTTTTTTTCGAAACAGAATTTATTCTCAACTTTTTGAAGAGTTTCTAGTAGAAGTACGCTGGTTTCGATTTAGAAGAGCTCGCTTTGATTTCACATATCTTAGACTAGCTCAGGAGGGTGTCCAATTTCTTTAAAAAAGGTGTACAGCTTGGGTAAAAAGGGTGTATATACACTATTTATCCATCTCGGGTGAATTGTTTGTAGTATCCTTTTTCTGGACAATAATGATTCTTCAGAACAGTGTTAGCTCTCCACAAATTTCTTATTTTGCAGACGAAGAGTTGGAAGGAGCGATTCTCCCTTTTTCTTCTGCGTGTTCAAATCCGTTGTTGGTGTAGCGTGTTCAGCTGCTCAACGGTAATAAGATATGAGAATAGTTCTTTCCAGCACCCAACTCGGCTTCGGTTTCAAAGGAGTTGACTTCGGAAATTTCGTTCAAAAGTAAAATGCGTAAATGCTGTATCTTTGCCGTTGGCGATCAACAATCATAGAAATTCATGGAGGCGTATCAATAAATGGAGCACAACTCGCAAAAAAAAACTATGCTGTCTAAATAAGCGGTTTTGAAGTTTGTAGAAATAGGTAGTTGGAAAGTAGGAGTTTTGTGCGCTTGCTTCCTGATGTTCAACAAAATAAGTGTTTCAGGGGTGTGATGTAATGCAGAACGTTGAGCAGACTCTATACGACAGGTAGGCAAGCTATACATTTGCAAGTTCTGATTTATGAAAACTCAATATAATGGGGAGGGCACCACCAATCTCTTATCCTTTGGGGTGGGCTGTGAGCTTATGATTGTCTCTCATTGCCAGACTTCTGTTACTGGAAAATGTATATACAAATTCTGTTGTTCTCTTCAGTCGTTTATCGTGATCAGTCCCAGCATTTTCCCTCCTGCACTTGTCGCCGTTTGGCTACAAAATTTACGTTGTAAGCGAGCGCTTGGAATATATGTTTTTCAGTTTTATATTAGCTTTTTTCTAGTTTTTAGTCATTTCTGAGTCTTGAATGTCTACTGTTGAGTTTGTTCGAGTTATGAGTTTTGTTCACTGTTCGTTGATGTAATAGCGCGTATTTCGGCTAATAAATAAATAAATAAATAAATAAATGGCCTACTCTATGGTCGTTTTTATAGGAAGTCTGAAGACTTTTGAAGCTCAGCGAGTACTAAGGGGTGATAAAGGCTGCTTTTGGTGACTTCAAATTCCCATCACGGCTTCATGGACTGGTTTGAGTGGCTGTGATCACGACGCAAAAACACAGCACTGTCCACGAAAGTAGCCTGAAACTGCAACGAGTAGCTTCAGCGTTTAATTACTCTGTGCTTCTTCTCTACATACTTGGCGTCCCACATCTCTGTAAGCACCGCACGACTTGGACGACCTGATCGGACAAACACTGATCACTTATAAACATTCAACAAAACTTCTCCCCATCAACCAATATCTTTTCAGTCACCTTGTTGTATCATTTTTCAAATGTGTCACATTCTCGTCAATGAGGAGGTGACATTCATCCGTCGCTTCCACAGCTGTAGGGTTTTAAGAAAAAAATCGTTAGCCATGATGTCGTTGCCAATGGTTTTACTCTTCGCCCTCATAGTTTGCCTTGAAAGGTTTGTTCAAAGCTCAGTGACTCATTTCCAACAGAGAAGATAAAGATATGTGGTACTTTGTAGAAAACTTGCACGGGCTCAAATTGACCGTCACGCGTTTTTGAGCCTAGCCGATGATCTAGGCTAGCGCTTTATCATTCACTGACAATTCTGATATCTAATCGCAGACTGCAGATCAGAGGAAGGCTTTAAGGGCTTGAAATGAAAGCGAGTGACAGTCGCTTCTCGAGCACCTAGGGCCACATTTTCTCTATGCGCCATGTGTACAACTACGGAAATGGGTCTAATTGCACAGAGCGATTTAAGACTGTGGTCAGCATTTCGCCACAATATCTGCTACCACGTTTAGAAGTTTCCGGATTTTGTTGACTTGACTTTCTAGTCCCATTGCAGGAGTTGTTCTCCATTCGTCAATGCCTGTACCTTCAGAGAGATCTAAATCCTTTAACAGCAGGTTAGAATTTATGTATTCTTGTTTTATACCACCTAAAGTTATGATTGTAGCGACAGTTTTTGTAATTGATTTATCAGTTTTTAAACTCGGCAAAAAATGTTTTCTGAAAATGTTTGCCATAGGAAAGGCTGAATAATGACAAAAATCCAGGGTACATACCGCGGCAAATCGACAGTGGTAAGGAACACTTATCTGGAAGAAACTTCACAAATCGACAGCGAGGAAGAACACTTATATGGTGGGAACTGATCTCAGGAGCAATAGCTAGGCGCTTTCTGGGTGAATGGCACAACTAGGTCTATGTATGTATGTTATAGGTGCCATTAATACACGCACGAGTTCTGGATCCACTGCATACGGTAGGTGCTCTCAGCAGTTGTGTATTATTCCGAGACACGTTCTAAAGCATCGATTATTGAGACAGATATCACATAACAAGTGGTCGCCAAAGGGGAAGCAATTGGAAGTTTAATTCAAGGAAATACATTTCGTAGTTTGTTTAGGGTTTGATGGTGAACTCGTAAATCAGAACAGGCAGTAAAGTCAGCGCTAAAACTTTGAAATGGTTGCCTTTTGAAATCCCCTCCAGGACATAACGTAGAAAGCTATTGCTTAGAGCTTGTTTGTGTCCAGTGCTCCACTTCATTTGCTTCCATTTTCTAAAACCAACACGTGTGTCATAAAACGAGCATGTGTTGTCGAACGACTATAGAGCATTATCTGCAGACGTTTCAAGTAAACGGGTGCGCTCGCGCTGACCAGCACGGTTGCTGATATCGGAAAGAGCTGATAAGCTCCGCTAAGATGTGCCACAACAAGAGGAAACGCAAGGAGAACTTCAGCGATCTGCCCTTATACGATGTTCTCGGTCAAGTTTTTGAGTCATGCGCGAATCTGTGTTATCTCCGAATATTCCAACTTATAGATAGCATGCATCTCGTGAACCTTGACAACACGTCCAGAGCTAGTAGAAGAAAGTGCAGAGAAGTTAATACCTTGAACAGTTGTGGATGTTCTTTGCCAAAACACGCCATCGCCAGACCGAAGATGTTGAGTTCCTCGGCATCAACGATAAGAACGGTCGTACACTAACGCTAGGGAGAGGCGGATGGGCAAACTCTACCGTCGAGAAAATCTCGAGAAGAGATTTTGCCCATCCGCTCCCTCCTAGCGTTCCTCCTACGCACGGTCCTTGTGTAGAAAATCACTGTGGAGACGAATGATGCGGCTTTGAAGAGGGTGAAGCCAGGTAAAGCAACGGTTCCTGACGACTTAGCTGCCGACCTATGGAAGTCGAGGTGGTAGCGCTCTGCTGGTGGCTTACGAAGTTCTTCAACCAGGTTGTTGCGGAAAAGAAGGTACAGCTTGTTGGCACCAAAGCACGACCATCCCGAATAGGGCGGGTTTGCGGACTGCTCAAGTTACCGTCAGAATTAATTGCTCTCGCACAGTGTGAAAATATTCGAGTGAATTGTATGTAGATGGAAGTATTCGCTACATCGTCCGGTTTCCCATCAATCAGTGTGGCTTCGTATATAGCTGGCTGTGGCTCCATCAATGCCATTCATGCTAATCGTCTTCTGGCAGGAAGATATCACGAGGAACAAAAACCGCTCCATCTTTCTTTTCTCGACTTGGAGAAAGCATTTGATCGTATACCGGTGAGCGGTTATATGGTACGGCTTACGTCAGAGCGTCGCACCCGAAGAGCTTATTGAGTGGGTGTGACCACTTTGTAAATAGCTGCTAATGTCCTGCACCCTCCTTGTACAGCTAGATGTCCTGCTGGTTCAAGAGTGGTGCATGATGTCGCGAAGCTGTTGGTTTTGTTATAATAGCGTTACATATTCTGCTTACGTTTCGGCGTAACCGCCTTCTTCTGAGGCTGGAAAAGTCAAAGGAAGCTGCTAAGATTCAACGGCAGTTGGATACGAAACACCTTACGCGACGGTCCTATTGCTCCTCCACTGATGTGGAACGTTCCACTCTGAGAGGTTGCATGTGAAGAACCGCACCAAGGTGCTGATGAGCACTGTCGGGAGGTTGTTCAAGCGTTCAGCTCTGATCCTGTCGAAACCGGGTGATGTACATACTACTCTTCACCGATGAGATAGAGTTTCAGAACTCGGAAGGTTCAGCAGAAGGGCGACGTATCTCTTCTGCGAAAGTTGGCATGGGAAGGTAGACTGGCTATGGAAGGGATCGGAGTAGAAGTCGTGGATGACCTTCTACATTGCCCTTCTTTAAGTGGTAACAGTTCGAAGAGTGGTTGTCTTAGTCTTGAAGTTGGTGAAGTTCCGGCGGGCATCGAGTGTGCCCTGCCTTAGCAGTTTCCGCCCTTCTTTTCTTAAGATCCCCCATTTCGCCGCTCTGCATAGCTTCGTAACCGCGGACGTCAGATGGTGGTTGCTTGACGCTCGTGCTGCTCCACGGTGACGTATCAGCTCGAGAGTTTCCGGACAGACGTCTCTCTGTGGTCTTCAAGCTCTCGGCTCCCTTAGCACTATTTTATTTATTTTATTTATTCAAGGCGTAGACATGAGTTTTCGCGTTACAAACTAACAACAAAAGGACAAAACAAAAACAACCAAATACGTAAACAAATCAGTTAGATATCAATTCCTGTGCTATGCTTTCACCACCACATGTCCACCACTATCGCGGAGATGGTGCACGAAGCGGTCGTATTCTTCGTCAATATTGTCCATGACGGTATCTTCCCAAAGACCGCCAAGAGGGTGTAAAGGTCCCAGATAATGGTCGTTCTGGGACTCCTCTTCTTGAACTTCGCGGCCTTCTCTCCTTGACGAGAAAGGCACCTCGCGTGAACGAGGCGGTGGTACTCCGTGCAGAACTTGGGGACAACGGAGACGTCGGTCAGGCAATACTTGCGGCTCTTGGTATTGGTCGCATGATGAACTCGGACAGTTTTTCACCTTTCTCTATACGCTCTAAATCGTGGGTTCCGAGGTGAAGTTCTTCCGGCGACCTTTGGGCCCGATTCTGACTGACGTTGAAGATGCCGACGATCACCTCATAGAAGGTGTGATCTTCCTTATAGAACCACACCAGCTCCACGTAGAAGGATTTGACCTCTTCATCGCCGTAGTGGGATGTTGGGGCATACGCGACGAACACAATCAAAGCTGGCACGGAGCCACATCGCTTCAGTCGCAGACGTCCGATTCGGCTTGTCACGTGCACTCTCTGTTTTGATTCGAGTGACGTTCCAAAAAATGTAGGACAAACACTTGAAACACCATCAACAGCTGGCACACAAGTTTAATGAGGTGCAGTTACGATTAGGATGTCGCTCGTTCAGATTGAAAATTTATTGTGCCGTGACATTCTGCTAAAATCGGAAAAAATTGAAGCCATCCTGATTGATTTGAAGACTGCTTCAAGAAAAGCTTTATTTTTAACCGTAGAACAATTAGCATTCAAGAATTTATAGAATTCAGTTCCTTATTCATAATTGTCTCTTTCAGCGAACAAAGCTGTGCCCGACTCTCCACCTTGCCGAAGCCTCTCCTAAGAAGACAATTTGTTAAGAATTACAAAACCACATAAAAGTTGCACATTAAAGAAAGTTCTCTTCTGAAGCCAAGACACAATGCGACCTTCCTCCCATCAGAACGATTCCTCAATATGACCCCAGCTTGATTTCAGAGCCTCAGGCTTGACGCATTGCCTCTAATGTGGAGGAGTGAGATGGCTCCTGAAAGCGTTTAAGTTCTGGGCAAACTTCCAGCAGCGTAGAACCGACGTTATTAGAGAACACCACTAAGGTTTTCGGCCATCTCGATGTGAATGATAAGCGCATCGCAGCATCGCAGAAGACACGCTTCCTATTGTGAAAGCTTTTCGAAATCAGTTTACACATGGTCTAGAAGACAAAGTGCTTTAAACTATGAGACCAAGAGTTGGACGGCTAATGGTTGTTCGTCTACGAGAAGTTGATTTTCAGAAGACAGGTTACTGACTAACGCTGACTAAGGAGCCTTGGTGAAAAGCACGAGGATGGTCGCGTGCAGGGCTAAAATAATGCAAGCTACACTGATCAACATCACACTCACGCTTTGGCCTACTCTTTAAGATCGGCGTAGTGATGTTGGCGCTGCAGGAACATGTAGCCTGGATGGCTGTATACGATGTAGTTGTGGAGTACCTAAGTGCGTATTAGTTCTTAGGATTATTTGGCAACAACTTAAGTTTGACTTGGAAGAAATCGTATATTGACTTCTACCATCTAAGACTTCTAAACATTGAGATCAAATTCGTAAGCTGGAACACTTAGCGAAATATGCCAGCTCTTAGGGCGTCCTAACATTTTCGTCTTTTTATCCCTCGAAAATTTGACTTCTCTTCCTACCGTTTTGTTTTTATAATATTCAGGGAAAATAGCTGACCAAGCCAAGCCAAATATGTACATATGTCAAAGACAGCATCTACTATTTAGAAGCGAAATTCTATTTTGTTTCATTAATTTAATTATTCCAAGATATGAAGAAACTTGAACACACGATTGGACCGTAAAAGAAGGCCTACACATTGCAATTCAGGTGGTCTATAAGCAAGAAATTGTTTAATCACTCTCTAAGATGCCTGTACAGGTTTTATGATTAAGAATTGGCATATGAAATTTGCTACCTCAATTTGTAGTCGATTTTTCGTGGCTACGAATGTTCCATTTAAGGAATTGTATATAATTTCTGAAAGGTCATAATTTCTGCTTTCTTCACATTTACAGCTTTTATGATATAACTGCCTCTTGCCGAATTTTGACGATGTTTTTACAGTATGAATCAACGTGATATTCAGGTGCTCTACTTACAAGAATGGAATATGTAGTGGAGACAACGCCGCAGCCGCAGCTCGTAACATCAACGCTGCTTTTGGGAAGGATTTGGCTAGGAGCGCACTGTTCGCCTCTGGTTTGAAAGGTTTCGATCTGGAGATGAAAGCCTCGAAGATGAAGACCGAGGTAGGCCGCCATCGCTCCCTAAGGATGACCAACTCAAAGCCATGGTGGAAGCGGATCCGCGTTAAACTGTGAGAGGGGTGGCACGGCATCTCGGCGTTGACGGCAGCACTATCAGACGCCAGAAAAAATCAGAGGTCAAGAAATTAGATGAATGGATCCTTTAAGAGTGCGTATTCTAAGAGAGCCTCTTTGGACGGAGTCTGATATGCGACGAAAAACGGATCCTTTATGACAATCGTCGTCGCTCTGCACAATGGCTTGACAAGAATGAGAGTCCCCCTGGGAGATGCCGAAACAAAGGCTCCACCCAAAGAAGACCATGGTGACCGTATGGTGGACAACGGCTGGTACAGTCCATTCAAGTTCTTGAAAACTGCAGAGACTATCACAGCGGAGAAGTACTGTGCTGAAATTGAAGTGATGCGTAAGAAGTTTATTGAAAAACGACCGGCTTTGATCATTCAAAGAGGCCCAGTCCTGCTGCATGACAACGCGCATCCGCACGTTTCAAAAACTGTTGTCCAGGAACTGGAGTTGGGATACGAAGCTCTGCCACATCCAGCATATTCACCAGAGCTGTCCCCCACCGATTGTCATTTTTTCCAGCATTTTGATCGACATGTGAACGATAAGAATTCAGCAACTAAGTTGAAGCTGAAAATGGCTTCTTCTGTTTTATTCGTTCTCGTAGATCTCGTAATGCCTAAGCTATTGTCGGTTTGGAAAGTGTATTAATCGTAATGGTGCTTATTTCGATTAATAAAATTGCTTGCAAGCAAGGTTCTTATTTGTCGAAGTTTTCAGTCAAAATGGGCCATTTCATATGCAAGGACCTAATAGGCAGAGGCTGACGTTTCGATTTTTCGCCATCTTCAGAGACCTGAACATGATGCGTAAGCTTACCTTGCGCGTTTCTCCACCAACCTTCATAACTGCCCCAGCATTTTCGAGGTGCACTAACCTACTTGCAGTTAACAATTGTTACGAAAAAGAGCCAGGAACAGTATTTTTGACGAAGGAAGAACGGGCATGAAACCACGGACTAGGGCAATAACTCCTTTTGTGGGCCATTCGTTCTTCTTCCTTTATGTTGAAGCAGTTTGAAGGCACAGACCGAGGTAGACCGCCGGTAATTATATGCAGTTATTCTGATAAATCTTGAGATGTCCAACCGTTGAGGGAATCAGGATTTTTCGTTTTTCTGATAGTTTTGCCAATACTAAGCGGTTCAGAAGAAATGAAGGATAAAACGCTAGTCGGCTAAGACGCAGTCCGAACCTTGTGCCAACGTGTTCATGTGGGCACCGACAGCCTCTGTCACATCCGCTGCTATTAAAATGGTGTATGTATCACAAAAAAGGGAACAGGAGTTTGGCAGAGCTGCTTAACACAATGTTTCTTCAGTTGGCAGGGACGTCGACCCAGCCGTCTCAATATTAAATATTTGGAATGAAGAGAGGCGACCAATAGAATTGTCTGCCTGCAAAAAGGTGAGAATGGAAGGAAGTGTTTCGGAGCTCATTTTGGTGTTAAATACAAGACCAGAGAGAACCTGAAATAGTCTCGCACAATGAGGGACAAAAAATGTCAACGTCGATGGCGCGATAGGGGTGGAGTAAGAAAAGTCTCGTCATTCACTTATCGAACCTGAACTTCTATGTACAACTCCATCGAAGCTTCCGCTCGTTATTCTTCCTTAAACTTGAAACGACTTTGCTTAAACAAAACTATCAGCCCTAACTCGTTGTCGCGGACTACACCGTCAACGCGGTAATTTGAAGGGGGGTAGAACGCCTTCAACCTGTTACACCTCGGTCTTTGAAGAGTGCACGACATCCTCCGAATCTGTCACCTGCGCTCGATGTTTTTCAGGCGATCAGCACACAGCGCTCCATGTTACATCGTCTGATCGGTCGCAATTTTTCTTTTACAAAACACCCTTTTGTTGTAAATGACACACAAAAACAGTTCGGATTAGCAAGCGAGACTTCTCGAGCGTGCCGTGTGATACAGTGAGTGGCAGAGGCGCCGGACGAAATCGCTTAAGCTCTTGGTCGTTGCATTTTGGGAGACTCGAGCGATGATGTTGAGAATGACAAAAGTTGATGTGACATATTTTCACTGCCTATGGCACACATACATGTACGAGGAAGGCTCATGGAGTAGAATTGGCAGTGAAGAAGCAACAAGATCTGCAAAAACCTTCCATCATTTTTTTGTTTAGCAGGGAAGCAATTTAACATCAGTAGTTCAAAAGCACTTAACGAAAATAAGAAACCTTAAGCAGAAGAAGAAAGCCAAGGAAATTCTATAACAGAATGGTGACAATTGTATCTGACAGTCGAAGAAAACGGAAATCTCATTTTGAATAGACATTCCCAAAAATCTTCTTTTGGGAACGTCTATTCAAAATGAGATTACCGTTTTCTGGAATAATTGGAGGTAATTGGAGGTGTACTTGAATAAATGCAATATGCGCGGAAAATCTTAAAATTTTTAACTCCGGAAGTGTTCTTTACAGAACTGTTTACAATTTAATTTGCCATTTCAATATCCTCTTTGGGGAGTCGAGACTGAGAGCTAGCCCGATTCTCGGTGGTTTAGCATGGCCATCATAAGGCCGCTGTAATAAGCGTTGCTATCTCTATCCCAAGATAACGAAGAAAAATAAGGAAATGGCTCTCAATTCCCTTTTTAACCGTGGAGCTCGTTTGTTGCGAGTGCTCACTCCTAGCTCATTTGAAGTGCCCAACACCTACGCTTTTCAAAGACAACGAAAAATAGACTTGGTTTCCTCTGTCCACATTTGCTAGAAGCGAAGGAAGGGAGATTTTCCCATTTCTCGGATTTATTTTTGCACTCGTCAGCTGTTCCTTTGCATCCATTAATACTACCAACTTGCTTGTTTTTATTAGTCATATCTACCTCAATATTCTTAGTTTACTATTTGCTGTTCTATTATTTCTTTATTTCCCAGTCTCTCTTCCTCATACTAGTTTTCCTTACTTTATTTATTTATTTATTAATGCGCGAAAGGGCGCGCTAATACATCAAAGAACAGAACAAGAAGAAACTCAAAAAATGACCAAAACTACGGAAAAAGCTAAAATAGAACTGAATGACATATGCAGCGCTCGCTTACAACGTAATTTCATCGATATGAAGCGACAGTGCAGAATGGACAAGCTAGGACTGGTCGTGATCAAAGACTAAAGAGAATTAAGAGAACAGAACTAGCATGTGCATTTTTTCTAGTAACGAAAGGCCGACAATGAGAGACATCTAGTAAAGGCTGATAGCCTACAACAGAGGACAAGAGATTGATAGTGCCCTCTCCTGATCAGGCTTCTAGGAGCTAACCAGCGAAAGAACGAAGCATAGCGATAACTGCAAAGCTTGTCTGGCAGCCAGGCTGAGCCTGAGAGGTGTATCCAGTCATAAGCTGAGTTAATGGGTTTTGAAGGCATATCATCCACTGTTTAGGTTAGAAAGAAATACCATCATTTGTGAGCTAGTACAATTCTGTACAGGAGCATTCCGAGTTCAAACCGCTACGCACATACAGCAAACCACAAAAGAATTGTAGGACAATCCTAGTAGATAACAGCCCGAAATGTGGTGGTCCAATTTGAAGCATCCACGTCTCCCATGTGACTATCGGAAGCGCCAGTAGTTTGATGGCCGTAGTCGGAGTTCTCCTTTTATAAGCTTAAAAGGGAAAAGTCAGCAAAAAACCTTGATAACCGAAATGAACACTGAGCCTGCTTGGTTATGAAGCATTCGAAATACCGTAAGATGCAGAGTTTTTGTGAAAACTTTTTACATTGTTTCAATTTCTCGGATATCTTTAGAACAACAGGGCTCCACACGGACGTGCAGTATTCGACCGTTGACAAGTCATGTGTTTCGTATAATTTAAGCCAAACGTTCACGTCCAAGGTACAAATGTTCCTGAAGAGAAGATGTTCAACGCTCAGATCTTTTTTCGAGACCTCTCGAACATGCGTCCGCCAACTCAGATTCTTAGCTAGAACGACGCATAAATCCTTCATGTGATCACAATGAGCAACAGAAGTACCATCAATGAATTTGATCTGAAGTGGGCGAGAATTCAACAAAAAATACGAGTTTTGTTCAGGTTTGTGGGTATTTGCCATTCACGGGACCATTCTCGCTACAACATCATTTCCCCTTTGAGTCACTACCCTTCTCCACCGTCTTCATAGGCTGCATACGCCTTTGCGTCGCCCGCATCATAGCTTCTTTGTTTCCGTTCCATCATTTGTTTATTGTTAGTGAGTTCGACCTTTCTAATACTTCATGTTGCTGTACCACTTCGTCACTGGCGTTGTTTGATTAAACTGAGCATGCACATAATTCCTCTGTTTTTTCTCCAGTAGTTGAGTTGACGGACCCATAAACGTTAGCCGAACCCACGTCCTACTGTGTTGTGTTGTCAGTACTCCTCTCCCTCTAATTCACATTCTCCCTTAGTCCCTTGCAACCAGTTGTTTCAAGTAGGTTTCATCATAGATCTTGCTGAAATTTATTTATTATTTATTTTGTATTTCTCACCACATGTTGTGATTTGCCATGTTCAGGTTGTAATTCTTTTGTAGGCTCTATATTGTGAAAAAAATTTAAAAGTTTTAGACCCTTTTTTTGTCCCAATTTCTCGCCATAATTTTTACGAACAAGGTTTTCGGTACTCTACAAGTCCAGCTTTATACACTTACCCTTTCCTTCTAACTTGTTTTTTATTGAGGGAAAACAATTCTGCCTCGAAATTCAGCTTCATTCTACATTGAACTCAGCAGGGTGCAGAAGCCAATAGTGTAATATTCTAAGATGTCGAAGCTGGCGCGAGTGTCAAGGAGTGGTCTATAAGATTAAGTGCCATAAAGAAGTCTTCTAATAGTGAGGTTTATATCTGTACAGAAGATTGTCAAGGACACACCAACTTTTATTGCTAAAAACAAGATTGAAAAAGTGAATTGGGAAGGGTGACAGCTACATTGAAAAGGAACGAACATTCACGAAATAGTGACACGGAAGACACTTAGGATTGTAAATAATGGCGCTAGCTTTCCCTGTGCAACATCAAGCAATAAACCTCCAGGGAAATGGAGGCGCTGGTTCACGAAAGCGTGACCTAATTGAATCAGGTGTTGCCAATTTTCACAGCGATCCTACTGCTACTTTTCTAACGTGATCACTAAGGTGTAAGTTAGGTAGGAAATGCCATTGGATAGAAATAACGGACTGATTTAGGCAATCAGGTCCTGCTTTTGGCCTTTCTGTCTCCAAATAAAGACATTTCCTCAAGTTTTTCAGCAGAGCAGACTTACAACATGCAAGGTTAAGAAGTCATTACAATGGCTGAAAATCCTTGCCGCTTTCTGTCTCATCCATTACTCAATCTTTTCTTTATTTTCTCGTCTTAATTACCGCTTTAGATGTGTGTGGAGCACAATCGGACGAGGTGCCGGCTGTCGTGTGCACCCAATTTAATCAATTTCTTGGTTAGGATTTCCGACCCAGGCCAACTAAAGAAGGATGCTAGGTGACCATGGCACTTTGAGACAAGATGTGTGTTAGTGGATGCGGCTTCGAAAGCTGATTTCAAGTGTGTGTTCCACATCTGCTAAACGCATCTGGGGCGTAGTTGCTGACCAATTTCAACCAACTTCTCTTTTTAGCCCTCAGTCTGCGCGCAGACTCCACAAATCACAAGAAGCCGCTTTCAGGTAGGCTGGAAAAGCGCAGTGGACAGAGGAGTGGCATAGCGAGGCGGAGTGGTTTGTAGTTCAACCCTGCTGTGGTGCACTATTCTTGAACCTCCTAAAAAAGATCCTCCACAGTCAAGCAAAGCACTCTACATAAGACCGCGACGAACCTGATTTACAGGTTCTATTGACCTGTTTTCAGATTCCGTACGTGGAAACGTTACTTCGCCGTATCATAGCCTAGAAAAGTTAATTGAAGCATTGATCTTTCACGTAAGGGTTGTTTTTGAATATTATGGAGAGTGACCCTTACCCATCCATACCTACCGTAATCCACCGTAGTTAATCGAAAATTTAAAAACGAACCTCATGTTAATGATCACCGCCTTCAGTAACTTCTCTGGTCCAAGTTGGGCGAAATCGATGGCCATGACCCCACCACCCCAGGCTAAGTGCGTAGTGTCTTAAATAGCATCCCCTTGTGTGTAGAATTTTGAAGAAGAAATGAATCCAATTGTAGTCCGCATGCTTGAGAGCGGGAGACTGCCACTTTAAGTAGCTCGGAGTGCGATACTTTCTCATCCAGTCAGTAGACAATATTTGACTTCAAACGAATTTCTAAGCCACACAAATTTAAAAAATTCGCGCTCTCCTCCGACACCTCCATTCCATCGAAGCAAAAACATCTACGCTGCTGACTAGTGCTTTACTTATCGTTCCCCTCCACTGACTGTGTAGGATCCTCCTCATCTGACTCCACGCTGGTGCCTTTTTATCGTCTACCTCAACGGTCCTGAATATGGCAGCTCATAAGATGGACGAGAAACTGCGGACAATCTTCTCATCTTGTCTCGTGGGTTGCGGGAGGTAGCACATAGAATAAAGTCCTCCAAAACGGTTGTCGAGAGACGGTGACATAATTTGGAACATAGATCGGCAATATTGTCCTTAGCGATACCGGAGTCGCAAAAAAAAATTTCACCCAAGGTTTTCGATTGATTGCAGTGAGTGAGTAGGTAGAGGAGGGTAAAGGTCACTTACCCATGTTCACCAATACCTACAGTAGCCTATCGTTAGAAACAAATCATACATAATTGATCAGCGCTCTAAATAACCTCTCTAGGCCGTGTGTAGGTGAAGAAACTTTCCCACGTCTGGAGTCGTGAAGGCACGATAGTACCTGTGAATCAGGTATCCTTCATGGCAGCCTTTTTCGTTGCGATTTACATAGAGTACTTTGCTTAATTGCAGCGATTCTTTTATAGGAAGTCTGAAAACGTTGCATCACAGAAAAGTCGAACCACAAACTATTCCGTCCCCACGCTGCTCCTCTACCGACTGTGCCACCACTACTCGGACACCGCAGTTTCGTGCTTACCTAAACTCGCCTTCCTGTGGAGTCTGCGCGCATACAGTGGGCTGGGAAGGTAAACTGAAAGCGGTCCCAACAGCCAGAAGCGAATATGGAACACAAACATGAATCAGCGTTCGAAGCCGCATCCTGCTATATAGCGCTCGTCCCAATGTGCCATAGTCGCCTGGTATCCTTCCCGCAAAGGTAGAATGCCTACTGCATTCCGAAAGGAATTGATCAACACCGTCTTATATCCTCTATCCTTGCTGTAAATATAGGCGCAATAGAATTCGACTGAAAGGAATTGAATAACGCCGTTCTTTGTCTTTTATTCTTAATTACCACTTTATTGTCTCACTGGGAAGACGGTCGATGTCATTAAGGTGATTCACAGTAGGCCGTAAAAACAGTTGGACTACAATAGTGGGACGGCGCCTGTGCTTCTACTTTAGGGAATGGGAGGAGGCGCATTCGTGCTCTGTGCTTATACGAGATTATGCTCACTTCCTCTCCAAGGCAAATAGGAAAGATCAGCACCGCGCTCAGTAATATTGTACTACATTGAAACATATGTTTTCGCGGGGTTTGGTATATTAAGGTTCCGGAAAGGATTAAAATATTGGAGCGCATTGTTTCAGTTTTTTTGAAGGAGATGGCTGCTATTCCAAAATCGACGTTTTGTTTTCCGTTTAATGCACCAATCTTTTAAATCATAACATAGCAAATGTCGGGTTGAGGAACATGCGAATTCCCAACATCCCTTCTGCTCGCAACATTTGTGATGTTCATGAGGAGGTTGTTTTGACTGTGTAAACCGTCCGTGTTTATGAGTGAAGTTCGCCAGCGGAATTTGTCACCTTAAAGACGCAACCCCGTCAGGTCGTCCAAATGAATTCGAATGAAGATGACCTCGTGGGATCGTGAAGGGGTTTGTCTACTACCGTCAGCGAAGGCAAGCGCTCAATGACGGATCCTTCGCTAAGTGGATGAGGTGGGCGACTCAACACGCGGCTATTCAAGAGGAAAGATGTCATCGGCAACGTGGAGTTCTTTTGCTGCACGACATCTCCCGTTCTCACGCCGTTATGACCAAAGAAGCTATTCGAACGCTTGGCTAGCAGACACACCCTCCTTCCGTCCCGATTTGGCACCAACGGATTCCCACGGCCTTTTACAAGGAGGCGTAGTGCATCTTGCTAAAGATTCAAACAAACAGAAACAAAAAGAAAAACAGAACTCATACATTGACAAAAACCTGTGAACCTCATTGGGAGTATGTACCTTATTAACTACTTAGTTGCAAATTTTTATTGAAGCACGCATTTGATCTGAGAGAGTGGCGCCATCATAACAAAAAACGGACACTGCTGCTAAGCAGTACAAACGCTGAATGAAGCACTTCCAGAAGCTAGGAGAATGGCGGGAACATACGTCAATGCCAACAGCTTCTAATGACATTGGTGTATTTTGTTTCCAAAACATGTTTTCTCAGCTTGTTTTTTGGGTGGCTGGAGCTCAGTCTGAGGAGGTATCGGCTGTCACGTGCAGTCAATTCCATGTTCCTAGCTCGGGTTTCTCGCTCAGGCCAGCCAAGCCTTCTCTGTCTGTAATGTGTCGCTGGGGTCGGTGAATTGCTAGCAGACTTGTCTGAGAAGAATAAGACACTGACTTGTCCATCGACTGGCCGCTGCAAGTCATTGCACAGGCCGAATACGCATTGAGATCGTCTCTACGACATCCCGTACAAATAGAGTTCAGGGGTTGGTTAACACCCAACCTTATCCTTTATTTTTTTACAGTGAATGCATGCCGTACAGGGACCGACTTTACTGGATAAACCTAGGTTTATACCTTGACCAAAAATTTTACTTAAAACCCTAAAAACCACGAACAAAGACCTTCCTTCTTAAAATCGAGAAAATGAAAAGGATTGGAAAATGATGGAAAAAAGATCATAATGTCTGGAGTTCAACCTCTTTACGGTATTGCCCCTGCCTTGTCCATAAAGTCCGGTCTAAGCTAAAATCGTGAAGAAGGAAAGAGCCCTAAATAAGCTTAATGTAGAACTGCTCCTGCGGCACTGTTCCAGCCTGTTCTGACAATCCCTTGATCAGCTCCCTTAGAGATTTCCTATTCAAGAAATCTAGGCTACAATAAGGCTCTCACCGAGGCGTCCGGCCGTTTTGGTTCACAGATTCCAACGTTCTGCCAGAGGAGTGGAGTAAAACTGTTTGTCTGGTGATGCTGTCCATATATTAATGATGAATAAGGTGTCGTGAAGCTTTACTTATGTGGCGATGTTCTTGACAGTGTTCTCGAGGTCTTTCTCGAAAGACAGAGTTGCCGGTGATTTGGACTGTTGTGAGCAACTTCAAGAGTGAAAGTTTTCTCGTCAGTTCAAACGACGTTTGATAAGACCTCACGAATGAAGTCTAGAAGATTTTTTCGGCATTTTCAAGCCTTTTCTTTGCAGATTCAGTGAGGGCGTGCACATGAAAGGGTCATTAACTGCATCTGTGTAGCTTATGCAGGTACCTTGGCAGTCCAAGGTCGGTCTGTTTTTGGAAGCTGATGATGCTGTGTGTCGTTGTTGCTTGCGCAGTGCCGCAATGCTCTTTACAGTGCTGTCGTTGTCTTTTTGCAATCTTCGCTGGTCGAAGTCCTCCGTGTCTTTCTTAGACAGATATGTTGTTGAAACGCCAGTTCGATTGAAGGAATAAATAGCGTGGTATGAAGCGGGACCAAGCGAACATCGACTCCTCCGTTTGCGCTACCAGCCGCTCGCTTTGATAATTTCAAATACGCACAGCCTTCAAGAATACTCTAAAGAGTGTAAGAGGTTTTATCTACTCTTCGACCCACCCTACGGTCTTTAATGACATAATGAATTCGATCTCAAGCCAAATATCTTGCAATCGAATGGAGATCTGAAGGCGTGTCCGAGAAGAGTATAATCATACATTGAAGAGCGCATGAGTGAATAACATCGTAGAGGAGATCAGCTATAGGACTCGCGACATATGAGGCGAAATTCGGAAGTGATGTTCATTTTCCAATGAACCATCATTTGGAATGAAGCGTCAGCGTGACGAAAAACTTTCGCGTTTTAATTGAAACTGCTTTCTACCTGGATTCCGCAAGGCGAAGGGCGGTCTCCGAGCAGTTTAAATAACCTGCCCTTTCCCACGGATCTGCTTTGCTGCAGCTGAAGGTAACGGGCAAATCCGGCGTGACAGGTCCCGAATGACTTCGAGGAAGCAGGGCGAACGGCTACTCGCCCAGCCACATCTTCTACAGCTGCTTGTCGAGACCTGCGATATTCGCCTCCGACAACGACACATTTCCCGCGCGGAACCCAACACGACGGCAAAAAGCGCTGCGTGACAGCATAAAAGTGCTGGTGCCTGGCGCGGCGGCTGCGCTATGTCACCGCTGCGGGGCAGCTTCGGCCTGGTCTGTCTCACGACGGTGGCGCTTGCCATCCGGCAGCAACACGGCGTGCCTATTCACTCGGTCGACGCCGCTCATGAAAAACCTCCGGCGCCGAAGGGAATTCTGGAGGAGGTGCGCCTTTCCGTTCTCTCGAAACTGACAGAACCTCGAAACTCTTCATTGTGTTTCCTGGAGTCGCTTAGCTTCTGCTTCTGCACGGAGTGCATTCTCCTCAAAGCAGAGCTTGAGCCCTTAATGGCTGAGTAAGACACATTTCCCAAGTTTGCCACAGCTCCATGTTAGTTCGACTTCCAACTAACGTTTGCGATGCTCTTGTTCTCTGTTAGAATGTACCCCTGCACTAGACGAGTACGGAACAAGTCGCACTTCCTATCTAACTACTATCTAACTACGATTGGCTCCGTTGACTACAACAGTGCTCCCAGAATCATGGTGTGTTAGAGGGAATTCTAAACATTTTGCTGTGATTTGTGTTTGAAAATTTCCACTCACTACTTCCGCTCTCCTTCCTCCATAGCTATTCTACTTCAACTACTCAAAGGGACATCAACTAGTCGGATAAAAGGCATCTCGCCTCAGAGGAATGACTTCCACCTCTGAGTGTAGAACTATATGCATAGCTAGTGCACCTCACCTTGCAACCGGTGTTTTCCAAGATCGTATCATGCTTTTGTGAGATATTCGATAATTTGCTTTCGTTTAAGACCATGCACTGATGGAGGAGACCAGAACTGCGGGCATTTGTTGACCAGGGACATCCGTTGAAAAGTGCTATTGTCAGTTTCTGGGATTTTTTTTTGCATCCAGGCTGTTTGTTGTAGCAGAATCCTTCCGGACCACTGACGGAGGATAACGTTCTGCTTTTCTCTCAAAACTCAAAACGGACGTTGCCGTTTTCTATTATTTAGACTGGCTTATAAGGTGTTACGGCGTGTTCGAGTCTACGTCCAACCCGCTTAGCTTTGTAAACGAGTCCTCATGCTACAACATTGTGTAGATATCAAAATGACCTTTTATAAGCCGAATTTCAACCTCTTTGAAACAAGGCCATAAACCTAACATAAAAGTCAGAACAGCTGTTATGCTTTTGAGTCAACTTAACAGAAGACGACGTCGCCTTAGAAATTACAGAGTGAAAGGTTAAATTATGTGATTCATTCCTCTAAGGGTACCGCACTCATTATTCCAGGAGATCACACTTCCAGTGCAGAAACTCGAGGAATAGGTCTGAATTGAGATCAATTGAAGGCTGATGTTTGAGAGACAAGGCGAATTCAATTTGAACGTGATCTTCAGCAAAACCATGCCTTCTATCTGTTCTTCCTTGCACATCCGGATAGATGCAGATATGGGAGGGATAAAAACGGGCTTGAATGCAGGTTCCACTTAGCGAAAGCTCACTACGTGTTCCAACTCACCCGTTGTCTATCGACGTTCAAAAAAAGTCAGCGATTTTAGCAATCTTTTTTCAGTGAAACCGTGAACCTTAATATTTAAGGGCACTCCCTTCAGTTTTATAGCAGACATAAACTTAAAAGTGCCTCTGATTTCGTAGCCAAACAAAACTCTAGGAACTAGAGGCGTACCACTTTACGATGGCCTATACTACTGCACTGACTGTCTCTCCTTCCTTGTCTTTCGTTTGCTTAAAATTTTCCTTTTGCACTACTGTACTCGCAAGCTATTGCTAACCATAAACAATTACTGTTCACTGAAAATACACAGCCTAACAATGCTATAAAGGCGCTTCGTGTTCGAAATGCACAGAGGCGGATCTATCCTATTGGAGTGGGCAGTCCACTGTGACTCTTGGACAAGGACGGAAAAACTGAAAACAGGCAGGTTTACAAAGACAACGTCGTGAATTGATCAACGAGATTATCTTTCTTTGCAATTCCCTAGCCGAGAGATGCCTTTTGTTTACATTTGCTTTGCTTTCTAGCGATGCACCCCTTCAACTGGAGTAGATCCAACAGAGAAATATGATGTTAAAGCGTTCACGACAATGTCGCTCAATGGTGCGCGACAGCCAGTTGGTCTCGTGGGACGATGTCGCTCAATGGTCTTATTTTAACAAGAATGACATCCGGTTCATCCAAACTTCTTCCGAGAGGTTATTCAGAATGCTAAACACGATGCCGATGTCCTTTTGAACAATTACGGTCGGGTTCCTTCTTAATCGATAGTCGTGTCAGGACCACCGACTCTTTAATTCAGCTAAGGGAACACATTGTTCGAAATTTTATGAAAAATTTATTTTTTGAGGGAAAATAATGGATTGAAATCTGCGTTAAAGAGCAGGAAGACGGCCATTTTTTAGTGTCAGAAAACGAGATTGCATCTGCCCTCTTTCAAGAGCTCGCGGTGATTCGATTGATAGAAGAATTTCTGTTCGTATGGAGTTTGACACCTGTTAACGATGCAACAAGAAGCACTGTAAAGAACGCAACATCCTCACCTTGATGGTTATTGTAAATGACATTCACACTCAGTCGAATAAAAGTTGCGGCGAAATTTTTGAGTGCGTGCGCGACCTGATGCTTGCTTGTTTGTTGTGCTTTAAGGAAAATTCCATTTTACTATTTTTCTCTTGTAGCAAAAATTAAATAAAAAGAATAAATATTAAAAATTAAATAAATATTAAAATAAATGACAGCATTATGGAGGGCAGGGGTAACCGACCGTAACTCTTGAGGCGAGCATTAGCATCATAGTAATCTTCATGTTCTCGCGTCTTGGAACCTCGGCATTGTTGTGAAACTCTTTTGAAGCTGTTCTGTACAACGAGGTTGTCAGGTGGAATGTTTATTGGTCTGACGTTTCGACCGTATCGTCGCCTTCAGAGGCACAATGCTCCACCCTTCATTATGTAGTAGCTACTGCGCTACTGCTTGGTGTCAGTAGGGAGCAGTAGCATCATGCTTGGTGTCAGTAGCGAACTTGTCCCTACTGACACCAAGCACTGGCGCAATCGCTACTAGTGAACGGTGGAGCATTGTGCCTCTGAGGACGACGAGAAGGTCGAACCGTCAGGCCAATGAACATTCCACCTAACAAACTCGTAGTGCAGAACAGCTTGAAAAAGATCAGCGTCATCCTTTGCATCTCAAACTTATCCTTAGACGAGGTTTCGGTCGCGGTATGTCGTGTCACACTTGTGCGGTGTGCTTCGCCCAACGACCCAGACACGCGAGAATCGCTCTCGTCGTCAACGTGATAAAGACAGAGCTCTATGTTCCATTTGAATCACCTTCTATACACAATAGGCACTGGCGTTGTTCTCGAATGGATTCACGTTCAGCGTTTTTCTAAGGAAAATGCTTTTACTTCGTATTAAACCACTAAAAGCAGCAAATGAACAATGGCTACACAGAATAAGGTATGTAGCGATTTTCACTAATTTAACAAAGAACGGGTTTTTTGAAGAGGTTTTTAGGGATTTTCAATAATTTAACGATGAAGAGGTCTTTTTCTTTTTATCATCATGTACGCTCACTTCTAGGATAAGATTTTGCCGAAGTTATACAATTTTGCGAAGGTTTGTATACCTCGGTTACACCACAGACATACATAATCGCGGATACGGACGGTGTTAAGAAACCTCCGTTTAGGATGCGCCATGCATTCTTCTCCTACGGAATATCGTGCAACCTGAATGCGTGTGCGATACAGATTGACTTGCGGTAACCAGCCCATAGACAAGTCGGTGTTTTATCCTTCTTAAACATGGCCCAAACACCAATAACCCAGGAGGATGGAAGACTCGGGTGGACAGGGCGAGAAATCCGTACCGAGAACCTCGAATCACAGGACGGATGGCTCCTCCTCCGAATGCGCTACCACGAGCATTGGCTCGATATCTTTTGAAAACAGATGTTTGCTAAATGCCTGTGAGAATGACTCGAACAAAGTCCGACGCTGCCCCTATTCTGGTTTAAGGTTATTTGAAAGCAATGGTGAGTTCAGCATCGAATGGAATAGGGTGGAGAACGGCTCCCTACAGGACCATCTAGCGCCTCGCCTTTCACGACCTCTCCTACCTCGAAATTCCTATTACATTCTAATCGCGTGAAATCTGTACTCCAAAGCAGCATCATCATCTCCACGACAGCTAGAGGACGCTCTGTTTCCTTTGCTACAGGCAAACGTTTTCTTCGAAGCTAGGAATGCGAAATTGATGGCAATGCCCTTCTCTCGGTTTTCTCCAGTTATACTCTTGTGGTGTAAACTGCGTCGTTGCACCACGCAGCAGACGATTTGATCCATAGCTGAAGTACCGACCAGAGACTTATTTCTTCCTGAAAATCGGTAACGTCATGCTGTACGCAATCCTTCGGTATTTTTCCTTTCTCGGTTGAAAAGCCCTACCATTCGGGTGCGAAGAAAGAAACTTGGATACTGTTGCTTCTTTAATCGAATTTTTGTCTTGGCTTCATCTGCCCAGAGCCATCTTTGCTCCTTTTCCAGGTGTTGTGTAGGCAAGTTCTGCCCGGGCTCACAGAATTGCGCTCGTTGTTTGGTTCTAGCCTAGTTCCACAGTTGGGATATTGGCAGTTGCATTTGTGGTATAATGCGGTCTCCTTTCCCTTGAGCGGTGAAGCGAATCTGAACGTGCACACTAGTGACGAGGTTGGAGTGCAGCGGCTTCGCACGAAATCACTTTGGCGACAGCAGCAGTTTAAGTGTGTTGATTCGTTAGCAGAGCCTAAGATGTGTTCAGTGCTCGAGGAAACCTCTCAATTTCTAATGCGAAAGTTTATTTAATTGTTTGTGCGTCGAAAAAGACGCGCTTTACAAATAGAATAAAAGAGAGCTAAAACAAACCATGCCTAGAGAAAAAAGTAGAACAAACGCAACACAACACAACAACAGAACCAATCTAGTGGAGAAGAAGAACGGCATTTTTTGGTTTTTCTGATCATAAAACTACAGCTCCAGCGGGTTAGGAAGGTGGTGCTAGCAAGTAGGCGCTCGTGAAAAATTTGGTACATGATTTGAGTCTCCTGGGTGAAAAGAGCATCAAACTCGTAGGACCCACTAAATTCACAAAAACTAAAACGAAAGCTTCTACCAACGCAGCTCGCAGAGGGTGACAATGTAAATAGGAGGCAGCGAGCCAATACAGACGAAAGAAAGTTGAAAGTTGCTAGTAACTATCGACTTGCGCTTACACGGATACCTTGACGTAGATGAAATGTCAGTGCAAGTGGAACGTGCCTAAACACAGCATAAATCATAGCCTTCAGGGAGGCATAAATCATCGTAAAGCACCTTGAAGACATTTCCAATGTGTGACCCAATCCGCATCTCAGAATCACCACAGAAGCTCTCCTCTCCGAATTCGTCGGTGTAACACTCACCGAAAGACGCTTTTTGCTCATCTGCAGTGAACCATTTTGTCAATTACGAAATCGCTCGATACATTATTTGTCTCCGTTGATCTGGAAGACGCGCCATTCATGTCAAAAATGGGTACATTCGAACCGGTTGCGTTGCTTGTGATTCTTACACCCACTTTAAAATTTTTGCGTTCTTCCCCATCCCCCTCCCTTAATTGATAAACTCTGGGCGTCCTTTGTCTGACACTCCACTGACGAAGACAGACTAAACACTATTCAGGTTTCTGGCTTCGTCGGTGGGTTTCGTCTCACACTGTTAGATGTGAGATCACAAAATGGGAAGTTTTAATAAAAAGTACTTCAAGAGGCGTTCCATTCAAGAGGATGCGATTCATTCGTCTAGCTTTCGGCTCTTTCTACTTCGTTACAGTTTGGACTGTTAATATCAAAACTGAACAATTTCATCGAAAATACATTGTCGATGCGCAAGGATTCAGCAATTTATCCATAGATCGCACATGAGGCGATTACAAAGACATTGCAAATAAGGAGGAAACGAATCTTTCAGCTGGAGACATTTCATAGTGCCTGCGGTGAGTAGTCTGATGGACTTCTGATCAATGTTTTTGTAGTGAAGCCCTGAGTTCATACGCTCAAAGGAGAAGAGCATCCAGAATCATTCCTGGTAGCTCATCGCTCTCATTACATCGAATTATCTGCAGATTTTTAGGTGCGTTGCCTCGCTCCATATAGCGCTGGGAAGACTTACCAGAAGACTATTTAAGCGACAAGTCTGAACAGCCGAAGTGGTCTACATAGACAGAATTAGCTCTGGCTGAGAAATACTATAGTGATCGATGCGAGCCAAAGAGACACCAGAGCTTCGACAGATTAATGATGGGCTTCGGTTAGGGATTCCCTTCGCCGTAGTTATTGATGACAGCGTAGCCCAGAGGATAGGGTGACGAATTCATGAGTTCAAATCTTGAATCCTCTAGACACCGTTCTGTTTTGTATGCTTACAAATTTGCTGAATTTTGAAATTACTGAATTAAGTGAGGAATTTAAATGTATTTCGACACGCCTTTTTTTGGAAGAGTAAAAGTGCTACTCAGTCACCTGTACTATGTTCATTCCAAAGAACACGTTTTCCCTTACCTGCAGAGCTTCGCAGCAGTCTTCAGACCTTCAGAAGACAAATAGTAGCCCAACATGAAGTAGAAAGAATGTAGTGAGAAGGTGTGCCAAAAGTCAAGGCGGCAGAATGATTGATGTCGGCATTGTCTATGAAAGGAGGTATTAGATGAAGAAAGTGGTCTTGCCTATCATTCTTTGGAAAATCATGCGCAGCCCTTAAAGAACGCTGCAGCACAAAACTATGAGCTTTTGGTGTCAAAATACGTGATGAAGAATCGCAATGGCTTCCAAAGCAAACACAGTTGATCAAGTTTAGGCGCGGTACCTACTTGCAGTTTACGTCGACTAGCTTTCACACCATGTTAGAATTCTCTGACATTTGTAATTCTTTGACATCACATAGCTATAAGGTGATCCAGTATTCTACAGGGTGCGTAAAAAGTATTGACGCACCTACGTTTTGTTTCAGCTCCAGCTTTCTCTTTCTACCTCTCTACATAGGTTTTTGTGTGTTATTTTTGTTTCCCGTATTGTATTGTACTCACGAAAAAAAAACTGATGAAACATGACCATCGTCGCTACGGTGGCCCTTTTTTGTCTGTTACCCAAAGAGCTGAATATTTCCTTAACAAGAGAATTAGGCGCTGTTCGAAACGGTTGGTGAGGAAAGAGGTCAGCAACCCAAACGTCAGCCTCGGCTCTGTTATAACAGATGATGATAACAAGATGTTCAAGCACGATAACGTTCGAATCCAAAATTATCAATCTCTGTCCGATAACGGCAAACAGGTAACGCGCGCAGGTGTGGACAGCTTCTCAGACGAACACAGCTTAAACAAGAATCCGCTGGATTACTATTTTTAGGCGATTTTGGAGAATGAGGTCTGTGCTACTTTCAACAGAAGTGACCAGTCGCAGAAGGCTACCCTGTTAAAAGCACGGGACGAAATCGAAGCGAGTACTTGCGGCGCGTGCTCATGAATCTTTCCGTCGTTTTCGCTCCTGTATTCACAGTAAAGGAGCCAATGTCAATTACGAGTTACTCTATCGTGTTCGCAAGATCATTTTCCATATTTCTCGAGTGAATATTTGAAAACTTACTGCGCAATACTATTTCCACAATCGTCATTTACTGCGTCAATACTTTTTACGCACCCTGTATTAAACCAGCAAGTAATGAAAGAAGCTGTGAAAATGATACCAATGTATGCATCGAATTGAAGCATAACATTAACTGCAAACCTCGTTCTGAAATCCGAACCTGAATCGGTTGGCACGAGACAGCCGGAAGTTCGTGTTATTCAAAGTCTTCGTCTCTCATCAATCGGAATAAATGAATGTCTGTTGGTGGCTGCGTTGTACTGTTCCCTCACAGTGCTATCGTTCTTTCTAATTGATGATGACCTACTATTTGGCTGCAATTTTCAGAAAAGCTTCTTGACTAACGCATTCTACTCTTCCAAAACTGGAATGAGGCGGTAAAATCAAAACCAGTTCCACGTACAAGTTTGCAGAATAACACCCAGCGAATCGCTCAGCCTTTATAATCGGCTGCAACTCAGCTCTGCAAGTCGAATCCAGATGTTTGCTTTTCTTTTGCAAAGGCACTTCTGGGTATTTACATCGCTTTCATTCAAATCTAGCATTGGGACAGTCTTCTGCTTAGATTTTCTCGCAGTGGGCTCCGCTCTATAAGGTAGTTTTAGGTTCGCCCATAAGTCCCCGCCGTTTTTCAACAATTCATTGCGGATTTCGCCGGCGGTCCCTTGCATAGCGCTATACAGCTTTCGAAAGAGAATGATTTGGTCTATCAGAACATGTATTGCATTTCTTTTTCATCCAGAATTTTGGCAATTTTTAGGTCGTTAAATTGAAAAGTGGCCATCTGTGACAGCTCCTTCTCTCCGTTTAGGTTTGGAATTTTTTTGCGGAGCTTTTCACAGCATTTGGAGGACAGTGTTCTATACTACTAGAATGCATGTTTGTACTACTTGCTCATTTGTCCTTTATTGATTTTTAGGCCACCAAATTGGGACGTCCGAAGGAGAAGATTTATGTATATTTACCGACAGCTCCTGTTCTGTGGTAGGATGTTTTTGCTCAGTGTTATACGTCTTTCGAAAGAGAATTTCCTGCTCTATAAAAACCTGTGTCGTGTTTATTGGCTCATGCTGATTTCTGTCCAATATCAACAAAATGCCAAATCATCTTCACGAACAACTCCGTCTTGCTCAGTTTTTTTTACGTTTAAATTTTTGCTAGTTTTCAGGTCATCGAAATGAAGTGCCAGGTCGACAAGGATGACCACTTTCGGCAATTTGATGACCTAGAAATCAGTAAAGGACAAATGAGCAAATAGGACTAACACGTATTCTTGTAGCACAGAACATTGCCTTCAAAATACCATTAGAAAACTGCGCAAAAAATTCCAAACCTAAGCGGAGAGATGGAACTGTTGGCAATGGCCACTTTTCATTTTACTGACCTAAAAACGACGAAATTCAGGATGAAAAAAGAAACGCAATACAAGTTCTGATAGACCAAATCATTCCCTTTCGAAAGCTGTATAGCGCTATGCAAGAGACCGCCGGCGAAATCCCCAATGAATCGTTGAAAAAAAAACGGCGGGGACTTATGGGACAACCAAATACTTCTACTTGACATGGTCCGACCATCCAACTATCCTTATCTGCTATGGAGGGTACCATTCGTAAGCACATCCTAATAATATTAAAATTTTTGTGTGTATGATTCCAGTCTAGTTTTTTTTTAAATAAACGTTTCGATTTTGTTGAAAATTCAAATTTTTTGCAGAATAGACCGAAAGAGTCACTACACCGTTTGAACGTTCCCAAATGATCCATTCTTTTAACTACAAGTACGCCTCTCTTATAGGGGAGAGAAGCAAATGACGTCTGGATTTGCTTAGCTATGACAGCGCAGTCAGAGGAGGCGCCAGCTGTGGCGTGCGCCCGGTGCTAGGTTCCTGCTCGGATTTCCCGCCCAGGCTGACCAAGCCTCCCATCTCTCCATGGTCATTGAACTGTTACCAGACTTGGGCTGTTCAACACTACCAGCAATATCACAAGGCCTGTTCAGCAACATCGGCAAAATTGGATGAAACTTGCTTGCAAAGAGAACACACCAAGGTACCGCATAAGAAGTCATTGATCGTAATGCCTGAAACGGCATCCTACACCTTCTTCTTCTTCTTCTTCTCTTCTTCTTTAAAGTCTGTCCCCCTTCGTAGTGGTGTCCGCTGAAACGACGTCCTGCATGTATGCTCGATTTCCTTCTCTAGTTGTGCTCCCCCTTCCAATACGATTGATCCAACTACGTCATCAAATATTTGATGGTACAATAAATGGAGTGTAAGGCTCGATCATTTTTAACATCCTTTCCTGGTGTGAGGGTATTCGAGATGGGAAACCCTTTTCGCGCTTTCAGTACGTTTTGGTGAAGGTCTTTTAAGCGTTTTCGACTCCTCTTTGAAGGCTCTTGGCGGCTAGACCTCAAATTTCTCAGCATGTACAAGGATAAGGATAACATACTTTCTTTCTTAGCTTTTCTTTATTTCTACGTATGCTATGTTTCAAATTATTCAGTATTTTATTTGTCTTCTTCGTTATTCCTGACCGTCGCTTGACCGTCATAGACGTGTTATGTAGGATTTTCCAAAGAAATTTTTAGCAGGCCTTAGAGAGTACAATAAATAATTGAATAAATAAATAAATAAATAAATAAATAAATAAATAACATAGGCACTGAATGGTACCGAGAGCTGGATGCTGAAAACTGAGCGATCTATTGTTGCATACATGCCGTTTGTGTACCAAAATTTAATTCAGCTTTTAGGATTGTTTACTTGTTTAGGTTGTCAGATGGTCGAAATTCTTATTTACGATTGAGATCAATCTTATTAAGCATGTGGTTTTCACGATCAACATCTCCCGTATTTATTATAAAAGTAGATTTCCGATAAATTCTCAGGAACCTCCAAAGCCGGCACCACCCACTTCAATTTCGTGTCTAACAATAAAGGAGCTTCGTAAGCTTCTGCTCTATTAGATTCATTATAGTTCCCGTATTCTGTCTAGAAAATATTTGTGATGCATATGTGCATCATTCCGGATGTTGTCAGCGTTCGTTCATAAGATGCTTTCATTGAGTTCATGTCGTTATGAGCGTGAGGTTTCATAGATATACGTTAGGAGAGGTGAAATCAGATACCGCTTTCGATTTGAACACTAGCCAACACTTTGAGGAACCGTGCAAGATTAAACGCTGACATGTTGTTTTGATGGCACCGAAAATGAAGAACCCGATTATATCTAGCAGAAGTGAGGCGAGAAGCGAGGTACTTCATAGCATTTCACCGGAAGGGGTGGCGGTTGCGCTCCTTGTCATAATCTTCTATAACAGCTGTTCAACAAAGGACCGTTTAAGGCAGGAAGACCAGCAGCCACATTCCCTCCGTTGAATGATGCTTTGTCTGCTGATCGCTGATGCATCATAATGGCATCAACGACGTAAAACGTAAAGCAAACTAATTGTAGGTGGCACTGCCTGGACACAAAGGATTGCTGTCGAACCGTCTCCTAGTAAGCCTATGCATGCAAACCAGAAGAGTATGAAAGCGCACAAAGCTGTGATGGTTTCACCTCACTAAAGAGGGACTGGTCGACGTTAATGAGGAGAGACAATTTAAACCAAACATACTCACGTCGAACGGTGATTTCTGAGCGGCGAATCGGTATTCAGCAAAAATTGGCGCAGCACTAGCCGACACTGTTCCACTTTCATAGCAAACAGGGAATCTGTACAAAACACGTATCCCTATGACACTACACTCTATGTATAGTTCAGTTAACCCGCGTGTCATGTTGTCCATCACGGCGAAAGAGCCAAGCCAAGGGATGCCATCCCATCGATACAGCGGCCGTTTTTTTTAGCTTAACTATGAGAGATTGCTGGCTAATTTATAGCCTTGACGGCCGACCACCCAAGCTTATGATATCTAAAGTTGGCAGCGCGTCAGAGTGTGAATGGGGATCATGTACCAAACACCGGGATTCAGAGGATATATCTGGATATCGTTCATCGTGCGTCGGAATTTAGAAGGCATATCTCTGACGTTGTGCGACATGAGTCGGAATCCAGAAAACGTGCCATAGGCTTGGTACAACGTGCGTCGGGATTCAGAAAATCCAACGTGCTTCGGAAATCAGACGGAATCTGACGTCACTGACGTCGCGCCACGTGCGTTAGAATTCTGAAAACGTGCCACAGGCTCCGTCCGACGCCCACCCGAATTCAGATGGACGTCACTGACGCCGTCCAATGTGCATTGGGATTTTTTACTGTAATGAAGGTAGGAGGACGTAAAGAAGAAAACAAAGTGTGTAATAGTGGTAAAAGTGTCATATTTTTGGACCCAACAAGACGATTGGCGGTCGCTAGTGCACAGAGTATCTCGTAATCAGTGGAGAAGGCCGCTTAGACATGCGGTGGTCAGTGCAAAGCTACAAGGTACGAACAACATGCAGGGCTGGCCTCCCTCTCCAGATGCACTGCGCACCAAAATTTTCGCTTATCCGTTATACTTAGTTCTATTGCTTCTAGGAAGGCGTTTCTCTTAGAAACACAGTAAGCTTGCAAAGGAACTGTAAGCGATAAAGATTAAAGAATAAAGGCCGGCGTCAGTCACTCACTCTGTGGAATGTGCCACGCACAGAAGTTATCTTCCTTCCAGAAGATATCGTGGAGACGATTTGAATGCGTGTTTGCCCGATACAATGAGTTGCGCTCGCCAGCCCATAGGCATGCCATATTTTGTTCTTTCCAAACTCTGGCACTAGTTCTCCTAACCAGACAGTGTTGAAGAGAACACGTTGGTATGAGAGAACCTCAATCCTAGACTCTTGCCCGCGAGATTGGGATTGGGCAACTACCGACTGCGCGGGCTACACCATCAATTGCAGGTTTTCTGCGTCGATGTGTAACAAATTTCGCAATATTCAGCTTACACTTCATGCCATCAAACACCCTTCACACTATTTCCGATTGCAGTTTTTCTCCCTAAAATTCTTTCGTTCCAGCTTTACATCAGCTTCACACCGTTCCCCTCGAGCGCCTCTCATCGGCTACAAAAACTTTCAGATGGAAGTGCTGAGAAGAAAACCGAGCAAAAAAGGGTGAATCGTTAGCTGGCGCAAGCTGCTGATCTTCTTTACAGCAAAGCGAGTTGCAGGAGGAGGGACAACACAAACAGCAACTTCAGGAACGTAAGGAGTCTCTGGTGAAGATAAGACGCCCAAGGAGAGCACATCGCCCGACAAGGGCACTGCTACCTCCGCCACCTCCAGGGATGGAGCCACTTAGTCCAGCCGTGAAGACTGCCAGTTGGTTCTTAACGGTATATAGCTGACATACAGTGATCCCACGGTAAGCTGCCTAATTAAGGAGCGAAAAGATTGCGAAAGTTTTGAATAACCACAGAGCGTAATTTCGGTGCTAGTGAACGGTCTTGGTACATTCTGTTTTTAGAGAACATGAACTGCTTTAGAGCTATCGGAACTGAAAAATTTTTGGAAGAATTTCCCGTTCCTCGAAAAGCATCTACAGCCTCCTGATGACGAAACACTAACGGCTGACACGTGAGTTCGCATCTGGTTCGCCTAGAGTTTAACAGGATGTAATGGTTGATGCTCATCAGAAGAAAGTGACTCACAAGGGGAGCCTCCAA
The DNA here is from genome assembly GCA_947396885.1 of Heligmosomoides polygyrus polygyrus. NCBI lineage: Eukaryota > Metazoa > Nematoda > Chromadorea > Rhabditida > Heligmosomidae > Heligmosomoides > Heligmosomoides polygyrus. The sequence continues at coordinate 34,043,800 of OX377204.1, read as the reverse complement.
ACTGGCGGTGAGCTTTTGCGATGCAATTATCACAGGATGTAGGGTCCCGTGTGGGAGTTCAAAACCATAGTAACTTTTTGGAATGCTCTTCTGTGGTCGAAAATAAGCGTGTAGACGCGTGAGCGCGAAGTTCATGACGCCTGCAGCCATCCAGACCAATGTGGTCGGTTGGCGTAGTGGTAGTGTTGTAGCTTCACAGGTGTATGGTCGTGGGTTCGGCTCCCCCTTGTGCTAGTGTTTCTGCATTTCGTGATTTATCGTCAGTGAGACCCTTTATCTCCATTTCCAACACATTTTTGAACAAATACATGACAAAAAATGTCGTTTACCTTCATCGTGCTCTTTGAAAGTGGAAAAGTGAGCATTTTGACCTTCAGGTTAAACAAGTCAAGAACTGATGCCACAAATTTTGGGCGAAATCGGTGCATACGACCTCACCACTCTCACTTACTAACACCTTCTCAAACTGAATGGCTTCACACCTCAATGCCCGTCCTTGTTTGACCACGAAGACCGAGGTCCAAAGCCCGCTTTAGGCCCAGGCTCGAGTAAGGGTGATGAGGTCAGAATTACCAATATCCCCAAACTTTGTGCGTGGAGGTTATTTGGGTGCTGATCACGAATCTCAGTTTTTTACTTCCTAACCCGGAAGTCAAAAATTCTTACCTCTCTACTTTCAAAGAGCTCGATGAACGTAAACGACATTTGTTGCTGTGTTTTTGTTCAAAAATGTGTTGGAAATGGGTATAAAGGGTCCTACTGACGATAAACCACAAAACGCACAACCCCGGTACAAGGTGAAAACGAACCCACGACCTTGATCCCGTGAGACTACGACACTACCACTACGCCAACCGACAAATTCCGGTGGGGATGCGGCAGGGAGTGAAGAGCATCGCGATCACGCGACCACACGCTTTTTTCGATCACAGAAGAGCATTCCGAAAAAAGTAACTATTGTTTTGGGCTCCCCTCACGGAACCCTACATCCTGTGATAAATGCATCGCAAAAGCTCACCGCCGGTTTGGAGACTCTCCTTGTCAGAAAGCACAACGGTGGAACACCGTCAGTAGTTATCACGGTTACCTCTCTGAGGCGTTCATTCAAAGGAGCAGCGATGCTCTTCTCCACGAAATCGAACAGACCCTTTTGGGATCTACAAAATGTATGCAGCACATTAAAAGGTCTATGCAAAGGTGCCATCACGCGAGTGCATCTGGCAACAGCAAAAGAACCCTATGGGATTGCATTCGAGGAGTCAGAAAAAAACTGGCTTATGCCCCAACCAGTCTACTATCAGAATCAAGCCAAATAACGCACCTGTGTACATAGTTCTCCAGCAACATATCGCCTCAAGTGATCGGATCCATCAAAAGGGGCATTTCTTATCATCTACGTTGGGTAATGTGGGCAAGGCAATATCCATTAGAGCACCGTAAGATGGATAAACATTCAATAAGCAACAAATTACAAGATCGGAGAGGATGGGCCACTCAAAATGGGAAATAGTGAAAGACGAAGATTCGATAGATAATGAAACCAGTTGTGGGCTCCTTGCCCATGCTTAGATACTGTCATTGTCACCTAAAGTTGGTTAACAAGTGTTAACACAGCTTCTATAAAGAATCTACAATATTACCTCCGAAGCATAGCAAGGTTTGAGCAACCCTATGAAAGATGGAAAGAGTTCTGATGAAAAGGACCGAAAAGCAATTTTTTGACCGAGTTCTGCACATCCTTCGACAATTTGTAGACTGCATTTTGGACGGTGTAGGGTTTCTCGGTAAAGAATTCTTCGTGTTTTTCATGGAATTTTCAGCTGGTTTCTGCTTATAACTAGTTCACGACTCACCCTGATGTAATTAAATAAGAACAATGAACTGAAGAGTTTCTTGTAATGAACAAACGTATTCATTAACGAACCTGCTTTTTGCAATGGTAACCTGTGTCATGTCCAAATAGCGACCGACTTTTCTCAAAAGAGGCATTTGAAGGTTTTGAGTTCAATATTATTCTGAAGTTGGTCGAGCTCTTCGAAAGATAAGCCAAGGTCTTGATCCCAAACATATGCAGCAAGGTTGCCATGCATCTAATGATCGAAGGTATTTCTGTGGCGACCATCGCAGTCTACATTTGTTTCATAAATTAAACAAATAGCCTTTTTCTGTTACTAATGGTGAGGTCTTTTCAAGGACCTCTTTACATGTGATCATCCTATATGTGCTCCCTTTAGTATGGAAACTGCAACCAGAGTGCTGTCATTTCGAATGACCGGAAAAGGAAAAGGATCTTCAGTTACAAAACTCCACATGGTAGGTTCAGCTAAGCAAGAAAGTAGCATCGACACTTCTGATCTTCACAGATTCGTGTTCATTGATTCTGCTCTTCTAATGATAACAGATTCGCTTGCCATTGTCTATTTCGACATTCAAACTTATTATATTCCATGCGTATGAGAGAGACCGATTCTGGCAAATGCACAAGTTTCTGAAGGACTACTTTCTGCTGAGCCTTCAAGGGCAAAGTGGTCACCACGCGCTGTTCAGCACGTTTCTCATCACAATCAAAGAATACTACAGACTAGATAAATTCGAATAAAAATGCGTCGCCTATGAATGGTTCGTATTCGCTAGCCCTCTCGTCACGTCACCTCTTCGCTTAGTTCTTTTCTCCGACTCGATGCTTGTGCCATTCAAACCCAATGATAAAAAGCGGTAGGTTTATTTGAGCGAATTATGCCAGTTCCCCCTTGTTAGAGGCCCGGACGCTGATCGTTTTCCAAGCTCCACTTCAGTGTTCCCTTCGCCCTGGGGTTGTCTTGTCTCGTTACGATGTGGCTGCCACTTCACACTTTGTTTCCAATTCTGTTGTGGCATTCGGCGAAGATAAGTCACACCTCTCACTTTGGGACTGCGAAGTCCGACCTGGTGTTGAATTTGGCGGCTATATTTCACAGGACGTCATTCTAGCGCTCTGTATCGTATAGGCTTTCTCGGTAGTCCGTCTGCGCCTGGTTTTGTCCCAAGAAGATCATTTCTCCTATGCAGCTTTCGTATAGTTCAATATGACCACCAGAACTCAAGATGCACTTGGGGGACAAAATCATGGTAAGTTCAGCTTCTCCCGTTCCCCTTTCATGAACTGTGTCTTCCTCTTGTTTACTCGCATCCTCATTCCGTTCTCTGCTTCGTGTAGCTCCTAACTATTATTTCGAGAAGAGCACGATGTCGTCAGCGAAAGCAAGATTTGAGAGGAGTCTTCTATCCACTCCACGCTCAGGTCTTTTTCTTCCCAGTCGAGCGACTTCGTTACCCGTGGCAACGCTGCGGTGACCAGCTTCGGCGACACGGTGTCGCATTGTCACAGTCTTCCCCAATGGGAATGGTACAGGACAGCTGAACAGCTGAGCTAACCGTCTCTTGCATCCAGCGTAACAGTCGGCTGATTTTCTCGCGTAGGACAATCCACTCCCTTGCCGATGAGCACAGACAGAATGACGTTCGTTTCAACGTTGTCGAGCGCCTTTTCGAAGTCGACGGAGGTGCGGGAACTTGGGGCAGATGGTATTCCCGAAAAATCCTCAACGGTCCTCGAGACAGTCTGGATGTGATCCATGCAGCCGAATCATTGCGAAACCCAGCCTACTCTACCGGTTAGGCTTCATCCAGTGTCCTTGATATGCCAGCAGAAATAATCTTCGTAACACGCAAACAGCGAATGATTCGTCTCGCCTTTCCCTAGCTTAATGAAAGACTGTGAGTTTACCTTCTGAATTTTTGCCTTTAGTTTATCTGCCTAACCTTTTTCTAGTGTATACTTATCGAAATTAAAGGGTTCAGCCACAACTAACCAGGGAATGCCGTCAGCTTTCCATGGAACTTGGGAATGAGACCTATATCAGGTGAAAGAGGTCGAGACGCTGACCACAGACATGTAGAGCAAATTTGCTAAATGGTTCTCCTAAGCGAGTTGTGGCCGGCGAAAGCCGCCAGTGTTGCGTAATCAGATATGCGGTTGGCAGCGCTGACAGCAGCGGCAGCGGCAGAGAGGTAGAGTGCTCGCTTCGCAGGATTGGGGTCATGGGTTCGATTCCCGGCCTTTTTGCGTTTCGTGACCTGTCTTCGACGAGGACCTATACTCTCATTTTAGCACCCTTTTGAGCGCTGATGGCGGCTTGCATTTTCGTCTACTAGTATTTCCGAAGTTGGAAACATGTTCCAGAAAACATAAAGGGAAGCTAAAGTTCTAATCAGACCAACTATATATATATATTTATATATATATTTATATATATATCTGTTCAAACCTTCGTCAACACTGATTAAACAGCACAAAAAATTCTGAAACAAGCATGCTGTTGACCAACTGCACACCCAGTCATGAACCTAAACTTACGCTAAACGGCTTCTAACCTTTGGTGCCCTTTCTCCAGCAAGGGTAGTCTTCATTGTGCTCTCTGAATTCGGATCGCCTGAAGATAGCACTGTGGCTACACGCGAAGAAAGGAGATTGCCGCATAGTTCGCTACTATTCTACGAGAGGATGCTGCAACATTCGTAGAAATGGAGACGGATGAAGATTTGGATGCGGGCGATTCCACTGATAGCGACTCCGACTGGGACTAAAATGATGACGAGGATGGAAGCACAACGAGTGGGAACGAAGTTTACTTTGGCACCTCCGCTATAAATCCTGACTAGGTGTGATTGCAACCAACATATTGTGTTTTCTCTACGCATAATGCCAATTTTTAGTCAACTCCCTTTATGCCATGAATAAAACATGCTTCCAACTTCGAAAATACTAGTAGACGAAAATGCAAGCCGCCATCAGCCGTTCGCTCAAAAGGGTGCTAAAATGAGTGGATACGTCCTCGTCGAAGACAGGTCACAAAACGCAAAATAGCCGGGAATCGAACCCATCACCCCAATCCTGTGAAGCGAGCACTCTACCCCTCTGCCGCTGCCGCTGCTGTCAGCTCTGCCAACCGCACCTCTGATTACGCAACAACACCGCTTTCGTAGATCGCTAGATCCATCTATCAAATTTGGTCTACATATCTGTGATCAGCATCTCGAGCTTTTCGACGTGATATATGTAGTTCTCAATCCGAGGTTCTATGGGAAGCTGCGACATTCCCTGGTAAGACATTGTCACAGATGCAACAATTTAATGATCACGCCTCTTATTGCAGATGAAGAGAAGTCGCAAGCCAGAGAAGGAAAAACACTCTAGTGCATCCACAACCTCCACAGTTGCAACTACGACAGCGAACAATGACCCCACGGATATTCTGTCAGTAATCTCTGACCTAAATGCTACTGATTCGACCAGCATTGATGGTGTCATCGAGTCCAGCAATACGCAGGCGAACGAGACCTCGATATTCCTTGACCGTCACGACGTAGGCAGCAACTCGGAAAGTCTGCCAGCTGAAGAGAACTCGACCGATTCAGATCCTCTGGCACAACAGATCGTTTCACCATCAGCGTTTACATCAGAATTGCTCCAACTAATTTTGCCGGATGAGGTAGAGAGTGTGAGCAGCTCCCAGACTGATCCAGCAGAAAATGCACTCAATCAACCTGGACGAAAAGAAATGTCGGTTCTTGAGGTAGGTTAACGTATTTGTTCTCAGATCCGTGCGAACACTAAGGGTTTTAAATCCCATCCTCACTGAAATCAAGTAGGTGGTAACTCTCCAACGTTCCTATGATGCACTTTCTCTTAGCCCTAACCTTTAGACACACGTTTCAGTGACTATGCACTGCTGCGATTTTCTGGCACTTTAAATGATACGCAAGTGTCATCATCTTCATGCGTAGCACTTTAGTAAACTTCATTACCCTACTGACAAGAAACGGGTACCAGAAAAGTGATATTTTGAGGCGAGATATAAAATGAGAAATTCAGCTTCGAACGCTGATTCCAAACATCTGTGTCATATATGCAGCGGGTATAGAGTTGTGGGCCATTTCCAATGTCCTCATTGCTCCCTGTCTGCGCTCAGCGTGGTCGATCACTTACGCGAAACTCAAGAAGGCAGCAATTGTTGGCTGCCTGAAGAGTAGTGGTAGCGCAGTGGATAGGAAAGGTTTATGGTGGGAGGAAAAAGGTATGTGGTTCGGCTCCCGTTCAATGCTGTTGCAGTTTGTAAAATGGTCGTAACAAACACGATCCGAAAAAATAAACCAAAACTCCCATGTAAAATCGCAAAGAAGAACATTGCTAGAAGGGTAACTATGTAGATTCGCTAATAATCCTTTAAATCGAATAAAATTTCCGCCTGAACTTTGTCCAGTGGGGAATGATATCTGACCATGGTGACCATTAGCTTTCACCCATATATCGCGAACATCATACATACTTGGGATCAGCATCCCTTTGACAACTTTGGATGAATGTTTTTCCACCTCAGGAGTGCCGAAATTGCAGTATGTAGTGCCATTAAGTCTGCTCTAGCGAATTGTTCGCTATGATTTTACAGGAAGGATTGATCATTGGATATTTTTACCAAGCACAGTTTTTACTACGAGGAGTCGAACCACAAACACAATGGTTCCACCATGTCGCTACTTGTGCTCAGCTGCCGGCGGTGTTTTCGGCCTACTTCAGCTCGGCGTCCTGTGCCAGCTCTGAGCGCAAGCAGAGCGCAAACTGGACAGAGGGTAATGGCCCTCAACCCCGTCCTTTGATGTTCGTTGCAGATATGTATGGAACGCATATTTGGGATCAGAGTTCAAAGCTGCATCCATGATACAAATCTCATAGCAAAATGCCATTGTGACTATGTATTCCTCCGTTGTGAGCAGAATTAATAGGTTTATTGTAGATGAGAATACTGAAGGACGACGCGAAGAGGAAGAAGGAACTGATGACAGCCACAGTCGCTGCGGATCCACCTATCGCCGAGGAAGCAACACCTGCTGTCTTGATCATGTCTACTACCGCTTCCACTGCAGTGCCACTGTCAACAGCGTCTCAACATACCACCACCATCACAATCCCGACAACAGCTCACGCAGAGTCAAGCTCGACATTAGCAGCCGAGAACGTCACCTCGCCAGCACTGCCTCGCACGTCATCACCGTCTCTAACCACAACGCAAGCAGAAGTCGCCAAGAGAACTGTGGAGCCTGTGAGACGGCGAACCCTTGTATCGGCCACGGCGTCGTCATTATCACTGTCACCTTCACCACAGCCATCCAGAAAGGCACCGAACACGCAACACCGAACACATTCATTTACCAAGACTCCAGAGATAAACCAAGAAGAGCACCCACGAAGAAAGGGCGAGGGATCCGGAAAACCGAAGGTAACGTATTTGCATTTAACCTGTGGCCCACTTTCAGTCCAACTACATATGTCCAATGTTGGAAGGCTTCCTTGTTCGTCTAGAGCCTTTTGCGCAAGCAACTGCTACAGCATCAGTTTTCCAACAAGTGTGGCCTCTTAAGCCACACATCCATAACTGCAGTGTCGCTTGAATCAGGTTCAAGCGAACTCACAGTTGTGGATGTGAACTTAAGAGACCATGGTCTGTGAAAAGATTTTTATAAGACTTCATGACTTCATCCACACATTTTTTCAATTCACACGACTTTGCCCATGTAAAGCAAGGGAGCCCAGTGCACGACACATACGGGAGGGCGAATTTCACCTTCTATGTAGTGTCGTTATCCTCGCCGAGCAAACCATGAATGTAATTAGGCCTTTTCTCCTTTCTATTCCGACTCCAGTGTTCCACGAAACAATGTGCTGTGGGAAGGTGGGTGGCAGAGCTCAGCGAGGCCCTTAGAGCACTACTGGCGCACGGTTTTAGGGGGGGGGGTTGCTGCGTGAGCTGCGAATCGAGGTCCTCGGCTGGTGTTTCGAACAGGGATTCGTCAATGACTTACATAACTTTAACTGAGAATTCATAGCAGACAGCTCAGATTGCTCACCATATCGCTTGATAAGCCGCGCTATCAGGGATTTCTGCTGTTATTTCCCTGTTAAATTGCTGTAAGTCGTTGATGAATCCGTCCCCAGGTTGGTAAGCCTTACATCTCCCCGAGGTCAGCTAACCGGTACCAGACTTGCCTGGAAGGAATAAGACACTGACCTGTCCATAGGCCGGCCACCGCAAGTCACAGTATAGCATAGCATAGCATGGGTCAAATATGAACTCAAATTAACACCTTGGAAAGTTGAAAGATAGCTGGACATTATAAGAAGAGCAGTACGAAGGAAGTGGTACATTCCTGTCGTTGGAAGGCACGATGGAAGGGAACTATCCAGTGCCTCTTAACAAGGCCCACAAATTTTGCTGCAGTATTTATGGACCACCTTGTCACAGCCTGGTGACCACTGCAACTTTGAGCGCGTCCATCTTTACCTACCTGAAAGACTCGGTAAATGCGATACGCAGCTAGCAGCTAGGTACTGGCCTTCGTAACATATTGCATGATGTGCTCGATGCCGATCAAAACATGAGCAACTCCGAACTTGCCTGGAACATCGCAAAAGGTTTCTTTGCAGGGAAGAAGAAAACACGCTAAGCGGAAGCATCAACGGCTGCCAGTCTTGCCAATTACAAGCACCACGGCAACCACCACCACTACTACTACTACAGCACCAGTAGCCAGTAGCGATCAGCACCGCCTCTCCACAATTCATCCTCACAGACAGGAGACGGGCAACGAAATACAAGCTCCTTCAGTGACAAATACACCTGCACACAACAATGCTATTACCCCTGTCCCACCCACCACATCCCTCATGCCGACAATCGCCACAAGTCCCACATTGGAGACCTTGAATCCTACTTCGCACAAACCTACAAAAACGCTGGATACAGTGAACTCCGTTCTCCAGAAGACGACCACGACGCCACAGGAAATATTCAGTTCAACTGCAAAGAAAACGACTTCGATTCCATTGGAAATCATCAACTCCTCTTCGAAAAAACCGACTCCAATTCCACAGGAAGCAGTGAACTCAGATTCGAAGAAGCTGACTCCGTTACCGGTAGAAGTTTTGCATTCTACACCGAAGAAGCTAATTCCGATGCCTGCAATCAAGGAGCATCACCGCAAGCTCCCTACCAACAAGCCCATAGACCTTTCTCTATCGAAAAGCCTTCTTCACGATAACGAGATTCCGCCGAAGCAGAAGAGGAGGAAGGCGTCGGGAAAGTCCCCCACGAAGGTGAGCGATGCTGCGGTGCTTTTCTTTTTTCTTTTACTGTGACAACCTTGCAAACAAAAGGTAATCAAGAGAGTTCTGCTGATTAAGGTTTTTCTGTCTGTAGAGTTGCTAACCTCGTCACGACGTTGTTAAACGGCTTTATTGGTGGCTAACGTTTCGGCTGTATCGCCTTCTTCAGAGCATGAAAGGTTGCGGGACAGCACTTACCCAGTATACATTGGATCCGATCGAAAATCTTCGGATAATTGGATGATTCGGATAAGGGCGATTTTGCGGACCCCGGATTTTTGGATGATTCGGATAAGAGCAATTTTGCGGACCCCGGATTTTTGAATGATTCGGATAACGGCAGTTTTGAGGACCCCGGATTTTTGAATGATTCAGATAACGGCAGTTTTGAGAACCCCGGATTTTTGGATGATTCGGGTAATGGCAATTTCGAGGACCCCGGATTTCGGATATCCGAATCGGATATCCGACTCATTAACGCGAGATGCAGTTTATCGGAATACTACCGTTCCTTAAAGAGGAACCCATCCTTTAACAACAACAACATATATCAAAATCAAATATCAAATATATCAAAAGACTCTTCTCGTCAAGGAAGGAAACATCTAAGAGCTGGATCATTCCAAACAGGGGTGTGCGAAACTTCCGTTCCCGTGTTCCGAACTTCGGTTTCCGGTCGTTTTTAGTCCTTCCGTTCCGTTCCGTGTTCCCCTCTCTTTTGGGCCGGAAGACGGAACAGAAATTTTGATTCATCACTCATTGACTGCTTTGCACGGCCTTCATTCACCTCTTGAATATAAACGAAAGACTGAAGAAAGAGATTAACTATGCGTTTGTGATTGTGTTGCTTTCAAACCGGTGGTGCATCCTGATTTCGAAGCGTTAACAAAAATGGATTCTTTTTTCTTTTCTTGAAACTATGTACTATCGAGTAGCGTAGCTCCACAAAGGTTCCATGAGTGTTTGAGTAAGGACTCAAATCCCTTATCCGTAGCATGCTTTTCTTTTTCCCAGTAATCTTAGGCCTGGCCTGGAGCACCAAATCTAGATCGGTGTTCTATAAGCACTCTTAGGCTGCTAACAATGCGCTCCATAGGGGACATTGGATCTGTCCTAGTCGGAGGAGGGCGTGCGGTGTCTTGCCTGTCCAATCCCCTCCTTTGAGTTTGTTTCAGAGCTCCAGCTACGCCAAATCATACTATGGTACCCATGCATAAGTGTCGTGTCGTGGGTACTGAACGCAATTGTAACTTTAACTCTGCCTCCTCAAACTGGGATGGACCTGGGACATTTAATAAGACCGGATAAGTGCTATGAGTGGCGAAATCTCTGGCATATTACTCTTCAGCTGGGTTCATTGCGTTTAAAATACTTTCTTCTTACTCATAGAGAGATTCTGCACAAAATTCGATTTGTTACACTAGTGATGTTTGAAAATTCATCGTAGTAATAATACACGATACAAGTAATAATACATTTTTATTGTTATGTCTTGCTAAAAGAGTCGCATGCTGCCTTGCCTTCTATCTAAATTCGTTAACGGTAGCTTCATTATTACTTCCATTATGGATATATGTATATTTATGAAAAATTAGACAAAGTAATGGGTTTTGTGTCATTTCCGTTTCGGTGCTTCGTATTCCGCTCTCCGCCCATTTTCGAGCTCTTCCGTTCCGTATTCCTTCTTCCGCTTTTCTTTAAAAAACTTCTTTACATCCCTGATTCCAAAATGAATTATTCTAAGATCCGGGATTTCCAAAATCCCATTATCAAATGACGCAAATTGGGTCGGAGGGAGGGGGGTTACCATGAATTCAGTGCTTTTCCTCCTTCAGAAGGAGGCACATGAATGTCGAATTACATCAGAAATGGTCTAGTACACCTCATCAAATGGTAGACACACAAGTGTTGAATAATATTTTTAATTTCATGCAGCACAAAGCGCGGTATGAGGCTGTCCTACATGGTGGTCCCCCTCGAGCCAATTTGCGCCAGTACTATACAATGTGAAATAGCGAAGTGCCGATCAGAGGGCGTAGGTAATCCATTCTCTCCCTCAGCCCCCGTCCTTGCTGTCCCCTGCAGCGCGACATGGTATTTGAAGGAAAAGATGCCTAGATCGAGGTAACGCTCAGCAGCTTGCTAAATGTATTCAACGTCATTACGACACTATTTCACAGTGGGGCGCGAAAACGTATGACCCAGCAGCGTGCCCGCCCGCGAAATTCGTTTTGAATGTGATTTTATCCAAGGTGCGCGATTTCGAAATGGAGCGAGGAAATTGAGCGGGTTATCCGAATTTATCCGATTTTATCCGAATCATTTAGGGTTCGGATAATTGGATGATTCGGATTATTGCAATTTCGCGGATCCCGGATTTTTGGATGATTCGGGTAAGGGCGGTTTTGCGAGCACCGGATTTTTGGATGATTCGGATAAGAGCGATTTTGAGGACCCCGGATTTTTGGATGATTCGGATAAGGGGAATTTCGCGGTGGCCGGATAATTGGATGACTCGGATCGGGATATCCGAATCGGATATCCGAAAATGATTCATTCGGATCCAATGTATATTACCCAGGTTAGAATGCGAGAAGGGCTTGAGTTCGCGCGTTATATACAGAGGAATAGGTCCAGAACGCCTCAAGCGCTTTGCGGGCCGATGTTTGAACCTAGTTTCCCAGAATCCTCACCTCAACCCCAAAATCCTCCCCTCCATGAGAATTGATCCTGTGGTAGCCTAGGGCAGTGGATGCCCTAAGCTGTTCGTTACCATCCGAATGCTCCTTTAACCTCACATGTAGAGAACGACCGGTTTCGCCGATGTAATCATGGCCACAAGCTTGACAGGAGATCAGGTAGACTACACCCGCTAGGGTGCCGTCACTTTCCTTTCACTGGGCAAACCACACAATTGGGGATCCCAAAAGTGCGGTCATATAGTGGATTGCAGACCAGTCTGGTCTTAATGTTGTCAGGTGGAAGATCAACCACGCAACCAAATTTTCTAGCCCAGATCTCTTCAGACACTTCCGTATAGAAGTGCTCACTTCATCAGAGACAAACGGCACCAGAAAGGGAATTTTCGTAGTTAGGGTAGTGCCGTTTTCTTGTTTTCTTGAACCGCCCTCCTCCTGGGTCTGAATGAGGGTTTACGGGGAGAAAAGCTGTTGAAGGTGGCTATCTCCAGCGCTACCTCCAGAGATTCCTTCCGCTCATCTTCTCCTGTACACAAACACTAGCTGCGGTTCGGTACATGTTTCCTAATCCTGCTTCCTTTGTCCGATATGGGTGTGCGGATCGACTATGGACAATTATGTTTTTGCAGCTGGGCTTTCGATACCACCTGGTGATATAGCTAATCCCTGCCAGCTGGCCTAGACAATGAGGAAAGAAAACCAGTTCCCACAAGGCTTTTCCTTTGTGAGCTTGATGTATTCGGACTGGCTGTTCATAACCTCAAAGCACTTGTCCATCTCATGTTGCGTGGCGCGGACGATGAAGCGGTCATCTACATATCGGCTGTATAACAAAGGAAGCCGTGACACCACCGATGGGTGCTTCGATCCTTGACATGAAGGCAACGGCCAGTGGGATGCTAGTTGTTGCCCCGTAGCCAATCCGCTTATCTGCGCAAAATACCTCCCGGACCACGCGAATATATCACACGATTGACACTCCTTAAGGAGTGTCATCAACTGGCTTATGGAGAAACCAAACATGCTAAATTTGGTGTTGGCTGAGGAGCTCGAAGATGGCTTCCTTAGCGGAATCATTTGACACATTGGTGTAAAATGCCGCAACACCAAACGGCTCCATGACGCAGTTGGCGCTAAGCCGCGTTCTCCGAAGGCATTCAATGAACACATCAGCGTTGCTAAGGTGAGCTGGAATAAATTTTAGCAGCTGGCCTAAAACAGAGTTGGCGAGCCACCCGAAGCCTTTGTCCGTTGGACCCTTTGTCCGTTAGACCGAAAGCCTTTGTCCGTTGGACCACCCACACAGCTAACGATGGGACTGACCTTGATGGCAGCGGGGTTAACTGAGGCCAAGTTGTCGTCTGGCGAAAACTTATAGGTCTGAATAAGTAAATATAAGACCGAACAACTAGGACACTCAGTCTTTAGGCGGTTTATCATACCTGGTACCCATCCTGCTAGCTTTGCTTCCTTGACTCACGCCTTGTAAAGTCTACGGTAGTGCGCTTGAAATTCCTTTACAGAGGACGTGCGGTATAGAGATGTGTCTTCAAGGTGGCACTCGGTAATAGCCCTATCCAGGTGGCTTGGTATTACAACAAATTCCCCGCTAGCCGATAGCCACCTTCAACGGCTTTTCTCCCCGTAAACCCTCATTCAGACCCAGGAGGAGGGCGGTTCAAAAAAACAAGAAAACGGCACTACCCTAACTACGAAAATTCCGTTTCTGGTGCCGTTCGTCTCCGATGAACTGAGCACTTCTACGGAAGTGTCCCAGGAGATCTGGGCAATAAAATTTGGTTGCGGTGGTTGATCTTTCACTTGACAACATTAAGACCAGTCTGGTCCGCAATCGACTATATGACCGCACTTGTGAGATCCCCAATTGTGCAGTTTACCCAGGGGAAAGGAAACTGACTGCACCCTCTCGGGTGTAGTTTCCTGTCAAGTTTGTGGCCAGAAGTACATCGGCGAAACCGGCGGTCCTCTGCACGTGAGGACAAAGGAGCATCTGGATGGTAAGGAATAGCTTAGGGCATTCACTGTCCTGAGCTACCACAGGATCAATGCTCATGGAGGGGAGGATTTTGGGGTTGAGGTGAGGGCTCTGGGACACGAAGTTCAAACATCGGCGCGCAATGCCCTTGAGGCATTCTCGATCTACATAGATGTTGAATGTTTGAACTTCGTGTCCCAGAATCCTCACCTCAACCCCAAAATCCTCTCCTCCATGAGAATTGATCCTGTGGTGGTCTAGGGCAATCGATGTCCTAAGCTTACCTTACCATCCAGATGCTTTTTTATCCTCACATACAATTTTTCAAAAAGGATGAACATGAAAACGGCTACAGCAAAAGAACAGAAAGAACGCGGATGACGCGCCTACAGCCCTTTTCCCAACCCTTATGGTGGGTGGTGTATTCCAGGGGTCCCAAGATCAATCAGAAGGGGAATGCCTGCATATAACGCGCGAACTCAAGTCCTACCTCAGTCTCGCATTCTAACCTGGGGTAGATGCTGTCCCGTACCCCTGCTTACCCTGTGCAGCTTCCTTTTGCCCTTCAGTGGACTGTGGTGAGGTACGATACTCGGATTCTCTCCTTTGTTCAGGCTTCCAAAAAGTTGACATTGAATTATGTAAGGGTGAAGAGATGATTGGTTGGATAACTCCTAATTGACTTGACCCTTTCAAGCTCTGAAAAATGCGATCCAGCCGAAACGTTAGCCACCGATAAAACCGTTTAACAACCTCTTGACGAGCTTAGCAACTCTACAGACAGATTCTACCATGCCGAGGTTCAAGAAGAGTCGAACATTGCTGTTTTTCTTTTGTTTCAAACTTAGGCAAATTTTTTTGCCTAATCCACCATACACAGAACCGGACATGAAATTTGGTCAATGGCCGGAAAAATCGCACAGGTCAACATAGGGCGCTTTGGAGCGGTCCAAAGCGGCTTTTTTTGAATAATTGCTTTAGAAATTGAATATTCCTGAAACAAGCAACAGTTTCTTCTTAAGCCTCAAGTTGCTGGTATCTAGGTTGCTGGTAGCCGTCATAACGATGTTTTGTTGCGATCAAAACTTCTAGCGCCAGCTGGGACTCGAACCTGCACCTCCCTCTAACGGGCGGGAATCGTTATGACAGCTCACAATAAAAAGAAACTGATTTGAATCGTTCCTATGAATACACATACCATAGCAGAGGACCAGCTTTTTGTAACTTGGTCAGGCAGTCACAGCAGAGCCTTACTGCTGTGATTTAGACCAAATGTATGAGAAGTTGCAAAGATTGAGTCCAGCAATGGTGAATAGAGGGGGCCGCTCCTGTTGCAGGGCAACGCAAGGCCACATACCTTACATATCACTCGGCGATGAATGACCTATTTAGGTTTCGAAGTTTTCTCTCACCACCATATTCTTCCGTCCCTTCCCCCACTGACTATCATTTTTTTCGAGCTCTTGATTCTCATTTGCGTCAGAAACAATTCAATAATTTGGCCGATGTTGAATGTGCCTTCCTTGATTTTGTTAATTTCTGTGATCTGTTTTTGTTACGAAGTATAAGATTTATTACATGTTCGTTGGCAAGAACGTATAAAATCTGGTACGTTTTTACTTCGATTAATAGTGTTGTGTTTAAGCTGAATTATAGCAGTTTGAAGTATGCGGTCCGTTTCGGCGAGTAATTTTGCGACACCCTAATAGAAACTGCAATAATTTATAGATTTTTTTTCCGGTAACGGAATAAGGCTAGATCCTCATATAAGTGTTGCCGATATTAGGGTGATTCACACGTTTTTGCGATTTTGCAACTTGACTTGGCTCTCCTTGTTGCGACGTGTTATCGATTTCGTAAAAGGCAATGCGAATGGTCAAAGGTCAGCTCATGCCAAGGCAACTTATTAGCAATCTACCAGCCGCTTATCTCAAGAAATATGGGGTCTTCAAAACTCCATCTCGTCACTGTTTTCTTTACGAGTTCCAGCTGGGACACACGTCGGCCGAGGCTCAACCAGGAGTGTGTTTTTGGTCAGGATGCACCCTGTTCACGTACCTGTGATACTTGGATGAATCGCTTTAAATCAGGGGATTTGGGTAGTCCGGCCAACCCAAGTCCAGTCAATGGGTCGATGGCGACTCCTTACTAGCTGCTATCAAAGCAGACCCGTTCCAATCCACTCGTGACTTGGCGACGAGCATCTCATCTAGCCAACCCACTGTCGCTCGTAAATTACAAGAGCTTAGTTTCGTCTAGAAAATACGCCAATGAATTCCGCATGACTCGTCACCTGATCAGTATGCTGCACGAGCTGATGCATGCCTCTTCAACTTATCCCGCTCTCGCCGTTTTGAGTGCTTGGACTCGCTCATTATAGGAGATGAGAAGTGGGTACTGTATGTGTCACATACAGGAAGGCATGTTTGGACTCCAGCACAGGAGGAGCCGCCGCAGTTCCCAAAGTTGATTTGCACCCAAAGGAGGGGATACTGACTTTTTCCTGGGATATTCGTGGCGTTGTGTACTGGGACTTTCTCCCTTCTGATGCCATCATGAACAGTCACGCAACCAACTACACAAAATCAGCCACGTCCTTCAAATTAAATGCCGACAGCTCGATAAGGTTTATTTCCTCCAGGACAATGCAAAGCCATACTTCAAAAATGACACGCCAAAGGATCTAGCCATTAGGGTGGGAAGTGATTCCCCAACCAGCTTATTCAACAGACCATGGCCCAACTGATTAAGATCTATTCCGATAGCTAGCTCACTTTCTGGAAGGAAAAAGATACGATGAACGAGCGGCACTCGAATCCGACCTTCGCCACTTTTTCGAATGGAAACCCCGCATTTCTATCGCAACGGCGTCCATTCCCTGCCGGAACAATGGAGGTCAGTCACCAATAAAGATGGGCGATATTTCAATGAGTAAAGTTAGTTTGATCAAAATATATACAAATTTGAAAAATAAAAATCGCAAGAACAAATGAATCACCCTAATACATGTGAGGTCGGCAACTACGTGGTGGTCGGATTTTGCAACGGAGCAGTATTTAACCTACATCTTTAGTAAGGAATTGAGAAGAAGCTTGGCTAGACGATAATTAGTTCTAGGAAGGTTTAGACAAGGGCATAAGAGTTTTCTCCCGAATCGACTACTTTCGGCAGAGAAGATTTTCCAAACATGCGGCAGAGCACCACAGTACTATCGAATGCTTTCATACCTTCTGTTCAAACGTTTGGCGAACCAGCAACTGCTTGCTTATCTTTTACGAGCCAGGGGCAGGACTCAACAATCGCTTAGTGCCCTCTAACTGTGAAACTACCGCCAAGCCTGATGCTGGATGAATGTCATATCAAGGGATTTGGCGGTATTTTCACCATTGGAGGGCGGTAGGCGGTTAATGAATCTGGCCTTTGGATGTAAATCGCTGATATGGTGGTTTCACTGGACTTCGTTTCGCTGTACGAGATCTACCACGGTACGCTTAGACAGATACCGGGAACCAAGCTCTGGTTCCCGATATTCGCTTAAGCCTACCTAGTAGACCGGGACCAGTTAAGAGCTGTTCATACTTGAGCGACTTGTCGCCCGTGCAAAACATATCGCATATCGATTAAAACCGAGCGCGCGCCGCCGAAAAGTGTTCATACTCGAGCGCCGGCGCTGTCGCTCTTGTCGCCTGTTCCTACTTCGCGCCGGCTCCGGGAGCGACTGGAGCGACTGGGGCGACGAACGGAGTGTGGAGTACGTAACTACACCACACTAGTGCTGGAAGGAATCAGACATGAGAGGGGTGCTCTGTCCGAATAAAAGGACGCCGCGGATCCTCTGTGGGTTCAGTTTTGAGGCCGATCTTCAGGGGGAGGGGTTTTTCGTATCGCCGCTCGCGGTACGCAACGAGAGCAGAGGGTGAACTTTGGGCCCAGCTAGACAGACGGGTGACGGCTATTTCGTCCTCTTCGGCCGTTTTTCTCGTCTGTCTTGCTTATCTCAAATTATGTGGGTGTTAACTGCGTTTTCTATTAGTTTAAGAATCAATTGATTTCCACAGGGTGCTCGTATCCGATGACGTTTGATGTCATCGTACACGCGCAAAAATTGCAAAGGCTGACGTCGCACGCAAGTAGGAAAGTGATGAAACATCGAAGCAGTTTAAAAACCGCTTTGCCGCCACAAATAGGCTTATGGTGCAATTACGTACACCCCACTGCGTCCGTCGCCACGGAAGCTCTTGTCGTTCTTGTCGCTCGAAGTATGAACAGGCCCGACGTGATGACAAGAACGTGATAGCAGAGCTTGAAGAGTGACCACCTCCAGTTTCGGATGCAAATTCGCATTTGAAAACTAGGTATGGAGCCCATAGGTGAGCCGAGAGCAGCTCCTTCCTGTCGGAGGTGTAATTCTGAAAGGCAACATGCAGCCGAAAAATCGCCCCCTACATTTTGCTGACCAAAATGAGGGGAATTACACCTTCTATGTAGTGTCGGTCTGCTCATCGAAGAAACCATGAAGATAATTAGGCTCTTCTTCGTTCTATTCCGATTCCAGTGTTGAAGTGTATTTGCTGGAGGCATTCCCGAATACGGTTCGGGTTCCACGAATTCGAAAACTAAAACGCTCTTCACATATTTGTATCACCACAAATCCGAAAATCATGAATTTTAGCAATTATTTCGTTAGAGGCCATCCCGCGCCTTCGTCGTATACGACATGCTTCAAGAAAGACTGACAGCGGTTCTTTAGGAGAAAAAGTTTACTGTAAAGCCATTGCGAGTATGTAGCTGAGGAGTCTTTTTAAGAGAGGTTCTCGATTAAACATGCTCACTAAGAAGCTAAACGCTTGGAAAATTCTTGAAATCTTACAACTGCACTATCGATTTTTGCGTTTCCTGATTATTTCTCCTTTCTCCATCTCCTTTTGCACGTACCCACCCGCACGACAATCAAGTCTAGCAGACAGTTATAAGAGGGCGCTGGTATGACGAGGTTTATGACATTTTTCAGAGACTTGCTTCCTCTGCGGCCAGATTGCGTGATCGACCAGCAGAGACTGCACCGAAGAGGGAGCAGCTGATACGAAGAAGAATGAGAAACAATAATCCCAACAGCAAATAGGCTCGAGTATTGGATGTAATTAGGTTGTTTATCGAGGATATCTCATTAAAAGTCAGGTTGCGTCAAGTATTTCACCATTATTTTGTTGAGGTTTTTAAGCAGTACCTCGTTCTTCTGAAATCGTTCTATAAAAACTTGATATTATTTAATCAATGCAGCAGGACATAAATGAGCTGAACCGCTGGTGCCAAAGGTGCAAAATGCCTTCGAAAAACTATAAACGCATTCTGTTCGAAGGAAGAGTCTGTTGAAGCGATATGGTAGATGAACACATGACTGCCAAAAAATCATTACGGAACCTCGAGCATAACGAAAAAAGGATCCCACGTGGGGCTAGAGCCTCGGTAGCTAAATGTCGCAACACAAGAACGTTCAAGTTATTGGGACTGCCTCAGTTTATTAACATATATTCAAAAAATAGACGACTAAGCCAGCTACACCATCAATGATAATAACAACTGAAAGCTACATAAATTCATTCATAAAGGCATGAGACAAATGTGACGCGACAAACGATGATAAATAGTCTTTTAAAATGTTCAATTCTTCCCCAAGGGTCACTATCCAGCACTGAATGCAAAACAAATAACGACAGAATTCTTTCATTAAAACGAAAAACACGACACTATTCACTTCGTTCTTCCAGTACTGACCAGGAGAGTATCTCAACGGTAGTTGGGAGCGGCCCAAGTGTTGTATATGGGCAGAATCACCTGTCCCTTGTAAACAACAGAACGCAAGTATCTCGACCCGGTACAACGCTGTGCAGAGTTAGACACGACGGAAGTTGAACCGTTGGCGGCGTTAATCCTCTGCCACAGAGAGCGGACTTAAGTAGGCTGCAAACAGCGACCAGTAGTGGTGCAGTGGGTAGAGGAATGGCGCAGTGAGACGGAATGGTTTGTGGTTCGGCTCTTCTGTGGTGCAACGTTTTTGAACTTCTTAAAAGGAACACCACCAGACAAAAAGAACAATCCACCAAAGCGCTCTGTGTAGATTTGCAACGAAAAAGGACGTTAGAAAAAAAAATTGGCCCACAAGTGCTATTGTGCTTTCACGACTCTAGAGAAAAAATTTCTTCACCACACAGTCTAGAGAGGCTATTTAAGGCATTGATCGCTAATGTAAGTTATGCTATGAAATTTCAAGTGATTAGGATGGTTTGCAGCAGATATGTGTGGGCATAGGTGAGTACCCATCGTAGTCAATCGAAATTTTAAAAGCAAACCTCATATGAATGGAAAACGTCTTAAATATCCTCTCTGAGCGAAGTTTGGGCGAACTCGATGACCACAATCCCACCACCCAAACATATATTGGGTGATCAGGGCCTTAAACAACAACTTCCCTGAACGAAATTTTTTGATTGCGAAATGTACCGAAGTGTAGTTCCTATGTTTGAGTGTGAGACAGGACATTATTGCCGGCCTACAGTACCGGACGCGTCTTTTGAATAGACGCCGAAAAACTGTACTTTTGCGGTTTTTGCGTCTTTTTGCAATAACTCGCCAAAATTCACCCTTTTGAAAAAGCAAGAGTATATTTGAGCTCAGGAGATCGAGCTCTATCGCTTGGTATATACATTTCGTATGAAAGATCAAAAATGGCCAAAATTGAAAACTTGCGCTCCATTGAGAAGGCCGACCGCGGACGAGTTGTCAGCCGAAAGGCGTCGAAAACCGTTGTATGCTCACAATTCCTTTAATTTGAGGGAAACGGTTGGTACCGTTCGATTCGTCTCCTCGAGATCTACACAACCGTATATACAACTTCGCCAGTTTTCGCAGTGGGTGGTCAAGGATGACTGGAGTAGACTTTTTGCTATTGGAGAAGCTTATGTTCCAGAACTTGCATGTTCTCGGAGCATCTCAAGCATGGCGTAAAGTGTTTTGTCATGCCAGGAATCCTCTGAGTGCGCCGTGCACAATGCATATAGGACCGAACCTATCAATCGACTGGGCGCGACGGCTCGCAAATTGCACGCGCGGACGTGTTCGGAGCGCGATAACTCTGTCAGCTCCCAATCTTTCTGGCTAGAATGTTTGATTTTTATGGGGATTTTCTAGGAAGTAATATGCTCTAGTAAAGCGCCAAAGCATAGCAAATTATCTTACGAATTGGCAAGGTTACGGCGGTGCGAAAGTGCGGGTTGGGCAGTGTGACACGATTTTTTCCGATTTCAGTCGACCATTGTAAGAACACGCGATAAGCTAGCGGCCCACGAATGCGTAGGCTAGCCAACCAGTTAAGGTACTTTACGATGATTTGCCTATAACTCTCCGGCTGCCTAGCCTGCCTTAGTCCCAGCTGCCATTTTAGAGCTGCTGAGGACAGCGGTGAAGTTTCTTCCGCCCTTACTCGCCCAATTCCGGGAAAACTGATTTTTTCCCCCTCGAGGGCGAGGGCGCTCTTCGCCGAGCCTGCCCGGACGATGACGTCATCGAAAGTCGACGATTTCGAAATTTACCAAATTTTCTTCTCCAAACTTCGTCCAAAACGGTCTAAGGGGTTATTTGGAGCGCTGATTGCGAATCCGATGTTCGTTTTTGAAGGATCCGCCGATTTTGGCATGTTGCAGCCATTTGAGGTTGGTAGGGTCAGGATCACTGACCACCTCCATTTATCGGTATGGTTGGTCTTCTGCCATAATCTGCCAAATGGACTTCGGCATCGTATTCGGCACCCTGAATAACCCCTGCACTTAGAGGAAGTTTGAGCAAAATCGGTGTTCCTGTCTCGACCACCCTCAGTTATCCAGAAGGAAATCCAAAACCTGTCGAAAAAAACGAAAAAAAACGGACATCGGATTCGTAATCAGCGCACCAAATAACCCCCTAGATGAATTTGAACGAAGTTTGGACAAGAACATTCGGCAATTTTCGAAATCGTCGACTTTCATGACGTCGTCGCCCGGGCAGGCTCGGTGAAGAGCGCCCTCGTCCTCGGGGGAAATTGTCAAAAAATCAATTTTCTCCGAATTGGAGTGGATTGGTACCGTTCGATTGAGCTTTCCGAGCTGAACAAAACGGTTCCATCTGTTGTGTCAAAAACTCAAATGTGGGCGAGTGGGGGCGGAAGAATCTTCACCGCTTCCCTCCGCAGCTCTAAAATGGCAGCTGGGACTAAGGCAGTTTAGGCAGCTGGAGAATTATGGGCACTTCATCGTAAACTACCTTAACTGTTTGGCTAGCCTACGCATATTCACGCCGTTAGCTCTCCTTATTTTCCCGCAGTGGTCAACTGAAGTCTAAAAGAATTGTGTCACATATGCCCAACCCGCATATTCGCACCATCGTAACCTTGCCAATTCGTAAGATAATTTGTATGCTTTGGCGCTTTACTAGAGCATGTTACTGCCTACGGAATCCACACGTTCCGGCCAGAAATATTGGAAGCTGACAGAGTTATCGCGCTCCGAACATGCCCGCACGTGCAATTTAGCACAACAACGGTCTATGTTCTCCGTGCTCTTACTCGTCCAGATAACAATTCTCGCCACTCATAATAACGCCGTTCAATTCAGCACGAAAAGCTCTATGAAACCGTATCAAACTCCACCAATTTCGGAAACATCGTTTTCGATGACGTCATCGTTCATCTGGTGCGGCCGCTTCGATGAGAAGCTGTCAAAAAATCGATATTTCAAAATTGGTCGAAATTGACACCGTTCGATAGCGCTTTACAAGCTGAACAGAATGGTACCCTGGCTGGTGGAGCTCCAAATCTCGAACACGGGCGAGTAAGGGCGGAAGAAGCCTAGATGTCGCCCTCTGAGGCTCCAAAATGGCAGATTGTGGTGATGCAGTTTAGGCATCTGGAGAGCTGTGAGCATGTCATCGGAAAGTGCCTTCGTTGCTTTACTCGTCCGCGAGTTTGCATGCCGTTGGCTCGCCTCGTGTTCTTACAGTGGTCGACTGAATTCGGAAAAAATCGTGTCACACATGCCCAACACGCATTTTCGCACCGCCGTAAGCTTGCCAATTCGTAAGATAATTTGTACGCTTTGGTGCTTTGCTAGAGCATATTACTTACTTTACTTTGATACTTTGATGGTCCTTTGTCGGCTGGAGGTCTTCTCAGCGGGGACCACAACTCTTCCAGACCGCTCGATCTCTGGCTGCTTGCATCCAGTGAGGCAGACTCCGCTCTCTGAAAGATCTTGAGAATGAGTCTGCCCATCGCGTTGGCGGTCGTCCCAGTGGTCTCTTATGGTCTCTCGGGAGCCAGTCTGTGACACGGAGACTCCATCTATTGTCCTTTCGTCGAAGCAGGAGTCCGGCCCAGCGATATTTGGACTTCTTCATGTACTGCAGCGGGTCTGCTAATTGCGACTTCTCCCGTAGCTCCGAGCTTCGTAGGCCTTCTTGCCATTGCTGACGAAGGCTTGTCCTTAGAAGACATCTCTCCAGTGCACGATGCGTAGTTTGCATCGCTCTGGCGATTGTCTTGTTGTCGGGCCAGGTTTCCGTCGCGTAACACATCGCAGGCAGTACAGAGGCGTTGAATATCGAGGCCCTGAGGCCGGGATCCTTGACCTGATCGGTGACTTCGCTAATCGAACTGAAGGCTGCCCATGCTGCGCGTCTCCGGCGGGCGATTTCAGGGGCGAGGTCGTTATCCATGTTCAGCTCTTCCCAGATAGACGTAGGAGTCGACCTGTTGCAGAGCGACTCCATTTAACCTTACGAGTCCCGTGTCACACCACTAGTTGACCATAAATTGTGTCTTGGACATATTCATGTCCAATCCAATCTTCATACCTGCCACATTGAGCTCGTTCAGCATTTCCTCGGCTTCTGCCGTGCTGGTAGAGATCAGAACAATATCGTCGGCGAAGCGAAGGTTGCTGATCCGTTTACCGTCGACAAGGTAGCCTTTATCGTCCCAGTTCAAGTCTTTCATGGCATCCTGAAGTGCCGCTGTGAATAGCTTGGGAGAAATCGTGTCTCCCTGCCGTACTCCTTTCCCGATAGGAATTTTAAGCTTTCGATCGAACAGCTGGATGGTCGTCGATGTGTTCGAGAAGCATTCGTCGAGAAGTCGGATGTAGGGCGATGGTATACCAGCGTGCACAAGGGCGTTCAGAATGGCGTTGATTTCCACAGAGTCGAACGCTTTCCGATGATCCACGAAGACAAGAACAAGTGGGAGGTGGTATTCGCGGCTCCTTTCGATGAGCTGTGAGACAGTCTGAATATGGTCCATGCAGGAGAAATCCTTGCGAAACCCTGCTTGCTACACTGGCTGATATTCATCCAAGCAACGCTCCATGCGGTTAAGCAGTATCTTGGTGAAGATCTTGTACACAACCGAGAGAAGACTGATGGGTCGATAGTTGTTGATATCCTCCTGCTGACCTTTTTTGAAGATTAAAACTGTTTTCGACTCCTTCCATAAGTCCGGAATCCTACCAAGTCGAAGGTAGTGGTTGAAGTGCTTGGCAAGAAGTGAGCAGACGGCACTGCCACCCGCACGAAGGAGATCAGCAGAAATGCCGTCCGGTCCGGGAGCAGTGCCCAGCTTCATCCTTCTGATAGCATGAGCAACTTCTGATTCCAGAATGGGAGGTACTTCCTCAGCTGGTGGCATCAAGCATTTCGGGACAGTGATGGAAGAACGGAACAGATCTGTGTAGAATTCCTGAACGATGGCCTCCATCGCTCTTCGAGACGTTTGCGTTGTTCCATCCTTATCCACAAGGGCTGACATTATTGCCTTCTGATCGCAGAGATCTCGTTTGCAGCGCTTTATGCTTGAACCTTTCCCAGCCGCTTCTAACAGCTTCAATCTTCTGTAGGCTTGAATGGACTCCTTCACTGCAATTCGACTGGCCTTCGAGATGGTGACTTTTTCCAGATGGGAAGCATTAGGATCCAGTTTAACAGCTCTTCTTTGCTCCAAGAGTTTAATCGCATGTGCGTTGAGTCTTGAAGCAGACGGCGATGTGGCTTCGCAAGAGCTGCTAGCACATTTCAACAGTCCTTTGGAGAGAAGGTCGTAGTCTTCCGATGGATCTTCAAGAAGATTCCAATCATATGACTTTATCGCATATTCCAACTCCTCAGACTTGAATGTGGGGATCCTCACCGGTGCCGGTTTATGGGTGTCACGCTTGAACATCCTCTTTTTGAGAGTCAGCTTCGCACGGACAAGACGGTGATCCGAGCCGGTGTCAAATGAAGGCAGCACGGAGACGTCCAACAGACTCCAGCGTCTGTTCGTAAGAACATGGTCGATCTCCGAACGTGTTTCTCCATTTGGGCTTTCCCAGGTCCATCGTCGGTTTGAAGGCTTCTTAAACATAGAATTTCCATGGTAGAGACGGCACGCGGATAGGAAGTCTATCAGGCGCTCTCCGTTTTCGTTCCCTGAGGAAGTTCCATGTGTCCATTCGTCGTGATCATTCGTACCGACGATAGCGTTAAAGTCACCAACGACAACTTTGTAGTAGCTCTTTTCGTCGTTGACAGTCCTTTCGAACAGCTTGTAGAATTCCTCTTTTTCTTCATCTGTGACCGCAGATGTTGGAGCATATCCATTTATGATGGAGATGGTTCCTGGATCTTTGGTTTCCAGACGAAGAACAGCTACTCGCGGACTGATGATCTTGTAAGAGTCTACTAGGTGGTGCACTGTCGAATTGACGAGAAATCCAACTCCGCCAATATTCTTTCTGTCCACCTTTGCTCCGATAATGAGAAGCTCGTTGTGGTCGGTCCTTCTTATGGTTTCCGTTCTGCCTTTTGTTTCCTGCTGGGCGATAACGTCGTATTTGATGTTGCGGCTTCTGTAAAGCACTGTCCGAAGATCCTGCTCAGATGCGATCGAACGACAGTTATACGTGCAGACGAATAGGCAGTTTCCGTGTCGTGGTGGGAGGGAGTTTCCGGTAGTCTGATTCCAATGACGTCCTGATAGTTTAACTCCGAGATTAGATGGTCCCTCGCCGGAGGTGGATGCAACCGACGTCGTAGAAGTCCACCTCCGGCGCGCGGAGGACTGGGGCGCGGGTTTAGTTGTTTGAGCCGTAGCGGTGGTCTGGTTACTCACATGTTCCTGGCCAGGGATACAGGAGAGCCACCCATACACGACAAAGCGTCGCGTACTGCGTGACCGTTTGTGCCGTTAGCCATCACGAAGTGATGTTCACCCCTTCACCGCGGTGAGGTGGCACATGAAGGGGAGAGCATATTACTGCCTACAAAATCCACACATTCCAGCCAGAAAGATTGGGAGGTGACAGAGTTATCGCGCTCCGAACACGTCCGCGCGTGCAATTTGCGAGCTGTCGCGCCCAGTCGATTGATAGGTTCGATCCTATATGCATTGTGCACGGCGCACTCTCAGAGGATTCCTGGCATGACAAAACACTTTACGCCATGCTTGAGATGCTCCGAGAACATGCAAGTCCTGGAACATAAGCTTCTCCAATAGCAAAAAGTCTACTCCAGTCATCCTTGACCACCCACTGCGAAAACTGGCGAAGTTGTATATACGGTTGTGTAGATCTCGAGGAGACGAATCGAACGGTACCAACCGTTTCTCAAAAGACCTCAAATTAGAGGAATTGTGAACATACAACGGTTTTCGACGCCTTGAGGCTGACAATCGTCCGCGGTCGGCCTTCTCAATGGAGCGAAAGTTTTCAATTTTGGCCATTTTTGATCTTTCATACGAAATGTATAAACCAAACGATAGAGCTCGATTTCCTGAGCTCAAATTTACTCTTGGCGTTTTAAATGGATGACCCTTTGGCGAGTTACTGCAAAAAACGCAAAAACCGCAAAAGTACGGTTTTTTCGGCGTCACCCATAGATGAGGGTGAAGGTACTAGCCTGGAATCAGAAAGGAGGATCCTACACGATCAGTGGACAAGGTGATAAGGAAAACAAAAGCCAACAGCGTAGGTCTTTTCTCGGTTTGACGGAGTAGAGCTGTCGAAGAAGAAGGTGAATTTAGCATTTTTTATTTCCCGAAATTCATTTGAATTTGCAATCTAGTCTAATAAGGCAACCTTGCGCCCCGCTATTCTGAAAGCGGGGGTAGCTCACACTCAATCATGAGGACAACATTTGGATTCATTTCGTCTTCAAATTTTTTTTGCCTAGGGGAGTTGATATTTAGGGCACAGACCACCAACTGTTTGGGTGGAATGGTCATGGTAAGCGATGTTGCCCTAACTTCGCCCTTATTTAAGGATCAGTTCTATGAGATTCGCATTTTGAATTTCGAAAAGAATTACGGTGGGTTACGGTAAATATAGATGAAGTAAAGACACTCACGCATGGTCACCCATACCTACACTAACCCATCTAATCAATCCAAATTTTAAAAGCAGACCTTAAATAAGTCGTGAAAGCACGATAGTATATGTGAGCCAGGTTTCCTTTCTGGTGTCCTTTTTCTTTGCGATTCCACACAGAGTGGGTTGAATGTGGCGTTTAGGAAGTGGAATTTTAGGAAGTGCATTGTACAGGAGAGTCGAACAATGGGCCATCACGTAGCATCGCTTCGTTTCTCTATCCACTGCGCCACTACAGGACCCGCCATCGCTGTCTCTAGCATACCTGGGCCGCCCTCTGCGCGCAGGCGGAGGGCTAACGCCGCCAGCGGTCCAACTTCCGCCGTGCCTATCTCTGCTCAGGATTGTAATAATCGTGTCGAGATATTTTCATTTTGTTGTGCCCACAAAAAGTCCCCATTATGCCCATATACAACACTTGTCCCGTTTCAAGCTACCGTTGAGACAATCTCCTGGTGAGTCCTGATTTAGCCCTCATGACTTATTTTGCTATCAGCACTAAGGTTTATACTGACTATATAACCATCTACGCCACATATGACAGCTTGAATAGGTCAAACGTACATGTAGCTTTTCTCAGTGCAGTTAAAAGAATAAATGTAAGGCTGAACAATATGTAGAACATTCCACTCAACGCAAACAAAGGTACGATGATGCATATTGATGATTCTGCTTCTATGGATTTTTACGTTATTGGTGTTGTTATGTCGAACTGCAATATAGTTTGACATCCGGAATAACATTTCATGCTGAGCTCAAATTTTCCAAGCATACTGGCTGTGTAACAAAGAAGCATATAGAGCCGCATCTATGCATTTTCGTAGTATTAAATGTTCAGATGTGTCACTAATAAAACAACTCTATAAGGCATATTACGCCCCTTGTCGAGTACAGCATGCAGGCGTAGTATCCTGTTCTCAAAAAAGGTGTGTTGAAAATTCAAAAAGGACGAAAACTCCTTACCCGAATCTTGTGGTAACGATTCACTGAGAGCTGGGATATTTCTGCACTATCAAATTACAAAGAGCGTTTGAAAATGTTTTCCTCACGTTGCCTACTATGCAGGAGATTATTGGATAATTTACCACTTTGCTATCGTTTTCTAAAAAAGAAGTTAAGCTGTCCCTATGCAAAGCAAATCCACTTCGTCTGCTACTGACCGCTTGTGATATACTACTGTCTCCAGTGGCTAATGGGCACAGTATCATTTACATTCAAATTTGCCACCTATTCAGGTGATTTTGTGTCGGTTTTTCTCTGCAGTGTGGAGCTGGGTCGTTATCGACTACGCCACTTAATGACTGTAGATAGAAATGGTGCTATCTCCAGTCTGTTCTACTTCAGTGCCTCCTCGACAAGCTAAGTGACCCAGACTTGGCGACTCAGCCGAAGCTATCGTGAGCGCTTAGAACGTCCTCCGAGGGCCAGTAAAAGAAGATAAAGTACCCGGTTATTTGAAGCAAGTGGTCTATATGCTGGCTGAAGCTGCGCGGCAGATCAGAGACATCACTCGAGGTCACACAGCAAAGAGGCGGTTGAGCAGAACAACAAGTTGGTTGAAGAGGTTTTGAAATTTCGAAATGAGAATTCTGTCTTGAAACTCACTATTGCACCTCTCCAATAAATTAGCAACTCTGAAAATGTTCCTCTTATATCCTCGGATTCTCCGCCATCAACCCGGTCTGTCGAAGATGTCGAACGTAGTAGCTCCTTTGTTTTATCTGGTGTGCCAGAATCAAACAGCTCTCGTTCTGTGGAGTTTTTCATGATTTGAGCTGCACTACTCGTCTTCTCAATTTTTTTAGATATTGAATGTGTTTTTGTCACTGCATATCGGAGGGGGTTCTCCCTCCAGATAAGCCTCGATTATTAAGGATCATATTGCTCGTAGCTCGCTCCAGAAACATCAATCAGCATGCATCGCGCATTCGTTTCTTTCTTAACACCTTTCACTGCAGTGTCTCACTGTTGAGAAAAGGAGACGCTTGCAAGATGAACGCTTGAGAAAGACAAATGAAACTCCTGTTAATAGGCACATAACCAATTGTGTGGCTTCACAGGCGGGTTATTTGTCAACACCGATCAGCCTGTCTTTGCAAGCTAATACGCATGTATCTTTTCCAAGCAGAGACGCGGCTTGAGAAAGGCTATTTTCGTAGGAATCTGAGTATGCCATGTTTGCTAACCAGCCTCAGATCTTTGGTCAAGAGTACTGATGCTATAGCTGCCTTTCTTTGCGAACATGAGTGTGACCTGGTATTCATTACCGAATCATGGCTATGTTCCATAAACGATTCTTCTTCTCTTCTTGGAATATTAAGTAGTCAATATGATGGCCTTAGATGTGATAAGCTATAAAAAAGAGGTGGCATTCTTCTGCTTATTAAAAAGACCTTTCGGTAGAACGTGGATTTCCAGAAATCAGCGTAAGATGGGCATGAAACTATTATAGCTGACATCTTCATCAGTGAAGGCTGTACTCGTTGTATCCTAGTCTATAGAACTCCTTGTTGTAACTCTCATAACTCATCGCAACTTTTCAAAGCTATTAGCGATTTTTCTGTATCCGACTATCCTTGCGTACTCTTAGGAGACCTTAGCCTTCCTGACTTTGTTTTTAATGCTGGATTTTGGAGCCAAACAAAAGATTGTCAAGACTTTCTCCAACTATTTACTTCTCCCGATTTCCAGCAACTAGCCAATTCTCCTAGTAGGTGTAGTACATGGCTGGACCTTATATTTTGCAACTTTCCTTTATCAGTACGTGATCGAAATGTTTCTTCTCCGATAGGAAGCGCCTCAGTCACTTTTTCTGTCGACCTGATTATTCTGCCTGAGACCGTTAGACAGAGACGTAACTTTAAAACCGCCACTTGCGCTGTCATGGAAAAATACTTAGCAGATATTGACTAGTGGGGATCTTCTGCTACTTCTGATGGCGTAAGCGAAGTATACAAAATGTTTTTAGCAATATTGCACCACGTCACAGACTTTTTGCTCCATATAAAAAGTGAAACTTAGAGAACTAAATTTACCTGAATATCTGAGGAACATATTAAAACTCAGATCTCACGTCTGGGAAGAAGCTATCTCGCGAAGAGATGAGGAAGCCTGGGAGGCGTTTAAAAAGCGGAGAAGGCCTTACTGACATTTAACGTACATCTTGATTCCAAAATTATCCAATCCAAGGATCAGTCCAAGTTCTACAGATGTCAATTTTAGGAAGAGCTCTAGAAACAACATACCTTGACTACATGAATGTGTAATGG
Source organism: Heligmosomoides polygyrus polygyrus (assembly GCA_947396885.1). Taxonomy (NCBI): domain Eukaryota; kingdom Metazoa; phylum Nematoda; class Chromadorea; order Rhabditida; family Heligmosomidae; genus Heligmosomoides; species Heligmosomoides polygyrus. The sequence continues at coordinate 34,013,213 of OX377204.1, read as the reverse complement.
TCATTGTTGTCCGAGACAGCGAAATAGCTGACATATTTGCTAAAAGTTTCCAAGAGGCATTTAATGCTTCTCAACTAAACGATGTATCAAATCCCAACAGTTCAGAAGCGCTCTCCATCATGCCTTCGAATGTGTGATTTTTCAAGGACGACATTTTTAAGCTGCTAGATCGCTGCCCAAGTTCCGTCTCAATCTCTTCAGACGATTTACCGTTTCACTTCATTAAAATTGTTACCTTTCATTGTTTATCCCTTGGAATCTATTTTCAATTTAAGCTACATGAGATGTGAGATATCGCGAAGGTGGAAGAATGCTTTGATCTCCCCTTACCTAGAAAACCTCTATTAAGTGATCATGAAAACTACTGACTAATTAGTATAGCCTCTATATTCGCTAGAACATTCGAAAACTATCATATTTTGAGACGTCTCGAGGAGACCTGCCAATTTCAAGTGGTCAATTTGGATTTCTGGAGGGTAGATCTGTCGAAACAGCGGCACTTGCTTCTCTGAATGAATGGACTGCTGCCACAAATTTGAAGCAAGATGTTAATGTCATCTACTTTGTCTTTTCAAAAGCTTTTGACAAACTTTCCTCAGAAAAGTTGATAGGTAAATTGTTGTCGACAGGAGTGCAGTCCAAGGCTGGTGTTGTGGATAGGAAAATTCATCGCTGGACGAACCTATCAAGTACGTGTAGGTGATAGCTTTTCTCCGGTTTATTAAATTTACAGTGGCGTCCCACAAGGAGGGGTCCTGTCACACTACTGTTCTTAATCTACACTTACACTTACTTATGAAGTCCTAAAAATTGTCTCCTCCTTAGGTGTTACTTGTACCGTGTACGCTGATGATATCAAGATATATAAATAAATCAATATATAAGATTGAATGTTCAGCTGATAGAGTTAATTTGGAAGCTGCGATAGATTCTATCTACAACTGGTCCAAACAATGGGACCTACCACTTAAAGGCCCGCACACTTTTGTAGCGTTGCCGCTGCCCTATCCTTAACCATAGGGCAGGGATGCAGAGCTCGCCGCCAGCGGCGTTCCTGCCCTATCCTTAACCGTAGCAGCGAGCGGCGTTGCCGCAGTAGTGTGTGTGGCTTTTAGTACAAAAAAGAAACGTCTTGGCGAATGGAAATAATACATCAGAAGCGGTACACTATGCTGGTGGTGATCTTCTAAGGAAAGTGGTTGAAGTGCGAGACTTGGTATACCTCATCAACGAAAAGCTGGACATTACTTCACACTATCAGACGTTAGTAAATAACGCAAACTGCAACATCTACAATCGTTTCAAAACTCTCAGAAGTAAAAATGATAAAGTTTTCTTAAAGGCTTATAAAACATAGGTCCGTCCCATAATGGAAAATGGAACTACTGTTTTCAACCCATGAAAGCAGAAAGATATCAACCTTCTCGAAAGCGTCCAAAACAATCTCACGAGGAATTTATTTATGCGTTGCTTTGGCCTCAGTTACTCTCTCATTCCTAACGGCAGCGAAAGGGCGAAAAAGTTTGGCTTACCCACACTCAAAGGCAGGAGAACAAGATACAATTTAATGACATATGAGAGTCTTACAGGGAAAATTATACTTACCAGAGAAGGGTCTCAGGCGTTGGTCCCAACGGGGGAACTGATAGTACAGCGAGAATCTCCGCCCTTCATATTGTAGAAAAGATTGTTTCATTTTTGCTGCATCCTTGAACCTAAAGAGCTACGGGCCCTCGAAGGTGGGGCACAGCATCGCACCCTCAGTGCGTGCCCAGGTCTATACGTGCGCGCGCTGACGTATGGGACAAGACGAAAGGCTCTGCGGCAAGCAAATCGGTGGCTCAGCAGGGTGCGGCGCTGCCTCGCAGGTGCTACGCCTGATGTTCACCTCCCGAGCTATGCACTGTTTTTGCATTTTCCATGACCGCTGCCTCCTTCCCTTGCTTCGTGCACATCCCCTACACATTTATTTCACTCTAAATTGTCAAGTAAGGGTCAAATCGTGATCTAGCTTCTATAAGTTTGCGGCACGCGAGACCGTTGTTAACTGGCGTGACGTCGTCCAAAAACCTAACAGCTGATAGGAGACGATCGGGGAGCGCATCTCTGGGAAACTCCGAAGCCATTTTTGAGTCAGTTTAGTTGTGGAGACAGTTGAGGAAAGGAGGTGGATTCTTTAAATTTTCGCCACAACTAGACACTAGGGATGATTCCCGTCTGGAGTTGTGGTCTCTACACTGAAGGCTTATCTGCGCAAAACCCGCTCACCGTCCTCTCATTCTAAAGGATCAAGCAAACCTCCTTATATTGAAGAATTTTTAGTGGATGATCGCGTTGCTATCGTGACATATCTCGTTAAGATGTTGCTGTACTTGGAAAATACGCACGACGCCTTAGTACTGAACAATATGGCGGGGCTTGAAGAAACCTTGGCATTGCAGCCGAAAAGCCCTTTCCTTCAAATATTATGTACAACAACGTTCTAATTGCTGTCTTAAGAGCGAAGTCTGTTCAGGATACAGCTGCCAGATCAGGGGAAGTGATTAGAAATACGACGTCTCCATGTGATGACAGGGACATCTTGTCCTCGGCGCACCCTTTGCTCCGCCCCTTTCTGAGGGCAGTGTAGGGAACACCTCTCTGCCACCTCTGGAGTCTTGAAACCACAATAGTGCTTTAACGGCGGTTTAAATCAGCTTACTTCCTACACATCTCCTACACATTTACTTCACTCTAAATTGTCAAATAAGAGTTTACTTTGAGCAGCGCTTCACTCATTTCTCCCACTTTTTGTATTATACAACAGAGTATTACGCTGGAGTACGAGAAGTTACAGTAGGTATGGGTGACCAATGGTAAGGTCATGGTTACCGTTATTGCCCAACGTTCTCTATAGGGGTTATCTGTAGCCGTATTCATGAACGTCCCGGGGTCTTCCCGGCTTCCCACGAGAAGCGTTCGAGGCGAGAGAGCGAGGCAAGAGAGAGAGGCGAGAGATGATATCGCTATGATATCGCTTATCTCCCGCTCCCGCCGCATTATGAATACGGCCTCTGGTGTGTTGATCACGAATCTGTTATTTTGACAATTTAAAGTGAAACAAATGTGTAGGAGATCTATAGGAACCAAAGGAGGCAAGGAGGGTTGGGTAAGGAGGCAGCAGTCATGAAAAAAATGCAAAAATAGTGTATAGCACGGGAGTCGTACACCTAGACTAGCGCCTTTGAAGCAGCGCCGCATCCTGCTGAGCCACCGATTCGCTTGCCTCAGAGCCTTTCTTCTCGTCCCATACGTCAGCACACGCGCACGTAGTACACGCACTGCACGTAGTACACGATACTGTACCCCACCTTCGAGGGCCCGTAGCTCTTTCAGTTTAAGGACTCAGCAAAAACGAAACACGCTGTTCTACTAAATGAAGGGTGGAGATTCTCGCAGTACTATCCATTTCTCCCATTCAGACCTGTGCCTGAGACCCTTCCCTGGTTAATTCATCTGACCCTTTTGATGTAACCCCCGCAGAACTAGCTCTGGAACGTTAAAGCTCGCGAAAACTAAGACCAGGTCAGATTTCTTCTCCTTTAGAATATTTCGCTTATTTGTGCCACTTGTTCAAGACAAGGTACTCGAAATGCCTAATGATATATTTAAGAGATATCTTGACAGAAGGCTTAAGAAGATGAAATTTTAATTCCGAGTAGTTGCGTACCTACGCTCCTACACTTATGTTTTATTTGTAAGTTTTATACTGCCACTTTTGCTTCATTTTGTGTATTTTTATCAGTTGTTTTGTTGTCTGTTTCAAATGTTCGTTTTCATTCCGGTTTTTACTGCTGTTGTTTCGAAACGCGACTTTTGCTCACGTTCCGAAATAAATAAATAAATATTGCATATTTAGACCATGCAGTCCTAGAATGAATAACTTCAGTATCCAATATTTTCTTCTTCTCCTGAGCGTTTAGTCCCGCGCAGTCGCAGGGTCCGCTGTTCTTGTGGTCTGTCGCAACCTCATCCTATCAAGGGCGTCATCTGCCGTGGCGCCGAATTCGCGGAGATCTCTCTTGATGACGTCCTTCCACCTTCTCCTTGGGGCTCCTCTCGGACGCTTTCCGGGTGCCTCGAAATCTAGGGTCAACCTTACGGGGTGATTCTCTAGCCTTCTGAGTACGTGTCCGTATCACCTTAGGCGCTGCTCCTTCATCTTCAGCTGGATCGGGGAGATATCAACTTCATTATCCAATATTTATTTATTTATTATTATTTATTATAAATACACCCATACGGATGTGCCAATTCAATAATTCTAGTAGAGCACGAACAATACTAACAAACACAAGAGAAAAAAAGAAAAAAACAACTCAATGGTCAGATTTAACAAAGCGGGGGCATTGAGAAAGAAGGCTCACTATCAGTGAGGCTGCGCGGCAAGGGGAGAGAGCCAGAGGAAATGAAGGACAACAATCCACAAACAACATGTTCCCTATAAAATGTAAAATGTTTCATATTCACCTGGCCATGGTTTGTATGAAGTCAAATTGCACCAAGATACCTGAAGGACTACGCAACACTGCTACTTAGTGCCAACGAAGAGACTATCAGATGCCAGTTATTTGTTAGTACGACAAAATATGTGCCCGATAGAAGTATACGGCAAGCTGTCAGAACTGGTAGTGTTTTTGATAGCCAGCCTGAGGCACTGGATAGATGTAGCAAAGAGTGAAGGTCAAGGAATTTCTAGTGCTTTAGACTTCAATGTAGAACCACGGCAAGATGTCTGATTTTTGGAAGAAAGTAGGTAGAACATAAGCTAGTGGGTGGTAAGCCAATCAAACCTCAGCACCCCCACCCCGCGATCACGCCACCAACAGCATCGCCCTCATGCTCTCTGCCTCCAGGACTGGATAAAATACCGTGAACAAAACAAGAAAACAACACAAGGCACGCGGAGAAGGAAGCTATTTCGTCTGATCAGGAGCAGCCATCGTAATTTGAGGTCCATTACTGCATATATGATCTAAATATCACTTAAGCTAAATGAATTTCTCATAATGCAACAAGAGAGAGGCAAAATGGACACAGACATGACAGACATGAATAGCTTGCTAAAGATAGGAACATCTAGATCTATTTGTGACTTCTGCAGCTCAACTTTGAAAGATATCAGCCATCACTGAACAGCTCTGAGCAATTGAGGCAGCCTGAACCTGAAGCGAGGTACTCAGTATATACTTGGTAGATTGAGAATTGAAACCAAATCCACCTCCCTCAGTTTCCGTCGGAAGGCTGCGCTGGTAGGAGCTTCAAGAAGGCTAAGGGGCAACATTTGTAGCCATCTAGCGGCTCGGAAAAAGAAAGTGCTATAAATTTTGGCCTGATACGTTCTATGTAGTCTTAGCGTCCGCAAAGAAAAACTGTTTATACGTCCAAAAGAAGGTATGAATACCCAGTATTTGCTTGGTCTTAACTTTGTTTCTCCCTTGATAATTTTGAAGCAAAAAACCAAGTCACAAAATATTCGGCGATAATGCAAACTCCTTATATGAAAGATGCGTAGCCGCTCGGAGTAGCTTGGCAACATTTGAGGGAAGCCGGGATCTGGCAAGCATCTATACATCAAGATCTTAGTGAAGACCATTTGAACTTTCTCTATTTGGCGTATCTGCTTTAACGTATAGGGATTCCAGATTTGCGAACCATATTCCAGAATTGGTATAATATGTCTTGTAAAGTTTAATTAATATGGAAGCGTCGTTGCACTGAACATTCCGTAAAATTGCAAATAGTGTTGAAAAGGCTCTTCGTATGACGTCATTAATATGAGATTTGAAGTCAAGCTTAGGCGTTAAAATTATTCCAAGGTCCCTTACTTCGTAGCTGGTTTTCAGCAAAATATCACCAGCCCGGTACTCCATACACGGGGTGCAACCAAGATGCATAACTGAAGTTTTCGAAAGGTTAACAGGGATATCCCAGGCAGTCGCCCACTCCATCATGTTTGAGATTGACTGAGATAAAGCCTGGTGTACCTCTGTTTGGGCTTCAGCATTATAAATTCCATACACTTTACGTCATCAGCAAAAACCTGCACCTTCACTGAGGGACTGGTAAGTAGTTTCTCCGGTAAATCGTAAGTGTAGGCCAGAAAAAGTAAAGGGGACAAAACTCCCCCTTGTGGGAGTCCACTGGTACATAAATACTGAGTAGAAAAACTGTTCCCAACTTTAACACACATGTGCCGATCACTCAAATATGAACTTAGCCAGAGAAGTAAGGTTCCTTTTATACCAAGATGATAAAGCTTGTACAACAATTTCTCATGATTAACCTTATCAAAAGCTTTGGACAAATCGAAATAAATGACATCAACAGAATGGCAACGATTCATAGCTAAATACCAATCAAAATAACAATCGGCCAATTGAGTAATAGTTGACGCTCCAGCAGTGAATCCGTGTTGCTCAGCTGGGATAGTATGGTTTTCGGCAAAGTGGGAGCTAATTTTATCACGAAGAAGTTTCTCCAAGACTTTTATGGAAGGTGGAGTAATACTAATAGGACGGAAGGATGACAAGCATCTAGCGCTGTTATCTTTCGGTATTGCAGTTATGATGGATTCCTTCCAAATTGATGGAACCTCATTGAACATTAAGGAAACATTGAAAATAATGGACAATGGCTTGCAAAGGGAATTTGCACATTTTTATAAACTATTTGGGGGATGCCATCAAACGTCGCTGAAGTAGACTTCTTCAAAGTTTTTAGAACTCGCAATACATCACATGGTCTTATCAGTAGGGCATAGAATCAGAGTTCATAGTTTCATTTAGAAAATCGCATGATGTCCTCTCGGGTCCTGAATTAAAAACGGAGACGAAAAATCCTGCTAAAGCTTCCGCTTTTTCAGCATCACTTACCAATTTGTTTCCACCATCATCAGTAAACACATAGGACTTGTTCGTCTTCTTAAGCCTAGACTTAAGAATGGAGAACACTTTGCTACCATTTTGCAATTTATTGGCTCGCTTAATTTTGTTTGCAGAAAATCTTTTCAAATGAAACTCCAATTCACTACTGACACGCTTGTATTTTCGATGAGATAAGGGGTCTCTCAGGGAATGAAACAATCGAGTTTTCTGAGCTAAAAGATTTGAAATATGCCTAGGATAGTATGACTTAATTTCGTCCTTATCACTAAATGGCACATGGATAGCAAATCCCGAGTAAAGAACCCTACAAAATCTTTTGTAGACGTCTTCAACCGAAGTGTAATTTTGAAAGGTCTCCCACCAGTTGACAGAAGACAGATAGGACGATAACCCAGAATAGTCAGCTTTATTAAAATTCGGAAGAGGGAGATGATTTTTCACTGCAATGGGAGCCTTAAGTTGAAATGAAACTATGTTGTGATCCGAGTTCCCTAACGGTGGTAAAATTGAGACATTATGCACACAAGGGATTGATGCCAGAATAAGATCCAATACGGAATAACCTCGAGTAGATGTAACGTATTGAAAAAGCTTACAACAATCGAAGGTTTCAACAAACTTTTTTGAGCTGAAATTATTAGCTTTACCTTGTGTCCAATCAACGTCGAGATTAAAGTCACCCAGAACCACAACACCGGATTCATAAAGGCATAATTCAAACAACAATTCCCTGAGAGACTCATCATCGGTAAGGGTAGAGTTGGGCGGACGGTATACGAGTACTAATCTTAGGGAAATCTCGCTTGATGAGTCGAATGCATCCAGAACAAGAATATCGGACTTAAGATTAGATCTAGAAGGAAGAGCATATTCGGTCAGATTGATGCAATCCTTGACAATACAACATATACCTCCTCCTCTACGCCCACTTCGATCAGCACGAAAAAGCTTGTATGGTGAATCGCCAAGGATTTCGGAACTTGATATCTTTGAAGATAACCATGTTTCTGTGATAAAAATCATGTCGGGGTAATAGGCATCTAGAAAAAGACGAAGATGTTCAATTTTGTTTGACACGCTCCAAGAGTTGAGAAGGAAACAGTGCAGAGTGGAATTGTTTCGAGTTAGGCGTTCACAGTATCCCCCAACCGCCTGTCGTTTGGGAGATCCTGGGCACGTCTCAACTCTCCCTTGTACACAACCCATACACGCCTTTTCAGCTGATCGTTCCGATTTTTACATTCTACCCTTAACTCCCTTTCATGTATGCGCTCTTCTTGTGTCATACTACGGCGTATGAACACTATCTGAAAATTGGATGATCGAAGTTTGTATGCGTTTGACAGCACTCTTTTCCAATGGGTCTTTGAAGGTAGAACGATTTTCACTAAACGTGGCTTACCCTCTCTAAACTCTCCCATCCTATACGTTGCTGCTGGCCGACACTCTACTCCCAATATGTCAAGCATAGAACTTACCTTGTCCTCCAGATCAATTTGTCTGCGTGAGGGGGACAACTCAGACGCAGCTTCAGGTAAGTTGTAGACAACGACACTTCTTTCTCTCTCATGTGCCTCCATCGCATCAGTCAGGTCCTGAGGTATTTTTGATTTTAAAGCATTCACCATTTTTTCGATTTCAGGGCCCTTGGTACGTGCCAGAATCGAGTTCATGATTTCACCCACAGACATCATCGAATAATCAAGATTAGCCGATGATGTGCTACTGTTAGGAAGATCTCTGGCCTCCACGCTAGTAGCGTCAACCTTAGTCTTCGTAACAGTATCTCGCTTTTTGTTTGCTCGCATTTGAGACACGATCCCGAAGTGGTCACAACAATCAATCAACCTAAATCGATGTAAATCGAGAGGAACTACGCACCCCTGAACAAAATATCGATTCAAAATCAAAAATAACTAGAACTCTATAGCTAAATTTTAGTCACTAACAAGAATTCACTAGATGCAATCAGAATGGCAGCAGAAAAAGGATATCTACAATGAGAACAAAGGAAACTTAGCCACAACGTAGGAGGAGAGCCAAACACAGCCACTCGACGTGGGCGTCTCGATGATGAATGAATGAATAATATAATACAATAAAATCCTCAATTCGTTTTTCTATCGCTGTGTAAGCCTTCTACCAGCTGAACTGTTCCAGACGAGATCATCAAACATTTTTAAGTGCAATCTAATGAGGTTAAGCCTTCCACATTTACTTGAAATCGAACACCGTTGCTGACATTGAGATTGTTATAGACACCACGGTTGTTGGACGGACGTGTAAAGATGACCGAAGATATAGACCATTATTCGTTCCTGATCACGCCTGCCACTCGAAAAGATGAAAGAAAAAGAAAACAATCGGAATCTCACATGCATAGACAAAATCTTAATTGCGAAACCTCTGACTTGTCTATTGTATGGTGCTTGTTGTAATGTCTGGTGCTCATCTATCTAATCGTTCCTACTACTCTTCTAAGTCTGCTTACAATGTCTCCTCCAAAGTCAACGCATCACATATTTGCTAATGAGAGCTTGTTTTTGCTGCGACGTTACGACTCATTAAATTTCGCATCAGAGAGAAACATCAAATCGAGAAACGCTTAAGCCCGTCGAACCTACGTCCTTTATTATCTTGGTTTCTTAGAGTGTACAAACTAGTGCAATAAATAAATGAATAAATAAGACAAGGGAATGACATCTGGGATGTGTACCATTCGCCCAAATCTTGGAGTTCTTTGTCCTCACCGCCACTAGTTTGTCGAAGAAAAATGTTAGCATGGAAGCTTAGTCCTTGAGTGTAAGTCAATGAATCGTAGACCCTTTGCCTCTGTAATGTGATAATGTGCGTCGGTCTTCTAGCCCACCCCTTTTGAAAAGACTACCTCTTACTCCTTCTGTTCCGTCCAATAAAACCAATTTACCATGAAATAGAGTCAGACTACGACGACGAAGGTTATGAGGCATTCTATGCCGAGCTGGAGAACTTCTATGAAGAAGATTACATATTCTACAAGGTGATCGTCGGTGACTTCAACACAAAGATCGGACCACGAGGGCCGCCAGGAGAACTTCACATCGGAATCCACGGTTTCGAGTGGAACGAGCAAGGTGAATAACTGTCATACTCATCATGTCGACTAGGACCATCTATTGAAACTCACAGTTCCAGAAGCCTCCAGCCCTATGATGGACCTGAGAATCCTCCAGTGGTCAGTTCCACAACGAGATCGACAATAGCACCTTCAATCGCAAGGATTGCCTAACTTACGTCTCCTCGCGCAAGGTTCCTCTCTTCGCGCCAAGGAGAGAAGGGAACAAAACTAAAGAAACAGAGTCTCAGAGCGTCCATCAACTGGGACCTTTACACCTCTGTTTACACGTCATTGACAACATCGACGAGGAATAAGATCGATTTATGCACCACCTCCGCGACAGTGCTAAGGGAGCCGCTGAAGCTCTAGAAGCAGGGTTGAGCATCCGCAATGCCAGCCGGAACTTCGACAACTTCAGGACCAAGATGGACTCGACGCCCTGATGGAACCGCCACGATCCAGAAGGAAACGGAGAAGGTTATCGGCGACTTCTACTCCGATCTTTTCGATAGCCCCTTCCACCTGTCCTAATGTCATCATCCGCAGGATGGATGCGTCGTCCTCTCTGTGTTCCCTTCCGAGATCCGACACGCCATCTCGTCGGTGAGGAAGTGTACAGCACCCGGTCCCGACAGGATCAGACCCAACACCTGAAGGACCTCCCGCCAGTGCTCATCAAAACCCTGGCGCGGCTCTTTACACGCTAATTGTAGGAGTGCAAGGTTCTATTTCAGTGGAAGACCAGCAAGTCCGTCTTGCCGTATAGGAAGGGAGACGCGCACGACATAGGCAACAACCCCCGATCTGCCTGTGTCCATAGTCTACAAAAGGCTACAAGCTGTTCACTCAAGTCATCGTGAACAGGATTAGCAGAACGCTGAACGAAGGGCAGCCATGCGAACAAGCAGGATTTCGGAGAGGATTCAGCACGATCGACAACATATACACCATTACGAAGCTCGTTGAAGTATCACGACAGTGCAAACTGCCGCTGTGCCTTACGTTCATCGACCTGAAGAAGGCATTCGACTCTGTCGAAACTGAAGCGGTCCTCGAAGCCCTGCTCACTCAGGGTGTTCCTACTCAGTACATCAGAGTCCTTCGAGAGCTTTACAGTGGATTCACGACCAAGATCTCTCCATTCTACAACAACGTCGTCATCGACGTAAGGAGAGGGGTTCGGCAAGGGGATACCATATCTCCGAAACTCTTCAGCGCCACCGCCGAAAACGTCATGAGCGAATTGGGATGGGAGGATATGGGAGTGAAGGTCGACGACCGGCAACTGCACCATCTTCGCTTCGCTGACGTCATCGTGGTCATAACACCGAGCATGAGGCAGGCGGAGCGAATGCTGGCCGCTGGCCGACTCGGGCCGTGTGTGTGGGACGGTGGACTGCAGCTTAGTATTACGAAGACGATGTTTGAGAAAAGGGCGAGTTTCTGATGTCCCATTCTCGGTCAACGGAATAAACGTCTCCGAATGCTTAAGCTACGTATAGGGCATATGCAATACTTCCGCGGTCCGTCGGCGACGCTGTCGGCTACAATACTGAACTGGTGCTATGCAGCGCACAGCAATCCGTGCAGTACTGTCGCTCGCGGCATCGCCGACAGCGCACAGGGGTGTTATTTTCTATAGTCGCCGACAGCTTGAGTTGTCGCCGGCCCTCTGGCGGCAGAGGCGCTCTCATCCGTCATGCAGTGGCCTCGGTGCTGTTGGCAACAGGTTGTCGGTGACACGTAGCGGAAGTATACAGCGCGTTTCAAAAGTATGTATCCACTTGTGAAAAACAAACTTTTCACTAAATTCAGAAGTCGATCGAACCACAGCGGAGGGCTAGGCTTCAGCATTCCGCTGCTCCAGAAGCCGGCCACTGTCACTAATGAACCGACTCCAAAGTTGCGACGACGGGGCTTCTCGTAAATCTCTCCAGTAATGTCGGTATCCATCGGGGAGCATCCAGATTAAATTTCCTTCATCTTCACCAACGGGAAAAATCTAATCGGGATGGTCCCGATGGATACCGACATTACTGGAAATACCTGCGAGGAGTCCCCGTCGGCGCAACTGGTGGCGGTTCATTATTGACAGTGGCCAGCGCAATGTTGGAGCTTAGGCTTCCGTCATGTCACATGAACAGTCTGGAGTGTCAAGGTGTACTGGAGTCTATCCTTCTGCCTTTCTTGAGAGGCAGAAGACATAAGACATATGTTCTGCAGCAGGGCAGCGCTGCAGTCCATATGCCTAGCTCGACAAGGTTGTCTGGCTCCACCATCACAACATTCAGGTATCGGAGTGACCAGAATGTTCACCTGACAGCAACCCAATGGAGAACATGTCGTGGGGATGGGGATCGTGGTTCGACGAGTCTACGCAAATTACCGACAGTTCAATGACGTGGTGACAATTTTGACTACATGGGACACCAACGAAGACAAATTCATTCAAAACCTTGTCAAAAGAATGAATAATACGATGCATAATGTTACAAGAAATATTGGTGGTTTGACCGACTTTGCAATTCAGTAAAAAGTGTCGGCAAAGCCGTCCTTTTTGAATCCTTAATTAGCCCCCTTTGACTCTTTCATTTCTTGATCTAGGGTGCGATCTATTGATAAATTGGTTGGGAACAGGGGTGTGCGTTTACCGGTTAACGATTTACCGATTTACCGGATTTACCGGCATTTTCGCGATAAATTCTCTTAACGAATTTTTTCGGTAACTTCCCAAATTTACCGGAAAATTTAACGACCTTTATCATGCAAAATCGTGTTTCTATGTATCGAATGGAGAAGGAAACATACTACCGATCTCTGTTTAGAAGTGATTGCTTCTATCTTCTACGACAACTTGCTATTAGCGTTCGTGGTCCTCAATCTCATTAAAACATCCATGTCCTCATCACGAGGCGGAGATGGTGCGCTCCAATGGTAAAAACGCGCTCCACTGGGATAACACATCGCGCTGACATTTCCACACGACATGAAACAATTTGGACTAGAGATGTTGAAGCTCTCAGAATACACGATCGCCAAAGGAATAAGAAGAGGATACGCTCATGTCTTCTCGTAATTTAGTCTAAAATGTCAGGCATCGGAATGTACTTTGCTAGTCTACCTGATCTCCTGGTGGACACTTCAGCTATATTCCCGTATAAGAGAAGAAAGGTCGTTATCATGTCACATTTCGTTGTTTTTCTGAAGTGTCTGGCTTTGCTCCAAAGTACAACTTAATAGTTCAAAAAAGTAGTAGTTTAAGGTACAAGTCACTCCTCCATCGAATGAAACGATAATTGTGATAATTTTAAAGCAGTTAGAATGTTGATCCAAGAAAAATATAGCTCAATGTTCGACTGAATGTCGGATGTTCCAGAAATGTTTTTGTAGAGTTTTAATTAAGCACCCACAATATAGATCGTTATAATTGTGCGTTGTTAGGCTTCCGCTTGCTTTGTTTGTTGTGGGTTGCTCGTTACTCTCAGGGCGTCGTTTGCTTTAGGATGACGTATGCATGATAAAATGAAGAGGATATGGTTTGAAGGATACCGGCGAATTTTCGCGTTAAAAATATGCGGTAAACAATTTACCGGGGGCAAGTCAGCGCACACCCCTGGTTGGGAAGCGCGTCGACGTTGAAGGCAGAGCCGTTTCCTTCGAGGCGCTCGTGTTGACAACTAACGTGACCCATCGGTAATCATTAAGGTACCGTTCTGACATGGCGGGAAGCGAATGTCGATGGGGAGAGAGCGCGCCGTTCGGCGGTCTCTTCTTCTGGTTTATTAATTCTATCACACTGTTTATCGCCTCGGGCCTCTTGGCTGGGAATTGCGTTAGGCCTATGGTATACTCCCGTCCGCTGCAGCGACGCGGGAATGCACAGCGATGCGACGGCTCGCGATGCGCGTCGCGAGCCGTCGCCATCGCTGAGGCTGACATAGTCCGCGCAGTCTACAGACGGAGACTTTTGCAGAATTTTAGCGAATCAGCTGAATCAGCATGCCTACGACTTGTGGTCCTTTTTCATATAGAAGTGTGGACGCGCACTTCACATAAGTCTTAATTGTTGGAGCTAAATTAAACGCAGTACTCTTGTTTGGAGCGAAATGAAACGCAGTACTCTTAGAAATGCGCGGACGCGAAAAACCGAGTTCAAAACATTATTTTTAAAAACATGGAGCTGAAATGGCAGATTTGTGATCAACGCGTCACGATAACCCTCTAATGACCTGACAAGCGCAAAACTGTGCGTCTTCATGCCTATGTGGAACCTGAGAATCAAAAGAAATACTGCAGTCAGCGAAGACGCGAAAAAAACCCGCTAGAAAAACATGACTTCGAAAAAATCAGCGTTCAATTGGCACACTTCTGTGCCGGATATGTCAACGGGACCTCCCTGTGATTTGTACGGCACAGAAATGTAGATTTCGGTGCCGGCAAGGAAGTTCAGAGGCGAAAAAATGCTAGGATCAGCACAAAACTGGGAAAAAACGGCCTAGAAAAATATCTCCTTAAAAAACTAGCTGTTCAAGCCGTCGAAAAATGCCCCAAAATGAGTCTAGCCACGACGAAAACCCCACGAGGAGAACAACAGAGAAATCACATGGCCACCCAACATCACCATACGTGTGTTGAAATTGCTGTGGTATGGTCACGAACCAAGGAAGTGTCGAAATAGTGAGCGAAAGTGCATAGAATAGGGCACGACAAGCGCTCCCCCTCCGCGACCATCGCTACCCGTCGCTCGTCGCAGTGCACTGCACTGCGACGAGCGATGGGCTGCGACGACCGTCGCACCTGAGTATGTTTCACTCCCGCGACGCGGAGGTATAACACCCCTTTGCGACGCATCGCGGGAGCGATGGCGCGTCAACTGACAACTGCGCCCCACTGCGCCGTCCGCCACTGCAGCGAATGCGCGCCGTTGACAGTTGCCCCGCGCCCGTCGCTGGAGCGACGCGGGAGTATACCATAGGCCTTAGGGAGACTTGTATATCGGTTGGAGTAACGATAGGAAGCGCGGGAGACACATATCTCAAACTCACCTTTATTCGACTAAGGGGAGCAAGTTACAGTACGGTGAAAGCATTAAGGGGGAGCAAGTATCTATCAGGTGTAAGAGTCTCAGTGGGTTAGTGTTCGTCTATCGCAGCCAACGGGGATTACTCATTTGAGAAGTCAGAACGTAGTAATCCGTTGTGATACTCTTCATCAATATCATCAATCTTGGCATCATAGTTTCGTTGTTATTATTCGTACCGTTATTATGTCGTGTTAATTTGTTAATAAAGGTTTAATTACCCAAGTTTGAGGTTTCGGATCTGCGGTCTCGGCCGTTCGTATCTCTATTCGTTAACCGCGTGGCATCACGTACCGTGATTTGGCGATCAGTTATTATAGAGCGACCGCAGTTTGCCGAAAAAAGATTGTTTTTCACAAGTGGATACACACTTTCGATACGCCAATTTTCAACAAATTTTCATCAAAGAAGTGTGATTCTCGTGTGAGACGGATTTTTTTTGTGAGTGGTTTCCTATTTCCGACTATGAGGAGTCTAGTGGGGCTAGTTCGGGTCTGCAGAAATAAACGCGAAACGATATATGGGCAAGTTTTGGAGTGGATACATACTTTTGAATCGCACTGTAACATATGCCTAGGTCATCAAGTCAACATGGCCAACGACGTAATTCCGAAGCTGGGCTAGAGGAAACGAGCGGTTTGCGAGCATTCAACAGAAGAAGTTGTCAAGAAGACGAAGAACTCTGCGTCCGTGCACACATATTCGACTCTACTGTTTTTGAGGTAATGTACGTCTCAGAGACCTGGGCCCTACGAAAGCAGGATGAACACGCGATCGACATTGCGCAGAGAGGAATCGAGAGGAAGATGCTCGAAGTGACACGATTCACAGAAACGAGAGAAGGTGTCGTGACTCGCGTCCGACAAGTCCTCACAGCTCGATCGACCGGCTCCTCACAGGTCGTCGTCGCTGGGCCGGGCCGGTCGATCGACCTGGTCAAACCTGGTCAAACGCGTCGATCGACACGTCGCCACCGCAGAAGCTTCTAGAAGCCGGCAGAGACGCAGAGGGTGCGTGCCTCTGTCGTCCCTGGCCGGCTTGGTCGCCTCCCGCTGAGCGGTAGTCGTCCCCGGCCGCTCCCGCTGAGCGGCCGGGCTTCGTCGTCGCCGTCGCCCGTCGCCTCTGAGGGCAAGCACTACTCGTCGGTCGGATCCTGGCTTGGTCATCATCGAGATCCACCTCCCTGGTCGCTACGATCGTCAACTGTCATCCTCGTCGCTAGCCGCCAGTTGTCGTCATGGAGTCAAGGATTCGTCGCCGTCGTCGCCGTCGTCGTTTCCACAGGTAACGCGGGGCCCCTGCCTGGCCTCGTCGGTCCCGACTTGGCGCAGGCCACGGGGCCTGGGTCAGGCAAGCTCCGCTGGTCGCGGTCCTGATCCCCTCAGTAGGTTTGGGTGCAGCCTGGCCCGTAACTCGTAGGATAGGTCGCCTCCATATTTTGTTATGTTATGTCGGTCATCATTCTTTAGCTAATATAATCTTATAATTCAAAGGTTTATTATCCAAACTCGTGAGGTGGTCTGCCAGGTTATCTGGGTCAAGTCAATGGTCAAATTATCGTCGCAATTGGAGGGATCGCCGGGGGTCGGCGAACGCTTCGACCAAGGGTGATCCCTCCGGAGGAAGTCAACATACAAAGAGACGCTATCATGTGGGATTACAAGGTCGCATCAAAAGGGCATGCGGCAATCAAGATCCGCTAAGGGCCTCTCGGGTAGGAATAAGCGCGTGGCAGCTTGAGCCCACTGGTCGCGAGCCGCGCATCGAATATGCCACAGCTCGTGCCGTAGAGGGGACCTCGGCCTCTACCGATGTACGGGCGGAGGTCCCCCCTTCGGCACGACATGGTGCATCGGTCCGAGGTTCAGTGTGGGGAAACGCGCACTGGGCCCTAGTGATCGGACATCTGCGTTTTCTCGCAGGCATTAAGCCTTGTCGCCGCGTCCGGTGTAGGGGTCGCACAAACTGGACTAGTGCAGGTGCCGCTGACGGCACATGCATGCGCTATAACTGGGGTAATGCCCTCCTCCTTCTAGTGGCTGTGGTTCTTACCTGTGCACCTCGAGTGGCACGAGCCAGCACAGGGACAGCCGTTATACGTCGAACCACAAGTGCCACGGCGCGCGCATAGAAGGAGCAGATAGTCGGACTAACCGACTGGGAAACCCCTCTTGGACCTTGTCGCCGTCGCAAAGAAGCATGCAAACGGGACCCGGCAGGAGACCCCAGGTTCAACAGTGCGTAGCAGCTCCCCTAAGGCAGGTCTACAGGGCTACGTGCTGTCTGGAAAGTTAACCCATTGGCAGTATTTACTGTTGTCGTCTTAGGTCCCGCCCGCAACTTCACTTGGTCCAAGGCTTTAGTCGTCATGCATTGTCGTAGAGCGCACGCTGTTCAACAGTTTCGTGTCTCGCCTACACACCCTGTTTCGTCTAGGTCTACGCGTGTCGCAGTAACATCATTCACTTGCATACCCACATTTCTGTCACAATAGCTCTCGCGTATGGCCGTGTAGTCGCTATATTGACCGTGCTTTCATGGAGGAGGCTCCTGGCCAGAGCCCTCCTTCCAGTCAGCCCACGCTTAGGTCATCTTATTTTAGACTCGGGTCACGGCAGTACCGCCTCCTGCCAATAATCTTTTCAAAGTCGAACAACGACCATGCCTATGGTTTCGTCGTGCAAGGCTAACCTTACTAAGGCGCTCACGGCCTTGGAAGCACTCAAAGGTAACATCAATCCCTCTCTTCTATCAACTGTCGAGGCAAACGACCGCGGTCAATACCAGGCACTCGACGCGCGATCTAAACAGCTCCAAACGACAATTGCAGATGTCAAGTCAGCCCTAAACAATATCGGGGATCGTCGCAAGGCGCTTCTAGACTTAGTCAGGTCGTCGTCCGACCAGCGTGCTGAACAGGCCGCCTACGACACATACATGCAAGAAACGCGCATCGACGACGCTGTGGTGCAAACAGAGTCGCTACTCATCACTTTGCAATACAGCCTCGAAGAGGTACAGTCGCTGATGGAGGAGCGCCGCTCGTCGCAAACTCCGCCGATGACGCAGCCATCTAATACTGCCACGGAGGCATCTGAGTCGTCTGTCACCACCGCGCCGCCTACGGGTCAAGAGCCACCAAGCGGCTCACAGTCGTCGCAGGCGCCGCAACAGCCGTATTATCCTTTCAATGTCGCCATGCCTGCCATGCCGCCAACAGGTCATCAGCCACCAAAGGGCTCACAGTCGTCGCAGGCGCCGCAACAGCCATACTATCCTTTCAATGCCGCCATGCCTGCCATGCCGCTATATTACTACCATGGTCATTACGCGCCTTTAAGTAGGCAATTCACGCAAGTGCAGTTCAGCACGCCTATTCAGCTAAGCACACTCACGCTTGAGCCCTTTCACGGCGACATTACGCAATTCAAAAATTTCTGGTCTGCCTTCGAACTTGCGATGCACAACGACCCCAATATCGCGCCGGTGTATAAATTTCTCTACCTTCGTAGCTTGCTAAAAGGCGAGGCCGTCATGGTGCTGCAGGACTTGGATCCGGAGGAAAATAATTACTTCCAACTAGTGAGAGTGCTTAAAGAACGGTACGACCGCCCCAACAGAGCACGTACCATGTTGCACAAGCAACTCCAACAGCTGCCTCCTAGTCGTAATTCGGGATCCGAGCTCCGCAATACCTGGTTCCGTCTTTCAGGTATATTACATAATATTCGCAAATACGAAGATTTCCGAAGGGTACTCCCGCTTCTTGACTTAGTCAAGAGCAAGTTCCCGCCGGAAATCCGTCAGAAACTACACGACGTCGAGACTCAAAGCAACACAGACTTCGATCTCGACCAAATTATGGAAAAGCTCAATCAAATAATCGCGTCCGTGGAGAAGTACGAAGACTCCACAATGTTGATAGACATCCTTTCCGTACATACACTCTACGATAGGCGTAGTACATCGCGCGCTTCATCACCAGCTAAGAACCAGTCAACTCAATGTTGTTTCTGTAATTCATCGAACCATAAGTCTACTCGGTGTTATTTAGAAATACCAGTTGTCGCTCGCCGCCAAATCGTCAGGCTACAAGATCTCTGTTGGAAGTGCCTGCAGGGCAAGCATTCTTCCCAGTCATGCGCATATCCCGCATGCCGTGTCTGCAAAGGAGACCATCATGAGCTCCTCTGCAGCAGGACATCGCGCAGTGGGACACAGCGTCGCAGTCGTTCCAGAGATCGTAAAGACAACAGTCGCGAAAGACAAAGCCGTGACTACAACAAATATCGGTCGCCGAGTCGAACTACGTCGCGCAGTCCATCACACGATTGTCGACGCGATCGTTCACAGTCGCGCTCACTGTCCAGAAACCGGCAGACGCCGGACAGGTTTGACAACTCAGTACGTCGCAGGTCCCCTAGCCCGCGTTCTTCACTTCGCGTTTCGTTCAAATCCCCCGTCAGGGATCGCTCAAAGTCACCAAAATCGCGCAGCTGTTCCCCGTTTCTGTCTCAGCATCATCTGTCTGAGACTAACGCTGAAGTGGAACAAATACTTCATTGTTATATCAATAATAATACTCTTTCGCTTGCACAACACCGCAACCCCGCATCTCTAATGTTCGTCAAAGCAAAAACCTATAATCACAGCAGCGCTCGGGTGGAGGAGGTCACATTACTCCTCGATTCAGGCGCTCAAAATAGCTTCATTTCCACCAGTTCAGCTCAACGTTTAGGTTTAAATGTCCAAAATTCTAAACTTCCTTCTTTTGTCACCTTCGGAGGTCAGACCACTTCCGAAGTTTCAGGTGTAGTCGAAATAACCCTAGTCGACTCGCTCGGCAAGAAACTTGCTGTCGAACTAACGACTAAGGCGGTGGTCACGTTGGCACAACAGCCACCACGTCTTCATCAGGAAAACGTCGACTTCATTCGCCATCATGGCTTCGAGATGCCGTCGTGCTCGGAGAAGTCCGTCGTATCCGATATCCTTATCGGGATCGACCATTATTGGGACATAATCTCCGCAGAAGCGCCCATTTGCCTGCCATCGGGCATGGTCTTATGCCATACTCGGTTCGGTACGGTCATATCTGGTAACTCGGTTTTTCGATCGGGCTACCGGAAGGCGCAGACACCGCTGACGCACTCTCATCGTCGGAGCCTGAAGACAAAGATGCCATCCAACGACTCTGGTCGCTGGAAGCACTAGGCATCGAAGACGACGCGGATCCCGCCGTCGACAGCAAGTTAGAAAAACGTATTTTAGACAACTTTAATAATACTCCACAACTTGCAAATGGTCAACTTTACGTTTAATTCCCTCGGAAGGAGGATCATCCTCCACTAAAAAACAACAAAAATTTAGCCTATTGTAGACTATTAAGCCAATATCCGCGTCTTAGCCAGTTGTCCAAGCGGTTTATAAGGATAGCTCCGCCACAACAAAATTACGTGTCGTGTTCGACGCATCGTCAAAAACCAAAGGAGCTGTCAGTCTAAACAACTGCATACACCAGGGGCTCACTCTGCTACCGGAATTGGTCGGAATACTCCTGCGCGCGCGTCTGCACCGCTACCTACTGACAGCGGACGTCGAAAAAGCGTTCCACCAAATAAGATTGCAGATCGACCAGCGCGACGCAACACGTTTTCTCTGGCTCAAAAACCCAAATCAACCGCCGTCGCCTGCAAACATTCGTATTTTGCGCTTCACTCGTGTCCCGTTTGGGATCAACGCGTCGCCTTTCCTATTGGCCGCTTCCATTCAATACTATCTTCGTAAGGAAGTGTCTTCCCTGGGAGACGAAATCATACGTAACACTAACGTAGACAACGTCGTCCTCGGAGCCACATCCCACGAAGAAGCTATACAAAAATATAAAGCGGCAAAAGTCATCTTCAATAACATGCACATGAACCTCAGAGAGTTCTCGTGCAACTCTCAAAATGTCATTTCAGCCATACCCCGCGTCGACCGCGCTACTAGTTCCGCACAAACCACCCTTTTATGACTTCGCTGGCACGTCGCTAAAGACACACTAGTCGTGCCCATAAAAACTATCCAGATCGCGGTCAATACTAAACGCACGGCATTACGCGCGTTAGCTTCGACTTACCACCCTCTGGGCCTTCTAGTCCCATTCTTAGCGCCGCTCAAGGTCTTCATACAAGACCTCTGGTCGCAAGACCTCGGTTGGGACACGCCGCTCAACCAACAACAGCAGCAGCAGTGGTCGCAGTTAGTCGCTAATTTGCGCGATCCTATTCCACCCGTGCCACGTCCCATTCTGTCGTCGCCAGTGGCAGCTCATTCTTTCGACCTATGCGTCTTCGGAGACGCATCAAAACGCATATATGCATGCTGCGCTTATTCGCTTTGTCGTAAAAACAACTCTGCGTCATCTACGCTTCTAATGGCTAAGTCGCACCTCAACAGCACAAAACCTGTCACGGTTCCGCGCTCGGAACTCTTAGCCGCTTTAATTAGCGTTCGCTTGGCGCAGTACATCGTCCAGCAGCTTGGCTTACCCATCTCTGCCATCCACATTTTCTCGGACTCGCTCATCGCGTTACACTGGATTCACACCACCAAAACGCTCAAACTTTTTGTTCAAAATCATGTAACAGCGATTCGCAACGCCATCGCAAAGCTCGCGGCTCAGAACATCCCTGTCCGCTTCCATTATGTCGCTTCCGAAGACAATCCCGCCGACTGCGCCACTCGCGGTCTGTCGACTAAGGAAGCCCACAGTCACATCTGGTGGAACGGACCCTCCTTCTTAACTACTCCGCCAGAAAGTTGGCCGCATGCGGACATCGACTTCCAAGTTCCGCCGGACAAAGGTGTGGTTGTGCAGTCCGAATACGCTAGCGTCAACTCCGTGTCACAGAGTTCATTTCAATCCATTTTGCCCTTTTCCATCACTAACAATTACATAAAACTGGTCAGGATCACGGCATACGTGCTTAGGTTCATTCGTATGTCCATTTTTGACCGGCTCTCAAAACAGTCACAACCAAAACTCGCATCCAAAATACCCATGCTGGCGTCAGTCTCCTCTTCCGGTCCAATCGCATCATCGGACATTGAAACGGCAGAGTTCCAGCTCATCCTGGCTTATTACCAAGAGGCTGAGCAAGAATTACGTCGTTTACAAATCGCTAACTTCAACGCCAAACGCGCATCCAACGGTATCATTCGTTGCCCGTATCGCATAGGTCCGCTGGAGACAGCTCCTATATTACTGGTACCTCAGCATAGGTTAACGCACCTAGTGGTGCTTCATCACCATCTCAAAAATCACCACTCTGGTGTCTACCACACCATAGCCAATATCCGGAATCGATTTTTCATCCCGTCGATCCGATCATCTGTTTCCAGGTCGCTTCGCACTTGTGTGTCATGCAAAAAAGTCAATGGGCTGCCATACCGCTATCCTGACATGCCTCCTCTCCCGCCGGGGAGAACTCGTCGCTCGAGGCCATTTCAAAATATCGGTTTGGACTATCTTGGTCCTCATGCTTGTTTAGGTACCGCCACCGGAAAGGTATGGATTTGCCTGCTTACGTGCATGACAACACGCGCAATCCACCTCGAAGTCGTTCTGGACAACACGACTCAAGAGGTTTTATTGGCGTTCCGTCGTTTCGTAGAGCTCCAGATTGGAGCTCCAGACGTCGTTTTCAGCGACAATTCGACTACCTTCCACGCCGCGGAATCCGCCATAGCCTCACTTCTATATGCCCCTTCCACCTGGCAACACATTTCCACTTTCTGCGCGTCTCACAAGATCAAGTGGAATTTCATTACCCTGCTGTCGCCTTGGAAGGGAGGCTTCTACGAACGCTTGGTCGCTCTTTTTAAGTCTGCGTACAAAAAATCGCTCGGTCGCAACATTCTTCCGTTAAATCAGCTTCAAACCGTTGTCGCCGAAATAGAAGCGACACTCAATTCACGTCCAATAACACCCTTTCGCGAGCGCGACACTTTCGTTCACATTTTGCGACCGATGGACTTTCTCGTTCCGCAGGTAGACCTCCAACTCCCTCCGCTAGCAGAACAAATACACGACATTTATGCAGCGTCGCATAGTCTAGCGACCTGGTATAAGGAAACTCTCTCTGTTCTAGATCACTTCTGGGAGTTATGGTACACCGACTACCTAGCCGCACTCAGAAAACGTCAGCAAGAACGGTCGAAACGTCCACGGTCGTCGTCGCAGCGCCCACAAGTCGGAGATGTCGTTCTGGTCGCGGATGAGAAGACACCACGAGGCTCATGAACATACGGTTTGATCGTTCAGCCTCATATGGGAAAGGACGGTTCCATCAGGACGGCTGAGGTTCGCATTCCGAGTGGGAAGTGCTTAACGAGGTCTCTCTCGCACTTATATCCCCTCGAAGTTACCGCGTCCTCGGCAGTGGTGGCGACGCAGGACCCTGTAAACCCACCTCAACCCCTTCGACAACAACCCCAACGTCGCGCAAAAACGGAGCACGTGTTCATCAGCTCCAATCATAGGTCATCCTAACTCGCCTTTCATTCACTCTCCAGTCATTTCCATCTTTTTTGCTCCTTCCGTGTCCTCTACCACTGCTTTCTCCTGTTTCTCCCCTCATTGTGTCTCTTCCCCTCTTCGGTCGCTCGAGAAGAGGTTTCAAGTCCATTCACTGAATGGACGGTGCTTTCTCTGCACAGGAGACCACATTGATAACGACTGTCCACGCGACACTCCTTCATGTAGGTTCTGCAACCAGGCCACTCACCACCCGGCCTTTTGCCCCGTAGGACCCACGGTCATTCGGGATGTCCCCGTCACACGCTGGGAGAAGCGGCTGCGTCGCGCTCGTCGCAACGCAGCATATATGCGTTGGGTACGCATCCGAGAGTCGTGGGAGAGGAATTGATTCAATGCCTCTAATGAAGCACAAGGTAAGACATATTTCTAAATATTCTTTTCTTATTTTCAACTAATTTTTCACCCGCAACAATTAATTTTCACTTTCACAATTTTCCACAAATTTTACTTTTACACATACATTATTTTTACCTTTTATCTTTTATTTTCTCATCCTCAATATTTTTTACCTTTCCCTTTTCCCAAATTCATCAAATTTTTACTATCGAACATACATATATAATTTTCTCCCTTTCCAATAATACACCCAAATTTCATAAAAGATGTTCCCAGTACCCAACGGAGTTTTTTAAGGTCACTATCGTGTCGCTCGGTCGCTGTCGTCACATCATGGTCGCTGTCACATCGTGTCATGGTCGCTGTCACATCTTGTCATGGTCGCGGTCGCATCCTGTCATCGTGTCATGGTCACCATACATCGTCGTCGTCAGCCCGAACATCGTGGTCGCTGTCCAACAATGTATATATGTAAATATTCCGTCGCCACCATCCACCTCATCAACAACCTCATCACCCGATACTCCCTTATCATCTCAACCACTTAGTCATCACTTATGTCGCATCACTTATGTTTAGTTGTTGTTATGTTTACTGTTATTGTTGTCTTTCTCTGTCGCATCCACATCATTTTTACTTTAACTCGTAGGTCGCTAACAGTCCCAAGCCCTCTCGTCATGCTTACCCACCCCCAGCCTGCATCTGCCACACCCGCCGTGGTGCACGCAACGTGGTATCGCCCGCCACGCCGCCACCATCTAACTCTGGTCGTCCTAGGCTGCGGTGTTGACATGTCTGTAAATTTTCTAGGTAAGCTTCAGGGCCGTGACTATGTGTGGATCCTTCTTGCCCCCCCCCCCCCCACCCCCAGTGTCGTGACTCGCGTCCGACAAGTCCTCACATGTCGCCGTCGCTGGGCCGGGCCGGTCGATCGACCTGGTCAAACCTGGTCAAACGCGTCGATCGACACGTCGCCACCGCAGAAGCTTCTAGAAGCCGGCAGAGACGCAGAGGGTGCGTGCCTCTGTCGTCCCTGGCCGGCTTGGTCGCCTCCCGCTGAGCGGTAGTCGTCCCCGGCCGCTCCCGCTGAGCGGCCGGGCTTCGTCGTCGCCGTCGCCTCTGAGGGCAAGCACTACTCGTCGGTCGGATCCTGGCTTGGTCATCATCGAGATCCACCTCCCTGGTCACTACGATCGTGAACTGTCATCCTCGTCGCTAGCCGCTAGTCGTCGTCAAGGAGCCAAGGGTTCGTCGCCGTCGTCGTTTCCACAGAGAACGCGGGGCCCCTGCCTGGCCTCGTCGGTCCCGACTTAGCGCAGGCCACGGGACCTGGGTCAGGCAAGCCCCGCGGGTCGCGGTCCTGATCCCCTCAGTAGGTTTGGGTGCAGCCTGGCCTGTAACTCGTAGGATAGGTCGCCTCCATATTTTGTTATGTTATGTCGGTCATCTTTTTT
The DNA here is from genome assembly GCA_947396885.1 of Heligmosomoides polygyrus polygyrus. NCBI lineage: Eukaryota > Metazoa > Nematoda > Chromadorea > Rhabditida > Heligmosomidae > Heligmosomoides > Heligmosomoides polygyrus. Next base: position 33,987,736 of record OX377204.1, on the reverse strand, counting down.
TAGCTAATATAAACTTATAATTCAAAGGTTTATTATCCAAACTCGTGAGGTGGTCTGCCAGGTTATCTGGGTCAAGTCAATGGTCAAATCAGCGTCGCAATTGGAGGGACGCCGGGGGTCGGGGGACGCTTCGACCAACGGGAATCCCTCCGGAGGAAGTCAACATACAAAGAGACGCTATCATGTGGGATTACAAGGTCGCATCAAAAGGCCACCCGGCAATCAAGATCCGCTAAGAGCCTCTCGGGTAGGAATAACCGCGTGGCAGCTTGAGCCCACTGGTCGCCAGCCGCGGATCGAATATGCCACAGCTCGGGCCGTAGAGGGGACCTCGGCCTCCACCGATGTACGGGCGGAGGTCCCCCTGCGGCACGACAGAAGGCCTCCGGAGTTTCGAACTTGGTCGACGTTCGAAGATCAGGGATGGTGTCGCATGGGCCAAGCCGACGAAACTCAGCCAGGCCGACCACCTTTACGTTTCGCAGAAACCTGGGGACTCTAAACGAGGGCCGTCACACGATGACACCACTCAACGCTCTGGTCGGATTTTTTCGTGAAAAGCCCGAACGATCGATATGACGCCCTTCGCGTTCCTCCAGCGAGGATCCATAGGAGCACTCTGGCACGCGACAGTGACCAATGGAGACGCTGCCGGAGCTTGCTCGAGCATCACGCTGACTAACTAAACGACAGGTGATAGGTGATACAGGTGACTTCTTGCCCGTTAAGATTATGTGCCAGCCAGACGTTATGTGTGTGGGAGTGATGGCTCATACCGCATCGTTGTATGCTGCCCAAGCGTGCTCTGTCGCGAATATCTGACCCATGGGTATTTTTACGTAACAGCGAAGAAAATCAGCTGTGGGGCGGGGCAACGTCTACGTAGGAGCTCCTGGCGTTAATGTGGTGCAATCCCTGTCGGGGGGGGGGGGGGGGGGGAGGGCAGTCCATTATGAATTGTTAACGATAGCTACGCATTTGTACATACAACATGCAATACAACATATGAATGCCTTAACTTACCTGATCCCCTCCCTTGGAAATGTCCGAGTGTTCCGCTGAAACATTGAAGAAGTTTTAATATGGGGCTATGCAGGGGGGGGGCACTATGCACGGCAGCACGGTTGTGGTCCAAAACTCTATTTGCTTTGGAAAGAAATCGCAAACCGCACATGCACTAATTGATTAAGGTAATAACGTTGCTTTACGTGTTTTCGTGGTTTTGTAGTATTGTAATTGTTACAGGTTTCTGTTCAATTTGCTGTGTTTTCATTACTCCCTCCCCCCGTCTAGGAAAGCAATTTAGAAAGCTGATTTTGGTGTTGGAAGGACAGCAATGGATAATGTAAGCATATTTATACATATTCATATGTTGTGGTGCATGTTGCATTTCTTTAGAAGTTGAAATGGACTGCCCCCCCCCCCCCGACAGGGATTGCACCGTTAGTGTTGTTCCCACTTTCTCGTATCTATTCCTCTTACAGCAGAACTTCAACCGATCAGAGTCGATAACATGGGCAGTTTCAGCTGATGCATAAACTTCGGAACCGAGACCTCCTGGACAGGTTCCTCGACAAGAAAAACTCCTTTGGAACTCTTCCTACCGGCCAGCAGAGTCCACTCCACTCCGAACAAGGTAATTCTTAAAACGTTGGCCTTTTAAGTGTACGAAATGATCCGCCCGAATCCATATCGATGAGCATCACTCGTAGTACTTCTGTGGAAGTGAGGATAAACATTTCTGTGAAATCAACATTGGCCTAATCTACGGAAGCATAGCGTTGTGTGGATTACTGTTCTGGGAGGGTCTTTCTGTAAGTGTTCAGTCGTTCTCCCTAACGAGCTTTGGTTGCAGCGAAGTTTACAGCCTTTGGGCGCAAATAGGGTCCGAGAGGGGTCACCTTATAAAAAATATCACCAATAAGAAAAAACGAGACAATGGATACTGATAGCAAAGAAAACAAACAATCTATGCTGTAGCCCTGTTTAGTGCTCTCCTTCGCTGACTCGGGGGGAGGGAGCACAGATTTAGGCAGGGGAAGGGACTCCAGGGTGTGGCTCTAGTGACGCATCCGTGTGAAAATTGCCTACATCCTGGAGTTCCCTCCTTTGTCCAATTAGGAAGTACATATGATGCGGATCTATAATCGAAACGAAGGGATAAGGCTTCATTCAGATTCGCTGTACATATGTAGCTACTGCCAGGCTGGCCCGCCACGCCATGTCATGGTGACCCCACCCCTGGACCCTATTTGCGAGGTTATTTGTGAGGCTAATGTTCAAGGCACGTTTAGGCTCCACATTTAATAGGCTTCGGAATTCCAGGTGCATCCGGCAACAAGGAGTTTTTCTATTGTACCATCCACAACATTCCCTCATCCATGCGATCGAGGGATCTTCGACGTTATTTCTCGGACTTCACCGAAAATGGAAAATTCAGTTGTTTTCACTACAGGCATAGGCCGGAGGTGCAGCAGGTACAGCTACCCATTTTTTGGCCCTTTCAGTTTTGGTTGCTCCAAATAAAGAGGTTGGTGTATGAAGATCACTGGTTTCATCGCGTGACATAGACAGTTATTTCACGATATTGCTACTCGTTGTACTTTAGGACTAAATTGGTTGGGCATAATCGGCAGAAGGCGCCAATTCCTTCTCTTCTTTAAGAATTAGCCGATTCTAAGTTTGATTCGCGCCCTGCTTATTTCATGCCGGACTTGAGCTCCAAGTAGAGAACACTGGCTTAACCGTGGGTTGACTGTCCCAATAAAGTTCTCCCATATTTCGAAGAAATCAAAGTTGTTGCTCGTTTCGAATCTAACAAGGAGCACTTCAAAAATGGCAAAAATTTGTTGCCCTGGAATTCATGAACGCGATTTTGAGGTACGTATCTTCCCATTAAATCTGGTCATTTTGCCGCGCTCACTCCAACCCGAATTCGTGTAGTCTTTTCAATTTTAACTTAAATGTGGGCCATAATATCTTTAGCCCACCGAGTAACTCGGTGTCTCCGTTCCGCTCGAGCCCATTGCAAGTCGAAATGGTTTACCAGGCGATAATTTTTTGCCATCTTTGGACCACCCCGTAGTCCGCAGCAAAAACGAACGTCACTCATGTATCGCTTGTTAGATGCCCTAAACCCTTGGGTAAATTAACTGACGTCCCATGTGAGTATTCAGATCTTTCTGGAATAACTTATGAGACGCTGTGATAAATATCTTATCAGTAGTGCTCTGTAGCTGTTATGGTCCGTGTAGCATGGACGTCTTGTTGTACTCACATTATATAAAAGTGGGTTTAGACTACGGAAGCGACGGTGAAATCATCTTCAGGTTCAGCAAGCAACAAGACTGCCACCAGTTGTTGCGTAGTCAGCTTTGCCTCAAAGGAATTGAGGTGAGTCCCCATTTTGAACGTGGCGTTGTATCGAGTAGTCGATGTATTGGCGGACAACAGTTGTTGGAGTTGCACACGGTGGAAGGTGATACTAGGCCGTCTCTGTTGTTTTCCCTTCGGAACCCCGAAAAGTGCATAATATACCACAGCGCTATCACATTTAAACCTCTCCAGGCACCATACTGTCAAAATTATTGAAAATTTAGCCGGACGCCGTTTGCTAACAGTCTCCTTGAATAGATGGAAGTCTTGTGCAGGCTGACAGAAAACTAATATTGAGTTGTGCACCTGTGTTGAGCATGACTTTATCTGCAACATATCTTATTCTTTCAGACCTGAGTCTACGTAAATCCACTTGTGGGTGTTTCAGAAATGCGTTCATTCGTGAGTATCATGGTCGGCATTGGACAAACAGTGAAGGAATGGAAATACCGCGACGTTGTTTCGTCACTGCCGTCAGGCTTGCAGAGGTGAGTGCCCTTGCATTTCCAACGGAGATCAAAAGGTTGGCAGTAATCAAGCACACTCACGGCTCTTTCACCTCGTTTTATTGGCGTACCCACCTTCCTAAAACGGGCCCTTATCTCTCTTGTTTCCCTTGCGCTTGCAGAACTGAACAGTGCGTTTTCCGCCTTGTGTCCAGCCCCAGCTAACCTCGTGCTTTCCTCCTTTATTCATACTGTTATTGAAATAGCTTTCCAGGTGGCACAAGTAGGGTTTCCTTTATATAATGATTGTCTTTGAAGGCAGGCGAGGACGTAGATTATTTCGCTTCGTTTTTTCAACGTGCAGTCAATATCCCTAATTTACTGTTGTTCAGTGTTCACGAGCTTGTTTATAGAAGAAACTGTCCTAAACCGGCTTTAAACTTTGGCAGCACCCCAATGCAGCGTATAAAGGTGGTCTATTTCATGCTGACCCTTTTCATTTCATCCCTTTAGCCATAGTGTGGACTTGTGGTAGCGCAAACGTGGGAAGCCACAGCTGTGACGCGCAATCCGTGCCGACGTCTATGCTCCTGGTTCCAACCAGGGCAATTAATCTCCTCTCGGGGGTCACAAAATTCATGCCAGAATTGTTTGGGAAGAAAAAACACTGACTTGCTCATGGGCTGGTCACCACAACTCGTTGCATAGGCTAGATACGCTTTCTAAGTATCTCCATGACTTCCTGTGGAAGTAGATTACGTAGGGCATCGCGAAAGGGGTTGATTAACATGGTCCTTTATGCTTATCCTCACATTGATGCACGGACGCTGTGGGCATGCTAACTTAAGGTTCAAATTATCCTTTTACAAAGCAGATCCTCCACGCATAAAATCAGAGACGGTTGTCAGGTTGCCTCGAAAGCGTAAGCAACTGGTAATCCACTGGCTGCACTCTCCGCATTGTAGGCCAACTGCGCATTGGGAGTGCTTTACGTAGGAACAGAAATGAAATTCGTAGCGGTCAAAAAGGGTTTGGTAAGAACAGGCACTTCTTCTCGCTGTTCTAGTAGTGGTTCTGCCCCGAAGCTCCTGAATCAGCTTGGCGGATGTCTCCTTAGGGGTGGAACGCTTTGCGACAGATTATTTCAGTCTTTTTTCCGCTGTTCACCGCATGGCGGCTCAGTTGTTTCTGGTTAATATTCTATCGAAGATGCATATGGTGCTTTAGGGCCCCGAAGGAACATCTGATTCAGTCACCGCCAAGGATCTTCGGCAGATGATTGAGCTGCGGCCGCCATCAGTAATGCCCCAAGGCAATGTTGGAACACCAACAAAGTATTTCATTGAGCAGGTGCTCAGATTTCTGAATTCTCATTGACGCTGTTGATTAGTTCTGTTCATTTAAATGATTTAGATTCGCCTCTGCCGCCTTCCTGCCTCCCTAATTCCTAAGCTCGGTCTGAAGAGTACTCGGCGGAGAAGGAAATACGATTCGGTCGAGTTTCATTACTCCACCGAGGACAGCGCTGAGTACGATGAAGAAGGACGTGCGTCATTGTTTTGATGGTGCTCCATTAGTCGATGCATAATATGCTCTACAACCGTTCTTTCAGTGATTGAGACTCTGGACAAGAGCTGTGCTGAAGATCTGCTTCGGCGATCTATCACAGAGAAATCACTTCAGGAGGAGGCTCAATCAATTCATGAACAGGTAGAGGTATTGATATCTTACCTTGGCCACGCTCGAACCAAAACGAAAACCAAGCTGTGGCTTCCAACTTTTCTCTTTTTGAAACCTCGGCATACAGTGTTATATGTCTTGCATTCTGCCACACGAGGATTCTAGGTGGATGCTTATTTAGTTGAATCTGTCGTTTCCACGTTTCATTGTCTAAGAGGCCTAAACACACCGATAACGTTTTGATTTGCACTCCAGTCGACCAAGGCGCCAAGCTACTTCCGTATTTTCGACCGAATCATGCAATCATTACAAAGGGACGAAATGAAAGAGAAAGAGTGACTGTGAGAGTGAATGAGCGAATGAGTGAGAAGGAGAATGACGAGTTCACTTATTATTAGGTCTATCGTTAACTTAACGTACACCATCATACCTTATGCATATCGGATAGCTGCGCTGCTTGTCCAAACGATAGTTTTGGGGGATTGGAGCAGTCTGTGGAACTGTGTGCTTGAGCCGTAATATTAAATATGTACTCCGGAAAAACGGAGAGGGTTTTGGCATGCGCGTAAAAATCATCTAGTCAACAGAAGACGTCAGTTAATATCCATCCCATGGTGAGCTAAAATTGGTGAGCGTATCAGGACGGTTATGAGGTGGAGTGAAGTTTAGCCGTTGAACGAGAGATTTCCGGACGAAAAGCTTTAAAGTTTTCTGGATTTTCGCAAAAAAAAATCTAGCGGTAAGCAGCCGAAACGAGTGCTCAGCTGTAACAGGTGACTTTCTGCCACTTGTGCCTCATCGTGAACTGCAGAATGACCAGTGCGTGATATCTCCAAGGTGTGACCCATTCGCCTGTTCTAGTCTACAAAAAAAAACAACAGGAAAATCAGCACTCAGAAGAGGACCCCATAGGTGAGTTCGACTCTCTCGCGTTGTCTCTAGGTAATGATCATGGAGATAGGTTGACAAGCTACAGTAGTTCAGGCGCTTAGTGGACTAGAGTGCAGATTTAAGCTTTACGCCATGCTTTGGCTTCTGTAATAAAGGCACACATAAACACCTCATGTGGCGCAATACAATACTAGCAAACAAATCTGGGGGGGGGGGTGCTGTCTGACCTCAAAAGCTTTTTCACGCTAAATTTAGCTTTTTGATATAGATTAATATTGACTATAGGCGATGATTGGATGAAGTTGGTGGAACCTTCCAGGCGGTGTCTCGCATTCTACCAGTACGCGCTTTCGTCCTAACGCTTTGACATAATCCTCTACCGATTGTGCACAACTTTCCCCTTCTGCTGCGAGTTTTTCCTTAGCAAGCTAGAGGAAATTGTCCGACAGAATACCATGATGGGGTGGGCACGATATCATTTGGGCGAAAGCGGGTGAGAAGATGTTGGTGCGAAAAACTCCTTCCAGGCAGAAGTGGTATGGAGTCACCCGTTAACCTACTTACCTAATGCAGTCACGTAGCGGTCCGCCAATAGAAAGATCAGTTTATACGCCCCATACAAGTCTAATACCAGGCCACCTATCTTGGGGTGTTGTTATGGGCCGGTTAAAAAGCTTTTTATCTTTCGAACTTTAAGTGTTTATGTTTTCAAGCTTTCTGCAAATGTGGTTGCACAAGGGCCTTGCTTTATGTTGTGTTACGATACTCATAAAATGCCGTTTTTCTAGAGGAATGTTGGGATAGATTTCCATCTACACCGCCATTTGGTTAGGTTTCTCTGCTATCAAGCGAGTATTCGTTTGTGTTCGTGTGTCTATCCGCGGTCTAGAAGCGTCGTACTGCAAGTCTTGTTTTCTCGAGTACTGGATTGTCTGTCGAAAAGAAGGGTCCAAGTGCAGGTCCAATTGATCCGCACTTAGGCGGACGCTCTGAGTCATCTCGCCGACCAATGGCGGCGCGTGGCTGGGCGACAGCCGAATGAGTCATACGTCCGCATCCACACGAAGGGTATGAGAGTTCGGGAAAGCTGCCTTGAAGAGAACAGCATAAAGCAAACGCAGTTATTTTCTAATGGCAATGGCGAAAAGTGCGCGAAAACGTGATTATAAACGAATCGTTTCAAATTTTATGATTTTTTACACTGCTCTTAATGTGCGCCTCCCTATACTTTGTTTTGAAGTGCAAATTGGAAACATGGTAGCTTCTGCTGATCTTCAGTCCATCCTACCTGCTTCTCACTTCAGTATTCGGCAAGAAGTGGGTGATCGTGAAAGCACTCTTGACATTGAGCAGAAAAGACGTTCACCCTTCGGTGTAGTAGGACTCACACCCAGGCTACTATCAGCCTTATCTAGCCCAGAGTGCATTTGTTCCCTGAGGTCCCATTGCAGATCTTCTCCAGCATTTATTATTACTTCCTTTCGCATCCGGAACATCCATTTTCCATATGTGCCAACCAGAAAATAAGTCATAGTTTTAACTACAGCCGGAGCCATATGGAAGGCGAAGAGATCAGTGAATTCGTGAGCAAATATGATTAAACCTCTGAAAACGATGGGACACCACTTGTCGTCCTTGGATTGTGAAAAATTTTGTTGATCTGCAAGACTCTAGTTCCTATAGGACCTTTTGTGTAGCTTTAAAGCTGTCGCCCAGCTACGTGCCACCATTGGTCGGCGCGATGACTCAGAGCGTCCGCCTAAGTGCGAATCAATTGGACCTCCGAGTGCATTAGTCATAGAGGTATTGCGCAGGATAGATTTCAAATGCTACAATGATAATATTATCGCAACATTATACAGACGGACTCCCAGAAGTACTTTTATTGTTTGGTTGTGTAGGACTGCACTGGTGCTTTAGACAGCGTCCTGTTCTATAACCGAGCTCTTTCAGCCTATACCCACTGAGCCAACAGAGAGATATGTATACGCTCATCACGGTCCTGACAACGACTCTGGTCCTGATGACGATGACGACCAGTGTGAAGAGTGGGAGAGGTGGGTATTTATTGCTGTATAGTCCATAGTTTCTGAGACGGATTGCTATTCTGAGACTAGTATTTTGTTTACCCCATCTGAATGTGTTTGGGCAGCTGTGTACCCACTCGATAGTCGAGTAAGCGTTCGGCTTGTAAGGCTTTTCGAAATTTATTCCTTCTGCAAAAGCAGGGATTCTAATGTAGCTTTTAGGCACGAGGCGCTTCACGATGACGTAACCGAACAAGATCGTGCAAAGCCACGTAAGTACGAGGAGGAGATGGAGGTCACCTGGGAGAAGGGAGGCCCGGGACTGGTTTGGTTCACCGATAAGAACTACTGGGATGAACGAGAGAAAGGTTCGATCTTCTTGCCTGTTTCTCTTCATGTTGTGAATGCACTTCTAGCATCTATATATTCACTATGATTATTATGTATCCAAGTTCCTGAGAGGTCGTCATGTAATGCAACCTTATTTAGCATGCTGTATTGCACGAAATTAGAGTGCGCTAGCGTTCTTTGCTTTTGTGACCTAACTTGATTATTTTTGAGGAAGCTGCACATTCATTTAATTTCTGATGTGGGTTCAAGTATCCATAATAAAGTGACCCCTCCCCACTGGAGCCACTTAGCGCCAGTAACAACTATGGACGACGGAGTGACTATAGTTACGTTCCTTGAATGAGTTCTGAAAAGGCGATTTTCTGAACGTTCGGAAAAGTAGGTTCAAATTCGAGTGAAAAGCGTTTGAATACCTGTACGAACTGGTCGTTCGGGCATAACCGTAGTGCTGGGGCGGGTAAGCATGCCACGCTCCATATACTACAGGATCGCCTATGTAAAAAAAGAACTCGCAAGTTCACGATCCCGTGCTCCTTTACAATCCTACAACGGGAAAAAATAAATGAAGAAAGAGGACTCCGCGTTGTTCTTGTTTTGCCTTTGATTCTCTCAGAGGGTTGCGAAAGCACTCGTTAGTTGAACCTTCGCTTTTAGAAAAGACGAGCACGTCGAAAGGTTAGGCCTTCTGATAATAAAACGTTCACCATAGCGATCTCGAGAGGCTTACGGTGTTCAAGCAGTAGTGTAAGACAGTCGGTCTGCTCATATCTTGCGTTTAACACTAACGAATGAGGAATTGTGATCGACTGTTCTCAGACAATTTGTCCGTAATAACAGTGCATTACGATTGGTTGGGTAGTTCGGGAGCTATGAATATTCCCCAATATGCAAGGACTTTATTTATTCTGTCAACAGAATTTAGCCAACAGCAGTTGCTTGAAGGCGTGCATGGATAAGGACAGGATTTTCCGCAGAAAGAGAGCCGTGCTCCTGCAGCCTGTCAAAATTGAGGATCTGATCATGTTTCTTGCAACGAGAACGTGCACCCAGCCCCTACTTCTTCTTGTTCTTACCTATTGACCGCCGAAAAAATGCGAAGGATTTATGTGGGGTTTGCTCTTGAGAATCTTGAACAGCATTTTTAGATCGGCAACCTTCTTTCTACGCGGCAGAGATTTTAGTAACAGTACTTTATTTCTTTCTCTGTCGGCTGGGTCTTTTAGCGAATAATCTACGACAGAGCACCTCATTGCGAGTTTTCGTGTAAGATTATTTTGAACGCTCTCCAACATATCAACGCGTATTCTTGACGGGGGTTGAAAACCGTTGTATCACACTTAACAACAGGCCGCACATATGTTTTGTAATTTATTTTTATTTATTTATTCAAAGCATAGATTATAATCTAGCGTGAAGAAGCAGTGGTATGTAAAAAAACAGATATGCAAACGTCAACCATTTAAACAACACACAATCTGCAACACACCTAGACGTCTAGACAAAGCGAACAAGGTTAGCAAGCAATAGCATTTCTACACGCTTGCACAGACATCCTAGGTCATCGTACTTCCCAAGCACAGAGTTTAATTCCTTAAGAATTCTATAGGTTAGGAAATCCGACCTGGCTCTCGATTTTGAAATAGGTACTCGAAGTTAAAGTTTCCCTCTGACGGTTCTTGACACTGTTTCACCGAAAAATTCAGCTGGGTTGATAGATAGCTTTCCGGAAAGTAATTTGTACATCATGACAAGATCCAAGATCTTTCTTCTATTCTTCAGTGAAGGGAGACCAAACTGGACAGAGCGCTGATGTCCATTCGGTAGCTGGTTATAGTCTACTGAGAAGCATCTCATCATAAGCTTTCGCGTAAAATTTTTTGAACACTTTATAATAGATCGATGTCCCTCTTCTTGGTTGGATTGAATACGGTAGTACCTGTTTCAACAACTGGTCTCACATAGGTTTTGAACGCACGTATATATACCTCTGGAGCGTTTGATTGCAAAGCTCTGAAAAGGTTGTAGATGCGGTAACTGGCTCTTTTCACCAGAACTCTACAGTGTTTAGAAAAACACAAATCACTTCTATTAGAGAAACGTAAAAGTGAAAGTGTAAGCAAGTAAAAGCGTTTCAGGATTTTTGATTTCTAAAACCTTGAAGAGATTTTATGTATGACAGCCATTTTGACCACATCCTTGTAACGCATACCAAAACCGAGCTTCTTAGTTATTAAGAAACTTAACTTAAGTGTCTGGCATCACCAACCACCTTTAGATCAACATTTTATAACTTATAAATAGTAAATCTATGAAAATGCCAGATTATTGGCTCCTATGGATAAATAAAAGGATTTCTTTGGTGCAAGTGGGAGATCCCACTTGTTAGCTCGGGTCTTATGTAGTCAAGAGGCGTTTGGATGGAGTGAGTGTCCTGGTCATCCCTTATTGTTTTGTATATTTTAACGTTGTCAGCGTAGGGATGGTGTTTCTTGCTGTTAAAAAAGCCAACCTATATGCGCTGTCATCTTCGCAAGCGACTGAAGAGTGTGGGTTTTCTAGCCCAGAAGAACTAGCCTGTTTTTAGTGCTGACTTTTCTAAAGGCTTGATCTAGGAACTGATTGCGACTGGGCATGGGCGGACGACTGGGACGTTGACTACTCGGTGTACTACGAAGGTAAGTCGGCTGGAACAAAGGATGCTCGCGACGCAGTGGAAATGAGGGAGGACGAGGCGAAAAGGTGAGTGCAAGGGTTCGACAACGAGCACATTGTCACCATCACTCAACATATTGAGGCACTGTTTAAGATCGGGAAAGTTGGAAGAGTCTGTGTTTACCAAGAAGAGTAAGTCGAATGGCCCGCGACGGAAACGTCGCAACAGCGAGTCGGACGCCCTCGACATTGAGCAGTATTCCAAGGGGATAGGTAGCAGACTGCTCGGCAAGTGAGTTATTTCGGTTGCCGCAGTTTCAGTTGTGATTCTTTTAGACGGGATTTTTTTTTCAGAATGGGCTGGAAGCGTGGCTCAGGTTTGGGACGCTCGCAGCAAGGACGTGTTGATCCTGTGGCGATTCATCTGGCGGAAGATGGCCAAACGGGCATGGAGAAGAAGGGCTTCGGTTATCACGGCGAGAAGATGAGACGCACTGGTTTCCTGAAGATGCCGAAGGTTCACGCAATAACTACAGTGTGAGTTACTTGGCTGATAAGATTTCTGGCCGCGTATATTTGGCGTCATCAACAAAGTTCCGGAAAAGTGTTTATAACCATATTTTTCAGTTTTGATGCGGCCAAGGACCAAGACGTGGTTCCACCCAAAAGGGTTGCAGACGAGGCCAGCGGAGAAGTTCTGTTCCGCAGAGCTGAAGTTACTAAGATGAAGTATCGAGCACTACAACCAGCAAAGAAATGATCCACGAAGACGTCGGGCAATATGTATATGACCTGTTTCGCCACTTATTTTTGTGTCGTAAAATCTGCATTGAATTCATGTGCCTGCCTCTTCTGAAAAGAGATATAACTTGTTCTTCATCTCGGTTATTCTCGTGAATGTCCTTAGGTGAACAATGAACTGGAGAACCAGAATGTGATGTACTGCCGGGCGTATGTGGAATCTACAGTTGAAAAGCTACGACTTTCCCGACACATTCAAAGGGAAGTGGAAGTATTCCAATTTTTAGGTCGTGAAATGGCCGATTTTGGCTTTGACAGATAATAACCTTGCTTGGGAGCAACAATTTTATTAATCGAAATAAGCATCATTACAATGAATACACTTTTCCCAACGGAGAATCAGAACTACGAGAATTAATAAAACTTAAGAAGTGATTTTCGACATCATATCGGTTCCTGAATTTTTTATCCTTCACATGACAATCTAAGTGCTTGAAAAAATGATAAACGGTAGGAGATATGATAGCCTCTGCAGCCTTGAAGAGCATATAATGGACTACACCAGCCGTTGTCCACCATACGGTCACCATGGTCCTCTTTGGTGGAGACTTCGTTTCGACATCTCCCTGAAGACTCTCATTCTTGTGCAGTCATTGTGCAGAGCGACGACGATTGTCGAGGATAGAGGATCCTTTTTCGTCGCATGCCACAATCCCGTCCAAAAATGCTTCCTTGGACTGCGCAGCCTTAAGGGAACAGGCCTCGTGGCGCTTCGGAATCTGTCCGGCGGTCTGTTCGTGCGGATCCATTCATCCAATTTCTTGACCACTTTGATCGCCTTGGCACTGATAGTGGCTCTGATATGCTGTCGTCATCGCCGAAATGCTGTGCTAGCTCTCTCGCAGTTTGACGCGGATCCGCTTCCACCATGGCTTTGAGTTGGTCGTCGGTAAGGAGTGATGGCTGCCTATCTCGGTCTTCATCTTCGAGACTTTCATCTCGAGATCAAACCTTTCGAACCAGTGGCGAACTGTGCGTTCCAGCGAAGCCAAATGCAGAGTTGATGTTACGAGCTGCGGCCGCGGCGTCGAGTGCCCCTTTCCATTCATAGAAGTAGAGCGCCCGAACATCACGTTGTTTCATACTGTAAAAACGGAAAAGAAATTCGTAATTTAGTAAAATCTATTAGCGGCTGCCTTGTAAAGGATGACCCCAAAAATAACCACCTAGTTTGAGCAGTCATAACATCCACAGCATTTCAACCACCGATCTTCCGCATTTTTTCAAGCGCAAGATGTAATTAAAACTAACACTTCTGTGATCACACAAAGAGTGTATTAATTGCTCTGTAAGCCAGTGGCCAATTTTTTTTTTAGAAAAAAAATCAAAACAGAAATGCATTCGAATACATTTGGGTACAGATGTATAGGTCCACTTTGTAATGGGAAAGGTGCAGGTTGGTTTGAAAAAAAAGGAAGCTGATGCTTCTCAAACTGAAGTTGGCATGGTGGCAGACTGTTAGTAGTGTACCTCAAGAATGAGCACGACGAGGTGAACTATTAGGTGTACTGAAAGTTCTGGCGGTTTGTGTGCAACCGCTTTTCGCTTGTTTTTCCTATATCAATATTCAACTTACTTCCCAATTTTATATGAAGACTGAAACGGAATTCGTCGCTCTATCCGACGAAATAGCTTGTGTTTCACCCCTGCTTAAAACCGGGGTTTCCTCGAATACTTGGTGAAGTATGTCGAAGAAGGGATTCCGCAGGATGTTTTATTTCTTTGTCAAACTGGGTCACTCCACCGTCGAAAAAACTCGGCGAATAAACCCCATGTGTGCGATGTGTGTGTGTGTGTGTGGGGGGGGGGGGAATAACGTTAGAGAAAGGACCGTGTAACGGTAGTTCGAGAAATTTCGTTCTGGAGATTTCAACATTGAAACAATCTAGAGCAGCCCCCTAAAACACTTATGGGAAGCTGCTCACCGTACTTGGGTGAACCACCCAGGTAATTAGATTCAAGGTCTAAAAACTCAAACGTCAAAATTGCGGCAAGCTGTCATACTCTTTCTACAAATATAAAAACGTGAGCAGTCAATACGAGACTACGAGGTGTTGGAAACTCCAATAAAGGGTCAAAGTGCACTACTAATTGCAAATAGTATAAATTAATAAACGGTGACGCCATATAGTTCCTTCAGTAACAAAGCTTCGTATAAATAAATATGAAAAAGGTTGAACCAACTGCAATATTAGTTCGTTTGTCTATTGCATCACTTGTGAAACTTGCATCTTAAAATATGTAGGGTTTACCACTAGAGCTTTTATAGAAAGAATTCGTGAACACATTTACTATACTAACAATGATAAAAAACTCAGTCTTCTCTACCAACACTTTCAAGAATGTGGTTCGTTCTTGTGTAGAGGGCGGGTAGTCCTTGGCAGGTGTCGTCTAGGGTGGTGGAAGGAAGGTTTATCCGAACCGGCCGCCAGGAGAACAAGAACGCATCTGAACTGGGTGGCCCCGCCACCGGCCTTATATAGGCGGCGACCACGTAGTTCGCAGACTCGCCGGGGGGGGGGGTCGATTGAAGATGAAACTGTTACGACACAACGCGAACATGAAACACAACGCCATAACAGTGAGTAACAGTAGGTATCATAGAGATTTGCACACAGATAGACAGCTAGTCCAGGGTTCTACATGCCTCGGGTGCAGGAGAGTCGCCCCGACAATGACTATTTCTCGCGGTGGAAGCGTTGTCCTGGGGCTGATTTCCTCGGCGGTGGATCGATCGTGGGATGGTCCCTGTTCGGCTTGAAGCGGCTTCTCGAAGTGTTGGTGGTGGTCCTGATCCTTGCTCTCTGGTTGTCGATGTCGTGGGTGCCTAGGTTCAGTGAAGGTTATAGGAAGTTCGCGACGACGACGTTGTTGGTCTTGAATGACCCAAAAGTTGGGACGATACTCGTCTCGACGTCTCTTGTTTCTGAGCAATTTCTCTCTGCGTCTCAGATCTTTAAGCTCTGACGATGCAACGTCAAACTCGTCCAGTCTAATCAGGTCGTTCACCGTCAATCTCTTTTTCTTGAGAAAAACGAGAATTTGGCGGCCTGAGAAGAGTGCTTTTCCGCTCCGTGGTCGAGTGCCGAGACAGCAAGCGGGATGAGTAACGGCGCTTGTTCCAGCACGTCGCTATAGTGGTCACGCACTATAGCATCGAAGGAGCGTTCAGGTGCAGTTATATACTTCACGAATTCGGCACAGACTCTTCCCATGTGTGTCCACTCCTTGGTGTTTTCGTCCTCGTAGGGCGAAGGGAAAAAAGCCAAAGCTCCTCCACATTGCAGATAGCGCTCCAACGCTATCAGAACCTGTCGCGTTTCGCGACTCTCGGGTGTGGTATCTGGCCAGACGACTATAACGGATGTCGTGACCGGCATCGATATCATCTTATGTGCCAGCGTGCTCCAATTGTGCTACACGAAAACGATTACGTTGTCAGGATAGTCTACGTCGGGATGAACCCTAGAAAAGGGTTGTGGTAACGCTAGGAAGACATCCTGTTCCTGTGCGATTGCTCACGGTAGTCTGACGTGATCGAGCATAGCAATGGCCATTGTCAGGTGGCCTCCCAAATCGTAGTTGACGGGCCTCTCGAAGACATCAGAGTGGTCGAACCTCTTTCCTCGTGCTTGCTCGACCGCTTCCGTGTACGAATGGCAACGACGACGGTGGGCATCGACCGCCAGGGCTAATATGGGGTGATATGCGAGGAGTTCTTCTTACGTAATTCTTCTTCTTTGCGCTCGTCCCCCCAGCAGGACTGCTCCGAAATCGAGGCGACGTTCGCCAATTGAAACATGTCCTGGACCTTCTTGGATCTCGCCAACGGGTGGGTGAGACTCGGGAGGGCTACATGAGCCATCTGACCCCGAAGGGAGTACATTGACATCGGTGGCGAAGGTGCAGTGGGTCATCCACTCCGAGGAGGATCGTGGAAACAGAAACTCTTTTGCATATGATTCGAGAACAGGGAGGTGTCTTACTTTTACGGGGCCTTCCCCTCTTTCCCCTTCTGCGCGTGATCAATGGTGCATATAACATTCCGGTTGGTAATTTCCGCAACCCGTCAAAGGGTACCCTTATCGGATCCTTGTTATGACCTATAAGAGTGATCAGCGCGCTATTCTCACTAACCGTGATAACCCTATATGGCCCTTCCCAAGGGTTTGTGAGTTTGGGATTGAGCTCCTGTCTTTCACTGGGAATCTTCATGTACACCCGATCTCCCGGTTGCAGAGGGGATTCACAGACCCTACGCTCCTCATCATAGGCAGCTTTCATTCTTGCCCTCATTTTACCGTTAGTCTCGCGCGCATACTCTCGTGCTATCCTTGTGCTCTCAGCGACTTCATGTGCGTAGGCATCGACGTCAACCATATATTTGGTAACCTGCCGCTCCGAAGCCACTTCCCATGGCACTTGCGCATCAAATCCGTGTAACATGAAGAATGGTGACTCGCCCGTCGACTCATGAGGAGTCGTGTTGTATGCGAAGACGCAGTACGGCAGAATCTTGTCCCACTCGCATGGACTTGCACCTTCTTCCTTAGCATACTTATGAGGGTCCTGTTGAACCTTTCGGTGATCCCGTTTTCGCGTGGGTTATAACCTTTTGTGAACACACGCTGGATTTCCATTAGTGTACCCAGCTCCTCCATCAGCTTGTTGTCGAACTCTCCCCCTTGGTCGGAGAGCAGACGTCTCGGCTGGCGGCAGCCCTCTGCGACCCATCGTTCGAAGAACACCTTGGCAATAGTTTCCCCTGTCTTCGTTGGGATCGCATATGCTCCTGCTAATTTGGAAAAGTGGTCAACAACAGTGAGAATGTAGCGGTTTCCAATTGACGTTTGTCCCATTTCAAGGACATCAATAGCAACCACTTCATAAGGATTCGAGGTTATGATTGGCTTCAGTGGCGGAGTCATAGGCGGACGCACGTTGTGGCATAGACACTCCCGACACTCTTCTGACCATCTGAACACATCCCGGCTCATGGTCTCCCAGAAAATCTTCGAGAGCTGCTTTCTTACTTTTCTTGCGCCAAATTGGCCTGCTAGCAGCCCTGAGTGTGCTTCGTCAAACAGTGCTCCACGTTTTGAAGGGGGCACTACCTTTTTCCGAGTGTCATTTTCGAGCAATACAAGTTCCCCTTGATCCAACATGAAGTCCGCGACTTTGAACTTACGCATCGTTTCGGGGAACACTACACTCCTGGCAAGCTGCCCAGTTTCCAGAGCTTCAATTCACCTGTATCACCTGTCGTCCCGTTGATCATCGACTTGCTCGAGCGGGCGCCAGCAGCGTCTCCATTCGTCCCTGTCGCGTGCCAGAGTGGTCCAATGGATCCTCCTCGCTCGAGGGACACGAAGAGCGTCATATCGGTCGTTCAGGGCTTTCACGAAGAAGTCCGACCAACGCGTTGGTGGGCGTCCTGGTGTTCTTTTGACATCCCGCGGAATCCAATCTGTGACGACTCTCGTCCAGCGGGTGTCTGTGAATCGCATTACGTGGCCGGCCCACCTAATTTTCGACGACTTGGCCCATGCGACAGCGTCTCTGATCTTCGAACGTCGGCGAAGCTCGGAACTCCGGAGGCCTTCTCTCACTTGCGTGAGTCGTGTCACTCCGAGCATCGTCCTCTCGATTCCACGCTGCGCGACGCTGATCGCGTGCTCATCCTGCTTTCGTATAGCCCAGGTCTCTGAGGCGTATGTTAGGGCAGGAAGAACAGTGGAGTCGAATAGGTGGGCACGGAGTCGGACGTTCTTCGTTTTCTTCACGACTTCTTCGACGCTCTTGAAAGCTCCCCAAGCCGCTCGTTTCCTCCTGCTCAGCTCTGGTGCTAGGTCGTTGGCCATGTTGACTTCGCGACCCAGATACACATAGCTGGAGCATTCGGAGATGTTCGTTCCGTTGAGCGAGAATGGGGCATCAGAAACCCATCCGTTCTTCATGAACATCGTCTTCGTAAGATTCAGCTGCAGTCCAACGCTTCCACATACACGATCGAAGTCGGCCAGCATTCGTTCCGCCTGACTGATGCTCGGTGTTATGAGCACGATGTCGTCAGCGAAGCGAAGATGGTGCAGTTGCCGGCCGTCGACCTTCACTCCCATGTCTTTCCATTCTAGTTCGCGCATGACGTTTTCGAGAGTGGCGCTGAAGAGCTTCGGGGATATGGTATCCCCTTGTCGAACCCCTCTCTTCACGTCAATGACGACGTCGTTGTAGAATGGTGAGATCTTGGTCGTGAATCCACTGTACAGCTCTCGAAGGACTCTGATGTACTGAGTAGGAACGCCCTGGGTGAGCAGGGCTTCCATGACCGCTTCAGTCTCGACGGAGTCGAATGCCTTCTTCAGGTCGATGAACGTAAGGCACAGCGGCAGCTTGTACTCTCGCGACACTTCGATGAGCTTCGTAATGGTGTGTATGTGGTCGATCGTGCTGAATCCTCTCCGAAATCCTGCTTGTTCGCATGGCTGTCCTTCGTCCAGCGTTCTACTAATCCTATTCAGGATGACTCGAGTGAACAGCTTGTAGACTACGGACAACAGGCAGATCGGGCGATAGTTGCCAATGTCGTGCACGTCTCCCTTCTTGTACAGCAAAACGGTCTTGCTGGTCTTCCATTGAGATGGAACCTTGCATTCGGACAGGTAGCGTGTGAAGAGCCGCGCCAAGGTGTTGATGAGCGCTGGCGGGAGGTTCTTCAGGTGTTCAGCTCTGATCCTGTCAGAACCGGGTGCTGTACGTTTCTTCACCGACGAGATGGCGTGTCGGATTTCGGAAGAGAGAACAGAGGGGACGACGTATCCATCCTGCGGAAGATGGCATGGGGGCAGGTGGACGTGGCTATCGAAGAGATCGGAGTAGAAGTCGTGGATGACTTTCTCCATGGTCCTTCTGGAGGAGGTGATGGTTCCGTCAGGACGTCGGAGAGCGGTCATCTTGGTCTTGAAGTTGGCGAAGTTCCGGCGGGCATTGCGGATGCTCAGCCCTGCCTCTGCTGCTTCAGCCAACACTTCCGCCCTTCTCTCTTTCAGATCTTCCTTTATCGCCGCTCTGCATAGCTTCGCAAGCTCGGACGTCAGTTGGTAGTTGCCTGACGCTCGTGCTGCTCCACGCTGGCGTATCAGCTCGAGAGTTTCCGGAGACAGGCGTCTCTTGGTGGTCTTCAAGCTCTCGGCTCCCTTAGCACTATCGTGGAGATGGTGCACGAAGCGATCGTATTCCTCGTCGACGTTGTCCATGACGGCATCTTTCCAAAGGCCGACGAGAGAGGTGTAGAGATCCCAGTTGATGGTCGTTCTGGGATTCCTCTTCTTGAACTTCGCGGCCTTCTCTCCTTGACGCGAAAAGCGGAACCTCGCGCGAAGGAGGCGGTGGTCCGATCCCGTGTAGAACTTGGGGACAACGGAGACATCGGTCAGGCAATACTTGCGATTGAAGATGATGTGGTCGATCTCGTTGTGGAACTGGCCACCGGGGGATTCCCAGGTCCATCGTAGGGAGGGAGGCTTCTGGAACTGCGAGTTTCCATGGATGGTCTTGGTCGACATGATAAACTCAGACAGCCTTTCACCTTGCTCGTTCCACTCCAAACCGTGGGTTCCGATGTGAAGTTCTTCCGGCGACCTTCGTGGCCCGATCTTGGCGTTAAAGTCGCCGACGATCACCTTGTAGAAGGTGTGATCTTCCTTATAGAACTTCTCCAGCTCCACGTAGAAGGCCTCGACGTCTTCGTCGTCGTAGTCGGATGTTGGGGCATACGCGACGAACACAGTCAAGGCTGGCACGGAGCCACATCGCTTCAGTCGCAGTCGTCCGATTCGGCTTGTCAGAGACTCGTACGAATCGATGTTCATGGCCAAGTGCGTGTTGACGAGGACACCAACGCCGCCTACTCCCCTGCTGTCGCATGTTCCGAGGAACAGTTCTTCTCCGGAGTCATAGGCGGCGTGTAGGGGGTGGTGTCTTCTCGTCTCGGTCAGTCCGATGACGTCGTACTTGATCTTCCTGGCTTGCATCATCAGGTCCTCGACGGATGCTTCCGATGCGAGCGTGCGAGCGTTGTAAGTACAGATCGTCATCCTAGTCCTTCTCAGTTTGCGCAGCCTGGTTAGGCCCTGAGATTTTAGCAGCCTCTCCGTACTCGTCCTTCCCATCGCTGCAGAAATGGGGGCTCTTTCGGGGTCAGGGGAATGAGGTCCTTTAGTGCTGCTGTGTTTGACTGGAATACAACACGGGTAGCTAGTCAGGCTCTGTCGTGCGGGCGGGGTACTCCGGGCAGCCAGCCAGACTGCCCGAAGGGACGGGGCGAGACTTAAGGCGGCCTCGAATCGCCTTACATGTACTCCCAGTCTACCGAGTGCAAGCTTTTGGCCGAGCCGACACAGTTACAATCCGCACAGTCACGGACACATCCACGCACACTGTGCACGAACATGCCGCTCCCACGCACAAGGAACGCATCGACCCGACACAGCAGGAGCAAGGAGTCCATCCCCTGCATCCCACCTGCGTCTCTGGGCAGTACACGGTCGCATTTGGTTCGCGTTTAATTCCCCTATCCACCACCCGGGGACGCGCCACGTGGCCCTGCGACAAGCGGCCCGAGATCCCTCTTAACAAGAGAGCCCGAAGGCTCTCTATCGAGGGAGATCCGTGGAGAGCTTCAATTACCTTTCCATATACTGGATGTTGGCGAAGCTCTTCCGTCCATTCAGCTTCGTTCACCATGGCGCCTACTATTAGCTCGTCCGCTAAATGATTCAGCTGCCGCATAATCATTTAGGGAACTGCACCGCGGCTTAGGGCGTCCGCTACCTTGTTTGCTGCACCTTTAAGGTATACCACTTTCACATTGTAATTCTGCAGCTCAAGAGCCCATCTGAGAATTCTCGCCGAGAGATTAGTCCTCTTAAAAAGGGTTGTCAACGCCTGATGGTCCGTGAAAACCTCGATCGGCAGTCCATACACAAACACGTAGAACTTCCTTAGAGCGAATACCACTGCGAGGGCTTCGAGGTCTGTGACATGATAATTCTTTTCGCTCTTGTTTAGCCCTTTGGAGGTGAAGAACACAGGGTGTAGTAGCCCGTCTTCTCCCTCCTGGCTGAGGACTGCCCCTAGTCCCCTGTAGCTTGCGTCCGTGTAAATTTTGAAAGGTTTCTTACCGCTTCGTGCACCTTCTATACCTGGCTGTGCCAGACCAGGAGCTGTAGTGATTATTTCTTTCAGCTTACTGAAGCATGCCCAACGAGTGCTCGTCCACTCAAACGTCGCCTTCTCAGATGTTAATTCGTGGAGCGGAGCTGCTACTTTGGAAAATCCCAACACGAATTTTCTGTATTAAGAACACATTCCGAGAAAGGTACGGAGCTCAGAGCGAGACCGCAGTAAACGGTGGTTTCTGACGGCCTCCACTTTCGCTGGATCCATGTAGAGTCCTTGATCATCTATTACGTGACCCAGGAACTCTACCTTAGTTGCCTTCAGGACGCACTTTTTGGGGTTCAGCTTTAGTCCGGCTGTCCTTAGTGCAGCGAAGACCTTTTCAAGCATTACTAGGTGCCTTTCCTTTGTTTCCGTTGCTATCATTATATCGTCCAGGTAGCAGAGGACTTCATCGCCGAGTAACTCCCCCAGTGCTAGGTGCATCAGACGCTGAAACACGGCGGGCGACGAAGCTAGACCAAATGGAAGCACCCGAAACTGATATAACCCTTCTGTCGTTGTAAACGCCGACTTCTCTTTGCGTGCCTCCGATAGGGCTATTTGCCAGTATCCGGATGATAAGTCAAGCGTAGAGAAGAACTTTCTCCCTCGTAGACTCTGAACCATTGCATCGATTGTCGGCAGTGGATAGCTGTCGACCTTTGTCACCTGGTTCACCTTACGATAATCTACGCAAAGCCGTGAAGTACCGTCCTTTTTCTGGACCAGCACTATCGGAGACGCCCAACTGGCTTTGCTTGGCTCGATAATGTTCCTCTACTGTAAGTCGTTCAGAATCCGCCGCAGTTCTACTCGAGTGGACAGTGGTATGGGACGCGCTTTCTGTTTAATTGGTTTTGCGTTTCCCGTCTCTATCGTCTGTTCTACCAGTGTTGTTTGTGTCAATTCCTGTTCAGTGACAGCGAACTCGTCTGCAAACCGCTGCACGAGCTCTTCTAGGCCATCATCCAGCTTGCCATCACGCTCGCTGCTAACATGCCTAGGAGCTTCTGCTCTCGGTCCTTAACCTGCGTCGCGGCTCTTTGCAGCATGTGTTGGCACCTGAGAGGCTCGAGCTCTTTGAGACCTACCGGCTCGTATCTGCCTATCTTTTGTCCAGCTCGAAATATTCTCGCGTCGGAACTGCCGTTAGTCTCTGTTATATCCACAGTGCTGTTTAGATTTGTGCACACTATGTCTGGAATCGGGTCGTTATCCGACCAAAAGATCCCTTCTTCGAACCCATGTGGGCACTTCATGGTCAGTATTTTCGTCTCTCCTGGACGAATGTAAACTCTTTTGTCCACCATGACAGTTGACTCGGAGGCAAATTTCCACGTCTCGCGCCGTTTCATATCGCCTCTTCTTGTTGCCGAGTCTTTTATCTCTTCTTTTTTTTCATTATGGTGAGGTTATGCGAATCCGCATATTCAAGGATACGCTCACCATCTGTGTTACGCAAACCATAGCCGAATCCGCCATGACAGCTGTACCCGTCCTTCGTAGCGCCTACGTGCCCATTAAGGTCACAAGCGACTATGATGACGTCCTTCGACGGTACCTCTGCTGTCTTCTCATCAAGCAGACTCCAAAACTCATTCTTGGCTTGATTGGAACAGCCAGTCTGCGGAGCATACGCAGAGAAGAAGTGGAAGAGTCGCTCCTTAGCGGCGACCACAATCTTCATCAATTGATGAATGTTTTCTTCATCAACTACTGGGCGGTGAGAAATTCTGTTTTCTTTAGCTGCCTTACGGGACTGTTAAGAGCGTCCTTCACATCCTTCCAAACGTCTTCTTGTAGATATTTAGGTAGTTTAAGAATTTGAAAACGCGCTGAGACACATGGCTTCAAGTAAAACAGGTATGCATGGTCCGCGACACTTATAGATTAAATTGTCTACTTGTTGGATGAACAATACGCGGTCTCTTGTGCACACGCTGCTGTCTTACTAACTTTTCCAAGGCGAGATCGGTTCCTGCTCTCGAATCTCTGCTACCACCTTAGCACTTGCGTATAAGCACTTCTTACTTGCTTGGCAGAGCATATACTTGCTACAGCATTTTGGACTATCAGTAGTGTGAATAACGTCACTGGTCCAGCTGTATAAAAAGAATATTAGGGCCAACGATATAGCAGAGTGAATAGGAAGTTGCTGAATATACGACCTCTTTCACAGCTGGCAGCACCGTTCTGGAGAGGTCGATTTGTTTCGTAAGCGGTAGCCGTTCGAGGGCAGCTCTATTTCGATTTCATCAACTCGTGCTCTGCTCGTCCGCGTTTACTTTTCGTCTGAGGGACCGAATATGTACTCGCTTCTGTTTTTATGTTCTCTTCACTGTTTGCATGCCCTGTTTTCTCTCCTCGCTGTCTACGTTATCTGTTTGAATGCGGTGAATAAGTGAATCCAGTTTCTCAGCGGCAGTTCGAGGATGTTGTTGGCTTTCTTTGACACTGTATCTCTTTATTTTACAGTCGTTCTGTGAAAGCCCTCATTCTCCGGATCTATACTGCTTGGGGGAGGCACACAACTAAAAACCATGGAAAAATTTACTTGGGATTCAAATTAACCGCTTACAAAAGACAAAATACTACCTAAAAACAAGCCAAAAAACGAAAAAAAAACAAAAAACAAGCAACAAATCATCGCGGTTGTAAAGTTGTCCCGGCGAGCAAGGCGTATCCAAACACAGCTGAACGCCGCCTGACATGTTGTAGGAGACACGTTATCATAGTAGGATGAGCATATAAAGCCACATATCGCGTGCTGACCGCCGCCTGACATGTTATGACCAGGATCCGACATGGTGATGAGCGCATTTAGCATCATAACCGTGGTGAATTTTTTGTTTTTGATGTATTTTTTGTGAGTTTCGCCACCTTGGACCCTCTAGAACCCGCTCCGTGAAACCCAAGTAAATTTGCTGCATGATTTTTATTTATGTGCCTCTCCCCCAACTAGGATAGATCCAGTTCTTCGGTTTTTTTGCCGTTTTTTGTTACCTTATTGCAGAGCGTCCCAAAATTGCGTTCCCACATGTTTGATCTACCATTTTTTTGATCTAAGCATCAATAATGTACTGTCTTAGTTGCCCGTGCTAGATATGTTCTCTGGGATCTCAGATACTAAATATTCAGCTGCAATACCATACAAAATGGCACCTTCTCATCCTCTGAGGGTTCCCTTTATCACGATATGAACGGAGCATCGGTGAGCAACATCTCGAAGACCCTCTCGGTGAGTAGGAAGACCGTCTATAATACCATAAAACGATACGAGGAGCTCGGTTCATTGAACGATCGACCTGGAAGAGGAAGACTAGCTACTGCAACTTCAACTCGAGAAAATGTCAAACATGTTCGTGAGCTGGTGCTGAAGAATCCCAAGAGACTTCTGCGGATGATGGTAAAAGCCAGAGAAGTTAGCAAAACATCCATGAGCCGCATTGTCAATGACAACCTAGGACTGAGGTCTTGCCGCTACCAGAAGGCCCAATTCTTCTCCCCCTACATGATGAAGAATAGTGAAAGAAAATGCAACGCATTCATCCAGTGTTTCAGCTCGGCACGCCACCGTGATGTAATTTTTCAGATGAAAAACTTTCTAACGTTGAAGCAGCGCTGAACCGCCAAAACAACCGTGTGCTTGCCAGAACAGTAGCATAAGCTAGCAAAGCGGGAAGGATCCATGAACGCTGCGAACATCTGGATTCATTCATGGCTTGGGCCGCTGTTACCGCGGGAAAGTCGTCGTTGTTTTTCCTTTAAAAGGAGAGAAAATGGACTCGAAAATCTACTTGGAAGAAGTTTTGGAAAACACTTTGATTCCCTGGAGTATGCCAATCTTCAAGGACAAGCCGTTTGTTTTCCAGCAGGATTCAGCACCACCTCATAAATCAAAGATCGTACAGGACTTGTGTCGCGAGCTTCCTGGTTTTATCAGCACGGAATAATGGTCTCCATACAGCCATGACTTTAATCCAATGGACTACTCTATCTGGTATTACTTGGAGACCGAGGCCTCTTCTGAAAAACATCAATCAGTCGAGTCGCTGAAAGAAAGCCTTCTGAAGGCATGGGAAGAAATTCCAAAATACATGCGTGCCAGGGAAGTGTGTAAATGAATTTTGAAATTTCGTGTAAATCGTAATTAAGAAAAAACCGCCGTAAATCGCAAATCGTAAACCGTAAATAGTAAGAGTCATCTGACCTGTAGCGCAGTACAACTAAATTTCCAAAACGTTTTTCTGCTTATGTTACTCAAACGTGATTCAATATTTACAGTCGCCTCCCGTTATAACACCTCCGGATAAGACGCGACTCTCGATATAACGTAGATTTGTTTCGGCCCTGGCTAGCTTACCTTTACGCCAGTACAAACCAACTCCTCTTAAGACGCGTCGGATACAACGCTACTCCCCTTATAGCGCAGTTTGAAAAGGAGCTCTGCTTTCAAAACGACTCCCGCTATAACGCGATTCGGCCTCTGTTCCGGTCCCACACGGAAAATGAATAGGAGCAAGAGATACTGAACGCCTATGCGAGCAGACCTACCTTCTACTTCCTTACGTAGTTGCGGCCACCACCTGTGCGACAATGAATTAGATGCTTATCAACGCTTTTCGCGCATGCGCGGTCCATAAATGTGTTTTCATACTAAGCGAAATGTCGAGCACAGTGAAGGACTCCCGGTTGTCGTTAGCTTTCGTATATTGGGAGATTTCCTCTATCGGGAATGAGAGAGGATGTGGAGACAAACTCGAATTGTGCAAAACATTCTCTACACATTTGTTTTAAGGCTATATCAGCTGTAGATATAGATGATACGCACTGTTGCGGGATGTTTTTTCCGACCAGAATTCTCGCGCCGTGCTGACTTATGCCTAAACCCTCTGCTTTGAACAGGATGATAGGAAGAACATCACATGTGGAATCCCCATATCTTGGGAGAGTGCTGATAAGCCATCTGAAACGAGGATATCACAGATATGGTGCGCAATTTAAAAGCGGTGATAGTGTAGTGGGCTAACAACATGCGTGGAAGGCAGGGAGTGCGGGGGGGGGCGGGCTCGAGCCCCGCCTAGCGCAATGATTTGGATCGCAACGAAAAAATCTTGCAACATTGGGCTGTACAGTTTTGCTGTCGATCGCGTCGAAGTACTCCTACTATGTACTCGGTTACTCACGCACTTTTTATATGCTTATGCATATACCAGAGCGTATCTCTGAGGACAGGGTTTCATTAATAATCTTATGTTGTTTTACGCCTTCACACTCTCTTCATTGTCACAAATGTTAGTGCTATAGCCTCATTTAGTCATTGAATGCGTTTTTAGATCAATCTGCGTGTAAGAGAGGGTATAAAGGTCAGCTCCGGTTAGGACGCGACTTCCGTTATAACGCGGATTTACTCTCGTCCAAACGCGTTATAACGAGAGGGTATTTGTCGTCTGACTTTCAGATGAAGCCCAGCAGTTTTCTTTCGAAACTATTTCGCTTTTTCGTGTCTTCTTGCTAGTGAAAGATCTTTCAAATCAAACCTTACGTTTCAAGAAAGTGTGAAAACTGTAGATCCAAATTTTTTACTTTAGCCTATGCTTTTTTGTATTCCAACAAAAAGCAAAGCAACAAGCAATGACCACAGCGCGACATTCGAATTCAAGAGCACTGCTAATTTTGTGTAGATTTCAGCGAAGGCGTCTCGTAACTTTAAAAGTGCTGTCAAGCTGTGAACCATCGATCTACAATATCAGCTATCGCAGTAAACTAAATCTACCTAGAACGCCGGTTTCCTACGCAATATAAAACATAACGAAATGTAAAATTCAAAGAAGTAAAGAAAGGTTTAACAATAATAGATTTTTTATTTTTTAATGAATTAAAAGAATGATATGTCACAAATTATAAAACATTAAAAGGTTCGTTTCGCCACTGCTTTCAGACGAACATTTGTGTAATGCTCCTCCCGTGGCTCCTCCAAGTTTATCTGCTTTTGTCCGATTTCGAAAACATTAAATCACTGCTCTGCTACTTGTTAATTCTCTGCACTCGCTAGGACTACCCTTCCCCAGTTCTGTAACGAACGTTTGCTCTCCGAGAGTTTGAAGCATCTTAAACGGATTAGATAAGGTGAGTACCATAAACTCAATCACATCACCGAAAATGGATATCAAAACTGTCAAAACCCGTTGATCATTTCTTGAAATGCTACGCGCTCGGTTTTACCCCACTTTGTATATGAATTTGCTACGCCCTTTGAAGTGCAATGCATGCCGATAGAAGCATCAGTGGCGTATGCCTTCCACATGAGGGTAGCAACCTTATAGACTCCGGTTCCAATCATGAATGATGTTCGATCGTGGATTTGCGTCAATTCTATATGGTAGTGTTAGCATCGATCTGTTATAAGCAAATTGACTATATCTCGTTACCGAGGACGTGGATCTAGAATACTCGTCTCTCTTTCTCTAACAAACTGCCTCCAATGTCTTTCTTTGGGCTGGAATGGAACGACTTTTGAGGAATGCGATGTGCCTTGTTAGCACTGGTTCGATGCTAAGCCCCTTAGACATAAGTATTGTATTGCATGTTTCTCTTCTTGAATTGCTCCGGCTCCAAACAGCAGCCCTGAAATGGAAGAATTAGCTAGGCGAAGAGATAGGTCGAATTCGACAAGTGTGTGCACGGGACGGTGCCGTCTACCACAGTAAACATTAGATCACCAAAGACAACTCTCAGGGGAAGTGGGAATGAGCCGTAAGAGGACGCATAAGGGTGGGCATATCTTTATAATACGGTCCACCACATAAATTTGGACGCCAGTTGGTTGCGAACAAAGATCACGTTCACGAAAATTTACCATTTACGACACAAAATCTCGTAAATAGTAAATCATAAAAAAATTCGGTCAAAATAGCTACAAATCATAATCTTAAATCGTAAATTGTAACAACGCACACCCCTGGTGCGTGCCACGCTGGATGCCTTCGTCTGAAGGCCTGCATCCGTGCCAGAGGAAGTCGTTTTGAGATCTGATAATGTAATTCTATTTGTTGATATTGATAAAGTTATCCTAGAATTTCGTGCTCTAATCTCTTTCACATCCGTTTTCATGACGATGTATATCTGGGAACGCAATTGCGGGATACCCTGTAAAGAATGCAGATGAGAAGCACCCTCTGGAACATCAAATGTTCCGAAGTGAATTTGAGATGGCGTTGGAAATCAGTCTGCTTTGTTACTTGGCAGTTACAAGAGTTATTATTTTGAGAAAACATGAGCTTAGTGCTGCAGTGCTTCGTACTGAACATTCGTTTGTCTCGCTTCTCACTGATCCCCCTGTATGTTCGCCTGCGTTTACTCACTTATTGCACTCTTCGTTTCGCAGTGCTCGATTTCCTAAATTCAGTTCGCCTCAATTAGCGTGCCTCTGACTCCTGCATCCACGGAAACAGCATGATTGTGAATGATATTTGAGCAACTGTGCTTTAGTTGACTGCTCAACCAAGTTCTGCTAGATAAGGGATGGCGACGAACACGTCAAGAGCCGGATTCGTCAACGACTTACAGAAGTTTAACAGAGAAATTATAGCCGAAAACGCCGATAACGCGACTTACGGCAATCGTTGTGGTGAAATCTCCGTGAAAATCCCTGTAAAAGATAAGATGAATGAAGCTCGGTTGGTCTGTAACTTCTCTGTAACTGCTGCAGCGGTTCCGCTCCACCCAGTGGCAACGAATTGGGCTGGTTGCCAGCACTGAAAAGCATCGGGCATGCGTAGCTAATCTCGCAACATTATAGCGACCAGTCGCTGAAGCGATTTGGAGGTATGCCAGATGCTAAACGGTTCGCTAAGCGACCTTCGCACTGGGAGAGATTGATAAAAAACGGTGGCTGTAATTAGCGTGATGTTCGGGTCAACTTCTCGTTAATTTTTCGTTCACCCTTTATTCTTTTTTGTGTCTTCGATGTATTTTTGTTCATCGCGCATTCGCCACTCGCCACTCTGTCCTTTAAACTTGCCTCAGTCGGTATCTTTCAGTTTGACGACGATTGTCTGACAGGTAACAGTGAATAAAAAGGAGCCGATACGTAGAGAGGAGGTATGCTTTCCGTTTTTTCTATCTTTTCAGCTTTAAAAACCATGGAGACCTCTCACGACCGAATGTTTACATTTGTCTTATTTGCTGCGGGACCCTTTATTAACGTAAAGGCAATCGTAATGCCATCTCTGAGAACAGGAGAGGTGTAAGTATTACAATAGTACAATAGTACAGGCGGGCAATTCACGATATTTCGACGGAATGTAAATATAATATTTTTTCAATGAATAAATTACTAAATCGCTCTGAGAGAAAAACACTTTGGAAGATGTAAGACTTCTGCCAGAATACATGGGAGCGAATCGGGTCGGGGAGTGGGAGTCCTCCACGCGCGACGATGTGGCGGTAATGCGATAGGCCTATGACGGTTGTTTTTTGTGGTGACGTGGTCACGGACATTGCGCTCTTGCCGTCTGCACTCCGTAACTTTCACTGCGCTTTCAATCAGAAGTGGCAGTGCTTTCCCTCTAAGACCGATGCGATGTGAATTCGCTGTGGAAAATGTTACCGTTGTAACATTGATGAATCTGGCCCCAGTTTGAGTCAGCGCGCTAAACATCTGGCTAAAATTTATATATTGTGACGCTTCTCGGCTCTCGGAGCAACTCATATGGCAATTATTCCCGGAGATAGAAAAGCAGCGAGGCAGCGAAAAGTGCTGACAGCAGTGCTGCCACCTATTCAGGAAAAGCATTTACAGTGGTTAGTGTTCAGCTTGATAATCTACATTGGAGCACCTTTGTCTGAAAGTATTTTAAGATTGTGTCATCTGGTGCAAGACAACGCACCACCCCATAGGACCAAATACGCCACCAGCAGATTGAAGGAGTGTTGAGTGGAAACGATGGCATGGCCGCAGGAGTCCCTTGATCTAAATCCTGTGGATCTCGTTTAGGGCGACATGAAAAATCACATCAGGTTTGAAGTTCATTTAGTTGCCCATAGATCTTCTCATTGTCTATCATGGGTAGGTGCAGCTTAGGAAGAACGAATTTGCAAGATAGGTGATCTCAAGGTTAAGGTCAGCGGAGGACGTTATTCCCCGAAGTCTGGTCACGTTATATCTCTGCGGTAAGGAGGAAGATGGAAATGGTCGTAGAGCAAAGTGGTGGAAACATATTAGAGAACAATGTCAATTTGCGGAGATGAAATAAAGCATGTTGACAGTGATGTGTTCATGGCGAGATGGTGTTCGGGTTTTGGACCAAAGATGACGTCATCACATTACCGCTCCGCGCGGCGACAGTCGGACAGTGTGACTTCGCCCTCTATACGAAAATGTCGAGAAACATATATCTTCCATTCCGCCAGAAATTACAATGTCAATTACAATTTCAATAGCGCTGTCGACCTCGAAAGATTGCCGTCTGTGTGGTCGTCGTGAGCGGTTGGCTATTGACCGGCTCTGCATCGTATTTCTGTCCAACCGACCTCCGTCTGCCGCTTCAACCTCCCTGGTTGCCTCCGAAGTCATCGTCATTTTACTCCATTCGCCTCCAGTGCTGTCTACCAATATGGATGCCGGGTCTAAGCCTCTTAAGACCACACCCCGAGCTCATCCGAAGACGGGGCGGAAAGTATCACCAGGGAGGCGCCCTTCCATCGATCCCTTCGATCTGCATGACCCTTCGACCACCACCTCGGCTACCGACCTAATCGCAGAAAGTGTCGGCGCTTTACTAAACGATTCGACTATTCCTGACTATATTCGTGCTATCATCTCCTTGCTGTTAGAAGAAAGGAAGCGACACATCACCATCCTGGAGAAACTTCGTGAGTTAAGCGACGCCAATGGTCTTCTTCGAGCTGCCAATCTGAATGTTCGATCTATGTTGGCCGTTTCGCAGGACCAGTCCTCTCAACATACTCCTGGTTCTTTTGAGCGCTCCTCTTTGCAAGCTAACGTGTGCGACTGTGCTGTATGCAAGGAGCGTGCACGTTCAGTAATCTTCGCCAATATACAGGAAAGCTGCCTTCATTTGCCTTCTGAAAGAGTTCAGGATGACTTTCAACGTGTCTGTTTTATTCTAGATTTCCTTGGTGTTGACTGTCCTGTTATTGCCGCCTATAGGCTAGGTCGTTCTAATGCACGTAGGCCTAGACTCATAAAGGTTCTTTTACCATCATCTATTTTTGCGTCGTTAACTGTTAAGCGTGCTCCTCGTCTAAAGCACTTGCATGGCAAAGGCGCCCCTTTGTTCGCCCTTCTCTTCCCAAGGAAGAAAGGGAAAGCCTCAAGCATGGGCAAGGAGCACGTTACTGCAGTAGTACTCGAAACCGCTCCTCATCTGTGACTAGTGAGATTTCAACAGAAGTCTTATTGACGGCAGATCGTGTTTCTGATTCCTGTGTTACTAGAAGCATCGTGAGCAATAATTGCTCTCCACATGCTGTAACTGCTAATTTAAACATCTGAAATCTCAGCGGATTTTGAATGATGGATTGTCATGCTTCCTTGCAATTATTCGCTCGCTAAACAAAAACTGCAATGCACTTGCTTACCTGCTCAAACGCTACAAGCCGGATGTCATCGCGCTTTCTGAAACTTGGCTGTCTACAGATGTGAGTAGTGGCTCTCTCCTCGGGGAATTTGCTTCTCTCTACGCAGTATTTCGATGTGATCGTATTAACAAGAGGGGGGGGGGAGGTGTTGCGCTCATATTAAATCATTCTCTGTCGCCGCATTTCGTTTTTCAGGAAGCTGTCCCCAATGCATATGAACTTCTCTGCTGCGACATATTTGTAAAAAGTCATTCCACTAGGCTAATTGTTGTCTATCGTGCCCCGTCCTGTCCCAACCTAATGATGCTTAAGCTTGTTAAAGCCCTTAGCGACTTATCATGTGACAATCCGTGCTTGGTTATGGGCGACATTAATCTGCCCAAAATCGATGGGTCGGTTCCTTATGCTCCCTCGTCCAACTCCTCCATGGAAGCTGTTTTTGTGAGTTTCTGTGTTGAACATATGCTCACTCAGCATGTTCTTCATGCTACTCTGGGAGCTAACATTTTAGATGTGGTGTTAAGTACGATTCCGCATTACGTTTCTGATGTTATGGTTAGTTGTCCGTTAGGCACGAGATACCACGCTTGCATTGCCTTTAGGTTAGACTTTCCTAAACCGAATGAACCTGTTGTATTGAAAAGGGATTTTAAGGCTGCCAATTTTGAACTCATCAGGCTTTATCTTAGTCAGATCGACTGGTATGGATCGTTTTCAACACTCGAAGCTGTAAACGATATGCATGAGATGTTCCTGGCAATTCTGATCCACTGTATTGACATTTACGTTTCCATAGTCTCTGTGAAAGCCCACTGCGGTTCCTTACCGACACATTTGCACCGCTCTTTCCTCCTCAAGTCCCAAGCTTGGGACAGGGCAATGGCAAGTGGCAGCCGCGAACATTGGGCGATGTTCGATTTCCACAGAATCAAATTCGAAAAAAAAGCTGGCAAAGTACAACAGGCATATCGAGTAGAAGCTGATTGAGTCAAGGAACAAGGGCGGCTTTTATAATTACCTCAATGTCAAGCTGAAAAACAAACCCAAAATTGGTCCTCTACTTTCAGATACCGATGTCTTCTGTAGGACTGATAGTGAAATAGCCGAGCTATTGGCTAATAGCTTTGAGAAAGTCTATAGTTGTAAGGACGACAGTACCAGTTCTTACACCGCCCAGGCACTGGTACCTGTCATGACTGACTCGATGTGGTTCTTCGCTGAGGAAATTCGAAGTATTATCATCAGTTGGCCGAATTCGTCTTCACTAACGCCTGATAACGTCCCCTTACCGTTTATCAAGGCAGTTATTGATCACATCGCTGCACCCCTTGAGTTCTTGTTCAATCTCAGCTTCATGAGGTCGGAGGTACCCGTGAGATGGAGAAAGGCCATAGTCATCCCTATACCTAAGAAACCTCCTTACTCGTCACCCGAAAATTGTCGCCCCATCAGTATAACCTCAGTTTTTGCTCGCACTTTTGAAAAAATCCTCAAAAAGAAAATTGTGGATCATTTAATGGAACATTCGATTATCTCGCCCTACCAATACGGGTTCCAAAAGGGGAAATCTACGGTAACAGCAATGCTCCAGTCGCTGAATGACTGGACGTTGGAGTTGGATAAGGGCAATTCTCTGGATGTTATCTATCTTGACTTTTCGAAAGCTTCTGACAAGGTATCTCATGCAAAACTACTTCGCAAACTGGTTTTGGTCGGGATACATCCAAGGATCATCTCTTGGCTCTCGTCGTTTTTGTCTGACAGGAGCTTCCAGGTGCTTGTGAACGCTTCCCTTTCTACACCTCGATGTGTTGTCAGCGGCGTACCACAAGGTGGTGTCCTCTCTCCGGTTCTTTTCAACATCTATACGTATGAGCTTCCCTGTCGGCAAAGCCGACCTTTTTAACTATTCATTTGTCTTCTTTTCCCCTCATCATTTCGTGCGATCCCTTGGTCTTCATTCAGGAAGCGCATCGACGTTGACGGCATTGCCGTCTCCTTTGAGGCGCCCGCAGTGATCGCTAACGTGACCCATCGATAATCGTTTAGGTTGGTGCGATCGTGGCGGGAAGCGCGGGCGAGAGCGGGCAGCACGAGGCAGTGGACTGCCGCCGTCGGCCGTTGACCGGCCTTTTCTTCTTCTTCCTTTTATCTCCGCATTTGCCTCGAAGGGTCTCTGGGGTCGGGGCGTCGTGGACTAGTTAGGAAGCACTTGACTCTAGGGGCCGTTTAGTTGGGGAGCGCGGAGAGGACTCTATTGGAGAGTAGTGGGAAGCAAGATCGAAGTCAACTAGTGAGTCTGAAGGGAGCGAGAGTCTACAGGGGTAGGCACAAGGGAAGCAAGGGTCTAGTATAGAGAAGATATTCTTCTGATCGCATTATCGTCTATTTACCATCGGGAACAAGCACGTAAGAAGATCAAGCCACCATTTGTAGTGATTCTCACCATTTGTTACACTTACAGCGGGTCTCATTGTTGTCTGTTGTTTTCGTTCTTGTTGTGTTATATTATAATCGCAATAAAGGTTTAATTACCCAAGTTTGAGATATCTTTCGACTCGACGGTGGTGGCCGTTCGATATCTGTTGTCGTGTACCGCGTGGCGTCACTTTGGAAGTGATTGGGCGAGCCGACTATTTTTTCTAGTATTCACTGTCGGGCCGAAATTGGTGCATCGACCAAAGGATTGGCAGCGCCGAGGACGACGAGTACAACAGGTGGGCAATTGGAGAACTTGGAAAAAGTGAAGCAAGCTAACGGTTTTCAAAGGAAGCGCTTGCACTTTCCACATTTATAGGATAAATTACTTTTGGAAGCGCGCCAGATTTCTAAGGAAAGGGAGCGCACGTAAGGAAATTAAACTATAAAAGTAATTTATCTTTGCTTTCTCAACCTTTCCATAACTTTTAATTTGTGTGAAGCTGTAGTCTATTGGGCACTACTGGATGATGGAAGTCCAGCTGAGCACGTGCAAAAGGAAGCTTACAAACTACTGCAAGAAGCTGGAAGCAGTAGCAGCGGAAGCACGTCAGCAAGGAAGCACGACCGAGGAGGACTACAGGGCCACACAAGGAAGGATAGCTGCAGTGGATATCTGCACGAAGAAGGTTGAGGAAGCACTACAAGAGTACGCAAGCGCGCTGGATAAGGAAGCGAATGGAGCATCAGCCTCGGAGTTGGGCGACTTTGAGCAATACAGGGCCATGGCGGAGGCAACTCTCTCCGCTGCATTCGACTTAACATTGCAGTTGCATGGTCGAATCCGATCCTGGACATCGAATGGGAGCAGCAGCGCTCCGCAGTCATCCGCATCGGAAAGCGGGCATGGCTATACAACCCAAGAAGCAAGGAGGATCGACCTACCGACTTTGCCCATCCCGAAGTTTACAGGAAGCATATGGGATTGGGATAACTTCTGGATCCTGTTCAATGCCAACGTCCACTCACAACCCATACCAGCGCTTTTCAAGTTCAACCACCTCCTCAGCGCATTAAAGGGAGAGCCTCTTCAAGCAATAACGCGGTTCCAAATCACAGAGGCTAACTACCAAAAGGCAGTCGACTTCCTCCAAGCGAAGTATGGCGACAAAGAAGAACTAATGCACCATTTGATAGCGCGATTGGAGTCGGCCACGTTGAATTCTCCAGCCATCAAGGAGCAACGGGCGCTACTTGATCAACTCCACGTCATCATTGCTCAGCTACGGGAGAAAGGGGAGCAAGTAGACAGTCAATGGCTCATCAAGCAAGTCTTGTCTAAATTCCCCGAGCGCGTCCAAAGGAAGATATTAGAAAGGAAGTGTTCCATGGAGGAACCCTTTCTAATGCAAAATCTTCTCGACACATTGGACAAGTATATCTACAGCGAAGAGAAGATCGCGCTATTTACCTCAAAGGAGGGTAATACAGCACAACAACGACTACGTGAGGAGAGACCGACCAAGGGACAATCTCCGCGTAGGACTTTCCCGTGCATGTACTGCGGCCAGGATCACAAAGCCGCAGCATGTACCAGGTACGCAACGCCTCAAGAGCGGGCCAACTACCTAAGGGAGCATAAGTTATGCTTCATTTGCGCTTCTCCACAGCACAGCACAGCGGAGTGCAGGAAGCGCGTCTGTTTCGCATGTCAAGGAAGACACCACACGTCCTGCTGTTTCAAGTCTGACAACAAGACAACAGCACCGTTACCCGGTACGCCACCAGTAGGGCGTAAGGACAAGCCACCTCCTGTGGGAGCAAAAGGGAGAGCTAAGGTTAGCGAGAAACCGGACTCCACACCACAGGCAGCAAAACACCTCAGCAATCACTATCACAATCAAGAAGTGGATAGTGACGAGGAAGAGGAGGATCCAATAGCGGAGTTCCACGCAAGCGAATCTCTCACAAGTGTCAGGGAGACATATCTACCGATAGGGGAGCTCACGATCATGGATCCTTCGACACGGAGGTTGAGAAGGATACCGGCCTTGTTAGACTCGGGGGCCGAGTGTTCCTTTATCGACCAGAAGTTGGCAGATGAACTCAATCTACCAACGATAGGCGCGACAACTCTGCGCGTACGGACATTCGGATCAGAGAACGAACTCGAATGTCCAACAAGGAAAGTCCCACTGGAGATATGGGACGACAATGGGGAGCCTTATGTGTTGCAGCTTCTCACTCATACTACTTTGACAAGCGCGTTGCGCACGCCTCCGATACTGGAAGAAGACGTTGCATTCATCAAGGAGAGGAAGCTTAACGTCAACATGGTGAAAGCGCGTACAGTCAAGCCAAGGATTCTGCTAGGGAGCGATCACTTATGGCAGTTCATACGTGAGGACCAAGCACAAATGCGACTTCCGTCTGGCCTCTACCTATTGCCTAGTCGCTTAGGTCACCTATTGACGGGACAAGTGCAGCTTCAACGTCAGGTAGCGCAAGTTCTACTCAGTGATGGACGTCAGAGCAATAGCGGTTCATCAACACACGAGGCCGCAGTCAACGCATTCTCCATGGACAACCCGAACCATCCCACAACAGAACCATCCATCTGGGAGAAGTTCTGGGCCATGGAAGATGAGGGCCTGGAGGAATTTGTGCAGGCTGACAAAAACGTCCAAGCACTGATAGACCATAAGGTGTTGAAAGGATTCTTGGACACAATCCAGAAAAGGGAGGACGGCTACTACGTTCGCTTACCATGGAAAGAAATTCCAGTAGCACTTCCCGATAACAGGGCTATCGCATTACGAAGACTAGGGAGCGTATGGAATTCCCTGCAAAAGGATAGCAAGCTTCTGGAGAAATACCATGGAACGTTCATGGAACAACGACGCTTGAACATCATAGAAGAAGTAGATGAGGAAGCGCACGCTAACGGCACAGTACACTATCTCCCGCATCAAGCCGTGTTAACTCCACAGAAGAGCACGACGAAATTGCGAATCGTCTTTGATGCTTCAGCGCACTACAAAAATTGTCCATCTTTGAACGATGCTCTTCATAGAGGACCAGTCCTACTACCAAAGCTATTCGGACTCCTCCTGAGATTTCGCATTGGAAAGGTAGCGCTCATTTCGGACGTTGAAAAAGCGTTCCTTCAAGTGAGGCTACAGGAAGCTGATAGGGATGCCACCCGTTGTTTGTGGCTGCGAGACCACAAAAAGCCCCCTACGGCGGACAACATACAAGCCTACCGCTTCACACGGGTAACATTTGGACTGTTACCTTCGCCGTTTTTGCTAGCAGCAACAACGTATTACCATTTGGATCAATATCCAAACGACGTCGAACTCGTAAAGGAAATCAAGGAGAACCTTTACGTCGACAACATAATTCTCACAACGGATACACCTGAAGAAGGACTTCACATGTATTCCAGGACAAAAGCAATCTTTGAAGGATTGCAGATGAATCTTCGAGAATTCACCTCCAATCATAGTGTAGTCATGGAGACTATACCAACAGCAGACAAAGCTACTGAGGATCATCCGAAGGTCCTTGGCATAAAATGGAGCACGTCAGAAGACCGAATGCAAGTCGTCTGCGACGTACCAAAGCAAGGGAAGCTGACAAAGCGGACTATAGCGAGTGCGATCGCATCCATATACGACCCGATGGGATGGATGCTACCCTTGCTCCATGAAGCGCGCGTGTTCCTACAGTCACTATGGAAAGACGGGCTTGCATGGGACACGGAACTTACACAGGAGCGCAGGAAGCAATGGGAAGCAATTAGTGAAGCAATCGATGGATTTCAGAGAACTATACCACGGTTTCTTATGCCGAAGTTCTCGGAAGCGCACCTCATACTATGCGCAGACGCAAGCACCGAAGCGTACGCCGCGTGCGCGTACCTCTACGGATCGTCATCGAATCTCGTGATGGCGAAGGCGAGATTGCCGCCTATAAAATCGAAAATGACCATACCGAAGTTGGAGTTGAGCGCGTTAAGACTGGCAGCAAGATTGAGTATTTCAATACTACACCAACTCTCGTCAGTCCTAACGGTGAAGCGCATACTTATCCTATCAGACTCGGAAATTGCTCTGAACTGGATAGCGTCGAAACAGTCTCTCGATACAACTCCGTTCGTCAGGAATCGCGTAGTCGAAATACGCAACATAATGGATTACTTGGAGGGAAATGGATGTCCAGTACACGTGGGCCACATTCCTTCCCAAGAAAATCCAGCAGATCTGGCCACGAGAGGAGTGGGCAAATCGCAATTCCATGACCATTTCTGGTGGAATGGTCCACAGT
Source organism: Heligmosomoides polygyrus polygyrus (assembly GCA_947396885.1). Lineage (NCBI taxonomy): Eukaryota > Metazoa > Nematoda > Chromadorea > Rhabditida > Heligmosomidae > Heligmosomoides > Heligmosomoides polygyrus. Next base: position 33,948,939 of record OX377204.1, on the reverse strand, counting down.
TCCTGTCACAGCCCATGAATGAATGGGGAAGCGCTTATCGTCCAATACCGCTCGGGGACGCGACCTGCAAAACGGCAAGGCAGCAAGACCCCGCCGAGCAAAGGACAGAAGATTCAGAGCAGGCCGGAGTTCTGGCTCAAACAACAACAACGTGTTCGGATATATTCCACGAGATCAGGAGATCCGATTATCGAAGTATCCAACGAATCGTAGCGTATGTCCTACGCTTCATCCAGAAAACCGTAGCGCGTCGAAACAATAGAAGGACAGCAAAGATCCAACTATCGCCGTTGTTCGACGAAAAGGCGCTATCGGACTCACAAGTTCCAAATGGATTGGAAGTGAAGCAAGCGCGCATAGCCATCGTGAAACAGCACCAGCTGGCTTGGATTAGCGCGAAGACAGTAGCAGCATTCCGTCACTTGAATCCGTACTTGGATCAACAAGGAATCTGGCGGTGTAAAGGCCGTCTGGGAAAGAGCCAGCTGAACGAGGAAGCGAAGTTCCCAATGCTGGTTCTACAACGAACATGGTTGTCCGGACTGATCATCAGGGAATGCCACAGAGAGCTACACGCCAGCATCAGTCACACCATGTGTCGCGTAAGGGAGCACTACTGGATACCCAAGTTAAGAGCGGAAGTGACGAGCATCATAAGGAGATGCGCAGAATGCCAGAAGATGAACAACTTGCCGTATAAGTATCCAGAGCAAGGAGATCTACCATCGAGGAGGGAAATGAGGGAGCAACGTCGTACGCTACAGGTCGCCATCGACGACATGGAAAGCTTTCTCAAAGCCGAGGAAAGCACAACAAGGAAGCAAGTCCCGTCAAGGGAATCAGCCGGTTCGTATGAGGAGCTGTTGCAGCAACTGAAGGACCTCAACGAACAGAAGGACGAGAGGGAAGCACTAGTAAAGCAGCTGCAAGAGAAGGTTCAGCAACTCGATACCCAGGTCGATCATCTGGTAAAAGAGAAGGAAGCGCGAGAGTTGCAGCTGCAAGGCAGAATCGACGAACTGGAAGACCACATCCAGCGGCTCGAGACCGAGAGGGAAGCTCGGGAACAGGAAGCAAGAGCGGTGGTAAGAGAACCCCCCGCAGACGACCAAGAGTACTGGGAAAGGATGGTAGAAGAAGTACAGGTCCCAGAGCAGCACGTCGAAGAGCTGCAGGACGTGAATGATCCGGAGGATCTCGAAATGAGATCAGAAGACGGAGACGATCCGGAAAGGGAGCGCGAAGCAGATGAAGAGGTTCAGCAACGTCGTCAACGCAGAAGGGAGTTCCTTAGGGAGCGATTGGCGGAACTTGAGGACAGAGCATGGCCCATTAAACAAGGCCTAAGAAGAATCCCTGACAGGAAGCACGAATGGATCTCGCAAGGTATCTGCGCGACCATGGAATGTATATTTTGTAGGGAAGCAGGCCTACATTATTCTGAGTCGTGTCCAGTTGTGCCAAATGGAGCTGCCCGATACAACATAGTAGTGAAGCGCGCAAGGTGTCCCCAGTGTATGGAGCATTGCGAAAGGAGAGGCTTCTGTGGTTATAAGGACAAGAAGTGCTTCTACTGCAAACGAGCTAAGCACACGATCTTCGAGCAGTATAAGCCCAATGACTCCGGGCATCATGCGGCTCTCTGCACCATACCGGACACAATGGAGGAAGCAAGAAGGGAGCTCAACCAACTGGAGCAAGATATACAGCAATGCCAGTGGGATCTGGCCCACCTCTAAGCATTAAGGTGGGCGGGAGTGTCGGCAAAGCCGACCTTTTTAACTATTCATTTGTCTTCTTTTCCCCTCATCATTTCGTGCGATCCCTTGGTCTTCATTCAGGAAGCGCATCGACGTTGACGGCATTGCCGTCTCCTTTGAGGCGCCCGCAGTGATCGCTAACGTGACCCATCGATAATCGTTTAGGTTGGTGCGATCGTGGCGGGAAGCGCGGGCGAGAGCGGGCAGCACGAGGCAGTGGACTGCCGCCGTCGGCCGTTGACCGGCCTTTTCTTCTTCTTCCTTTTATCTCCGCATTTGCCTCGAAGGGTCTCTGGGGTCGGGGCGTCGTGGACTAGTTAGGAAGCACTTGACTCTAGGGGCCGTTTAGTTGGGGAGCGCGGAGAGGACTCTATTGGAGAGTAGTGGGAAGCAAGATCGAAGTCAACTAGTGAGTCTGAAGGGAGCGAGAGTCTACAGGGGTAGGCACAAGGGAAGCAAGGGTCTAGTATAGAGAAGATATTCTTCTGATCGCATTATCGTCTATTTACCATCGGGAACAAGCACGTAAGAAGATCAAGCCACCATTTGTAGTGATTCTCACCATTTGTTACACTTACAGCGGGTCTCATTGTTGTCTGTTGTTTTCGTTCTTGTTGTGTTATATTATAATCGCAATAAAGGTTTAATTACCCAAGTTTGAGATATCTTTCGACTCGACGGTGGTGGCCGTTCGATATCTGTTGTCGTGTACCGCGTGGCGTCACTTTGGAAGTGATTGGGCGAGCCGACTATTTTTTCTAGTATTCACTGTCGGGCCGAAATTCCCGGCCTCCTAACTTCTACAGGCGTTGGCTGTTGCGCATATGCGGATGATGTAAAACTATACCACAGTGTGATTGATATGCAGTCGCATGATAAACTTCAAAAGGCTGTCGATGTCGCACTGCAATGGGCCAATGACTGGGATCTCCCACTGTCCAGCTCTAAAACCAAGTTCTTGCGCATTGGACCGTCAAGACTAGAACGCAGTTACGTTCTTGATAGGGCTTTGATCCATAAAGTTGATAGCGTGCAAGATCTGGGCTTCTTAGTAAACCAAAATCTTATGTTTGACAAGCATTGTGAAAGGATAGCTCTGAAAGCCTCTAGGTTGGTCTACAATCTCTTCAGAGCCTTGACAACAAAGGATTCCCGTATCCTAGTTCGTGCTTTTAAAACCTATGTCCGGCCATTGCTTGAATATGGAACAGCTGTCTTTAACCCACACAAGAGGAAACTAATAAAGAATATTGAATCAGTCCAGAATAGTTTTACTAGGAAAGTTATGATTCGTAGTCTTGGTTTCGCATATGATCAAATCCCCTCTTCTAAGGATCGTAATATCATTCTGGGCTTGGAGACCCTGGAATATAGAAGGAAGAAGTATGACCTTATATTGTTTCATAAAATCCTTTGTGGCAAGTGTGATCTGTCTTTATCTCCCCTTGGAGAGGAAAGGGATTCCACTACTCGCGGTAGTTCACGCAAATTAGTGCTTCCTAAAACCAAAACTAGATTTCGATACCATTTTTTTGCGCACCGTGCGGGTTCCGACTTTGTAAAGATGAGCAGGAAGGCATGTGTTCCTTATGATATCAAAGGTTTCGTTAAATTATTGGGCAGTTATTTGAATCCTTGAATTGTTGTGTTTTTGTGTTAGGCACAGTTTTTTTGCACTGTCGGGTTGTTAGTTTTCTTGCTTTTTTTCTTTTTTTTTGCTTTTCTGGTTCACATGGCTTGTTCATTTAATAAAGAAAGAAAGAATGGTATGTCTCTTTATTCGCGGCTGTAAAAATCTGAGAGAGCATCAGCAAGAAAATTTTGGCTATTATTGTCTGGATCTGTAAATCACCGACTGGTACTGTCCAACTGGGGACACTCGGGTGGACGTCGAAGCGACGTCGTAAAGCACGGCACACCTACTTGCAATTGATTTGAGATTGCCAGCTTCTCGAAGCTGCCGATCGATCGACTCAGTTTCGGGAAAATTTCGCACTATTGCGGAAATCTGTGATTTCGCGAATTCGTTACACTTTAATTGATGGAATTTTCATGTTGGACGTATAAGCTTACTAGAGCAGTGACCTATCTTCAAAATAGACAACTATCAGCCGAAAGTGCTTCAGTTCGCCAGAATAAGAGCGCTTCAAAGACGCTTGCGCGAACAGTTGTCGTTCTCACGTGAAGCTCAGGTGCGAACAGTGAAATTCTTTCCAGTCATATATAGGCTGCCGAGGTTTTTTAAACACATAGGCAGGTTTGTTGTCACTCAAATCCCAGTGCTTCTGCCCTGAGAGGAGAACGGAAGGTAGAAGCGCAGTGTGGGTGCTTCCGCCAACTCGATTGATACATTTGAATCTGTACGCACTATACACCGTGCACTCCAAGGCCTGCTGGACAGTACTAAAGCAATTCCTAAAGGGGCGGCTGGGAATGCACGATAAAATTCTCCAAACGGCTCGAAATGGTCTTCAAAGCAACACGTTTTCCACTAGGGGAAGTTAGAAGCCCAATGAATATGCTTTCACCCATACGATAGGTTCGACCCTATGAATGGTGCATAGCGCACACACGGAACATTCTTGGCATGACATAGCATTGGCTGCGTACGCCATGCTTGAGGTATTCCGAAAACATGTCCTGAGTAATAAGCTGCTCCAATCGTAAAGCCTGCTCCAGTTATTTTTTGGCCACTCACGGCGAAAACGTAGTCGAGTGGGAAAGCTATATCCAGGTTTGTGTAGCGTGCTTCCAAATCAAAGAATGCTTTTTGCGGAATGATTATCTTGTTCCTAGCTACGTCAGCAGTTCTTCCGGATGTTTTTAGAATGCACTGACTCTATTGCGTGTTTAGATGGCGGTTTTGATAGTCAAGTATATCACCTAGCCGACGGATTATATTATCAAATGCTGCGGATATCTGCGAATCCATTTGACTCACCTTTGGTTAGGTTGTGACCGACGGGTTTTGTTTCACAACCATTTGATCTTCTGTGTCGTCCACAGTGTTCATATTGCTGGAGATATTGCCCCTGGAAGATATCGAAAAAGCGGTGTTGTTGAATTCCAATACTATCTATAGTGGGCCTAATTGGTCGATCCGACTTTGGTCTAATGGCTTTGTTCCCTTCATGATTCATGGAAGAGGAGAACAATTAGGCTTTCTTTATAGAAGAGATTAGATGAAGATCATTACCAAGGTTTATCCTTGATAACAGCAATGAACATAAATGGCATGTAATGACAACACAATGTATCATTGGATGAGTGACGATTGACTAACAAGTTATCGACCTGGTCGTGGTATTTATGCGTCTCATTTCTGGGAGTACCCGCCCATTACTTGGGCAGTAAAGCCAACGGCTATATGTCATCTGCGGCCACGTCTCGCCTACGGGCACACAGCTCGCAACAGCGCCATCGGTGACGCTGTGTCAACAGCAATACATTGGTTAACATATACTACAGATTGCCTTTAATACAAATAAGAATCTCGGTCTTAAATACGCTTTTCTCTATCGCACTAGGGGCCTATTTTCATTTCTTTGACGCCAACAGAAACACGGTATTGCGCCACCTACCAGTGCATATTTACATGTGCTGAAAAAGATCAGGAGCACGATGCCTGTTGCTGAGCAATTGCTGGCAGCATTCCCAGGTGATGGCGAATGGAAGGGCCTAGAAGACAAAGTGGAATTCATAATTGTGTCCGGAGTCCAGAAAGATATGACAGACCTTGCTTCTCCTCAGCCTCCCCGCCACCTGAGCCTCGCTCACTTCCAAATGGCTTCGCAGAAAGAAAAGGATCATGTGATTCTCTATTCGACGATAGTTCCGCCCTTTCTCAAGAAAGCATCCGAATAGAGTGACGATGCCATGACACTCGCTCCTGTGAACGATGTTTAAAGTGCGCTTTGCTTACGAATTGCAGCTAGTGGGGCCCGAGCGAATCTACGCCACTACATACATGATATGACAGTCCAACCAAATCATCGCTGGAGGTTCCTGGATTTGCACTCGTGGTCAGTGAGTCCCACGAGCGCGAAGCCTTATAATGATATCGAATGGAAAGCGCTGGCGGTGACGAGACAAAAATGACCAGAAGTGTAGGAAACCTCCTGCTGGTCAGTGGCCCGAGAGGAGAGCAGGTTTGGAAAAAGAACAGCAGAAAATCCCAGGACATGTTTGAGCGCGCTACGACCGTGAAAGGAAACGTCGTGTCCCTGTTCTCTACAGTGCCGTCGATGACAGAGTCATTCGTCTGCCTCGGCGGAAGTAATCGTTCGTCAGAAGTGTCCACGTACTCAGCGCGGTCAACGCAGGCATATTTTAAGGTTCCCAGGACTGCCTAGCGCTACACGTTCGAGGATGGGCAGCTAAGTGAACCCGTGCCATGGAAAGCTGCTTACAAGTGCAAACTCCGCGTTCTACACGACCTTATCGAAAACCGAGGGCGATCTCACGCAGCACACGCTAACGCTGCGTAAGAATGAGGACGAGAATCGGGAAATCGCGCCTGCGGAGGCTTCAGAGGACGCTTTAGTGGGCGAGGTACCTTCAGCTCTCGCTTCAGGGGTCGTTGCCCGCAATAATGAATCTCACCCAAATTGGTGCTCTGGGTTTCTGTATGCCATATCTCGTAAGCAAGGTCTCTTTGAAGCCACTCCAAGCTATTTGTGTGTTGTAATTTTGATGTTATATGTTGTATTGCAATCTTGTTTTAATTTTTTCAAAGGTGCTATTTGACAATGTCATGAATTCTTTCTTTTTCTCTGATATGAAGGTGTATCCCTCTTCTTCATTTGTTGAAACGTAACAAAGGTAGTTATCAGCATAAGCTCGAACTGCATGTTCAGTCGACGAGGACGCCTCTTCCAGGAGGGAGGAGATGTAGGGAGTTGCCAGGGACGCACAGTATAGGTTAGAGCACATTTAATACGCCTCCTCGAGTGTTCACTTGTATTCGATTGGAATATCCACTATTGATTGCTTTGGTGGGAAACGGAATATATTTAAATACCCAGGTCCATGCCACCGGACTCTCCTCTTCGCGTCTCCGCAGGCTCGCCGTCGTCTCTGCTGTTATTTCCTGCTACTAATGAACAGACTCCGCCGCCGTGGAGGAACAGGGGTCAAGCAGAGGGTGGCCGACGGCACAGATGAGCCATTTCGGAGAAAGTGACTGAGTAGCATTTTTGAATTTGAGCTATAGTAAAACTTTGTGTAGATGGAAATGTTCCTTTGAATCTTCGTTTTGCCGACGACATCGTTATCCTCTTGGCGACTACCGCTAAAGCGGAGACGATGTGAAAAAAACTCAGCGAAGCAGGGATGAGAATCGAATAACGAATAAACCGGAAGAAGACATAGTTCATGAAAAACGCATAGCAGAAGGCCAGATCCACATTGATGGCTGTCCTTTGACGGAAACAACATCATACGTCTACCTGGACCAACTACGCAGCCTTCCTCCCTCTTAATAGTTCTTCCTTCATATCGTTGTCCATCAACATGGACAACGATATGAAGGAAGAACTATTAAGAGGGAGGAAGGCTGCGTAGTTGGCCGGCCTATGGGTCTCTCAAAGAGGCCATCGATCAACTGGCCGATTTCGATCTACGTGCCCACTTGTTCGATTTAGCTGTCCTCCCAGCGCTCTGCTACGCCCTCGAAGCGTCCACGGCTGACACTGCGTCCACGTCAACGTCTTGCGCACTACTCACAGAGCGCTCGAAAGATGTCTTTTCAAGTTCAGCCGGTTATCACAACATTGAGCTGGCCTTCCGACTTACGCACGATGTCACGACTAAGAGACATGGCAGAATACAAATCGAAGGTGAAGCCGCGATAAGCCTGTCATATCATGCGAAGTACGGACGACCGCTAGAAGAAGAACAGCGGAGTGGATCCTAGGAGGGTGCAAGCGTCCTCGAGGAAGACCTTCAAGGGGATGGTCAGATATTTTCGTCGAAAAAAAATCGAAATTAGCGTTCGTTGCCAACTTTTAATTTCAGGATCGGCTGACGGTCGTAGTCGTTGTCCAGATCAAGCTGTAGGAACATAATGGATGACGATTTCGAGTGAAAGAAACGAATGGCGACTGCGTTGGAGCTCGCCCGACCAGTGAGGACGAGCCATCTAAGTATCTAAGTAAGTAAGAAGAGCCTTCCGTTTTTGGCAACGACATTATTGGGTGGTCGGTTAATTTTTAACCTTACAATTAGTTTCAAGCGTAAAACAAAACCTAACCACCTCATCATATGAAATGTTTATCTCTATTTTCCACTATCCTTCCTCTCCTAAAGTTGCAGACCCCTCCATGAAGTTGCATGTTTTGAATAGAATCAAGGGATTTCTGTACTGGGCGCTTTGTTAACCAGAGGAGGTGACAGATTGCGGGTACGAACTGTAGCGGTACGTGTCATATGATTGAGTTTACAGCATGAGAACAGAACAATTCGTGTCACTCCGACGGGTGCATGTGTGTACTCATTCGAATTTTGGAATGTGCTTCTTTCCTCGCGTTTTTTATCCATTGCATTTTTAAGAAACATCACAAGGGTGCATGGAAGCACGGACGGATGGGACGCCGACCTCCTCTGCACCCGATTCCAAGCCTTTGGTTCGGATTTCCCGCCCAGTGCTACGACGCCTTCCAACGTTTTAGTTTCAGTGAAGTGGTGCAAGATATGTCTGGGAAGGATAGTACGCTGTCATATCTCCACCGCTAGACACTGTATAGGCCAAATACGAAATCAAATTGACATCCCGTAGCTGTAGAATCCATGACATCTCGTAGTTGTAAAATGTTCAGAATAAGCGAACATCGAAAAGGGGATTGCTTAACACCGTCCTTTATCATTTTATCCTTTGTGAAGGAAATCAGCTATTGGTGATTAAAGTTTGTAGAAACCGTCTAACCTGGAACCTGAAGTTCAAATATCAGCCTCTGTGGCGCTGAAGACCGTTGAGGCCTAAGCCTTACTCATCCAGTCCTGCAAAACATCTGGAAATTCTCCTATATAAAGTTCCTTACGTATTAGGTTGGTGCATAAGTTCGCATGAAATATTTATTATCACAACATACGAACAACAATATCAAATCATTTGAGGTAACCACCCTTTACATCAGTTGTCTTTCGCCAACGTGCTGACAAGTCATGGGTGCCTTTTCTCCAAAACGTGGCCGATTGTGATTCGAAAAATGTGAGCAGTGCCTCCTTGACATCCTCTCGGTTCTTAAATTGCTGGCCGTTCAAATAGCGTTGAAGGCTTGAAAGCAAATGATAATCAGAAGGAGCGATATCTGGTGAGTAAGGTGGATGTGGAAGAACGGTCCATCCGTAGTCCGCCAACTCAGCCGCCGTCGCTCTAGCAATATGCGGTCTAGCGTTGTCGTGTTGAAAATACACTTTCACTTGCTCTCCTCGTGTGGTTTGAAGGTGGGCCCTCAACTGCCTCAGTTGGTTGACGTAAACCTCTGCCTTCACTGTTATCCCTTCGTCCAGCAGCTCCCAGTATGCTATGCCAAGAACGCTCCATCAAATTCATAGCATCACCTTTTTCACGTGAAGGTCGGGTTTCGGAACGTCCTCTGCCTCTCCAGTTGCGTCAACACTGTGCACGCCGGTGATAATTAGAGTAGAGTATCCACTTTTCATCACCGGTGACAAGGTTGTCCAGCCATCCGTGGGTACGTCTGAGGGTAAAGGCCGCCACAGACTTCTGCGGCGCCGCTGGAGGCGAGCTCTGCGTCCCTGCCTTATGGTTAAGCATAGGGCAGCGGCGCCGCCGAGCGGCGCCACAGAAGTCTGTGACGGCCTTAAGGAGAGACAGAGCGACATCGGCTCTGCGACCCAAGTCGTGAGGTACCCAGCGACCCAATTTTTGCACCTTGCCAAACGACTTCAATCCTCGAACGACTGTTGAGTGACTAACACCAAGAGTGCTTGATAGTTCGCGAGTGGTTTGGTATGGGCCCGCTTCCTCTACTTCGGAGGCCATCCAAATCCGGTGTCATCGGGCGCCCTTCTCGTTCATTATCTTCAACGGAGAATTCACCAACTGCAAACTTCGAGAACCACTGGTACACAGTGCTTCGAGCAGGATCGCTCTCGTTGTAAACATCCTTCAGGCGATGGCACGATTCGTTGGCATTGAGGCAAGATTGATGCAGGAAGAACATGACGTGCCGAATATGTGTCAGTTGGGATGAATTGCTTAGCAATAATAGCTGACGTTAACAACGCAGATGTAAATGTTAGGAACATAGATACATGTGAGAAATTTTGCGGGAAAATGCGCTTTCAATTCAGGAGGGATCAAATGTCCGAGAATTTATGCACAAACCTAATAGCTAATCACTTTGCACTATATATTATCGCGTCCTCGGCTCCTACACTAGAAAGCACCCTTGCGCTAGGTCTCTAGTTTGCATTGTTTATGGTATAAAACAAATATACACAAGGCTATACAATTCCTCGAATAGAAACAGACATAACATATGTTATGATGAGCGTACGAGAAATTGCGCGCCGAATAGGCACTGATATCATCCGTGATCGCTGAAAGAACGTTTCCTTATACGCCTAGGAGAGTTCATTCGATCATAAATATCGGCAGTAGGTACATACAGACACGTTCAGTATCGGTCATATGATTATGATGAATAGTTAGACGAGCACTTATCGAGAACAGATCGCGTGCGCTCCATTTTCACTTGGTGAAGAGCGCAGCAGAGGCCTGCCGTCACAGTAGCGCTCGTCAGTTATCGTAGCGAAGTCAGCTCTATAATCATCGACGGAAGCCAACATTGCCACAGGTAGCCATGCAGTCCATCATCGAGACGAAGTTGTTCAGGTTGCCACCGCAACCCGTGTAGTCGAACGGAATGCACTGACTCTGAAAAGACATTTGTCACATAATATTTCAAGAATCCAAAGCATAAACTTCGTAGACGACTACTATCTCGTAATTCGTAAGCTTGATGAAGCCAACAACCGGCCTTTGCGCGGAATTTATCGAACGACATTTCTATTCAATCCTTTTATACGGCTTCACAAACAGAAATATTTAAGTTAGAAAGCAAACTAAGGCAGGCAATGAATGATATGAAGAGAAATTCGCGCTAATCGTATCACAGGATGCATCACACCATAGTTTACTTCCAGTGATTCAATCACGAAACAACAACAACAAGACTTGACGAATTTTTCATCTTCTATTCATCGTTTTCTTCTTTTTCTATTTGCCTCTTTTCTGAGTGGTATAATCGAGACCATATGCGTATAGCCCTCATACAAAGAATTTCCTTGTTCTACGACAGACAATCAGCATCCTGTTCCACCTGCAGGTGTTCTATACAATCGCTTTCCCAGAGTCCAATGAGTAATTGGCATGGGTGTGAACGGAATATAAAACTGATTACGAGCTACGCACTAGCCTTACTTACCGTCTGCCTGTTGAACGCGTACCGCGTTTGTCGACCTCCACAAGCGCCTCGATCGATCGACAACAAGCACAATTCCTCTGCAATGAGGGGGCAATTTGGATCTGTCGAACAGACAACGGCTCTAATCACTTGGTCGGCGATGTTAACGAAACAGAGTTGGTTAGTCCACCCAAAGCAGTGTGAGACTAGAACGAGACGGCGGGGTGCGCTAAGCAAAAGCCATGCATGACGAAAGACGTTGACGTGGCTGCACTGGTTGGAGATCTATCCCGTTGATGTGGCTCTCCGACTAGACAGCGGTGAGAAGCGGGTGCAGCGCATTGCTTTCGGATCATTTGACTAGAATCCTAGCCGTGGCAGCGGCAGCTATTATAGTTCTTTGGTAACGAACGCCTTCTGGCGTACTTAGTGGACAAGCTAGACCCGAAAGCAACGCTCAAATGAACTTACCTATTTGAAGTGAAGAGATCAGTAGGACAGCCTCGTTGGTAAAAATCCTTTATATTAGCCGTAGAAGACAGCACCGGCAGAACAACACTCGTGACAAAGGTGCAACGGTTAGCGATTAAACACTGAGCGAACGCTTGAGCTAGAACTGGGGTGAGCAAATTGGAGGGAGGCTCGTCATGAAACGCCGAAGGCGAAGGTTCAGGGTACGCGAGAAGATGCTCCCAATATGGGATACAGTATCGGTTACAACCGAGTTTCAGAGCTCGAAGTCAATCAGAAAAATCCTTTGCCACAACAGATCTCTGTGCAGTGCTCAAGGCTGCTGAAGCTGTTCAGGTTGCCCTGGCAGCCACTGTACCTGAAATGATATGGAATTTTAATGGAACTCTGATTTTTTGCAGGATGTTTAGTTTCGATATTCCTATTAAACGCTAATTAGTTATAAAAAGGACATTAGAGTGCTACCTAGTGCAAAAAGTTGATAGAATGAAAACTAAGTGGAACATTTCAAATTTGGAACGTGCGACTGGGTTTCCCATTTTCAACTCTGAGCACCGTAGCTCTTGTAGAAACATCTCTTGAAGCTTTGCACAAAGATTGAGTGACTTCTACCACCCCACGATATCCTGGAAGCCGCCAAGACGAACTCGATTTCTCTAACGACTTCTTCCCATATGAACGGAAAACGAAGAACAGGAAGATGTCTCGTCCAACCTTGTTCCGTGTTCCAGCAACGTTGTGATGTCTACAGAAGGGAACCGAAATTTAAGGAAGCAAGCTCGGTGAAGAGCGCCCTCTGTGTGCTGTGCAAGGGCTACTACTCCATGTAATATAAAACTCTAGCAACTCGTTCAAATTCTAGTAGAAAGATAATACTTCTCTTTTCTCAGAAACTTTATATAGAAATGACCTTAATGGAACCAATGTCTAGAGGGATGAATAGTTTGCTGTACGTACACAGTGAGCAATATTGACCAAATGAATTTAATTGGTGGTATACATAGAACTAAATCATGGGCTAACTCGGCTAGCTGATTTATTTCGGAGGTAGGTGTGCCTTCCTTCCTTGAGGTCAATCCTAGAGTTGTCATGTTTTTCGCTAGTTGATTTTGTCGTTTTATTATTGGATTAAACATAAGACTTATTTGCTCCTGGAGTATACAAACCAGTTTCTTATTGATGTAAATGGTTTGTTTGCTGCCTAGAAACTAAATTTTTCTTTGAAGTAGGTAACAGTATTTCAGTAGTTGTTACAAAACGACCTTATTTTTGCAACCCTCGAGTAACAGTGACAATTCATCATCTCTAAGCTGGACAAACGCTGAAGAAAAAGATGAAGGAGAAGTTATTGGCTTAATTAAATTGGAAATAGTAATAATAATGCGAGAAATGAGATGCTGAGTAAGCATTCAGGTCCTCTCTGTGGCGGTCGAGAATTAGGCGAAGCGATCGAGGAGAGCGGAACATTGGGACGACGATGAGCGGCTGTGCGTCTCGGCAGGAGACTTTCCTTTTTAGGTTCTTGCCTGTGTTGATTAGCTTGTTCTGTGCACGCTACTGTTACTCGTAGCAGCGAGTGGTATAGGTTCACTGACCGGCACACTATGGACCCAGCATGCTACCACCACGCGCCCACTCAGATGGCACTGCGATTGCCGTTTGAAGCTCCCATGTTAGAGATCTGGGCCCTTTCAAGTTGGACGGTCTGCGCAAATGAGAAATGAACCAAGACGTCTTCCACTCTATAGTTGAGATCGCCCAGCTGTTGACCAATATTGTCATCAACTTTATTGTGGAAGCCTCGGCGCCGCCGCCTTCTTCAGAGTCTGGAAAAGCCGGAGACACTATTGGAACTGAATAGGCTTCGGTCCTTGGGACTACCCGATTTACGTAGCCCGATATCACAAGATATTGCTGTTACTAGGTCTGCGATACCACGTGGTTTTGAATGACCACTTTGACAGACTAACCTGTACCACGAGGACCTAGAAAGAGACCAGTTATTGCACGTTGTCTCCCAAAAAAGGTGTATATGCTTGCATTGCTAGTTTAGCAGTGGAAAGCATGCATCCATATCATCTTGAATTAAGCAAACAAAGCAGTCGCCCATGTGCCGAGTGTAGAAAATTATACTGCGCCATAAGACGAGAGTTTCCTCCCTATGGTTAGACAAGAATGTCGCTACTAGGTATAATACTAAGCGCTGGCCAATCACTAGGCTTATAATGAGCTTCTAAATAGCATCCCTTGATCACTTGAAAACATAGCCCAAGAGAAACTCGTAGAACTTTTTTAGCTGTAAGATGGTGATTCATGCAGGTTTCGGTGCACCGCTTCACGAGATCGCTATTTCAACAATGCAGATTATGCCTGGATTCATTAAACGCTAATCATGGAGCCTCCTCTTTTACCCACTCTTAAGTTGCTAAACACATATAGTTACTATCCAGCCACCGCTCACACTATCTCGAAATTCTTCTGTCAGCGGAAATGTCTAGTACGAGGTTAAATTCACACCCAGTGCACCGCCACGAAAAACGTTACTTAAGAAGTATGAAACTTCAACACCTTGGCTAAGCACTTGAAGAATTTGCCGACTCATCAATTCATTTGCTTCTGATTTACAACAAAATTAGGAAAGAGTGCGCACCGGAACTGCCTGCATACTCCTGCGTGTCGGTCGTAACCGTAGCGAGTTTGGTTGCCACTGCATGGTCCGGATTCATGTTCCAAAATGCAGAATTGAGCTAAACAGGAAGACATTTGAGAACTTATAGAATGTTGTCACATAGGGATTATGTAGTAGAGGACGTGGAAGAACTGGTGAAGGTCCTGTTAACGATTACTGGCAGCTTATACTTAACCCAGTTTTGAGTTTTTTCTTAGTGGAAAACTGCGTCATTCTTGTCATACATTTTGAGTGCTGGTTCCAGAAGTCGCTCAATGAATTTAAGGTGGAGTTCAATACAAGGCTAAGAGTGCTGCTGTGGACGGGAGAGCTATCAACCAGTTCTTTTAGTGGATGTCTCTCTCGAATTAAATCACAATCATATTCCAATGCTCAAGAAAACGTACTCAGTGCAAAAACCAGCCACAATTAGACGACTAAAGCTTGGAATTCTTGGATTAGAAGCGAATAGAAGCGATTCCTATTTTTTCTCAATTGACTCCTACCTTCGCTCCATGCATGTTTATCGTATAGGCCCTGCCTGCATTATGTTTTTCAATGGCTGTTTTCCCGAAAAAGTGTGGCTATCGGGGTTTGTACTTCGGTCGTACAGATTACCAAAATATATAAAAGATATCTTTCAATTAAAAAAAAATTGTTGGATGAAAATACATATGTACAATCTCAAAAAATAATTTTGAATAAAGATGTGTCCATCGAGCGACTTTACAAAACTGCAATTCTATCGGTTGTTGGATAAGAAGTGTTCTTCTTTTTAGTGTTATATAAACACCCAAAGTGTGAGGCAACAGGTACTGATTCACGCCCGATTCCTTTTTAGTAAAACTAGATGGACCTATTGAAATAAGACTCCGTCCAAAATTTATAGGAAAAGAGGTCGAGAAGACACCTTACCTGGGTCCGGACAGCATACGCTTCTAGAGTCACGCTTGCTGACGTGACAGACGTGGTTCGTGGGACACGAAGTGTCGATGCCGCACGCCGTCATCATTCCGCTGACCATGTGCGGCTTGCCATGAGGGCAGTAACCTTGGTAGCCTAGAAGAACAAACGACTGTCTTCTACCTTCTCCTTTCCTTGCAAAGTTTCCCATTAAAGCGATAGACGTGGTGAGGAACTGCAGTATAGATAAAAGTATAAATGTACGACGGATTGGACGTGTCTTGCAAGCGTATCTACAGAGTGTGTGCGTAGCATTTAATTGTCTTCTGTGCCAATCAGGTTTGTTATAAAATTATTTATTAGTACGGCCCACGTTTCGACTAACTCGCCTTCTTCAAGGCCAGAAAGAAGCTCGAAGAGCATCGCATATACTGATATGTGCATTTTTGCCCTCCGGCACACTGAAGTAGAATTGACCGCCTCAGTGTTTCTCACTAGCTCCATGGTGGCCAGTTGAACCTGTCTTCCTGCGCTGGTTAGTTAGCTCACTAGATTTGTGTTCTCCATCTGACTTTCGTTGCACTGGTTGATACTGAGCAAGGGGAAGGGGAACACGATGTTTCTGACCCAAGTGGTTTCGCGGATGAAGAAATTTCGAGCATCTTTCAGGCTTGAAGAAGGCGATTTAGTCGAAACGTGACAACAATAAATAATTTTATAACAAACCTGACTGTCACAGAAGAAACACAAATGATAAGAAAATGCCCGTTTTCAAGAACGTCGAATTTGGAGTCTATGTGTGTAGCATTTTCACTTCAAAATGGGCACTTTTCCAATCAGATTGGATACAGTTCTAAGCGTGTTTTGGAAAGCAAACTAAGCACTTTCGAAATCAAAGCCAGCGTCCCACGGATTGAAGTAGAGGAGAGAGTAAAATATTTTTGGCCCAACGAAAATTGGTATGACTTTCTTGGAAAGTTTTAGCTCATCTGCCCCAAAAAGAGAATACGCTGCCTGAAATTTTATAAACTCTTTACTTGTAGAGGCATATAAATGTTTTAAAGTGAGCATTTTTTATTATTACTATTACTATTTTTTATTATTACAATTTCTTACTTTACTAAAAGAAAAGGTCGCTTCACGCATTCGTCTAGTTCATTGCAAGATTGATCTGGTCGTTCCCTTTGTTCACATTATTGCTCACTTTAAACATAAAGGCATGTAGGTCCTCTAAAATTGCTTTTGTGCGCAGTTGGCAAGAATGTAATTCCATTTTTTCCAAATTTCCAAATATTTGCTATAAACCAAGGAAAATCGGCGACACACAGCAACAGCACATGGCGCAATCTCTTCTTTCAGCATAAAAATTGCTGCCTTCCTATACTTTCAAATTTATTTTCCATAGGAAAACAAGAAATTTATAAAAATTTTAATAGTGTGTTCAGTTTTTGGGGCAGGAGAATTAAAAATGTAAAAGTAAGTCTTACTAAGTTTTCAATGGGAAAATTTAATCTAATATTCTCGAGGAGCCTCTAGTTTAACTTGGAAGCAGGACCTGATTTCTAAGGTGTCAAGTTGCTTAGAAGGGTGTCCAATTTGAATTAAAAACTATCCAAACTGTCGTCAAAATGGTACATATGTTCCGGAGTAAGGGCCTCCGACAAGCATTGTGGTAGATTCTAAAATGGTTGTCATTCGTATTTGAATTATCGGGTTAAAATGCTGGGAAATTTTTGTTACTCAAAACCTTTCCACTACCCTAAAATTTTCTGAGTGCATAACTCTAATCAGTAGGAATTGCTTTTCAGAAAGCTAGCATCGGTTCTAGAATTTGCAGAAGGATAATATATAACGGTGAAGCGTCTGCGAGCTCCTTGGATTTATGATGTACCGAAGATGAGAACTCGCTATGTGGTGTAAAACGGATGGTAACTGTTGGCAATAAAGGAGAAGGGAAACAACCACACATGAACCTTCATTTAAAGCAGGTGACGGTGCGCACCTGGACAAGCTATCTGGCAGTTCGCCTTGGTGGCGAAGTTGTTCTCGTTGCCGCCAATTCCAGTGTAGTTAAACGGCAAACAACGGTCCTCGAGAGGATCGTAGTGGAAACGCGGCAGCAAAGAGTCCCCAACGCCCAGCATCAGCTGCTGATCACAAGGCGAATCTAAATTCTGGACACTTCATCACTGAAATGATACCGGTATTCAGGTCAGAAGGCGTCGGTTGCGATCCAACACTGGAAATACTGTATTTCGCGAATACGCTCTAACTAGTGTAATTCCATGCGACTAAGGGAAGATGTAGCATACATTCAAGACCTTATGTTTGCATTCCAGGAAAGCCAAATTGCAAGCTTATAGCAAGCTTCCTCTGAACATAGCTCCGAATTCTTATTCTGCTTTTGACCAGTTGATAGAGCAAGATGTACCTTTCTTCTCGCAACACACAGTCGATCTGATGTCCTTGCCAAGATGGCAGTAGTAATCGTCGGGACATGGCTGATTGTGGCACTGAACTACTCGACCGCTCGGCGAAGTAAGAGGAAGCTCACCTCCGAAGCAGACGTTGGTGACTGTAATTTGAAACTAGTGACAATGAGTCATCAGATTGAACGTATAGCTAGCCCTCTCAAAGGCAGCTCCTACGAACTTACTTGGCATGCACTTCTCCTGGCACAGCTTCTTTGTGAGGAAGTTGTTTTCGTTTCCTCGTCGGCCTTTATAAGTGAAGGGATAGCAGTCGCCTTCTACAGGATTGTAGTAGAATCGATTCAGCGAATCTTCGCCTTCACCTTCACTCCACGATGAGTCGCATGGGTCTTCTGAAGGTATATGTTCCCTTAACAGCAAGACTAGAGGAGAACTGCATTGGAAGAACTGACGATTTATTTGCGGACAGCAGTAGCTGGAATTCTTCGTCGCTGGATCTCCTGGCAGGCAGAATGACCCTGTTGGACACGGATCGGGTATCATCGGGTTGCAGGTCTGCGGAGCTCCTCGCTCATCGCGGAACACCTCACCCAGACAGGGGTTCACGAATACTGAAACCTCTACCTAGTCGGCGCGATCGGGGTGAGAGGTTAGCCGACCGTCCCGAAGATCGCGGAATGCACAGTGGAGAGGAAGCGAAGCATGCAGGAAGAGTTAGGGAAACGAACATACGCCGACCAATGATTCACCACCTGTCGCTAAAGAATCGCTGAGACACTGTCGTGGTCTCGAACTTACCTGGACAGGTCCTCTCACACTCGGACTGTGTTTCGAAGTTATTCTGGTTGCCTCGCTTTCCGTTGTATTGGAATGGTAGGCATTGCTGAAAGGCAGAACAAATGAGTGGACATATATAGGTCCTTCCATTCACTTCACTGAAAAAGCGCAGATACCTGAAGACCTTTTACTCTAAAATTTGCTGCGGTGGACTTTTTGAGAGAATGCTTAGTGAATTTTTGCCCGAGTTACAGCCTTTTTGGATCATAAACCATTCTCGTGTTCATCACTGTTCACCACGTATCAAACGGGCAGAAGAATCTGGAGTCTTCTAATCTTTCAGCATTATGAAAAGCAATCAACGTCGGACAATGGGAATCGAATGGACAATGCTAGAGGCGATACGATTGGCATAAGAAATGCTTTTGGTGTTCCGAGCTTCGGCGATGTTCATACTGTCGTTTGTGCTGAGCCGGGATAAAATTAGGTGGGCCGGTTCTACAAATATATGCGATTTGCTGACACCCGCATAACGGAGAGCCGTAGTCGTCAGGACACTGCCGGATGTCAAGAAACATCAAAACTTGCACCAAAGCATCAATCGATTTCACACTGAATTCTACGGTCAAGGGGTTGAAAATAATACAGCAGGTTCAGTGTTCACCAAGGTATTATCCATTAAACTGTAGTGTTTCG
This sequence comes from Heligmosomoides polygyrus polygyrus, assembly GCA_947396885.1. Lineage (NCBI taxonomy): Eukaryota > Metazoa > Nematoda > Chromadorea > Rhabditida > Heligmosomidae > Heligmosomoides > Heligmosomoides polygyrus. The sequence goes on along the minus strand of OX377204.1, from coordinate 33,929,801 downwards.
CAGCATCGCTTCCATTACCGTTCCTTTCCTTCCTTTGTTTTTGGTATGCAAAAGGAGGCCAAAATTTCGAAGTAGTGATGTTATCCAAGGACCGTCGCAGATGATGCAGCAAGAGGGCCACATTCGTATGTAGGGATCAAGTCAATTCTTCGTGAAAGAACTCACTTAATTACTACGAACCTACGTCTGGCGGTAATCTGACAAGATTACCGCCAGAAAAGCATTGAGGGTATTCCATTCCATCAGATAAGTCCCAGACTTGACTGCGAAGGATGTGTCCATCTTCTGACTTTAACAGTCTCAGTATCTAGTTCAATGCATTGGTCATACTTTCCGAAGGAGACGGTTCAGCGCATCCCAAGGGATCAGCAGCGAGCTTTAGTTCCTAGTAGATAGAAGAATATCAGCTGCAAAATTTAAAACCGAAATATGAGAGCAATCTCAAAGCGTCGGTCAGAGTTGGTAATATCACTATCGTTACAAATTTACGGACAACTACTCTTAATCTTCTCACGAACACACCCTGTCATCCGGATTGTAGTACCACCTCGACAAACCAGCGTTGCCAGTTCCGGGTGCTAGCGGAACAGAACAGGCGTTTGTGGCTGAAATATTGTAAAACGAGGCAGTTATTTCAGAATTTCTTAACAGCAACCAAATCTTCAATGAAACATACCACCAGGGCAGCACACAGTGGTCTCCGGTGTAGCACCAAGGTGACACCAGAAATTGACTGGGCAGGTGTCCTTGTTGGTAGATGAGCAGAAAAGAACCTGGAGTAGTTGAGGTGATTCCTCTAACAATATTTAAAAAATGACCTCGTTTTACAAGCACTTCTGCTCGCTGACGATTCCACTGTATTCTGAGCATCAGAAATAGTTCTGGTCTGACAAAATTCACCTGTCCAGCTGCTGTGGTAGCTGGCTGACCAATGCAAGGGTTATCCAGGGGTTGGCATGAAAGCTGACAGGCTCTCTGAAAAAATCTCTAGATGAGGCGCCTTTGGTCTCCAAAATGCGAGGCTGTTTCCCTAACAACTCCGCCATCTCCAAGTAACCAACTTCACATATCCTGTAAAGGCACCCGTAGCTTACCAGTGTGATGAAATTATTCTGATTTCCTTTCAGACCATTGTAGACAAATGGTCGGCAGGTTTTCGATGACTGGTCGAAGTAGTATCGCTCCAAATTGTAGTTGCCTTCTCCCGTGGACATTGGCAGATTGCAGATGTTAGTGGAGGCTAAAGGTGATGGATTCCTGTCTGGCTTCAAACAATCACGAGGGTGGAGAATGATGGAAAAGCAATCACGGACTGCAATCGTTTCTGCGACAAAGATCTCTTCAGGGAAAAACACTTTGAAATGCATTATTTAATAAGTCATATGATTAACCAAGTAATCAACACCGTCTATTAGCTCTAGTATAAGAACACCATCTATCCATCCAGGATGTGAGGTAATCCACTATGGGCAGATCACTTCTATCAAGAAACGTCACGACAAAGTACGGCTGCTTTAAAACTTTCATCTTCACGTATATTAACGAGTTTTGTGAATTTCACGCTGCGTGTTGTCCTAAGGAACCTAACGAAACCACTATAGCGCAGATTCGTTCACTTTTTTTGACAGCTAACATAATTCACGTCACAAGCCTTCCACAATTTTCGGAACACGTGGTGATTGTTCCAGAATTCTTAGACGGAAAGCTTGAACAGATGGATTTCAGAACCCTTCCACGAAATGAATTATCTCTCAGTGGAATAATTTACCGCCATCTGGAGTGCATTCTAATTTTGTGTGTTCAATAACCGACAAGGTTACGAAAATAGTGAATGCAAAGGGAGGCTACTGAAAAGTTCACATGGCGTGGTCACGTGGTGAGGATCAGCATTATTTCTTTGTTTACGCCTTCTACGCTTCAATGTTTTTTCAAACTGCACCCTGGTTTCATCGCAGATCTCTGTTGTGTATTTGCCTGTTCTATGCCATATATGGCATTCGCTTCTCTTTAACTAAACCAGCTTGAATGGCTATACTTATTTTGTCACTCTTCCCCCACCCCTACATCCTAGTGACTGCGACACCTAGACTGGGCCAAGGCAGAGTTGGCGGGCCTACTAAGCTGGTATCGAGCCCGAAAAACGACCTGAAGGATTTTCGTTGTTGGCGGCCACCCCCAAACTGTGTCGGAACATCCTCTATTTCGATGATACGCACCCATTTTTATTAATTGTTTTTTCCTCTAAATCGATTTGTTGTGTCTGCACCGTTTGTCCGATTTCTTTAGTGACCAATAATAAACATAATTGCAGACATAAACGTAAAACTGAGACTCACCGCCAGGACAACACACGGTAGTGCTCATGTCTGCACCGATATGACACCAATAGCTGGCCGGACAAGTGTTTAGATTGGCAGAAATGGAGCATGTCTGCGGACGACCATCGACTCCAGCGAATGGTCGCCCCTCGAAGCACGGATTCGGCCCGCAGCGCTCCTCACAAGACTAAAATACATCAGAGTAATAACGTTTGTACTGGAGAAGCGCTAGAATATCGTTAGATAGCCTGAAGACGTGTGCAGGTAACCTCTCTGGTGAGGAAGTTATTCTGATTTCCGCGAAGTCCAGCATAGGTGAAAGGTTGACATGAGCCGGCCTGCTGGTTGTAGTACCAGCGATCCATGAACTGGTTTCCAGTACCACGGTTGAGAGGGAGCGAACACGGATCGCCCTCTGAAAAGGTCATTCGGCTACTGATGCTTCTGAAAATTCACCCTACGAAAATCCTACCGCTTGGACAGCAGAGAGTTGTGTCTGGGGTGGCACCAATGTGGCACCAGGAGCTTGCGCCGCAGGTGTCTGGGCCAGAAGCAGCACACATCTGTGGCGGCAGAGGAATCGGCTGATTGCAAGGATTTGTGAAGACTGAAAAAGAGCTTTCACCAAGGAGCATGTCTAGGAGTCGAAGTGGAAAGTAGCAGAAGCCGAGAGTAGTTGAGCCGAAAGAAGTGTTCACTGCACATCCCTATACCCAAAAAACCTGAAGCTAAGGAGTGATGGTTTTTAGAGCATTTATGCCCAGTAGGTTACATAGGAGCGGGGGGAGAGTTAGCAAATCAAAAAATATCCGATTCAGCTTTGATTCCTTGCTGAAATTCCGAGATTTCACCAGCTGGGGAAGGCATAAAGCCCTGTCAGTGCTTTGATCTCAAAAGGGCTGCGAAGGGACCTAGCTACTAATCCAAGTTCAACTTTGAAGAAAAAAATTTGGTCGTACAACTATTTGGTGCTGGAGTCCGTTCGACATTCATCACCTTTAAGGCAGAGCGGAAAAAAATATAGATGAGAACCGTGTTCTCAGCCCATAGCTTCCTTCTCGATTCAGATTCCTCCTGTCGGATACAATTATTCGCTTTGTCTTCACGTGATCAGAGTATTTATGCAGTGAACACTAAAGAAAGAGAGAAGAAGTACACCAAAGAAGAAACGATGTTAGTCCACACTTCACAGCACGAAACGGAAACCTCTCAACCGCCGAAAAGAAGGAGAAACGAGAAAGCGTTAGATTTCTGAGGCCGGCGAAGCATCCAGATAGAGCAAGAAGTCCGCACAGAACCAAGGGGACCGTCCGAAGTGGTGGCGCATGCTGATTCACCGTTACACGTCTGCTCGCAGTCCTCCAGCGTGAGGAAATTGTTCTGATTTCCTTTGCGACCGTTGAAGATGAACTGTTTGCACGTCATCTCCGTCTGATCGTAATAGTAGCGAGTCGCAGGTTGGGCCGGAGCGCCAAGCTCTCCTCGTTGTTCTGGAAGTCCCTGGCATGCTCCTGGATCCGTGGGCTCTCCCGGACAGCACTGATATTCGTCCGGAACGAGACCAAGATGACACCAGTAGCCCGATCCGCACGAATTTGTGCCAAACGTGCACGGGACGGGGCGATTTGATGAGTCCAAGAGGGGATTGCCGACTGGACACACGTTGACGTACACTAAACCAGCAACAGTTCTCGCTCAATCAAAAATTCAAAACTTCCAAGTGTGTTAGAAACAGATTCTTCCAAATCAACACGAATCCACTTAGTGTCGGTAAATGCACCGGCCTAATGTGTGGCTTCGCACATTTGTTATCTGGAAAAGTGGGTCAATACTGATGATGCTGTTGATTTGACTATGTCACATCAGCAAAAAAGGAACTCCAAATTCCTCTTGCTCCATAAGGCAGCTAGATTCAATACTGCTACTCTTTAATCATTTTTTACTCAAAACTGGATGTATTAATTATAGAGGTCTGAGTACATGATCCTCTACCATCCGTATCTTCGCGGCACCGAAGAAGCACGGCAGCTGCTTCAAAATATTGTTAAAAGTTGGAGCTTTTTATATAATTATCATCTTTCGTTAAAAAATGCTACATGTCAAAGAAATGTCCTAGAGCCACCGTTTTTCGTCCAATAAAAAGTGATCGAAAATGCTGCGTATGATTAGGTTCGTCGAAACCATTTGTCCTCTCTTCTACTTTCAAATACATGCGTCGTGTAGCTAGACGAGTAAGGAAATTATAGTCGTTCGCACAGTACGTTGTATATGTCTTCAGCAACGCCCTATGTTTAATAAGAAACCATATGCCCTAAAGGCGATAAGGAGCAAGTTCTTGGTAAATAAGAGCGACAATAGTTATGGGATACGGAACAGGTGGAGATTGGGAGATTTTGCAGGATCATACAATCAAAAATGTGAAGATAATAAAGACCGAGATTTAGATTTAGGGTGGTAAAATGCAGAATTGGAATTCGTTACTGTGATTGTGAATGAACAGATGGAAAATTTTTGTTAGACTTCGTTCAAGCAAAGGCGTGATCTACAGTTCGCCGTTCTGATTATCTGCACTTGACAACCTAGCACATGATGATTCTAGCAGCCTGAGTGGGTCAGTTAATTCCATAGAGCTCCATCCGCCTCTTTTTGAGAAGCCAGTGGAGCTCTCTGGACTTTTGAGGATGGATTTCGTATGGTTAGGATACCGCGAAGCAACGAAGGCTATCAGTCAACTGCTGTTTTCGTTGAGGTGAGAATGATAATTATCTAAGTTTTGGACGTCTTCTGTAACTTCCCCTAACTCTTATCGACATCGTCATCCTTCGCTGATCCAGAGCATGGTAAGGAAAACGAAGACAATGTTTGGGGATTGTTCCCAATGGATCAGTAAAGGCAATTAGTCTTGAGTGACATGAAAGTAGCTGCTTTTCTGAGTTTAAAATTTGCGAAAGTAGCTAGTGGGATTTCCTAGCCTAAATTAAACACAAGAGCACATTTCCAAAAAGGTGGCGATGTCTAAGGCAGTGTGCTGTCTACAACAAATGTGAAAACTACAAGTGGTGTAATTTCGACGCAAACTGCGGGAAACTGCTGCTTCGAAGTTAAAATAGGCAAGCAATTAACTCTAGTCAGTATTATAAGAGTGATTTAATTTTTGTACGTTAAATGATATTAGTTCCTCTGTTAAACTTTGGTAAATTGAGGTAAGCGGGATTGAAGTACCGGGACAGGTTTGCTCGCACTCTTCCTGGCTCATGAAGTTGTTCTGATTTCCGTAGCGTCCGCGGTAGAAGAACTGCACACAGCGTAGGCTCGTCGCATCGTAGTACCAGCGGGGAAGAGCCGCATCGCCGTTGCCGAGCGCCAGCGACTGTTGGCAGACTGCCTGTCCTTCCACTAAACTTGGACTAGGTTAAGGATTTGGATTTGGGGACAACAGAGGGATTACAAACGGCTGCGGAGACCTGCTGGATGAACAGTTGACCTTGGCTAGCGAAAATAACGGCAGTTTCTGCTCTCTACAGCATGCTTTGCCGTAAAATGCTGCGGGCATCCTCTCTTATCATCTCTGGGAAGGAATTTCTTTTACAGTTGAAAATGGTTCTGTTACTGCAAAACCAAACAAGTTGAAGAGCTCCATCAGATGAAGCAGGCCATTATTTTCGCAACGACCAAGTCTTGGTGTCAATTCCGCACACCTCCACAGCTTGTAAACGATGCCACTCACCTCTACCTGGGCAGCAAACGGTGGTCTGTTGATTGGCACCGAAGTGGCACCAGAAGCCGGCTCCGCAGGTATTCATGCTGGTGGAGCACGTCTGGGGACGGTTATCAGCCGTCATTTGAGGTTGGCCGAGAGCGCATGGATTATCGAGCACTGAGCAGGAGGTGGATATTCAATGGGTTGTCCGAGGCGATTATAGGATGGATTATTCAGAATACAAGGAAATGGGGAAATTTTTGAATTGAAGTTTGAATGAAAGTCAGTTTTTTGGAAATTGTGTCCGTGTCCTCCAGAATGGACACTAGCTGCTACTACACAAACTGAAAAACGTCAAGTACTAAGCAGCAAAAGTTTCTGTATTCCTAATCGACACAGAGCGTACGTAACCTACCATAACATGTTCGCTCGCAATCCTGTTTGCTGAGGAAGTTGTTCTGAGTTCCCTTCCTGCCACAGTAGCTAAAAAAATTCCATGTTAAGAAAGCGTGAAGATCCAAAAGCTAAAAACGCTGTCAGTGAAGAGCAGAATGGGATAGGCATGGCGTACTTGGTATGTATATGTCCACCTCAAAACCAAGCTGTAGCAAACGTTTTTGAAACTCTTCGAGCATTCCGTTTTTACAACCAAATTTACAACAAAACTTTTTTCGTAAAAACTTTAGGAGCATGAATAATAATGAATCAGATCGCTTGTATTTTTAAGCTCATCAGGCAAAATATTGCAGAAGATATATTGAAGCTTGCCGTAAACTACCCACGTCGATGTTTGTGTCTACCTGGAATACTAGGACTACCCTTATGTGGCAAAATACTCACACAAATGCGGACCTAATGAGGAACTGTGGCATTGTCGTTTGACAGGCTGACAATAACAACTAGTTGACACTTGATGAAAAGGGCCAATAGTAAAAGCGCTACGGACTAGAGAATGTCAAGAGTGCAGTGGGAGTTCGATCCCCAAAAGATCGACAAAATCGTTGCCTGTTCGCAAAGGAAGGCTCTGGAAGGGTGCCCACAGTCCACAAACATTTGCGTGCTACCCAGTAAGCCTTACTCGACATCTCACCCGCTGTCGCAAGAATGCATTCGGAAGGAGTCTGCAGAAACTCCGCCGAAGCTCAAGGACCTTACGCAATGAGCGTGTCAGGTCTGTTTATCCAACAAATTCCTTTAAATGTTGTCAAAGGCCAAAGAAGTTTGAGCAGCGATGTCAACCCCCCCCCCCTTCGCTCTGCAATATATCCCTTCCAATATGCTCTTTTTGGGTTGACCGTAGATTTTTAGATCCTTCGGCATACGTGCCTAGTGGGGTTAGAGCCATTTCGCATCTCGTTTATTCTGAGAAACCTAGTTGATCAGACTTTTGTGATGTAGTTGTCGACAATATCACGTGCTCACGCAGAATAACTCTTTAAAACTCAATAAAACTCCAAACATTTATTCAAGTAATCTCCAACTTCTCTCTTCTTCAAACCTCGGCATTGTAAGTTGTTTGTCAAAATGTACCATTTTGGCCACTGTAGGAGATATTTCGGCGAGGAGAGCGTTAGAAGCACTCTAGATTTTCACAAGAAATCCAGTAGTGAACGACTGAAATGAGTGTCTCTCTGTTACAAGTGGCCTACTGCCGTTCGTGTCTCACTGTGAACTGTAGAAGGACCGCTCGGCGACAGTGGTGTGCAGCATGCCCCATTCGTTCCTATTGGCTAACTCACATATGCGAACACCAGCCCTTGCGGTGGACCCAGTTGGTGAGTTCGTTTCTCCCACTTGACCCTCCTTTTGTGCTCGTGGAGTAGGTTCGAAAGCTGGGGTAGTTATGGCGCTTGATGGAGTAGAGCGCAAATAAATCTAATGCACCACGTTCATGCTTCTGAAGACGACGAGAAGTCGAAACGTCAGACCCTGCTAAATAAAGATCAACCTAAAAACCTCGCGTTGGTACAAAAAAACTTGACTGAATAACAATTCATTGAAGTTTTTGTTCAGAAATCCCATTAAACGTTTTAAATCCTAGATCATGAAGCCATTGGGGTCGTTAAGTGCTGCAAAAGCGATTTTCATAGAAAACGCACAGTACACGTTCACTGAACTTGAAAATGCGTGACACTGTTTTAAGCCCTCTTTGATGTGCAACTTGATCAATAGCATGACCAAGTGGGTATATGAGCTTCTAGGAACAGCAAGATGTCTGAGCTGTCAGCTTTTTCTTACCTCAGCATATTGTAGGTGTCGTACAGGAGAAGTTGGTATCTTTCAGGAGGGTCTATTATTAGGATACCACAGAATATGTGACCAGGGGATGGTAGAAGAACTAGGAGTCTAAACTCCCCAGCGCATGCGTACGGGGGTCTTCCTTCATACGCGACAAGTTGAACTGCGGAGGTCAAGCGCTTCGAAAATTTTAGAGAACCTTTGTGTGGCTTAATTTTGAAAATTTCGAATTTTGTGGATCTGTTCTTATGACACGTGCTGTATAAGTAGTGGTTGTCGAATACTTGTAGAGTTCTTACCTGAAGGGTAAGCACGACTGCGACTGTAAGTTCCAGTACCATCTCTGTAACTGGGCGGACCCCACACCGCTGTCCATCGGCTGACTACACGGGTCACCACCTGGAAAGACCACCTTTACCGGCTGCCTCGATTCACAGACTTTTGATGAAAGTCGAATGTCAATCTGGTATTGGAACAAGGCAACAGACGCCTTGCAGAGCTGCAGAGTTGGATCAGCTCAATCGTCAGACTAGCCAACAACTCGTATTCTTCTGCTCGTACGTATATTGAAACATCCCACTATTCGTAAGATTGGAATGAGACAAAAGTGAGTGCAGAAGTTCTCAGCTTCTAATAGCCAACAACGTAAACAGCGAAATGTTTCTTGAATTTGTCCCAACGCTGACGATGAAATGCATTTTCTGGGTACAGTACACAGTCAGTCACAGTCACACAACAGTCAACAAAGCAATGAGAATGGCTCGGAAGGTTGCGAATAAACCGGAGTTTTTCTCAACAAGAAATGAATTAAGCGGCTGAAACTGTTAAGACGGCAAGCAGGGGTCTTGTAAGAAGGCACACTCCAACTCACCCATCTGGAATGGAATACGAAATCTGAGCGGCCAGCGGAGGGAGTGTGCAAGCTATCTGAAGAAATACACCCATGTTCAAGCTCACCCATCACCGGACAGCAGTAGTTGGTGTCGACGCCGACGTGACAATAGTGCTGCGCGGGACACGCGGACGTCGGACTGCAGGTGTAGTACTTGTTAGCCACGGAGTACGGCTCGGATATCTTGCACGGGTTCTCGAACACTTGAAAGAGGAGACTTTATTAGCTGGCAGAGCAATGTCAGTGGTCTAGAAATTTGATGATTTTTTGTGTTTCTTCTCAAGGGTTCAGATTTCTCTGCGTTACATTTTCTTAGTTTACCCGATTTGCAAATTATATCATTTTCAGGACGAATTGAACACTTTCCAAATCAAATTGAGCACTTTTGAAATCAAACTGGACACTTTTCACGTCATATTGGACACACTTTTAAGCTTGCCTACGACTTTTGAAATCAAAAAGAACTCTTCCGAACTAAAACGACCTTCATACAGGTTGAACTACAGGCTCAATAAGATAGAAAAAATTTTGTTCAAGAAAAATTTACAATAAGTTTTTAGAAAAAATTTTGTTCAGGGAAAATTTACAATAAGTTTTTACTTTTTACTTTAGCTACCCGAGTGAAATAGTTTTATAAAATTTTTGCTTTTAGAGAAAAATAGCAAATTAAATTCTGTTTTAAAGCGCACCAAAGCAGCTACCACATAATGCGCTTAAAGACCAGATTGCGCCATGCACTCGAAAAGCTCGTCGTGATTTTTACTTGATTGATAGTGATAATGTATCAGGAGCAATCGATAGGAATCCTCTAAAGAGGAGGGCTATGTAGATGAGAATGCGTGTAAGCGCGCTCCGAAGTTGATCTGATCAATTTTGTTGATGGGTTACCGAATTCGCGCCATTCAAGAATGTGGCACCACTTGCCCTTTCCAAAGGCAGCTCCCGCCTTGGCGCCCTAGTGGCGGGTTTCTTGGGATCGGCTGAGTAAGATACGACATCGGTGGCCAGGGACGACGGCCCTAGTGGACGATATCTTCTTCCATTTCGATCTTAGTGCTTTCCATTATTCTCTCGGTATAACTGTTTTATTCCTTCGAGCTGTCCTGTTGCTTGATTGTCTAGTAGTATTCGAATAAACCGTTTCACATATTTCATCGTCGTTGTCCTCTAAAGTTGATCGTTTGGTACCTGACTTATATTCGGCCTTACCTTACAAATGCTGTTTACATGGAGCAACGAGGTATGTGCGTTCTTAACAATTGTATTTGTTGCATTTTCTACAGCTTTTTTGTTCGAGAAAAACTTCAGTATGATTTGTTTAAACCTTCAACCTCACTTACCCAATAATTGAACACTTTGTTTGAAATTTTATAAAAATCTAATTTTTCGTGGAAAAATAAAGCCTTATAGCTTGTTTTAAAGAATAGAAAGGCGAAACTTTTTAGCACTAAAAGAAGAGATTACGCCATGCACTCATTAAAGAGGGTACTTCAATAATGACAGTCAATAGAAAATAATTTTGAGCCTTATTTTTCTACTATAAAACTTTATTGTTTCGCGAAAAAAGCGAATTTTATAAAATTTCAAACAAGTGTTCAATTGTTGAGTGAGTTGAAGTTTCAAAGAAATCATACTGAATTTTTTCTCGAACAAAAAAAAACTGCAGACAATGCAACAAGTACAATTAATTATTTAATTATTTACAATTAGTACAGTTTAAGAACGCACATACCTCGTTGTTCCATGTAAAAAGCATTCACACTGTCAATCAAGTAAAAATCGCGACGAGCTTTTCGAGTGCATGGCAGTAGCTGTGGCGGTGTCCAACAATATGCATTGAGAATTCTGGATTCGAGTGCTTACCTGGACATCGCTGTTCGCAGGTCTCTCTGGTGACGAAGTTGTTGGCATTTCCCCGCAGACCGCGGTACTCGAACGGAACGCACTTGCGGGTGGCGCCGTCGAACGCCCATCTGGTCGCGTGGTACGGTCCTTCGCCTGGATTGCGAGCCGGCGCAATGCAGGGATCGGGGAGCGCTGCAAGGTCCTCGTCTCATTCAGGCTCACCAGCTCAGAAAGGGCTTGCCGTTGAGGTGTAACAACAAGGATTCACCGCTGGGACAGCACACCGTGGTCTCCTTTGTCTCTCCGACGTGACACCACTGCTGGTCAGGGCATTTCAGTGTTGTCGCGCATGTGGTAAGCGTTACCTGAAACTGTCGACTGTCAAACTGCTACGACATAGAAGCTAAGCCTTCTAATACGAGAATACTAAGTGCAATCGTATGTCCAACTGCTCACGCCAAGTGGCTGAGCGCCTTCAATTATTACACATGTCCTGATTTAATTTGAAAAATTGATGCCGAGGAAAAAGTCTTACGGTGATTGCTACATATTAGCAAGATGTACGCGTACTATTAAGTCATTTGCTGCAACACAGCGCTGAACAGCAAAAGCTTGGGCGTGGCTGACTTGTTCAACGGCTCATCTCCGTATGCTCACTTCACTCTATGGCCAAGTGCCCACCTCTCCACGACATCCCAGAAAGTAGAATCCAAAAAAGGATTGAGTAATGACGCGTCCTTCATCCTGTCATCCGTTTATTCTTCTGCGACACTCCAAGGAGACCCGTAGCAACGCTTCAGTATTGTGTACTTAGCAACAACTAATCGCTTCGAACCCGGTGTTGCGATAAGGGATCAATCCTAGTTGTAAGCGTTCATTTCCCTTTACGAAACGTACAAATAGAGCGGAAAATTTACAACAAAAACGAACCGCGAACTTCAGCGAGTGAAGCGTCAGGGGACACGGATTCACCTGAACCGGGCACCGAGCCTCGCATGCTTCCCTTGTCACGAAGTTATTCTGAAAACACATTTGATTACATTGCTTCTAAAATTTTATATTTTACGGTTGTTACATTTCATTGATTTTGTATGCATGAGAAATCGTAGAGAATAGCTCTCAGGATCTGAACAAATCTGCATCTGATGGCTTCAAATGAAATCAGAGGACATTGTTTGGATGGTGGGTCTTATACCAAAGGGGGCCGCCCACCTCGTACTCGTACTCATTTTTTAGGTTTCTGTTTGAAGTTTTGTTTGTGAATGAAACATACATGGAAGAAATCACAATACAAATACAGAAAAATCTGCCACTTACGGGACTGCCTCGAATCCCGCGAAACGTGAACTGCAGGCACTGTCGTTGTGAAGCATCAAAATAGAACCTGGACGAAGGTCAACTGGTTGGAAGAGGAGTAACTGATGACGTTTTGACCGTTCAGCTTACCTAGGTAGCTGCAGAGGACCTTCTCCTGCAGACATGGCACTCGTGCACGGATCGACACGACCAGGGCAGCACATGGTTGTTGCTGCATCGGGACCTGTACTGGTTGATTTCAACGAAAACCTCGAATTGCAGACAAACACAATGTCCCTAGACGCCATAGCCTCTTCCTTCTAGGCAGAAACACTGGCCGGTGCGCAGACACTGATGAAAAACGAATCACTGGAACTGACCTGGATGACACCAGTGGGTTTGCGGACAGGAGTCCTCCATCGCTGGGTTGCAGTGCTGTGGTCGTCCTGAGGAGAGCAGGAAGGCTTCCCCTTTTGGGCACGCGTTCACCCACACTGGACACGTCGCCTCGCAGTGTTCTCGCAGCAGGAAGTTGTTCTCGTTGCCTCCAAGCCCTAAATGTGCTTGTCCTGGGAAGACTAAAGAATGGGAGAGACGAATACTTTGAAGCGCTTGCATTAGAAAATTTTCCCACTACTTGGAGCACTGGTAGAAATTAGAGAGGAGGAAATACCCTACAAAGCTGTTCGCAACAGTAGTTTCTGCACAGCTGCTGACATGCTACTGTGGCATCTGGGAGCGTGGAGTGCAGTCGGAGGAGGTGCCGGCTGTCGCGTGCTCCTGGTACCAGTTCCTTGATTCGGATTTCCTGCCCAGGTCAGCCAAGCCTTCCACCTCTTACGGTGTCGATGAATTGGTATCCATCTTGTCTGGGAAGGACAGAGCACCGATTTTTCATCGACTGGCCACCTCATATTGACAAGTACGGCATTCAAATCGCCACCCCCCCATCCCGTAGAAGAAAATGCGTGGCGCATCCAAAAAGGATTGAATAACGCCGTACTTTATCCTTATCCTTATTATGGCTTCGCAAACTATGTCATTTGAACCACATATCCGCCGCGTCATGCTATTCTCATCTGCCCTAAAACCTTATGAATCGTAAGTTTTAAAGGATTTGCCAAGGAGATTTCGCAGCTCAATTCACAGCCTAGCGTTTGTACTGGAAGCTCAAAAGAAATGACTGACTATCGACTGATGATAGAGGCAGGGCAGAGGCATGGAGTTGGATTTGGATATGCTCTCGAGAATGTAGGAGTGAATCTATGTCCTTCAAGCTCTCAGCAACTGTTGATGCTACGCAGCCAACACAACTGTACTTTAAAATCCGTGGCCAAATCGCAGCGGCATCCCGGATGTTCTTCAAGGTACAGTAGCAAAGGCATCTGTTGCTTACCAGTGGACGACCAATGTTGGCGGAAACCATCTCATATGGTTCGTTTTCTTGATTCGTATATTATAAAGTCAAATATTTCGTTGCCGAAATGGGCGGCAACTTATGCATGAACATAAAAGAAGTGGAGTATCTGTGAAGTCACATAATACGTAGCGGCAAGTGTTGTGGTTGTGGCCTACATTGGAAACACATGCGGCAGACAGAAGTGGTTTTACTTCAAGGCGCAGTCCACAGAAAGTGCCGACCTTGATCGCATGTTAACTTCGGTGTGTGCTCAAGCCATTGCAAGCCATTTATCTTATTTGTTGTTGAGAAACAGAACCTATTGTTGAGTCATTTTATGTTATTAGTGTTAATTAATAAGTAGAAGATTATCCTGAGAAAATACAAGCATTTCCATTCATAGGGCGCGCTCAGCAGTCGCTGATTTCGGTATATGGGATAGGTAACCATTGTAGCGGCTTAATTGGTATCAAGTACGAAGTGAGGGATGCCCTCAAATGTTCAAACTTTGTTCTTAGAGACTTCAAAATGCGAGATCCTGTTGCGCTGTTCCGACTTTTCGTTCTCTACGTGAGGCCATTACTTGAATACTGTACGCCCATATGGTCCACACAAAACGTATCTCTTATAGAAGAAGTTGACAAGGTCCAAAAGAGCTTCACATATCGCTGTTTCTGTCGCTGCGGTTTGCCAAGTCTTTCTTATGAAGAACGTCTTTTCAGACTTAACGCTGACTCTCTGCAGTTCAGACGCAAAATATCCGACTTCACTCTAATGTACAAGTTGACCACAGATGAGATTATCCTCAATATCTACGACCTTTTCGAACCAGCAGCCAGTGTTGGCAGACTAAGGGGTCACCTATTCTGTATTCGACCGGATAAGCCTAATACGGCTAGCTTTGAGCGCTCCTTCCTGGTGCGGCAGGTTGCTGAGTGGAATAGTCTGTGCCCTGACTTGTTCATCCACCGAAAATCCCACGCATTTCAAATACGCCTAGCTCAACAACTCAGAACGCCGACCTGATTGTTAGCGGTCCACTATCTATGCATGGCAGCTCTATTGTACGCATACGTTATATGTACGTGAACATTGTACGCATGCATTGGAGCGTGCCGCTGGCAGCGGCGGCACAACGTCCTTGTGCGCTGTCTGCAAACAGGTAACAAGGGTTCTAACCCTGCATGGTGTAGCGACCTGCGAATCTTTATTGCACCTAAAATAGCTCTTGTTCTTGCCAGTGGCGGTTCTCTCCTCTTGCTGTCGGCCTTGGGGTGCGAGTCCGCGCTGGTTCCTGGCTGGTTGTCCACTCCTTGTGGTTGCGTCCGTGGTCGTAGGTGGGTTGTCCTCGGTGAGGCGAATCCAGGGCGGGTAGGACTAGCGAGCGATGAAGTTATAGCGAGCCCTTATCAGCCCCTTATATAGGCGCGCAGACAGTTCTAGAAAGATCAGTCGTCGCGTAGTTCAAGAGAATTGGTCTACATGACTGTGCTGCCACGCACGTTATGTTGAATAATACTTGGGATTTCAGGAAGGTTCTGTTTTTTTTTCGACCGAGGCCTTCCGATGCGTAGTCAATGGATTTGCCTATAAACGCCGTTCAGCTCCAGGAATTAGACAATTTGTTCCGATCACAAAATTCCTCTGCTTTTATATAAGTCACCTTCTCGATTACTTTTCTGGCTAGCCTCGTGCGTTGCTTGTGCTACATGAGTGTGTCAATTGAAAACGGCTATGTAATAACGTCATGTTCGCTGCATTACACTATTTGTGGGTATTTAGCAGAATGCTAATAGATCTTCACGACCTCCCAAGGCAGCGTTTGGGGTGCGTACCAGTTTAAAGAGGCCTTTGAGATACAGGGCCCGCCCCAAAAGTTAATTGTCTATTATGCCTACTGGTAGTAGTATCGTGAGGCATCTGCTCATGTACATACACATGGTCAGCGCACCTCCGTCATGACATCACCAGGTGCTCCACTCAAGCTCACACGTATTTTTTGTCACGACTCACTCTTGCATGCAATCTCGCAGCGGCCAGGCGTATTTCTGCCCGTTTTCTTTCCCTCTTTTTTCTCTTTCATTTTTCTCAGCTTCTCTATGTTTTTTTGCGAAGTGCCAACCATTATCTGAAATCCTCCCTGTTTACCTATGCGTGCCATTATTTGTGTTGGTCAAATAAATAAATAAATAAAAAGTAGGAATATAAAACGGGCACACCCCAGAGGCGACCTCTTCTGCTATTCTTCATAAGGTGGACTCAATTCCTAAGTCGCCCTTCAATTCGACACTGCCTATACATTCTTGTATAGAGAATAATGCTATGTCAGCATCTCTCATGAAGCAGACTCCACCAATTAACAGCACTGCAATCATAACGCGGTATCGTGAGCAAGGACTTTCGTGCTTACTTCAATAATTCACGCCTTATTTACAATTGTTAAACAGTCGGCATAATCCGATGTGAGCTAGTCTTCAGCGGAAGAATGTGTGTTTCAGCCTAGCATTGTGCGCGGTCTTTCAAGGGACACTCTGAGGGATATCGACTTTCAGTGACTTCTCTATGAGTCTGGTACACCAGGCGATCCCAGCTACCAACTGTGTGCGAGAAGTGGTTGAAGATGATGAGATGGACAAGACGTCGACTCAAGAGGGGCATCCTATTCCCTTTTTGTGGAGGGAACGCACTTTGAGTTTGAGATAGCACTAGAAAGTGTGTAAAAGTGTGTATTATGCTCATCACTTCATCCTTCTCGTAAATGACCTCGTCTTTCTCGGTGAAAACACCTCCCCCTTTGCTAGATTCAGTCTCTAGTTTAAGTGAGAAATTGCTTCAGTCCTCAATCACTCTTAATTCAGTCAAACTGTTTTCTCTAATATAGTGCACACACCTCTATAGCTGAACGGCTGGCACTGTCGCGTTTGGTGGTTGTAGAACCATCGACTCAGGCTCTGTGCGCCATAGCCCTCTTTCACCACCAGACTGCACGGGTCACCTTGAGATGAGCAGCAGGCTGTTGTCGATTCGTCGAAGCCAATGTGACAGTAGTAGCTAAAGAGAGAAGCACTTCTGTGACGAAGAAAGAGAACGCAAGGTTCTAGGCTAGGAATTATCTTGTTCAACAGGCGCATCTTGTTCTCATAGAGACTCTTCACTCATTGAATCATAAAGGCAATGCGAGCTCACCCTGTAGTACACGGAGCAGACTGGTGGCAGCGGAAGGGCCGCTGATCTGGAGTGAGAATGGGCTGTCCAATAGCGCAAGGATTAACCCACACGGGACAAGTGGCCTGAAATATAAACAGGCTGCAATTCACCGGAGTCAATTTCGATACATTTGAGCGTTTTAGCGGTTGTCATGAGCGTGATTTCTTTCAAAGGTTGAAGAGAACAGAGGGAGAAGCAACAAAACTGCAGAACCATCGAATAGCAGCAAGCAGCTTGATGTGCTTAAGTTTGCTTCCAATGAGTAAGCTAGAACCTTTAATCCCTGAGCTTCAAACTAATTGCTTTCAATTACTGCTATTCTCTACAATCTCGCCTAAAAATGCTGCGACCTAAAACAACTCATTCTCATCAAAACGAATGAATGATGTATAATAGAAATCCTCTTCTACATGAAGTTCATTTGGTACCATATCGTTGCACCTCCAGGTTAGTTATTTCAATTACACACAATGTGTTACCAAAGTTCTGTTGTTTTCCAAGTTTCTGATCCAGCCTGAATCGCTCACCTCACAGAGTTCCTTCGTCAAAAAATTGTTCTGATTGCCTTTGGTGCCAAAGTAGTTGAATGCCAAGCATTTTCGTTGGATGGCATCATAGTAGAACCGAGTCAAAGCCGCGTCGCCTTCTCCTTTCGTCCACGGTTCGCCGCATGGATTTGTCCCTGCATAGTCCTTTTATCAACCGACGATAAAACAAGTTGTCAAGCGGGAAAAGAAACTTCTGCGAGGGAACCTCCTTTCATCTTTAAGATGTTAACGTGGCCTGCTAAACTGTTCCTCGAAACCAACCTTCTTTGTTTTTGTGCTCCAGAATTCAGTCTCTGCTGAAGGGTAAAGGGAAAGGACACTGATCGGCAAGAATATTTTGTGGGGTGCTCGTCCATTCTACTTCTATTTATTTATTTGTTTATTTATTGAAATACTCTGTATAAGACAGGAGTGCGATAAAACTGCAATACAACAAGCACCAACACTCATAAACAAAAGTAGCTCATAAAAATCTACGCACAGAGAATTTGTTTTGCTGCGATGCGTTTGATAGTGTATCTGGATTCCGGAAGATAGTCCTCACCAAGTTGTAGTTAGGCTACACTTGCAGAAAATGTCAAGAATTTAGCTCTAATCGTGTTCTTAGGCTTAGAGAAGAACAATTTATATTGACCCCTTCTGGTTGTTGAGGGACGCAGATTGAAGGATGAGTATAAAACTGTGAAAAATTGACTGTGAATTATAAAGTTTGCGAACCAGACACACATCGAACAATTTTCTTCTAGATTTGAACTAGGCTCGACAGTCCAAAATAATTGTTCCTCATAACCGCACTTGGAATCTTGCCGTGAAAAAGCCACCACACCTTATTAGAGTTCTCCAAATAAAGTTGTGCCGGATTTTTCAAGTAATGCAATATCCTTCTTTTTGTGAGGAGAAAAAACAAGAGCTCCACGTGAAAAAAGTCGGCTTGAATATTTGTTTGGTCTTTACAATGACTTGTGGTGGCCAGCCAATGGAGAAGTCAGTACATTCAAAGCTCCGTCGTCGTGAAGCCTTCTCCAATCAACGAGACTTACATGATGTTGTAGGGCATGAGAAGAGGAGCCCGTAGCAAAAACGAAGAACACTTCTGTGCTCCTCGACTCATGCCCTACAACATCATATAGGTCTCGTTGAGAATCTTTGGGGAAGTTCATGAGTTCCCCTAGGGAGGGTACCAATTAGCAGACCACGAAGGGAGGGTTTGGTTGGTCTAGGCGAGACTCGGACTTTGGACCTTGATTAGGCAAGTAGTTGACTTTGGACCTTGATTAGGCAAGTAGTTGACCCGTCCCACTGTTCTACTTGTGATCGTTGAACGATATTACCAGTTTAGGAACTAATTGGGCGCGTCGTAGCACAAATGGAAAAGTCGCCGGTTGTCGAGGCCAATTCAAGGTTCTTGCTTCGATTCCTGCCAATGCCAACCAAGCTTTTCAATTTCCCGAGGTCTCCGAGCTATTACGTAGCTTGTTTGGAAAGTTACAACACTGGCTTGACCTCCAGCTTGCCACTTAATTTACTGAATATGTCAAATGCGCATTCTGATTGTCCTCCTGACATCGCGAAAGAGTAGAATGCGTGGCGCATCCCATAAGGGGGTTGACTAAACGCAGGCTTTAGTCTTTTTAGGAGATAAAAATGCGAAGAGAACAGTACGTGACGCATATGCAACCTTAAACCGCTCGTCGTATAAATAGCACACACGGGACATGGTGGAGCAGATTACATGCGCATTCGGTCTTTGTAATAGTTTATGGAGGTAAAATATCGGAAAATAAGTGTTCTATCCCTTCTGACAGGCCTGGTGTAAATTCATCAGACCGGGAGATTTGACTGGCACGGTCTAGTTCCGAATCAAAAACCTGGATTCGGAGTGGACGCGAACACCACTGCCTCCTGCGACTGCCTTATCATTCGTCCGGCTTACACATATGTTAATTGCCAGAAAGGGAAGTGTACAATGAGAAGAGCTACTTGTCTAGAGCTAGCGCTCTCACCTCCACAAGATTGGACAGAATCGATTCAAATTCTACTCAGAGGTTACTTCGCAGAATTTTCCTTTGTTGAACGAATACTAAACACGGCAAGCTTCACTATTAAAACATACTTAAAGTTATTGAATGACTAAGTAAATAAAATACTAAAATATTCCTAACGACGGGTGTTAATATGTGCGAAACCTTGAAGCGAAAAACACAGGAGGTCTCATGCATCACTACAACCACCTCCATCACACTTACCTCCTTTGAGAAGCAAGCCAGCACCAGTACCCTTGAGATGTTATACCTGCATGGGGAAGTTCTGAAAGGCAGTCTCATTAACAAAATCCTTCCACCAACGACATGAGTCACAAGAAAGGCATGTTAGGAAGAAGAGTAGGATGGCATGCGGGATGTGTCATACGGGGGAGAGACTGTGTACCGTAACCAGGACCGAATCATTGCGGAGTTCCACTGTTTTTCTCTGGCTATTTTCGCGTTCCTCAACAAACGATAACAGCTTTTCGTACAGTACTCATTTCGAACATTGTGACAATGGGGGACTAACCGAGCGCCTGACAACAAACGGATGTCGAGGAGTCCGCGCCGACGTGGCAGTAGTAGCCGGCTGGGCACACCGTCGGGTTCGCGGCCGAGCACTGAACGACCACTCCTTGCGAACGGTACGGCGAGCCGATTTTGCACGCATTCACTAAACAAAGGGCTGCGTCTTCCTGAGGGTGTCGGTGGAGTAGACAAGAGCAGTCGAAACTTCCTAAGTTCTCAAATGAATTGTTAAGTAGCACAAGGGAAAACCTACCGAGGCACGAGTTCTCGCACTCTTGCTTGCTGAGGAAATTGTTCTCGTTACCCTGCAGGCCACGATATACACACGGTTGACACTGTTGAGTGAGAGGGTTGAAGTACCACCTGAATTTAAAATCTCTTAATTTGCAGTGCTTGAAAAGGCCACCTGCTTCTTTAGCACTAAAAGGTTTAGGCCTATGTTATACTTCGGCAACGCGTCGCCGACGCTGCGACACGTCAGCGACGGCCCGTCACCGACGTCGGCCGACGCTGACGTCACCAGCGACGTCGCCGGCGTCGCCACAGACGCCGCCGACGTCGCCACAGACGCCGCCGACGTCGCCACAGACGCAGCCGACGTCGCCACAGACGCCGCCGACGTCGCCACAGACGCTACTACTTACAAAGACGACATATTTGAGTTCGGAACATAAACAAACGTTACCTTGCGGAGTCTTTCAGTGCAATAAATCATGCAATTGCGAGATGAAAGAAGCAACACCAGATGAGTTTGCAATTAGCAGAACTGCCATGTACTACCACAAAAAAGACCACCCTGGTACGCTCGTAACGGGTATTTATGTCCGCCATGAGCAGGGCTACGCCCCCTGGCATAGCTGCTATAATTTGCCTATAGCAGGCTATCTGACCCACGATACCCTGAAGTCACTGCCCGCGATATGCCGCGGGGTATGCGCCATTGGCCAATAGCCTTTTCCGCCGCCCAGTAGCTGCAGTTATGCTGATTAACCTCTCCATTCAGCTTTAATGTTGCTTCATCAGTCCCCAGAATCCGTTTCGGAAAATAGGTCTGCTGCCCACATTTAAATTCTGTAATCACTAAACTCGCATGCTACGTGTCTTTCACGTTGTTGTCGAGTTCTAAACATCAAAAAAGCAGATAAAAACAGACGTGTGCATGGCGCAATCTATACGTTCATACGTCAAAAAATTCCTATTTGCTTAAGATTTTATATGAGCATTTAACTTCTTCAGTACCTTTTTGTGACCAAAGTTATCACCTTTCTAACAGTGCATTCATTTCTTGAGACACCCAGTATTATTAGAATTAGGCAGTATAAAAAAAACACTCACTTCCGTCTATCAGGTAGAGATACGTATATTTTTATGCCTTTTTTCTGTTGAAACTCTGTTATCTGCCTCAATTTCGTTGTTTGTTAAAGAACACACCAAAGTAACTTTTTACATATTTTTCTGCAAGCCTTAAAGAAAACATTTTTCGTTGGAATAGAACTGCTACATATTAAAAACCACAAGAATTCTGTGAAGTCCTCATGTGACTAACTTTAAATGGACATGAAGAGTAAAAAAGGCACCATTTGTGCCCGCAAGATGGGCGTTTTTGCACTTTCGATTTCGTAATTCGAGGTCCGCCGAGGATGTTGACAGTGCCGGGAACGAAGAACCCACCCACAAACAAAATACTCCCTCTGAGCGCATTTTTTCCCAGCCTTGAATGAGGCCGGCGACGGCCCGTCGCCGTGCACAGCGCGGCGACCGACCCACGGACGACGTCGCCACCGACGTCGGCGGCGGAAGTATAACACCCCCCTGCGGAGCTCTCGGCGACGTCGTCGGCGACGCTGTGTTGGGCGGGCTGCCACGCAGTGCGTAGCTGCCCGCAAAGCACAGCGTCGCCGACGTCGGCCGACGCGTCGCCGAAGTATAACATTGGCCTTAGGGTGGGTGCCAGGAACATCTCCATTCACGCCTACCGTGTTATCAGCGTAGTGCTGGCCCAGGAGACACATAGTTCTAGTCAGGATTTCAGAAGAAGTTCCGCTGCCCACATGGGTGGGCGTGATGATGTTTTTCCAAGTTCTCGCTGAGTTTACTTACAGGGCAAGGTGTCGCAATCAGGCATAGGTCTGATCTACGAAGATAAGTACCACTGCGAGAATCACACTCCACGTATGACTAATGGTTGATGCTGCCAGCGAAACTCTAATGCAGGAGCTATTACCCACCAATTTTTGGTAGGCGGTGTCCTTTTGCCGAATTTCAGTGCTCAAGTCGACGATGAGTCTCCTGATCCACTCCTTTGAAGAGCCGTCGGACTCTCTTGTTGGAAGAATTTCGGACCGCTTCTCGCAAGGTTACATATGTAGCACGTCCCGCGTGGTGGATAGGGGAATGAAACGCAAACGACCGTGTACCACCCAGAGAAGCATGTGGAATGCACGGGATAGACTCGTTGCTCCTACTGTGTCGCGTTCCTTGTATGCATATTTATGCACAGAGTCCGTGGGTGTGTTCGGGTCTGCGCAAATTGTATCCTACATCAGTCCGGCCAGCCAAAAGCTTGCACTCGGTAGATTGGGAGTACATCGTAAATCGATTCAAGGCTTCCTCATAAGTCTCGTCCGTTCGTTCGGACACTCCGGCTGGCTGCTCGTACTTCGCATCCCACACCACAGCGCTTGAGAAGCTGTTAGTGTTGTACACAGTCAAAAAAACACGACTAAATAACCTAATTTTCCTGCTTCTGCAGCGTTAGGAGGGACGATTAGGAAGAGGTCGCTAATATCTCATCGTCCATTCACAACGTGGAAAAGGGAAAGGATTAGAATGACGATCTGTACTTAAAACGTCCGCACCCCTGCATCAGAACTATCTGTCGACGACCTTACAGTGCCCGCTAACAACACCTAGTCCAACGTCATCGAACTGATCAAGGCGAGAAGCCCGTCTGAAGCGATGGAAAGGAGACAATCTTTCTTTAGCGCCTAACACGCCTGAAGCACGAATTGCAGGACTGCTTCTTTGCTTGAACATCATGGACTCTCATAACGATGCTTTTATATGATTAAAACTCTAGCGCCGGACGGGACATATTCTAAAGAGTAGCCACTTGAGGCTTAGAGACTTGCAGGGAAATTGAATCATTTAACACCATCTTCCCTCCCTGACTCACCGCTGAAGATTGGCGTTGCCGACGCCGACGTTGAGCGGCTGCTGACAACGATCAATTGGAGCTGAGCGAGTGTTATGAATGATGACTCTTTATGTTTTAGGTGAACGAATGGCAGCGGCTTACCTGGTTTCGGACAGCAGGTGGTGGTCTGTGGAGAGGCTCCTACATGGCAGAAGCTACCAGAGCCGCATACGCTTACTCCGGGAGTGCACTGTCCTCCAGGAATGGTTACCGAAACTGCGCAAGGGTTTGGAGACTCTGAATTATTGAGGAGAGTATGTTGGACACTGAGTATAGTGGAAATAGCTAGCTCATCCTCCACCTCACAACCTCTTCTACCGAAGCTGTTAGTGAAATGAGAAAGTGAAAGGTATCTAAAATGTTAGCGAAACCAGAGTATTCCACAGTTTCGAATAAGGTTCTGACAGAAGCAGGTAGAGTTAAACGATTAGTGGCTTTTTGCTGCTTGGAAACGAATGTTAGCTATCACAGTAGGACGACCGCAGATCCAGCAAAGACAGTAGTCCCTCCAGACGACAGTGAGAAGGCGCCGCCATCCAGAATACCCTTGAGAACACATGCGTCGCCTGCACCTGGACACTGCGCTTGGCATTCCTCGACGGTGAGGAAGTTGTTGCGGTTGCCGCCAGCGCCGAAGTACACGAACTCCTCGCAGAGTTTGTTCTGTTTGTTGAAATAAAACCGGGTTAGTTGCACGGATCCGACGCCAGACTCCTGGTCCAGAGTGCATGGGTCCACTGAAATCCTTGCATGGTCAACAAATCTTACAATAAAGTTGTGACGAGATCTGCATTTCAGATATGGCGTGTGAAATTCAATTCCACGCTGTCTACAAAATAGTGGTCATAAAGCTTTGGTCGCCTTCATCTTCATGAAAACTGAGTGCTGTTTACGTATCTGTTAAGACAATCGGTGGAGCTCAGTTTCTCTTTTGTTGCGAGTCCACACGTTTTCTTTCTCTGGCTGAGTAGGATACTAGCAGCAAAAGCAAGCGCAGAAGCCTTCTGCATATGTGGCGAGAAAGCACTGAACGTTTTCGAGTAATTGAAATATCGCACCAACGATTCAGAAGTGATAAAAACTGCCGTTAATTCCACACAGTGACGTTTCGGTTCAGAAGCCAAGCAACCGCCGCAGAGGAGTCCAAATGAGCAGGCTGGATGTGCTAAGCGGTGACGGCAAGCGAAGCAGGTCGGTCACAAATGACTGCACCTGGTTGACCACGACATTCCGATAGGCATCGCTGCTCGGATTCGAACACGTTCCCGAAGCCACCTCCTCCCCGATAGAGAAAGAGCCGGCACTGGCGCGAGTGAGAGTCGAAATAGTAGCGAGGAATGAGAACGTTGCCGTAGCCAGCGGACAGCGGCTTTTGACAGCAGGAACATCCAATAGTCAGCGTGACTGTTTGAGTGGGAACATTTGAGGTCGGAACTGAACAGTGGAGGAGTTGGCAAGTTGTTGTGGGCGTTTCATTTGATCAGCCTCACATGAATAGAAAGAACAGAATCATCAAAATATTTCAGCTCCTTCAGCTCCTTTAGGTCAGAGATAGAGGAGACCTAAGCGAAACGCAAACAGTGAAGCTGGCTGGCACCGTCGGAGGAGGCGCCGGTTGTCATGCGCATCCCGATTCGAAATAGTCATTGCGCAGGCCAAAGCACATCCAAATTGCTCCCACGGTGCCGTGTAGAACTACAATAGAATGCTTGCGCATCCCAAACAGGAATTAAACAACGCAGTCTTTTATCCTTTATTTTATCCTTATCGCAATAAATTCTGTATCATCCTTAATGAGGCACATATTTGAAATATGTGGAATGTATTTAAAGCGAACTAAATCCGTCGTTACTTCAGAATTCTCCGAACACTGGGTTAGAGAGGGCCGCATGTCAAGATCTCATCTCAGCGTTGCTGCTCAAAGGCTATTGCAGTTTGAAGAACCTTCTACCAAGACATCGCTCAAGTTTTTTCCCTTGACAGCAACATTTATTCCCCAGTCTACGAGGCTTTTATTGAATCATATCGAATCAGATCTGCGGGAGCAAATCTCTTGGAAGTAGAAAGACGAGGCGCTGGCAATCATGTGCATCTCGTATCGAGACTGTAGATTCAGGTACCACAACCTCGCCCTCCTCCTCCCTCCACCCTAGGCCAACCAACCTTCCTCCCTCCGGAGTCGTGAATTCGGATACAATTGTCTGAGAAGGGTAGAACACTAACCTTTCCGCTGGTTTATCCTCCAATTTTTTTAAGGTAAGCACCAAAATTTCCTTTGCGATATACCGCAAGATAGTATTCATTACACATCTCATAAAGGGTTTGATTACTGCAGACCATTACCCTTTTATTGTGCTACATACTAGTTCAAGTGTGTAGAAGTGCTGTCGGGCACTTCGCTCAGAATCGAGGTTCTTCGCTCCCGCCCAGGCCCACCAAGCCTTCCATTCCTTCAGTTGCCTATCGGTTACCTACCCCAACGCGAAATATACACCATCATATTGGCTCTACAATGTCCCGTAAATGTAGATTGCATGGTGCACCCATTGAAAGGGTTGTTTAACGCCGGCCTTCATCTTTTATCCCCAGCCTTGCACCTTGGTTTGGCGTGTCGTGTCGCAATGTGAATTTCCTTCTTCGTGATACGTTTCAATGAAGGAGAGAGAACTAAATAGTCTCCTATAAAACGACTCAACTCAGACGATATGGGATAAAAAGAGTAAAGAACGGAGTTACTCAATCCCTTTTGGATGCGCCACGCATTCTACTTCTTCGGGATATCGTGGAGCGATTTGAACATGTATTTGGCCACAGAGAAACTTGCCGTGGCCAGTTGATGAACAAGTGAGCGCTTGACTTGTTCGTCGGCTGGTCACCGCTTGCAAATCAAGGCCGCACCAAAACTGCTTTTTAGTCTGTGTTGTAAGCGTAGTTCCACTGTTTGAACAGCACTCAAGCATGTAAATGGTTAGAAAGGAATCTGAAGGCACTGCACGATTAGATTCTGTGACAAATTCTTTAAAGTTGTTTGCTAAGAAGGGCCCCTTCAAAAGTTGCCGTCTATTCTTACCTTCGCAACTGGACTGACAACTCTGGAATGTTTGGAAGTTGTTTCCATTCCCACAACATCCTGACCAGTAAAATAGCTCACAACGCCCTCGCGCAGGATTGTAGTACCTGTAAGTATCCGTGTGTCACTACATAGAACTCAGCTATCGTGGTCCTTACAGTCGCCTTAAAGGAAGCGAAAAACTTTACGGCCTCATGTTTTCATGTTTTGCAGCCTCATGCATGTTCTGGTCAGATTTTGTTATGAAAAAAACTGCATCCGTTCATACGGATAAACAAACAAATAAATAAATAAATAAAAATACACACGATCGGATTGCACGTGTACAAGTGTAATGGCGCACGACAGTATAGTTTCTTTCCATTACTTTGTCTGCTATAATGGGAGTTGGGTCGGATCTCTAAAAGCACCTCTAACTTGGGTAATCAGATCAAGTTTGAGGCACTTCTAAAATCCGACCCAATTCACATTGTGGTCAGACACGGTCTAGTTATCCAAGTTTGAGGTGTTCTGTTTGCATAAAAAGCATGCCACCACCTACTCGCTTTCGCAGAGTGAGGAAAACAAATTTGGTAAGGATGACCGAAATAAGGACAGTAATGCGTACCATCTGGGTATCCTGTACGGTCCAGTTCCGATCTGCTGCGGCATCATGCACGACTGTCCAGATGCTTGCTGTTGAGCCACTGAAAATTCGTCATTTTAAAGGCTTTCTGTCTTTACCATAACTAGAATCTACAGCATTTTTTTCGCTTGCATTAGAAAGCAAATATTGGTGGCGATGTCCGTTCCTCCACGTGGTGCCACAGGAAACTGCTTGCTTTTGCGAACCGAGCCAATCACGGACAATCGAATGCAGGCGACAGGCCCTAGTGACAGGCCGGCCCATGAACATCCTGTGTCACATTCATATGGTCGATGACGTTTCAGAGTTCTCGAGATAGTGCTACGGCGTCCGCGGGAACCGACGCGCACTCGCAAAGCCCGGCGAGTGTGAGAAGTATGCGAGGGTTCCTGATGCGAGGACGGCCTCGGGGGGCAACTGAGCTAGTCCGAAAGTCCCGTAACGTAGGCAAGACCCGCGTAACAACGTTGAATGTGGGTACGTTGATGGGCCGCTCGTGCGAGTTGGTAGAAGCACTGAAGCGAAGAAATATAGATTTCTGTGCGGTGCAGGAGACGAGGTGGTCCTGCAGCAAGTCAAGGGACATAGGACGTGGCTTCAAGGCCGTTCTATGTGGAAGTCCCTTACACCAGTGGTGTCGGTATGATCGTCTCCGAGCGTTTCCGTGACGCGATTGCAAGCGTAGAACATTTCGATGACCGCTTGATGAAGATTGCTGTCGCCGTAGAAGAGCGACGATGTCATTTCTTTTCCGCGTATGCTCCGCAGACAGGTTGCTCCGAGCAAACCAAGGACAAGTTCTGGTCCCTGCTTGATGAGAAGACAGCGGAAGTGCCGTCACAAGACATGATTGTTGTGGCAGGTGACCTTAATGGTCACGTCGGAGCAACGAAAGATGGTTACAGCTGAGATGGCGGTTTTGGCTGTCAGTCACGTAACGCCTATGGTGAGCGTATACTTGAGTATGCAGACTCACACGACCTCACCATCGTGAACACCAAATTTAGAAAGCGCGACTCCCACCTCATCTCGTTTTATAGCGGGAACGCCAAAACGCAGATTGACTATGTTCTTGTTAGGCGTCGCGACCAAGGTCTTGTCACAGACGCGAAGACTGTGTCTTATGAGACGGTTGCCACGCAACACTGTCCACTGATCTGCTCGCTGAAGATCACACCTCCGAGGTGTAAACGTGTTGGGCGATGCGGGACGGCTAGAATCAAATGGTGACGACTGAAAGAGAAGGAAGCAGCTGTTGTTTCTCGCATTCGTTTGCGGACGGTAACAACTGTCGACGAAACCTGGAAGGATGCTACCGATGCGATAACTCGGGCTGCACGCCGCGAACTCGGCACAACGAAGCCTGGACGGCGTTGGGTCGACAAGCAGGCTTGGCTGTGGAATGACGATGTCAGAGAGAAGGTCAGGAAAAAAAACGGCTATATCACGCATTTATCGGTGAAAAACAGTCGATAATTGGCGGAATTATCGAGAAGCGAAGAAAGCGGCAAAGAAGGCAGTGTCCGCTGCTAAAGCCGTACACTACGCTGTGAGTGAAAAACTGGAGACGCGCGATGGCGAGCGTTATCTTTACCGCCTCGCCAAAGCTCGCTGTCGCCAAGCAAAAGACATCGAGAAGTTCTTTGGCATTAACGACGAGAACGGTCATCTTCTGATGGATCGTAAGAGGGCTGTGAAGAGATGGCGCGAATACTTCGAGGAAATCTCGAATGTAGAATTTGAACATCCTGCTGTTCCTTCTGCATCATCTGTATACGGACTCGTTCAGAAGATCACAGTGAGCGAAACTGAAGCAGCCCTGAGGAAGATGAAGTCAGGCAAAGCCACTGGTCCCGATGATCTACCAGCCGATCTGTGGAAGTCGAAGGGCTGGTGCCCTGCTGACTGGCTTACAGAGTTTTTCAATCAGGTTGTTGCTGAGAAGAAAGTGCCTGAGGGTTGGCAGCAAAGCACGACTATTCCGATTTGGAAGAAGAGGGGCAGTCCTGCAGACTGTGCTAGTTACCGTCCAATTCGCCTTCTTTCGCACACCATGAAAACCCTCGAGCGAATTGTCGAATGACGTATTCGTGTTGTCGTTCAGCTTTCCAATAATCAGTGTGGTTTCGTTACCGACTGTGGGACGGTTGATGCCATACACGCCGTTCGTCTTCTGCTAGAGAAGCACCGCGAGAAACAGAAACCGGTGCATTTCGCCTTCCTGGACTTGGAGAAGGCCTCCGACCGCGTTCCGCGGGAAGTGATATGGTACGCGTTGCGACGACATGCTCAGACATTCGATAACTACGACCCGAACAGGATCCGCCCCTCCAACAGTCCTTCTCCAGGTGTTGGAAAGCGGGACAGTTGTTGCTATCCTGCTGGAACAGCGTTTTTTGTGGTGCTATCGTGTTGGAAAGCACCACGTGTTGCTATTTTAAGAGCAACACGTGGTGCTGTAGTGGTTGAGGTCGCCGGCAGGTTCTCTGCATGCACCTGCAGGTGCTCCGGTCAGAGCGAGAGAAAGAGAGTGTCAGAGACGTAGAGGAGCACCAGCTGGCGGTGCTGCGATTCCGTGCTCTAATCGCAACACGCTCCGCAACGGAAGGAAGACCGCGTCGTAAGTGCGAGCACTCGGTCTGCGCACAGCGCTCCGCGCGCCGTCCTCTCTCGGCGCTCTCGCCGTCTGCGTCTCTGCGGGCGCGCGCGTCATGGCCCGCTGTCTCCGCGCTCTCGCGTTCGGCGCTCGCGGTGCGCCGTGTGCCGGCGTCCCTCCAGCGCCGAGAGTGATCGATACCGCATTCATCGTCGCCGCCGGGGCCATAGTCGGTCGCGTGCGGCCGTTCTTTTTGTTTTCATTTCAGTTGTGGCTCCATTTGCTACTGTTTGTGTAGGCGGTCGGTTTCAGGCGCAGGCTGCGGGAGGATGGGGGAGGGGGGTTCGAGGCGATGTGATGGAGGCGAGGAGAGAACGCAATCCATGTGGAGGAAGAGATAAGCCGTTTCAGCCGAGGGAGGCCTGCGGTTGGGGGGGGGTCGAGAAGGAGATGTGATGAAGGCGAGGAGAGAACGCAATCCATGTGGAGGAAGAGATAAGCCGTTTCAGCCGAGGCCTGCGGTTGGGGGGGGGGGGGTCGAGAAGGAGATGTGATGAAGGCGAGGAGAGAACGCAATCCATGCGGAGGTGCAATCCATGTGGAGGAGATGTGCCGTTTCAGCCGGAGCGTGCGGGTGGGGGGGGGAGAGAGTTCGAGGAGGTGGATGTCGCATCTGATGGAGGCGAGGAGAGAATCCATCTGCAGGAGGAGATTGCCGTTTCAATCGTAGCCTGTGGGTGGGGGGGGGGGGGGGCGGTTCAAGGAGGAGATGTGATGGAGGCGAGGAGAGAATCCACATGTGGAGCAGGGAGGAGGAGATGTGCCGCTTCAGCCGGAGCCTGCGGGTGCGTTATTTTCGGACGAGGGTAACCCTGCTGTGTGTGATCACAAATGCAGGTTCGCAGAGGCTGGGTAGCGTCGTCCGAAAATAACGCGCCCCATGAAAATGGCGCCTCATGGTATTTGATTGACAATTTTGGCTGAGGAACCGTACGTATTCGCGAATTCGTTGCCGTGCCGTAATTTTGCCATGTGATATTCGTTTCGTCGTGTCGTTCGGCTTATATTTGTATCGTTTTTACAATTTTCTATAGTTAGATGTTTTTGATTGAGTTGCTCTGGAAAGAGCTGAGCTGAACTTGCTCATTATCATTAGCTGCGCTGATCAGAACTTTTGCTGATATCAACCACACGTTGTAGAGGGGTAGCTCTGCAAAGAGCTGAGCCGAGCTGAACTTGCTGATTGGACTGGTTAAAGTGGTTTAACACGAGTAACTTTAAGTACTAGAATGGATCTCCGTGTTCTTTCTTTACGGAATAATTGAGAGTATTTCACTATTACCTGACAGATTTCGTCCTTCCAGGTATTTAATGCTAAATGGCAACGTAGGAGGAACACTTGGTCTTGGTGTAAAGGAGCTGTTTTCGGACATTAAAGACGTGTTAGTTTAGATGAAATGTATATCCAGTCCAGATTTTATATATAAATTTATATTTTACGAAAAATGTAGAACGGATAAGGAAAGGGTATAAAAGCCTCCAGTTTTAGGAACGTGAAGACCCTCATGGGGGTGTGTCCTGAAATCAATTACTATAACAACGTTGCAATCACGAAGCTGAAAACTTCCCGAGCTCCTCTCCTAAAAGCGGACAGGTCGAAAATCGGCCGAAATGTAAGACAGCATTAAGTTGTAATCAAACTATGCGAAGCCTGAATACGGCGGTGGGCATTTTCTACTGTTCCTACTTCTTAGCTAAACCCCAGACTAAGCTTTCCCGTTCGTCAGGTCGATTCCTGCATGGTGCGGCTCACTCAGCTTCAGAAGCAACTTGCTGAGGCAGTCTCGTCTGTTGTGAAGAAAACGCCAGAGGCTAAGCTGCCTGAAGAGACATGCCTTGCCTTCGAAAACCTCACACAGTTGTGGAGAATACCGCAGTTGGCGGTACTATGGCCCGACCTCAGCAACGCACATTTCAAGGTCGGTGTGCTGCAATTGCTTCCAGCGACTCTTCTTACGAAGATTAGTTTGCTTGCTGAAACAGTGCTTACAGAGTGTGGACTTAAACAAGAAAATGCAGAAGTGGATCCGAACAAAGAGAGGAAAACCCCATGACCACGTAACCGCCTGCACTGATTTCTTCCGCGTATACCTAAAGGAGGTCAGTAGTGTTGGATATATGTATTAGGTAGCCCTTCGCCGCCAGCCCTCGTTGCTTGTCCCCCTCTTCTGAAGTTACTTTCCTAGGCTTGCGAACCTCCTACATTGGTGAAGCGCTACGCAGTGCGCATCTCTGACTCCTGCGCCAAGCATCCAGAACTCCGCGATTTCCCGGAAGAATTAGTGGAACAACTGATAGGTAGCTCTCAGTCTAGTTGCTAGTTGCTCTTCCCCTCCAATAATGCGGTGTAAAACCAGTGTTAATAGTTTTAATCTCCGCCCCTCTTCTAGGAGTTTGTCTCGACGGACTTCGTCTTGGCATGCGAGAGCTCTCCTGCCCAGTGTCAGTGATTGCCTTGAGGAGAAATCCCACTCCGTACGTGTTAATCTTAATATAAAAATATTTTTGTTCAAGTCTCTCCTTCAAATTTGGAATTGAGGTTCTGGCTTTCGCTGGGCGACACAGACGAGGAAAGGGAGGCCGAGTTCGAGGAGCGGAAAAAGGCGAGAGCTCGCTGGACGGTTCACGTCAGAGGTGCTCTTCAGAGAGCACTGTACGTCTTCGCCAATTTTCTTCTAGTCTGCATTCCAAGAAAATAATCACCTCCATCTACGTTATAACCTTTTTAGGAACGACATCCGCAAATACGTTCTCGACGCGAACGGGCGTTTAGTTCCCGCACCGGTGGGTACCCTCTTCACCATAATGCTTGGATGGAAACAAAAGAAAAATCTCTGCCACGTTGCTGTCATAATTAATTTTTAGAAAGTAAAAATGATCCGCATTGGGAGCCAGCCGAGTACGAGCCAGCGCACGCCCCAAGACGAAGAAGAAGAAGACGACGACACCGCGTGGAGGACTAAGAGCGGCTGTAACTCAGAGCACCTGTGCTGTGGCCTCCAGGACCGTGGCCACCACGACCTCCTCCGCGTCTCAGTTCCGAGCAGCACATCAACTTGGTCTGTTTCTTACGTTTCAGTTTCCTAGCCTTGTTTCTGTCTATAATTTGCTTGATTTTGCCTCTTGTTTATAGTGTTATTCTGCTATTCCATACTGTCACGTTGCCTACTCTTAAAATGTTGTCATTGTCATCATTTTCGCACTTGGTTTTCTATTAAGTAAGGGTGCGTCAAAGCCAAACTGCTCTCCGCTTTTTCGGAGTCTTCTTCTCGGGAACTTTTTGCAAGAGGCACAAAACTTTGTTACAAAACAGCATGGAGACAAGAGCACTCTAGAATAGAATATTTCATTAGACTTTTTCTAGAATGCCGATTTTTTATTGATCTCACTGGTGGGTGAACATTTCCTTCTGGTGGGTCCTCGCTCCTTGGCCAGTTTCCCGATTTGGTTACGAAGTGGTATCGATACACCTCCCGTTTGTTTTCGTTCCACCTTGTCGTTCCACCATTCCTTCCCATCCTAAAAGACAGAACCGTTTTCGTTAATTCTCCCTCATTCGCCATCCACGATTAAAATCGAAGTTAAAAACTTGATCGAATGATTTTCAATACTTTAACGCACACCTCCCCTTCTCCTATTTCCATTTCTTTCTTGTCATCACTCTTTTTTGGCCTTGTTTCTTGTTTTCACTTTATTATTCATTTTGCTATCACTTCCTTCACTTACGTTAGGTGTTCTCTTTTATAAGTCTTTCTCCTCTACACTCTACCTTATTATTACATTCCGCTCATAGTCCTCCATCTCACTGTCGGTGCTCACTTCTCCTCTGGTGCTCATGCAGATTCTCACACTCACAACACTATTTACTCTACTCCTTATCCGGTATCCAGGGGTGCATTTTTCACGGTTAACAAATTTAACGATCTATTCCATGTGTTCTCATTTTTCTAAAGTGTCGATTTCTATTTTAGGTGCTAGGTGCAACCCCTAAGGGGGTCCACCCATTTGGCATTTGGGGTGAGGGGTGGCTAAAAAAAATTTGTGTGTGGAAAGTGGGAATATTTGTCTCCAAAGTTTAAGCTTTAAGTTTGGTGCAGTTTCGTATGCCGGCTATTAGACACTTCTGATAGCTGGCTTTTAGACTCTTAGTTCTAGAGAGATTGAGGAATTAATTAATTACATGAAATGAAATGATTTCCGATTTATGTGTTTAGATTTAGTTTAGTTTATTTAATTTGATTTAATCTGTCCATAAGACGGCCTAAAGTGGACCCCTCTTGGAGCTGCACCTTTAGAATATATATACATATATATTATTTGATACACATATATCTATATCTATACTATACTATTCATCTGAAGATCCCGCATATCATATCCTCTTTATGCATCTTGAGAAGTGTTATTTGTGTTGTGTTATGTGTATGTGTATGTACATTTTATGCGATGCGCTTCTTTACCGTATTATCGTAATGCGCTTCTTTCTTGTCGTATCGTATCGCATTGTACGTTTTTTACGGAAATAAATTTTTCATATTTTACAATTGTTCACCGGCATGCTAAGGGCTGGATATGGGCGGTGGCGTTCGAACCCCATCCGCTCGTGTGGCCCCTAGACCATTTTAGGGGCTACACGAGCGTAAGGGGTTCGAAGGCAGCCAGCTAATTGCACCTGCTGGTGCTATTCTATTGCAGGGTGAGGGTGGCGCACGCCATGTGGTGCTGTTCTGTTGCGTGGGCCACCTTGCAACAGAACAGCACCAGCAATTACAGCAGCTTGCAACACATTAGCAACAGTAGCCACCTATGTGGTGAACGCCTCGCAACAGTAGCCACCTATGTGGTGAACGCCTCCACAGGATAGCAACATCTGTTGCGTGCTGTTTTCGATACTAGCCGCGGTGTCGTGAGGCTAGAATTGCGTTTCTGTTCGGGTCGTAGTTATCGAATGTCTGAGTGGTTACCCTGAAGAGCTTATTGAGTGGGTGCGCATCCTCTACTCGTGTCCAATAAGCCGAGTGCGAGCACCAGTGTGCACCTCGATGGAGTTTCCAATCTCTGTCGGAGTGCACCAGGGATCTGCGCTCTCCCCACTGCTCTTCGTGATCGTCATGGATGCAATTACGCGCGATCTCCAAAGGGCAGCTCCTTGGATGCTGCTGTATGCCGATGACGTCATACTTGCATGCGAAGACAAAGCAGAGCTCGAGCGACAGGCACAGGCGTGGTGCGATCGCTTAGCATTGTTCGGACTCAAGCTAAACGTCAAAAAGAGGGAATACTTGACGACGGATGTGAATGAGCATGGATCCATTAAGATCAATGGTACTGAACTCTCACGAGTTGTTTCTTTCAAATATGTTGGATCAACAGTCACGTCCGATGGCAGTCTAAAGTTGGAGGTGAACGCACGTGTGAGTGCAGCCTGGTCCAAATGGCGTTCGCTGACTGGGGTGCTTTGCGACAAGACAATACCTGAGTACCTCAAGTCAAAGGTGTATAGAGCAGTCGTCCGCCCAGTAGCGACGTACGGTGCTGAGTACTGGCCCGTGGCGAAGGAAATTGAAAGCCGCCTCAGTGTAATGGAGTCGAAAATGCTAAGGTGGACGGCTGGAGTAACGCGATTGGACCGCGTTCGCAATGAAACCATGCGACAAAGGTTCGGTGTCGCCTCGATAGCTCACAAGTTGGGCGAAGCACGTCTACGATGGTATGGCCACGTCCTTCGCGCTAACGACGACACCGTGTGTAAGATTGGCCTGAATCTTGAAGTCCCTGGAAAACGGACCAGAGGACGCCCGAAACAACGTTGGCTAGATACGTTGCATATAAACTTGAAGTTAGCTGGTGTCCATCCCGACCAAGCGTTTGATCGGGAGAAGTGGCGTCACCAGACCAGAAGAGCGGACCCCGCCACCAAGCGGGACAAACGCTATTGAAAATGATGATAAAAAGCAAATATTTAAGATTAATTCAATTTCAAATGTCGAAGGTTTATGCACAGTTAAAATATCCTCCACAGATGCAGCTGATGTTCAGCGGCCATGTTCCTCTTTAAAAGCATGAGACTGTAAAAGCAACTGCAAAGGAGTGCTGAGCCACATCTCCCACCGAACACAGAATCGAGATTGCGTACCGATAAAGTTATAGAGCTTTCGAAAAGTGGTTGGTCAAGGGAAAGTGAGAGTCAGAGAAGGAGCCTCTGTAGTAAAATGTCGTTTCCAGGAAACATTTAATGCACTGGCTCTAAGGACTTTTAGGCTAGCTGAAAACCCGTGAGTCGCCTCAGTTTTAATTTTTTACTTTTGCGCTGCTGTATATAATATGACTAATTTTTAGTCTAATCAGTAAATTTTTGAAGAATATATGTTAGCTGTACTTGATGAGCAGGAACTTCTGGCTGTTTAAAGCAAAGAATGCTCATTATTTGGGAAAGTGATATAAAGTGTGGCATTCCAATAAACTCAATTATTTAAGTGTAGTAAGAGATAAAAGAAGATGTCAGACACTTCAAGTCGTCAAGATGCTATCATATTTGTTTGATATAACTGTTTAGCCAATTATACTATTAGTCTTTCATTAACAGCTTCTGTGATTATCATGAAAAGTTCGAATTGTAGAGAAACCTAGAGAAAAGAAAGAAAGAGATAGAAACGTGCGTAGAGATAAAGAGATACCTGGATCAAACAACTACGCTAAGCATAAGAAACGGAATAATTGTAAGGTGCAGGAAGCTACGAAAATCTATCGCTGATCTGTTTATGAATTAAGAATGATAGATTATTTAGCCCTCACAGTCCATGTTCTAAAAGCGAAACCTCCTTTGAATCAGTTTTGGTTTGTCAATCGATTCTGTTCTCTGCCAGTAGAGGTGTTTTTGGAAATCGCTGGTCAGTCGCCTACAGCAGTGTGCACTGCCACTCCACATTAGATCACTCCTCTATTCACCTCTGATTTGCCTTATAACACGGCCATCTTTGCTCGGACCACATTGCTACATGGCCAGACATCCATGTCGCTTCTCACATACGCTTTATCCAAGTTTCAGCTGTATATTAGTATGTGCCAGACACGAGGTCGTAGGTGGATGTTTATTTCGGCCCAACGTTTCGACTGAACCGTCGTCATCAGAGGCCTAAAAGCGGCGCAAGGCTTCTAACGTGCAATCTACTCGACCAAACGCATTAACCGCTCTAGCGGTTCCGATGTTAGTCTAAGACCTCTCACACAGAACTTTATGGGAAGGATAAACTCACTCATTAATCCACCACAGCTGGGGCGTAGCCGCCCTGTCGTCAGTGGGCCAGCAAGGCGATTGAGTCGTACTGTGCAGTCACCGTATAAAGTATAATTCTATGACGTGGGAAGAAAGGGAAGAAATTCACTTGTGATGGATGGGCGCTCATTCAGGTTGTTCATTGCTGGATTCTTGGTAAGAATCCAGAATGCCTCTAATGATTTCCTTGCAAACACTTCCTCTTCAATGGCCAGATTTGCGCGTTTAACGCCGAACTCGTCACCATCATGCGCATGCAATCTATGCCTACTAAGAGGGCTGCTTGAAGACCCACGCCTTTTACTAGCTAGACACTCTTTTACGCGCACTGCTAGCGTCCTACCGTTTCCCCAAGGTACTTAAAGCTACAGTCCATGCACTCATTTTCGTAGATTACTCCTGCTCTCGAGCGGTCTCCTACACTACAGTTCGGACAAGTAATGCAGTTCTCCGAAACGCATTGCTTGTCGTAAAGTCTATTACGGGATAGCTGCCGTCTGATGTTATCATTTGGAGTATCCATTAGGATAGCATCATTCTATAGCTGTGCTCTTAGAATAGCCCTTTGCAATGCAGCTGTGTCGCTGTCGAAGGTGAAGGGGACCACGAACGGCAATTTACCTAGACGAGGCCCTTCTCTTCTGTTAGTGCGAAATCGTCTATGACGATGAGGAACAGTGTAGCCATTTGAAATGACGATATCCGAGGCTAGCTGGGAAAATTCTTGACGCTATTGAGGACCCGAGCACATTTTAATGCCGTTCGGAACACGTTTCCAACAACAACTCGTCTAACGGCGGCAGAGCTTACATAAATCAAAATGTTTTTGAGCTCAATTTACGTTAACATTTCACACTAACCATTGGACACTTTGATCTGTGTGTTCAGGTAGGCCAGCCAACCGTTCTTTGGGACCTCCCTGGTAAGCATAATGTACTGCGACTGTAAAGCACTCATCCATTTCGGACTCTGTTGAAGTCACAACACAACAATCATCCATCGGCAGTACAACAGGGGACAGCGTTCGATCACAGGCCTTTAACTTCTGCTCATGAAACAGATCGCAGGACCGGTGCTATTCGTTGACCGATGGCCAACCCTCTAAGTTGTAAAAAATATGAGCCTGACCATTTATTTATCCAAGTATTAAATACTAATGGATAGGGACGTAAATGGTAGCGCATCATGACGGAACCCACGGTTGTCTCCAACACCACATGATGAAATGAGGAAGGCTTTTCGCGACTAGAACTAGTCTCCACATAAGTAAGGGACTTCCACCAGTATTCGATTCAAGAGACACTAAAAGAATGGATGTTCGTCTATTAAGAGACAGCTGCCTATCAATTGACTTCAAACGCCTAAATATTTCCATTAAGGAAGAGGAAAACAAAGTTTTAGGCATGATAACACACCCTTGGCTTTTCTTCAGTACTCCCTTTGCATTGCTGGCGCAGGTAATGTATTAGGTTGGAAAAAAAGTCTTTTCATTTTTTTCAAAGATTTATTATTAGGGGGGGGGGGCCAAAAGTAATGAGACAAAATGAAAAAATTTTTTTATCTCCTTATAACTCAATTACAACTCAACGATGCTGAGGAATGTATTTGCCATTAAGGGCAATGACCTTGCTGCTATCGCTCAGTCAACTTCCTGATCCCATCCTTACAGAACTGCTTGAGCCTGGTGTTGATCAACTGCTCGATATGGTTGTC
The DNA here is from genome assembly GCA_947396885.1 of Heligmosomoides polygyrus polygyrus. NCBI lineage: Eukaryota > Metazoa > Nematoda > Chromadorea > Rhabditida > Heligmosomidae > Heligmosomoides > Heligmosomoides polygyrus. Next base: position 33,891,270 of record OX377204.1, on the reverse strand, counting down.
AAGGACTGCTCGGGTTCTTGTGTCCCTTCCGACTAGGAAGTCCTGTAGGCTCAAGTAGTAGTGGTAGTTGCATGGAGAGATGTCCAGCGAATACGGTGGGTGAGGCATGTGAACGTAGCCCAGCTGGCCAAGCTTATCCGTGCTTACTTGTTCCTGATCAGGTGCGGCGTTGTCGAAGAGGAAAACCTTCTTGAAGCGCTGCGAATGAATGAGAGCGAGTCGCCGGCCCATCTCTTCTATTTCGTTCACCATGGCCTTGGAGTTCATCGCGGTGCTCTTGGGAAACAGCCTCCGGTAAACCGATCCATGGGCGCAGATCCAAAAGCTCCAAAGGTGCTTCTCGCCGTGAGCATCTCGCCGAACGAAGGTCGGCAACAGGTCACCAGGCCTCACCCAGACTCGCTGCTTGGCAGAGTTAAGGTAGAAGAAGTACTTCTCATCTTGCGTAAATATTCAGCCCAGGCTGCTCGGGGTTGGGAATTGGGCGAGATTTGCGCGACACAGGTCGACTCGTCAGACTGGGGTTTCGGCATGAGACAGGCTGGGATTTTTGGCATGCTTCTGGAAAGGGCGGAAGTGGTAACTTTTCAGATGGGCTTCAGTAAGTAGCATACAAACATACAAATACAACAAGTACGAATCCAGACTCCAGCCACGAGATATATGGACGCGGCATGGGGTGTCTCATTACTTTTGGCCCCCCCCCCCCCTAATACTTCACAACTACAAAGTCAAATCAATTGAGATAAACTCTATTTTGTTCTACTACACTTCTCCAAAGACTGGGTGATTTTCCAATTCCTCTCGCTTAAAAGACTGCAGTTCTGGAGTCGAACCATTGATAAATCCAATTTTTGAGGTCTTCATCCGTTCCAAAATATTTCTCTCCAATTTCTTGCTTGAGAGCACGGAAGAGATGGTAGTCGGTAGGGGCGAGATCAGGGCTATACGGTGGATGTGGCATTACCTCCCAGCCCATCCCCTTTATTGTTTCTCTTGTGAGTCTTGCAACATGTGGCTTTGCGTTGTCATGCAGGATCATCACCTTTGACTTCTCCGGCCTCTTTTCTTGGAGAGCTGCGACGACTTTGTGGAGTTGGCCGCAGTATGTGACAGCAGTAAGTGTCTCTCCACTTCTGAGAGTTTGCCGATAAATCACTCCTCTGATATCCACCAAACACTCAAGAGAATCTTCCGTTCGTGAACATTGGGCTTGAGATCAGACTTAGGGCTCTCTCCCTTTTGTACCCATTGCCTTTTCCTCGGAAGTTGGCACACAGAACCCAGGACTCTTCGCCTGTCACAATCCGCGGAAGAAACGATTTTCTTCCTTATCTGGACAGAAGAGAAGCAGCGATGGAGAGCCGTCGACCTTTCTGAGTGTCTGACAGGGCATGTGGAATCCAAGCTCCAAATTTCCATGAAAGCCAAGATTCTTCAGATGGATCCCCACTATCCTATGAGACACTTCGAGCTTCTCTGCCAGCTGACGTGTCGTCTGCCAACTATCGGTACGAAGAAGATGGTGTAGTTCACTGTCGTCCAATCCAGTTGGCCTTCCTGACCATGCTTTGCCCTCAGTGAATAATCTCCCTTTAAAGACTTTCCGAACCACTCATAACAGGCGCGATGAGTAGTAGATCCCAAGCCATATATGTGGTTAATTTGGTCTGCTGCCTGACGTGCTGTGGATTCTTTAATGAATTCTTGAAGAATGCCGTGCTGAAAACGGCCATGAGGTAGATCTGGCATTGAGTTCGGAAGATTGGATGGATAACGAATTACAAGAAGAGTCTTAACCTGTGTCTGCGTGCGAACGGTAGACAAGTGTGATAGGATTACGAAATCAGCTATCAACATTGGCTAGTGCGTTTACAAGGGGAAGGGTAAAAAAAATTTCGAAGTGTGAAGAGACTTTTTTCCAACCTAATATGATAGTGCAGTCTTGCAGGATGTTCAGCAACAGCGCGGACCTTATTTGCGATTCGCTTGGCTCCGCATTTCGAACGCAGCAGCGTCCCCAGGTAAGACGATCTTCTTGTGGTCCATTTGCTTTGTTGACGCGTTTTCGGGCAACCCTTGAGCTCACGAGAGCCGGAAGAAGTCGAAAAATCGCCCAGCGTCAAGTGCAGCGATAAGGCACCGGCACTTCCCATCACCTTGCGCATTAATCCATCGCCTCATGTCATCCCTGCGTACAGTGTGGCCCCTAAATGTGACGGAAGCGGCTTGGAAGGATCAAATGCGATACATGTTGAAAAATCGTTTTCATTGGAGATCATGACGGAGCGGTGTTGATCACTGCGGCCCATTTATTATATGAATTTGGGAGAGCTCTCAGATCATGGGTACCTTCGCAGACGGGAGTCGCTTCCTACGGGATTTTGTTTTTCTCATTTGCTTGAAGGATGATATCCTTTCAACGATTCCATGGTATCTAGTGTAGGGGTTTCTCCAATGGATGAAGCAGATCAAAAAGTTAGTGCTGGATAAATTGGCCTGGCTACTCTTTTTACAGTACGGAGTTGTGTAGATACAGGAAGCACCTGTGCAGGAAACCGCTGTCAGGCCTACTCCTATCGTAATCAATTGCTCTACTGGAATCTGTAGTTTGCGCCAGAATAACGCAGTTTGGTACATAAAAGATGGTGTTCAATTGCTGGGCCTTCAGGACGATTGTTTTTACTGATTTCTACTCCTTTTCCAAGAAAATCTAAGGTGTGGAAAATACATGCTTGAGGCACGAGAATAGTGAAAAATAAACACGCACACATTATTAAGCGGTCGAAAAATTAATCTCCGTTCCGAGGTCTGCATAAATAATTCTGTTTTTTACCCTAAATGATTTCGTCTCAGGGAAAGCCACACAAACTGTCTTGTAAGTTTTTCCTGCTCTTTCAAGAAACACATGTAGACGTCGCTCTAGTTTTTCTAGCCGACCTTTTCCAGGGCTTCGTAAAATCATGAACCGACGCGAGTACCGAGTCATCATGCTGTACGAATTTCAATTGGGACATTCTGCGGCAGAGGCATCCCGTAACCTTAGCAGCGCCTTTGGGACGGACTGTTCTTGCGAACCAGTGGCGAGGATGTGCTTCAAAAAATTCGCTTCTGGCGAATTCGATCTCGAAGAAAAACCGGGCCACGGGCGCAGGTCGTTGCTTGATGATGAAGTATTAGTGGCACGTTTCGATAGTTGCCCCAACCTGCTAGTTCGCTTTAGAAATGAGCCTCTTGTCAACCGTGTTATAACTGTAGATGAAAAATGGGTCCGTTACGATAACTGAAAGTGGGGAGTCTGAGTAGATAAAGTTGCTCCTCCAACATCCGTTCCTAAACCCGACCTTCACCCCAAAAAAGTTATGCTTAGTTTGCGGTAGTGTTGTAAAGGTGTAATCCATTTCAGCTTTTTGCGACCTAGTCAGGCAGTCACAGCAGAGCTTTGCTACTGTGAATTAGACCAAATGTTTGAGAAGTTGCAAAAATATGGCCTGCAGTGGTGAATAGAGGTTGTCTCTCCTTTTGCAGGAGAACGCAAGGCCACACACCTCACAAATCACTCCGCGAAAATTGTCCCATTTAGGTATCGAAGTTCTCCCTCCACCATATTCTCCCGACCTTCCCCACTTACTACCACTTTTTCCGAGCTCTTGATTCTCATTTGCACCAGAAACAATTCACTAATTTAGCTGATGTTGAATGTGCCCTTCTTGATTTAGTTAATTCCTGTGATCTCAGTTTTTTTGCAAAGAATTAGGCTCATTACCGATTCGTTGGCAAAAATGCATAGGTTCTGGTGGTTTTTACATCGGTTAATAGTGTTGTGTCTAAGCTGAGTTATAGCAGTTTGAAGTAAGCGGTCTGTTTCCGCGATTAATTTTGCGACAGCCTAATAGTGCGCACAGTCATTGCCATTTTCCACAGTGGTAGATATAGACATACGTTCTCTTATTTGAACCTTTTGGTGCTGGTGAGGGAATGAGAAAAGTTTCACTGAAGAAAGCATTCAGCTGCACTATGCGATACATTTATGCCACATATTCTCTTCAGTTCAGAGCTGAACCATGGTCTTATCTTCAGTTTTAAGAGCTCTGAATTCAGGTCTCCGTAACCTTCTGTGATTAATTTATTTAGATTAGACAAAAAATAACTGTTTATTTTCGTTTACAAAGTCTCCAACTCATCGTTTTATGGCTTTCTTCCTTTCTATACCACCAATTGTTGACTTGTTACCATTACTAGGTTATTGTCATACATAAACTGAACAAATAAACAGTAATCGTTAGACTGCATAATACAGGAAAGCACACTGCGCGAACAGCTAAATAGTGAATTTGTTCTTCATAGCTCGCAGCTGTATGCGTTCGATGGGCTAACTGAAGGCCTTCTTCAAGCATAGCGCTGCTGCTCTAGTCGTACCTTCTCTTCGAATCAGATCTTGGAATACTCATACTCGATACCTCAATATCGAATGTTCAGCTATTAGCCTTCAAAAATGTGTTTACCTCGGGGTGGGAGTGCTCCTGCACGGACAAGGGGAAGATAATCGGATGTTTAAAGTGATATCCCACTACTGACGGGGGAAGAAGCTACCATAATGATCGCTGTAGAAAAAATATCATAGCATTAACAACATGCTACATAACAAATAGTAAGTTATTTCCAAAAGTGGATCTCAACAAGGTCGCCGAATTTTGTTGCAATATCTACGCCCCCCCCCCCCCCCCCTGTAGATAGCGTCAGTCCTAAGACGACCAGTCGTTATAATGAAATCCTTCTGAGAGTGTTTCATAAGAGTGAGCCTTCTCAGGCTTTCCGTGGCTGTTTTAGGTGAAGGAACACGTTGGCTTCTCAGGAGCTGTCAAGCTCGCCACGGTGACGCCGCAAAAGAAAAAGTCCAACAGGCTGAGCCTGTCACGGACTCCCGGCTCACCCGTAGAGGCACTCCATCCCTCGGCTCTCGGCAGCGTTTCGGAGCGCTGCTGGTCAAGCCACTCGACAATCACTCGTTGAGGAGATTTTTGTATGGCTAGGGACAGGTCCGGAGAGGCTGAGCCATGCCTCGACAACAGCGATAGGCTCACTTGTGGAACGGCGTAACGGGAAGCGATTGAAGGAAAGGAGGAAGAATACGTCTCTTTCATTTCTTCGCACTTGCTTCTGTACTAACACTTAGAATTTGTACTGTAACTGTTCTAATTTTCGGAGGACAATATGTGGTCTCGTTTTCTAAAGATTTACGTAAAACTGGCTAATCCCCTATCAAAGAAGAAATGGTGAGAAGGCATAAAATGAGATAAGCTGAGAAGATGCTTTGCGATGCACTGTTGGGATGAACAAACTTGGGTCATCTCACAAGCATAAAGATATGTATAAATGTCAAACGCGCCAAAATAAATAAACATTTCAACACACATTTTAAATGGCGCCTTATAACGAAGGCTATGAAATTGTTGATGAAAGTGAAAATCAGGAACGCACTGGCAAACTGATGAAAAGCAGGATAGCCGCTGACAGACGGCGACGGATGCATCTGAAGATCTGCGTTCGCCGTTGCATTGTGCTGAAAATTCTGTTCATGGTAGCAGTCAAAGATTTTCAAGCGTGGAACTCCAAGAAGTTTACGGGGTGCACCTGCTTATCCCCTAGTCGGGTCAACAATTTGACTGAAATAATTAGAACCCTTGGCATCAAAGTTAACTCAGACCGAGATCCCTACGACCAACGCTGACAGTTAAACTTTCACCTAATAGTATGCATGTGTTATGGTTAGGGGAAGCTTTCATACAACATCCAATGCAAGAACGATTTTTGCGCAACGCGAGAAGAGTAGGTTTTGTAGAAGAGGTCAACGGTTGAAATCCCGAATCTCCTCCTATTTGTGGGCAGTTGATAGAAAGAAAACTCAATGGGTCTCACCTGGGTGCTCCCAAATAGCAAGCTCTTCATGGCCGAAACGAAGTCAGCCTCAGTTGCTCCGACAAAAGTGACCACCAGCGGGAGCAGCAGCCATCGAGGCAGCATTGCTGAAACTGCAAACTGCATCGCTTGAGCTGGAGATTCGCTGCGAAGACGCGACATGACGATCGACGGTTAGACAAGCATTGTTGATGGATATACAAAAGGTATTTGCAGGGTGGGACTAATTGATTTATACAGATTGTTGAGTTGCGTAGTTACAAAGCTGTCAACCGCCAGTCCGTGAAAACATTAGTACTAAGAATAATTAAATGATTTTAAATTTTGATAGCATAAACAAGAGGAGTCAAAATAACATGCTCTGACGAATCCATAGACCTAAGGAGTGCATAAATTAAGACGTAAAGGATTACGGCTGGTGGTAATCATCTGCGAGATAAGCCAGGCAATCTGCTATACTTTTAAATAATTGGATATCTTGAAAGTCGTTTATAGATCACATCACTATCAATAAAATAGTTTGGGGGTGGCCAGCTGAGCAAGCCAGTGCTTTATACAACTCAGACAAGTCTGGTCCCAAATCTCGAGTAGCTTTCTAATGTTTCTTGAATTTTGCAGGCTGTTAAGCAGCAAGCAACGCCTAAATGAGGGCAGGAAATAAATTAAAAATGGATTAAACGAAAACCCAACTTGCGTGAAGAATGGTTTACAACCTGAGATCATCAAGCATCGTAGCTCGGCAAGGCTCCTCGAAGAAACCGTGATAGTCAGTAGCACGAGTGTTCATTCAGCAATACTCGACTCGCTCGTGAAGTTCCCTCGCAAAGAAAGAAAAAAGAAGGAAGAGAACAAATAACAGCTCCCTCGATTTTTTTGAACTCAAAATTACTTGCTTGTACACCAGCATCAATACCCCAAGAAACAACTACAGTCTTTCGACTATGACTTCAGTCTTCTAACCTCGGTGAAGTAAAGAATTTATTCATTTAGCATTTGTTACTTCGCTTCAAAAAACGAACATAATCAGGGAAGAGCGTAACGTTTACGAACGTGAGTACTTATCGATTTGATCCTTCTCTCATTTTTCGTTCAGAATCATCACTTCCCTTCAACGCTTTCATTCTTTGCGTTGTGTATTGTTATGAAAGGATAAAAAGAAAAAATGGCGTTAATCAATCCCTGTTTGGGATGCGGCACACACTTCTTTGGAGTGAGGAGCAGCAGGACTGAATGCGAATGTCGCCTACAAAGTGACTTGCTGTGAACAGTGAATGAACAACTCAGTGTTTCATTTTTTAGCCGGCATAAATCAGTTCCCCCGGGTAGGATGGAAGGCTTGGTTTGCCTGAGCGGGCCCGAACCGAGAAACTGAATTCGGAGTGAACGCGACAGCTAGGCCTTATCCGACCTTCGCGTTCAAACCAGTAGTAAAGGTATGTGTTAATCAACCCCTATTGTGGAACACGCCCTGCTCAGCTTTAGCGGGATATAACAGAGGTGATTTCGATGCCTGTTTGGGAAATGAAAAACTCCCGGCATCATGCCGAATTTCGAGAAAAGTGACAGGGGTCTCTAGACCATCCATAAAGGCTGATGAGAAAGTTCTGTCAACTTCTGCGTCTTTGCGCAATAAGAGTGCACTAATTCATAAATACTTAACACCAATTAAATATTCAGAGCTTATTAGAAAGCAGATGACTTTATCTCTCCAAATTGGCGTATTTACTGCAGTTCTCAACATCTGCGAAATACCGGTGCATTCCTCTCCGAAACATATATGACACGTATCGAGCATCTAACACGGATTATAACCCCTGTACCCGGAAAATCAAGGAAGGCAAACGAAACCGGAGCTGCTGCCTGTTGGCAAGCAGCTCGCATTGCCGGAATGAAGAATAAAAAGGGGCTCAAAGCAAATGAAAAAAGCAAAAACAAATGGTATGGTGTATAAGGAAGCCCAGGAGACAATATGATACCCTCGTTTTGAGGTTAACTCTATGGTAAATACCGAGGACAGTGCCAGACCCGGTCCAGAATAGCCGGACGAATTTTCTATAAATTTTCGATGAAGATTGAAGTTGTTTGTAAACAGGACGTGACCGCAGTCTCTGTGCTGGGACTAGAATAATAGAGCTACCCATCCGTCCTCATCTCAAACTTTGCCTGTTGTTTGAAACTCAAATGCTCGATAGTGCAAAGGTTTTATCTTTTCTGAAGGGAGTTTGGAGTTGTTTTCTTAGGTGTTCACAAAACTTATATTTCTGGACAGTAGGTCAAGTTTATTCCACATGTGAGGATTTTCCACCTTCACCGCTATTAACATTTTTGACAAATTCAAATTTTTAACGCTACCTCATCGACACATTTCCTCTAAGGAATCGTAAACGCGGAACGACCTAGCAGCGTTTTTTGTTGGGCCGGCTTGAACTTTCGATGGGAATGTGTGCAAAATGCTTTAGTGGGGTGCGGCCAAGTGTAGATTATCTAAACACGGGTCACTTCAAGAGCTCTCTCCTACATCAAACACAGCCAGCGAATTCTCGGCGCTCGGCCGCAAAATACTGGGGAAATTCTCCGATGGAATCTCGTTTTTTCATGTTTTTGAGGAAAATGCCCATTTAAGCAACAATAACACAAGACTAACTCGACACAGCAACATTAAGAAAGGGCCAAATAGGCAACGGCTGGGAGTTATGCTTTGTCCAGCAAAACCTCTCGTCTCCAGTCCGTTGTATCACCCTTGTCAGAGCAGGGAGCGCATGAATCGGGAGACTGAAATATTGGTAGGGCCATTTGTCTATCAAAGCTTTTTACGTAACACAGGAAGTAGCATAAAGACTGAAGAGCACATATTAGTCAGGAACATGATCAATATTCTCTTAGGAAAACGTGGCAGTCCGACGACGACGTCAGCGTAAACTGGTGATAACGTCAGGTGTGTCGGAGACCTCACTTATGTACTCCTTAATGTTGGTTTTCCTCCCAACTACTTAAGGCGCTATGTTCGCGGTCTCCTAGGGCCTTTCGGCTGCTTTAACGTGGTGCTAAAACAATGTTTTGTCGCGATCAAAACTATGGAGCTATACGAAACTCAAACTCGCACCTCCTGCTGACCGGGCAAGAATGTTCTACGGCATTACACCACCGGCGCAGTTTGATCGAACATAATATCGACAGCTTTAATATGGAATAAAACGGCGTTTGAGAGCACTGCTTCTTCAATGACTTCGACTTCGACAGGCCCTGGTGAAGGCGTCAACGCCGAAACGGGAACCGGAATAGGGATCTGTATCAGTCATGGCCAAGTTGAAACAACGACTTGTGAAATGCAACGCCAAGAATGCCGAAGATTCACAGAGACTCGGATGTGGGATGACTGAAAAAGAGACTCAGGAACCTAATGATTCACACGCCTTACGCGGAACACTCCACTTCAAACTGAGTTAATGTAAATGCATGAGCATTCAATGGAGGGTAAGCAGGAGCTCTCACCAGTGCTTATCCCCCACAGTACCAAGCAGACGTTTACCAGTGGATCTCAAACGAACATATGCTATGAATCAATTAGCTTAAAAGTACAACTATCTCACGTCAGTTCTAATAACTTGCAGTTGCTTTCACTTGTCTACCCAGTCCAGTAGTTTTGCTTCGGCGAAGGTGTCGGCATCACTTCGTCAGAGACTGGAAAATGCGAACAGGCGCAGCTGAACTACTCGCTCAAGCGTCAATTCGTTTCACAGCCGGGATTAAAATATTAAAAATAGAATAATAATAAATATAATAATAAATAATAGCAGAAAACAGGCAATATTTTGTAGCTGACTTTATGATCAAGAATTAACCGTAGTGTTTACGGTGGTAGTCGGAAACGTACACCCAGCCGGTTGAAGGGTAACCTATTGTACATAGGTGAGTGGAATGAGCTTAATCCTTAAGCCAGCTTTCCGACTAACGCAAACCGCCGCATAGTACTATCATTACTATAATCCAATTAATATGACATAATTTGTGCAGTAAAACTTTATAATTTTATAATGGTGTTTTATAGCATTTATAATTTTTAATGTATACCTAATGAATCATAACACTTTGCTGAGACACATTTTTTCGGAACAATTGGAAGTTTTCTCGATAGAAATTCTCTTGAAACTGACGACGAGTGTGAACATGCAACTTCAAATTTTCGCGGATAAAACCTTGCCTGCTCACAGTTTCTTAGAAATGTTACTCAGAACTGCATTACCCGTTTTTTAAGTAGAATTATATAATTTGCACATTAACAAACTGCGCAAATGCACACCAAGGAGGTTCAGACAAATTCGCGTAAAGCCCTTCGATTGGAATTCACACGTTACAGATAAATGAATGGGTTTTAATAACGCTTTTTCTTTTGTGAACTTGTGGATGACACGCGCAACCAGAGATTTCTTAATTCTGCAGGTTTGTGAATCTAGGGGGTTGTAGCGAGGCGAAGAAGCGAAAAATCTTGCGATGTAATGAAGGGACGAGAAGAAATGATGAGAAGGAAAAGAGCGTGGTTAACGGTAGGTAATACCATGGCTAATGCAGAGGCTGTAGCTCGAGATGAAAATTCCCGCAAATATTTAACACATACGTAGTCTTCTGTAGCATCAAGCAACAATTTAAAGAAGGATTACAAAACGATACAGTACAAGCGTCTCCAATTCCGCGAACAGGCGTTCCATGTCTATTAGCCAACGGCCACCCGCCAACAAGCCACGAGAATGCTGAGCGTTCAGTAAGCGGTCGCGGACGGGGCGAGCATGCGCACCGGGTGGACGTGATTGTGTCGTTTTGGCAAACACGCCGACCTGAAAGAAGAGGCTAATTTCGGCGAGCAGCGGCGGCGAGGTCTTCGGCTGAGAAGACGATGCGCACCTGCTCGCCGCCGCCGCCGGTCCAGCCTCGAGCTCCGCGGGGCGCGGCCGCTCGAACCGGTCCCCCTTCGGCGACCGTTACGTAATGCTTACGCCTAGCGCGCAGTGTATGTTAAAGTGGCGGACCGGAAATGCTTGCTGCGCGCATTGTGTCGTTCGGCCGAGAGCAAGAACCCGGAGCGGATTGCTCGCGCTTAATCACCTTCAACAGCCCGCGATTCAGCACACCTTTTGCAAGGACGCGATAAAAAACGCGACTGAAAAACTGCAAAAATGGGAAGTAAGGACTAGAAGCAGGCACTTCCTCGATGTACTTCGATCGTGATTTGAAGTACAATTATCAGTCATAGATCTGCAGATATTTTTCTTCGTGAAAGCCTTGAACGCAGCATAGGGCGTTCTATCGAGCGAGGAGGATCCATTGAAGCATTCTGGCACCCGAAAGGGACGAATAGAAGATTTGCTGGCACCCGCTCGAAGAACTCGATGATCAACAAAACGCCAGGTACAAATGCATGTCCGATATTTGAGAACTTCCGCGCAGCTCGTCTGCGAGAGCACGACCACGTCCTTCGAGCGCAAAGCGGCACCGTACTTGTTCTAACCTTGTGCTCGCAAGGCGGCTTTGAGGGCGACAAAACCAGAACTGTTTCGATACGCTTCATAGGAATTGTAGAAAGCTAAGTCACACTTCGATCAGGCCTTTGACCGAGAAAAGCATAGCAGCAATGCGGATCCGCATCTAAGCAGAACAGACGCTGAAGGAGGAGACGAAGATTTTTGCAGACGGTGTTGGGTGTGAAACAGCGGTCAGGAGACGGATAAACGTCACTGGCTAGCGCGGAAAGAATCAAATGGATTCCTTTTAAACTCTAGGACACTTAAAGGCAAGAGAGTAGTCATTGCTGCCCTCTATGGAGAGTGAGCAATTCTGGGCGAAGTCCAAGAGCAGCAGCTGTTGAAATGGGAATGCTCACAATCAGGTAGAAGCTGGTGCAGCAAGCGGAATAATGTGCGAGGTGAGGGCGTCAGGGTGATGATGAAGGAAGCTGCAATCCACCTGAAGGTTAGGGAATGATGCGTTAGGAGGTGTGGACACATCCTGAAGACATCTGAAGATCACACATAGGGTTTCGATACTGCCGAAATGCAAAAGGACTCACCAGGTCAGGGCAATTCGTAGATGGGATGACATATTGACGAGAAAGTTTATTTTCCTGGATACGATCTGATCGGATTGATTTTATGAAATTTTGTTATAGCAGATTAACTCTGCAAAGTAAGACAAGAGATTCGAATCATTCTTATTAAACCGAGGTCACTTCATAGGGTACAGCACCAGAATGGGGAAAGAAAGTCAATCTTTTATCTGGATTTCTTGATCACCTCACCTTAATAACTATAATAGTAGTACATTGAAGTGAAGATAATGGAACTTTTATGGAACGAAAAAGGTAAGTGTACATACGTATATATGGAGGAATACATTGCGGACTTGGTGATGAACTTTCATGCTCCTAACGTCTCAAACTGCTCCAAATACCTGCCCTCAGGAGTTCTGGTAGCCCTTCGCAAAGAGTACGGGGGGCGGAGCTTGCTACAACGGTTGAGTCTAACCGAGGGACTCGACACCAAAGCATCAGTTGTTTGTGCCGCTTGTAGTGCAGCATCGAAGAGTGGAAATGTCGAAGGCAGAACAGCCATGATGGTTCAGGTCAACATGAGAAAGGAGGGCCGATGATGGAAGTGAACATGGGAGCGAGCTCAAATGGACGATAGGTCTTTAAGGGGACCTCCAGCAAAGAGAGTTCGGCTCACGACGAGGGTGCACCAACTGGCGGATCTGCTGGGATGGAGCGCGATTCCTGCTAACAGCAAGGTCAGGTTTTGGTCCGTGTCTTCTTGACGCTGATTTGCCGAAACCTTGGAGCTTCCCCAAACGTATCACTACCAAATACTCTTCCAAATCAAGTCGCTGTATGTCACTTGTGTGATGTAGCTGAAGACATGGGCACGTGGTCGCGCAGTAGGAGTAGGCGCCGGCTGTCGTTTGCGCCCCAAATACGCTTATTGGCTCGGCTTTCCCAGTCAGGCCAACCATTCCTCCGAAGTTGGTGAAATGATACTATAATAGACTTGTCTGGATATGGGAAGGCGCTCACTTGTCCGTCAGCTGGCCATCGCAAGACATTGTATGGGCCAAATTCGCATTCAAAATACCTCCACGATATCCCGAAGATGCAGAATACGTGGTGAGCTTCAAAGGGAGCGGCTAAGATTTAATAACGCCTTCCTTTGACGCTTATTCTTTGATGAAGACATCACCAGGACCAGGTATAGGTCTACATAGGGCGTCTACATAGGGCGAGTGATAACGCAGTGGGAGAAGGCAACGGTTTTTACGTGTACCACGAGTCGAGGTTCTCGATCCTGTCTAGTCCAGCCAATCATTCCATACCTACTGGGTTGGATAATTGGTAGCGTAGTAGCTTGTAAAGGGTAAAACACTAACAACTGGCTGGCCACGTTGAGTCTTTGTGTGGGCCACATGGGCATTCGAATTGCCTCCACGACATCCACTAGTAGATGTGGCGTATCCCGTAGAGGGGTCGACTACCGCGGACCTCCACACATACATCGCACACCTCAGTTAGCGGGCGTCTTCAAAATAACATGGTTAAAAGGAGGAAAAATGAGCAAAAATACAGCTGTTCTCCACGCATCTTCAAGATATTCAAACGCATCGCAGCAAAACAAATTCTCTGTCCGTAGATATTTAGGAGCTACCTTTGTTTGTTAGTTTTGGTTTTTGTTGTGTTGCAATTTTATCTCACTCCTGTCTTATACAGAGTATTTCAATAAATAAATAAATAAATAAATAAATAAATATTTAGTTGCTGTTTTGCCGTGAGGGCTGCGTTATTTTTGACCAAGCGGGGCATGCTCAAGGTCTCGAGTAACAGCAAGCTCATTTGGTATCGGGAAGACGCTAACCCGATCGTCACTGCGCAACCAACTGGGAAGCAGGAGTGCCTCGGACAGAAATGGAACTTCTCATGAGAGAAAAGGGCTGGACTGATTTTCTAGCTCTCACGCTCAAGGGGCGCAGGTGTTGACAGTATGTGACCAGTTAGGCTATCACGAAAAGCCGAGAAAGGCAAACACGACCTGAGGAGTGGTCTGAAAACTGATCGAGAAGTCCAGTTTTTCACATACAGTGCCGCCCTTGTCTTAGGGTTTTTGGGCGGAATTGCGTGTATTTGAGAAATATGTGTGATGACCTGTACCCTTTTAAGCACTATGAACTCTCCTCGTCGCTCGAGATAAGCGCGTCTCCTGGCTATATTGTGCGAGTTTTGCAAGGGAAGCCAGTTTTAGCAAAACCACCGTCTTCTGTTTGCCGTACTTCGAGTTGCATCTGAATCCACTATCCTATATAGGCACTACTTACAAAGCAGATTGGTCCAGGACAGCTTATCAGATGAGCAGCAAAAACGGTGGTAGAGATCTATGGCGTGCAATCATATTTCATTCACGATACCCCCAAAACTTCTGAGGGTCTCGTGATTGTTGCTCCGAACACACTGAAGAAATTTAGAAGATTCGTTAAGAGAAAGATGCTGGTGCCCCAAGACCACTCAACAAGGAATGTTTATCCTAATGTCTTCACAATTCCCACTTCTAGAGACGGCTGAAATCCTAACATTCCACTCCTTGGCAACGTAGACTATGCAATGGATTATTCGGAGACTGCTAGATGGAGTATCCAATGAGGATTACTACTCCACAAATAAAGTTCGACACATCGCCAGTCTGTGGGGTTCTGTAAGAGCAGGATCTATTTATGGCTCTTTTGCATTGAAGAAGAAATATATTGCGCGCGGTCATAGCGATTGACCTAAGTGGAGTATTACGTGGGTCGTCGCTTTCGTTTGAGAAAATATTCTTGGCGGATAAACAGTTATAACAACAAGGCGATCAGATAAACCAGGGAAGGTGCACATATGTATTCCCTAGGAGGCTAAAACATCAAATGGTACATGTCGCGATGATGCATTGCCAGCTGGGAACGTTCCAGCCAATCAGAACCAAGAAGAGCACTGACAGAACCATGCCAGACGATCAGGATATCGACTGCAGACGCCCTCTCTGAATGGGAAGCCCATGCGATGCTTCCTGATTGGCTGGCGCGTTAGCACGTCCCATTGCTGCTCACCTTCACGACATATGCTCAACAAATGAGGGTACGTGTGCCTTCTTGCCAAGTCGAATATCCACTATGTACCAGGTGGCCGTCCCGGGCCTATTTGCACCGTTAATTTGGTACTTACTAGTGAATGGCTTCGACCTCTCATGGAACTTCAAGTGGAGACCAGGGTCATTAGAAACAGCTCGGAGTGTTGATTGCAAATATGGGTGCCAAAATTGCAAAATGAAACTCCGGAGTAATCTGTGACCTGTTGAAGTTTAGGGGTTTACTGTGTTTACTCCATTTGTGCAAAATTGTAAATATTATTCTTCTTCTTCTTCAGCGTTTGTCCCGCTTCGTGGCGGGGTCCACTATTCTGGTGTCATGACGTTACCTTTCCCGAGCCAGCGCTAGATCAGGGTGGATACCAGCAACCTTCAAGTCCATATGTAACGGGTCAGACCAGCTTCTGCTTCGGACCCCCTCTAGACCATTTTCCTATTACCTCGAACTTAAGGCCTATCTTGCGGATGCTATCTTCTTCTCCACACAGAAAGTGGCCGTACCATTGCAAGCGAGCTTCGCGCATCTTGTCAGCTATCGGTGCGACACCAAACTTCTGCTGAATGACATCGTTTCGGATGCCGTCCATGCGGGTGACTCAAGCCGTTCAGCGCAACATCTTCGTCTCCATGACGCTGGGGCGCGTTTCAGCTTCGTTAGATGCAGGTCGCAGGTCAGCACTCAGCGCCGTACATCGCTACTAGCCGGACGACTGCTCTGTAGATCTTCGACTTCAGGTGCTCTGGTATCTTCCTGTCGCAGAGCACACCAGTCATCGAGCGCCATTTGAATCAAGCTGAACTCACGCGTAACTACAATCATCAGATTGCCATCAGATGCTACTGCTGATCCCAGGTACTTAAAGGCCGAAGTGTGTGGAAGCTCGATGTCGTTGTCCTTGATGGAGCCGGACTCGTTTACGTCAGTCGTTAGGTACTCGGTCTTGTTGACTATCAATTTGAGTCCGAATATCGCCAGGCAGTCGCACCAAGCTTGCACCTGCCGCTCGAGATCATCTTTATCTTTGCAAGCGAGCATCACGTCATCAGCATAGAGCAAAGTCCATGGGGCAGGCTTCTGAAGATCTCTCGCAATGGCATCCATTACGACAACAAAAAGGAGTGGCGAAAGCGCAGAACCCTGGTGCACTCCGACAGAGATGGTCGATCGAGGCTTCAGCTGCAGCTTGCACTCTACAGTACCGTCGGTAAACGTTCGCCAAAACGCAGCCGGCGGCGGATTAATCCGCCGTTTCTGCCGCTTTGCCATAACTCTCTTCAAAATCACTTATATTCAATGAGGGGCACATTGTTGGAATCAGAACAACATGATCTACCCAATGACGTAAAAATTTTAACAAGATTTCAACGTTTTGAGTTCGAGATGACTTAGATTAGTCGAGCCCGTAATTGTCTTGACCTGATCCACATTCGCCCCTGAGTCTCCCCTAATTGTGCCCCTGGCAGGGATCGACTTGCTCAGTGGAATTTTAAAAATTTTAAACACTGTTGAAAATGTGTTTCATGCTAATTTTAGGTTTTGCTTCATCACGGCGATCTCTTTGATATCAAATTTGCCTTGTTTGGTCCCACGTACATCATTCCATGCGTTCTCAACTGCCGGTTTTTCCACTTTCGCTTATTAATTACGACCGCATCACTTTTGCTCTAGGGCTGAGTTTTGCTAAAGTTTTAGACTTTGAGGTGCGGATTACAAGTGTGGGTTTCAGGCTTAGTTTGGTCAAAAGTAACACAGTAGTCAGCCGCCAAAGTGGCAGTGCATCAGGGTTCCAGGGAGACACGTCCTGCAAAGGCTACTTCACGTCTGTAGATCTGTGTCTCCACGAGGGGGATCAGGATGAAAGCTGGATATGTGGTCAGACACCATGCAGAGATGCTGTCCCACAAAAACGATGGAGCTGGCAGCTCACGTCTCGGAGTTTCGCTTCCATGGAAAGGCAGTTTCCTTCAAATCCAACATTGAGATTTGACACTGACGTCTGCCCAACCCTCGCAGAAGAGCTCCTAGCACTTAGCAAAGCCCATATTTGCGATATCTTTGTATATTTTTCCACTCGACTTTAATCGAATTTTTTTTACTTGAGACAGGTCCGATACTGGAGCCCACACTGTTGCCGTAATTGCAGTGACCTGACCCGCCCCTGCAAACATGTGTTCTTTGGACATGCAATCGCTTCTTCTCTCTTCTCACTACTCATACTAACCATTTGTACTCCTTAAAATATCGATTAATGATGACTTAAGTGGTTTCCTTACAAATTTTTTCTGAACTGCTGTTTGAATCTATGACCGAGTCGAAACCGAAGGGATGACTTGTCATGGAAATATATGTCTTCCATCTCTAGGAAACAACACCAGAAAACGGAGTACCTCATAAAAAGTACCTCACAAAAATTCAAGCCCTAGGTATCGTACGATAAAAAAACATGGCTCTCCGCTACGATCTTTGATATGATTAGGGGTTCGACTTTTGGTCGATTTTCCGTAAAAATCGACTAAAAATCGAGCCTTTCCAAAAGATCTCCGATTTATGACAGTTTAAGTGTAGGCAACAGCGATCCCTGACACCAATGGACCTATTCGAAGGACTAACTTGTCACGGAAATAGTTTTCTCCTGTGCGAATGAAAACCCTAGAGGTTTGATCAATAAATATCAATTTGTTATTGCAGCTATATCCTGTGCGATCAGTGGGGTTCCACTATTCAGACACTTTTTTGGAATAGGAAAAATGGAGTCCCCAGATAATATTGAAGGTTGCTTTAGAAATCTGTATTTTCCGCTGTATATCGAGCAAAATGTGAGTCTATCTAAGGCAAAATTTTAGCTATATATGTTGTCTGCTTTAGGTAGAAAATAATTTTATTTTCATGCAAATGACAATTTTGTAGGCGGCCCCAAATTATATCGAAGGTCGAAGCTTATTTTTTTACTGTGTGAAGAGATAAACAAAAGACAGAAAATCAGATAACATTTGTAAGGGAAGCACTTGAGTGATTACCAGCAATTAATAGTCGATATTTTATAGAGTGCAATTTTGCATGCAAATGACGCTTTTTCAGGAAAAACTGTCGTGTCCATAACGTCGAAATTGAAGCGGACCACACTGATTTGAAGACCGCCGAAATTAAAAGAATTGGATTCTTTGAGGTGTACAAGAAACTACGAAAAAATACGATAAAGTCCTCTGTTAAAACGAGGAGGAGTACGACGCCCCCCCCCCCCCAGAAAAGACGACGTCACAGTACGACCCCTCCCCTTTGATTCTGGAACCTAAATCCTGTCCCTGCGTTGGGTTAATGTGAGTAGTGAGAGGAGAGAAGCTGCGATTGCATGTCCAAAGGACACATGTTTGCAGGGCCAGGTCAGGTCACTTCAATTACGGCAACAGTGTGGGCTCCAGTATCGGACCTGTCTCAAGTAATAAATTCGATTAAAGTCGAGTGGAAAAATTTCGAAAGATATCGCAAATATGGGCTTTGCTAAGTGGTAGGAACTCTTCTGCGAGGGTTGGGCAGACGTCAGTGTCAAATCTCAATGTTGAATTTGAAGGAAACTGCCTTTCCATGGAAGCGAAACTCCGAGACGTGAGCTGCCAGCTCCATCGTTTTTGTGGGACAGCATCTCTGCATAGTGTCTGACCGCATATCCAGCTTTCATCCTGATCCGCCTCGTGGAGACACAGATCTACACACGTGAAGAAGCCTCTGCAGGACGTGTCTCCCTGGAACCCCGATGCACTGCCAATTTGGCGGCTGACTACTGCCTTACTTTTGATTAAACTAAGCCTTAAACCCACAGTTGTAATCCACACCTCAAAGTCGAAAACTTCAGCAAAACTCAGCACTAGAGCAAAAGTGATGCGGTTGTAATTAATTAGCGAAAGTGGAAAAACCGGCAGTTGAGAACGCATGGATGATGTACATGGGGCTAAGCAATGCAAATTTGATATCAAATAGATCGTCATGATTAGGCAAAACCAAAAATTAGCAGAAAACATAGTTTCGACAGCGTTTAAAATTTTTAAAATTCCACTGGGCAAGTCGATCCCTGCCAGGGGGCACAATTAAGGGAGACTCAGGGGCGAATGTGGATCAGGTCAAGACAATTACCGGCTCGACTAATCTAGGTCATCTCGAACTCAAAAATTTCGAAGCCTTGTTAAGATTTTTACGTCATTTGGTAGATCATGTTGTTTTGATACCAACAATGTGCCTTTCATTGAATATAAGCGACTTTGAAGAGAGTTATGGCAAAGCGGCGGAAACGGCGGATTAATCCGCCGCCGGCCGCGTTTTGGCGAACGTTTACCGACGGTACTGTACTCTTTGGACAGGAGTAGGGAATTCGCACCCACTCTTTGAGCCCTTCAGGAACTACATAATGTCGCAGGGCGTACCATATCACTTCAAGCGGTTACGCGGTCAAAGGCCTTCTCCAAGTCGAGGAAGGCGATATGCGCTGGCTTCTGTTTCCCGCGATGCTTCTCTAACAGGAGGCGGACGTCTTGTGTGTCATCAGCGGCGCGACAGCCAGTACGAAGCCACACTGATTGCTGGAAAGCTGGACGATTTCACTGATTCGTCTATCGAGGATCCGCTCGAAGATCTTGATGCTGTGCGAAAGTGAGCGAATCGGACGGTAATTGGAGCAGTCAGAACTGCCTTTCTTCTTCCAAATCGGAATCGTCGTACTTTGGCGCTAACACTCAGGCACTTTCTTTTCCGCCACCACCTGATTGAAGAACTTCGCCAACCACTCTGCCGGGTAATAAAACTTTGACTTCCACAGGTCAGCCGCCACGTCGTCGGGCCCAGTCGCTTTGCCTGGCCTCATCCTCTTCAGAGCCGCTTCTGTCCCTTCCACGGTGATCTTCTGCACGGCGCTGTGGGTTGGAGCCGTTGAAGGGATGGCTGGATGAGGAAATTCTCCGTAGAGATTTCCTCAAAGTAATCGCGCCATCGCTTCAATTCCTTCTTGCGGTCCATGAGAAGATGGCTGTCCTCATCATTGATGCCGAAAAACTTCTCAATGTCCTCGGTCTGCCGATGGCGATTCTTAGCGAGCCGGTACAGACACCGCTCACCATCGCGTGACTCGAGCTTCTCGTTGACATCTCCATAATGAGTGGCTTTTGCAACAGCCACGACATACTTTGCAGCTTTCTTCGTTTCTTCGTACTTTTGCCAATTATCTGCTGTCTTCTCGCCGAGAATCACGTGATAGAGCGACTTCTTCTCTCGAATCTTCGCTTTCTCTTCGCCTGTCCACAGCCATGCCTGCTTGTCGACCTGGCGTCGTCCAGGCTTCGTAATGCCAAGTTGCGATGCACCTAGCGTAGCAACCTCCGCCGTTTGAAGGCTGCCGTTAAGAAGGAATTTGAACGTGTTCAACAACACATCGCATCAGTGCCTCTGAATAGTTTGACTCATGTTGAAATTCGCTTACTCTTTCGCTAGAAAGTAAACAGTACCCAACTGAATTATTTCAACCAAGACCTTCAGCTTAATTAGGCGGATGTTACGCCCGATCAAACAGCACCGGTGGTGTAACGGCATAAAGTATTCCTGCCCTTTTAGAGAATGGTGCGGGTTCGAGTCCCGCTTGGCGCTGAAATATTTACGGCAACAAACATTGTTTTGAGAACTACGTAAGGTGTTCATCGACAGAAGTGGCAGTCTCTGAATCTAGGAAATGCAAGCCTTTGTCAGATTCGTCTCCCTCTCGAGGTGAACGTTAACACTCCTAACAGGAGGCCAGAAACAGCGTAGGGCGCTTATGGACCACGAAAGAGTCATAGGTTCCAAATCATGAAAAACCTCTACTTCCAGTTTTGTTGAGCTGAAGTCTGCTCGCAGCAATCTGTCTCGTGGTGTAAATGAAGGGTGATACGCCAGGCTAAACATGCGAAGTATCGCACTTACACATTGTCTTCCAAGGGAACTCAACGCCAAGACGGGACTGAGCAATTTCGACATGTGAAGAATGAATTCTAACTAGTGACACTGCGGATCCCTACGCCTGCAAGGCCAAATGCCGAGGGCCTGGTCATGTCTAGCACGCAAGGGCTATTCAACCCTTATAAGGCGTAGACCTACAACGAACCAAAGTGCTCCTCACCCTGATGGGCCACTGGAAAGGAATCAAGCCATTCGTCAACGCCACCGTGTTCGAATGGCAACAATTTCCTGGAAGAAGCCTACATAGACGAGAATGACGAAGCATAGAAACGATACTCGATGCGGTGGTCGCCACAAAGAGTGAAGACGGGCCAGGGGACAATGCTCTGTAAACAAGTATGTCAAAACAGCAGATGCCGCTTAAGGGCGGCTGTTTTTCCGAAATTGTTGAAGGTAGACTTAATAGGAATACTTGTTCCGAAAGACATGCGAAATTAACATAAGTGATTAAGAAGCCATTGGAGCCATCAATTAAAGAACATCATGAGTACGGAAGCGATTGACATGGATGACGCTGAAATGGGTCGGAAGAACCGCACATTAATACTTATTGACAATTTAGATAGATAAAGGGAGCATCATTATACTTTTTGGGATGCGCCATGCATTCTACTTCTGCGGGGTGGTGTGGAGGCGATATCGGAAGACGGAAGATGGCGAAACACCGAAATGTCTGCTCATGGCGCGAAAGGCGCCATAAAACCCTGCTGCAAAACAAAGTGCTAACAATGATAACTTACAATGTCGAGGATGAAGGGGAGAGGAGGCGTGAGATCCGCGTCACGCTTATTTTACCTTCTGCTGTGAAGGCTGGTGTTATTCATCTCCTTCCTGATGTGCAATTTATTTCCGTACGATAGGGTAGAGACACTTTAAAAGAAAAATTAAAAACTAAACTAAATTTGCCCGAGTTGCATAGCAGACAGTCACCAGCGGTGACGACTTGATGGATAGACCAATGTTGTGTATCGAAATATGTTAAAAGCTGGCATTTCACGAAGAGACATAGGCTTCCATGGTCTAGGTATGAATCGAACTCGAAGTCGCTTAAGGGTGACCGGACCTGCTTCAGCGATCTCCCTGAGGACATTTCTAGCTGCGCAAAACTTTGTCCTAACGTAATAGAACTCACTATTCGAAGCGAACGACGGCTTACAGAGGAATTATGTAAGACTGTTCCCTGGCTAATCCAATTTTAACGAAACCCTCAATATTCTGCCCAATTTTCAAAGTTACCCCCTATTGTTATCTTTATACTCTTATGTCGTGAATCATTCGAAGTTGTCGAAGACCACATAACTACCGTCACCTCTAAGCCCCTGACAGAGTGAAATATCACAAAGTTTGCTACAAAGTGGAAGTTCATGAAGTCCAAAAAGAGTTAGAAAACTTCATATTTTGTCGGAAGGGAGATTCATTGTTGTTCAACTGTTCAAATGAAAATTAGCTCGAACTTCATACACGTGAATCTCGTCGCAAATTTCAGGTGTTTGTACGGTGTTCAAAACAATCTCTGGCATCCTCAAAGTTGATTGCTTCTTTTTATATTCTTTGATGTTTTTGAATCAGAACTAGGGCTGTCTCGTTGAAAATTAGGTTTCGTGCTCATAGGACAAGTATTCGGCTGAACGCGTTTGCAAGTAGGGCCGGGTCCGAATATTTATCGCTAAAACTCGAAGTTGCACTAAGTCCTGCTTCCCTTCTGCCATAGTTCTGATTCATGTAGGCGGATAGCAGGAAAGCGGCTATTACGTTCTGATCAACCCGTAGTTGGTTTGATTAGTCCTCCTTGCTTTGGTTCTGTTGTGTTTGACTTTATGTTGGAGTTAGTGGTACTAGTGCATCTAGTGTAACCCACTTAAATTTGTTCAAAATAAGTCTACTGGGGGTAACCTGCCATGGGAAGAACGAATATCATAGTCTTTTTCTGCGAGAATGCCTTATAAACCCGTTATATTAACTTCGAGTTGGCACTTCCGCAAAAAGCGACTATGATGTTCATTCTTTCCATGGCAGAGTACCCCTAGTAAACCTACTTTGAACAAGATTAAGTGCACCGCTCTAAGTACACTAGCACCGAGTTAGTTTTCATCTGGCGTGTGCCTTATGCTGCTCAACAAATAGTATTAGTTAACTCCAAGTAATGTAACAGAGAAGGAGAAGAGATCTGTGGAAGGGAATGTGCGGTTCGAGGCTGCGTCAGAGCAGGTAGGAGGCAGTTGGTGCAGTGTTGTGGAGTAGACCACGGTGCTCGCGCGACTCTACCCAGATGGGGATGGATATTCGCGAGATGAATGGCTCGCGGAACGACCCGCGCACAGCGTTTACTCACGGGAGCGTGCGATGAAAACCTCCGACTTCCGCATGTCAGATATGACCGGCGGCAAACACGGCGAGGCCAGACTCCGTCTCTCCGTAGAAGTCCTTCGAAGAGCTGTGACGGCGTGGTAGGTCCGTCGGGGTCTTTCTCGCCTGGCCAGCGCCGATCGCTCGCCTCCTCGGACATTAGCGAAATGCGATACAGCGGTTAGCTGGATGTTTTTTGGGGCTCATGTTTGCTCTGATCGGCGTTGTACAATCGTGCTCGTACTCTCCCATCCCAGGGCGGATGACGACGTGCAGCTGAGATCACAGATGCGCTAACACTTCAACTGTATTGGTGCTAAAACCTTCACTGAGAAGCCCACATAGATGGAAGAAAGGCTGGAGATTAAGGCTATAAAGTAGACAGAAATCACCAGTGATTTCTTGCGCTGCACTCCTCGGCATCAAAAATAAAACTCTTACAGAATATTTGGAAAAACTCCCACGAAATGCAAACTGTCGAAGACAGCTGGCCGATATGCTACTGAATTAGAAAGTTTTCCTGTAAAGCTCGAAAGGAATTGCAGAGTTGACGTTCTAGACACCATGTCTACAAACTTTTCCAAAAAAATCAGTCAAGAAAGGTTCTTCTCACACTCATTCCAATCACTCACAATTCCTTTGACGCTAGAGGCCCATAAAATATGATACAAATGAGCTGCTTACCTAGATGCACTTGCATCTTCAAACCCGTTATCCTGCCTTCGGTACTGAGAGGGTGATTTTGGGCAAAGCAGTGGATAGCTATCCTACCGTAACATAATAAAGCAAAGCGACATTAAAAAATATAAAATTATAAGTTTTTGCCTTCTTGCAAAGCGGTCCATTCCTCCACCTATTTCAAGACCAACTTTTTCGCGTAGCATCTCCACGGTGCCTCATAAGTCATACGCCTCTACAGCCAAAAATTTGGAGACTGCAACAATCGAGAAACTGTATTTGGTCTGAGTCAAGCCTAGGACTGACTTGCGGTCAACGCCCAGCACCTCATCAGACTACACTTGCCATTTGAGAATGATCGTTCTCTGCTAGGATCTAAACGGAAGTGCCACGGACTAGACATTCAGATAAGAGGGATATGTCATGATGACGCTCATATTTGGCAGATTCAAACGTCTTCATATTTAATTCATTTTGGTAAAAAATGTTTGTTGAGATATAGTTGAAGCCCAACTCGTGATCACTACCGCGCATAGGGAGCTGTCGTTCTGCTAGCGGGTGCGTAGCAGAGCAGTTGGAGGAGATGCTGACTGTGTCATGCACCCGATACCAGATTCTTGGATTGGATTTCCCTCCCTGTGCAACCAAACCTTTCACTCTTGAGTTGCTGCATTGGTTCCAGAATTTCGGAAGGATGAAGCTCTGAAATGTCCATCGGATGGCCACCGCATGTCGTTGTCTAGGCCAAAAGCGCATCAAAATGGCTTCCAGGACATCCTATAGAAGAACAATGTGTGGAGCATCTTACAAAAATGCTACTATCGTCGTTCTTTGTCACTTAATTTTTTATATCTGTTTACGCAATGATATTAAGTTCTCCGGAAAGTTTTCCGCGTTTTGAGTGTTTCACTTTGAACTACCGTAACTTTCTCAAACCTTATCGGATTTAGCCGAAATGGGCACCATTCGAATCAGCATACTTTTGCCAACGGACTACCTGTCTACTTATTCCATCAGCGAAATAAATATGTGGTCGAGAATCGACAAAATCCACGAAAGCCGCTTTGGTTTGGTCCTGATTGGTGAAGGTTTTACCAGCGAGAAAGTTGTGAAAGTGTTTGAAAAGGTGGTAGTCGCTTGGTGAGGGTCGGTAGAGTATGGCGGGTGAGGCTGAACCTCAACCCTTAATTCGTTCAATTTTCGAAGAGGAATCAGACCTCTTCTGTTGAGCAGTGCTGGTTGACGTTTACGCGATTTTTGAGGAATTCCGTCGATTTCCTTGCAATAGGATTCTGCTGTGATCGTTAGGCCTCGTGCCTAAAAGCTGGAATGGGTCACACCAGCTGCCGACCACCACACAGTGACCACTACTTTTTTGGTGGAGATTCGCCTCTGGAAGGTTCTTAGTGGGTTCCTCGTCGTCCAACCATTGTCCGGAATGTTTCTTGTTATCGTACAGAGTCCATTTTTCATCGCATGTGATGATTCAATCCAAAAACAGGTCAGTTTTGTTGCGTAAAAGTGTAGAAGAACAGATCTCAAAATGTTACAATTTTCGCCACTCACTCAACCCATGGGCACCCACATTTCGAGCCTTTTCACCTTCCCAAGGCATTTCGAAGCATCCGCAAGCAGTTTTACTGACGTCCAGCTCTTCCGCGATCCCGCGAACTGTTGGGGAGGGTTCAGCTTTCACCACTTCAACTCGTCGTCCAGTATTGCTCTAGGTCCACCGCTAGGGGGGTCGTCTTCGAGGCTGAAATCTCCGGCCTGAAATTCACTGAACCCCTGGCTCACAGTGCTTTCACCAACAGTATTAGGCCCCACACTTGATTGATTTATTGAGCAAAAAAAAATGGATGCATAGTACGGGAGTCGAACACCTGGTGGAGCACCTTTGAAGCAACCCCGCACCCTGCTGAGCCACCGACTCACAGACCACAGAAGCTTTCGCCTCGTCCCATACAACAGCGCGCGCACGCATGCACGTGGGCACGTGCTGAAGGTGCGCTACTGTACCCCGCTTTCGAGGGCAAGTAGCTCGTTTGGTTCAAGGACTCAGCGAAAACGAAACATGTTCTTCTACTATATGGAGCGCGGAGATTATCGCAGTACTATCCATTTCCGCCGTTCAATCCTACGCCTGAGACCCTTCCCTGGTTAATAATAGACGAACGAAAACTAATAAGACAAAACGCTGGGAATTTTTCGGACAACCTAATATTTCCGCTGTCTTCTGCTGACGTTACAGGATTCGAGCTCTTAGCGGTTGTTCACTACCGCAGCGTAGAAGTCCATCCGGTACTTGTGAAGCAAAGGGCCCGTGGTGCCGGGGGTGGCCGGGAAACATGTTAACGCGGCAAACCCACGGGGCCGATACTTATGAAGCACCCGTCCTTAGGTGCCGTGGGTTGCTGTGTTTCCGTCGCCGTTGCCGCGTTAACATGTTTCCTGGCAGCCCCACGGCACCACGGGCCCTCTGCTTCATAAGTACCGTCCATCCTAACAACCGACTAGTTCAACGGATTCACTAGCCGCTTCCGTTTACCGTCATGTTTGTCGAGTTTTTGCAGCAACGACTATTGACACCTATTTGAGCAGGTGCGAAAAAGTGCAGACACGCCGCTCGTCGCCCAATTCGGCCCCTTTTTGGCCATCCACAGCGCTGGTCGAAGTGGCTCAGACACGCGCCAGGCGTGACGCAAGCGCAGTAATCCCTTTGTGTGCGCGATCAAAATGCATGCTCGCACGGGGTGGTTGGGCGAACGAGCGACAAGTGGACTCGATAGTCCCTGAATCTTGCAAGGAGCTAGAAAGATGCCTTGGTTTAGCCCAGTATTGCCCTGGCTAAGGACGTCACTAGGGAAGGCAAATAAAGAGCATAATTCAACCTGCATTTCTCCAGAATGCATGCGAAGCTGTTTGCACTTACAAACTACAGTACCGGACATGCCGCTGCGTCCAACAAGCACAAGCGGCGCTCTCCGGCGCCGTTTTGCGCCGCCTCTCATCTTTGACGCCGTTTGTGCTTGTTGGACGCAGCGGCATGTTCGGTACTGTATGTGCATTGTAATGTGAACATAGCTGCTTTAGGAATTACATGCAGATGACAATAAAAATGCGTTCTGCTTTCAAAGCTCAATCCATTTCGGGAATAGAACGTATTTCGCGTTCGAAAATGGTGGCTTTAGAATTCTATACACAACTTTTCATTCAAATGACTGAGGTTGAAAAGATTGAGCGCTTTCGTTGGTGCCACCGTACTTACAGAAGTGAGTGGAATATCCGGTTTTTTTGAAAGTGCTTCGGAAAGCTTTTGTGGCTCTCTTACTGATAGGAGCGTGCTTTGAAATGGTCAAATCTTTATCTAACGTAAATGATTGTGTCAGAAGAAGTCGTGAAGAAGACGAAGAACGTCCGACTCCGTGCCCACACTCCGCTTCTCTTTCTGCCCTAACATACGCCTTAGAGACCTGGGCCATACGAAAGCAGAATGAACACTCGCTCACAGCGTCGCAAAGAGGGGAATCGAGAGGACGATGCTCGATGTGACACGACTCATGCAAGTGAGGGGATGCCTCCGGAGTTCTGAGCTTCGTCGACCTTCGAAGATCGGAGACGCTGTCGCAAGGGCCCAGACGTCGAAAATTAGGTGGGCCGGCCACGTAATGCGCTTCGCAGATACCCTCTGGATGGGAGCTGTCAGCGACTGATTGCGCAGTATGTCAAGAGAACATCAGTACGCCACCAACGTGTTGTTCGGACTTCTTCGTGAAAGCCCTGACCGAGCGATATGACGCTCTTCGTGTCCGTCGAGCGAGGAGGATCCATTGGAGCACTCTGGCGCGCGGCAGGGACGAATTGAGACGCTGCTGCAACTCGACGATCAACGGGACTACAGGTGGTAAATGTGAAATGTTTGCGTTAAACAAGGAGGAAACTTTGGAGGAAATTACAGTTTGGGAATATCCTAATTGCAGTAAATTTTAATTGTTTCTAAATGCTTAAGGTCAAGACTAACAAATAACTGCCTAGCAGTGTGGACAAGTCTAACCTCCTCGTAATTAACCCTAGCGTAGACAAAGGGTTGCGTTATATGTGCTCCATTCAGTGCTGTAGAATCGACATAAAATCAGAACAGTTTATGAAGCACCTATTTTGCTGGTCTAGATCAGAGCAAAATAGTCACGGCAATAATAAAAAAAGATAAAGGTCAGCGTTAGTCAAACATTTTGTGGGATGCGCCGCGCTTCCTGCATACTTCCTCTACTTTTATCGTTGACCCAATTTGAATGCGTGTTTGACCTATGCAATTGCTTGCGGTTGCCAGCCGATGGACAAGTCAGTGTTTATCATTCTCGGGTCCGTCTGATACCAATTCTCTGACCTCGCAGGATGGAAGGCTTGGCGTGGAATATCTTATCGCCTGATTCCATAATGTTTTTATGCTGTGATAGTTTGATAGCTGTATTCTCTAATGCATGACTGCAAGTGCTGAAGTAATAGTCTTTAGCTTCACTCGTCTTTGCTGGAGTTAGGTATCATTTTCAGAATTCGTTTCAGAGGTGGTGTGTAGCTTCTACTAGGTTGGCCCATAAGTCCCCGCCGTTTTTTTTCAACGATTCATTGCGTATTTCGCCGGCGGTCTCCTGCACAGCGCTATACAGCCTTCGAAAGACAATGATATGCTCTATCAGAGCATGTATTGCATTTCTTTTTTCATCCTGAATTTTGTCAATTTTCAGTCGTTAAAGTGAAAAGTGAAAAAGTGAAAAGCAACAATACCCTCTCCGCGTATGTTTAGGATTTTTTGCGCACAGCATTTGAAAGACAATGCTCTGCACTACAAGAATACGTGTTGGTCCTATTTGCTCATCTGTCTTTTATTGATTTTTAGGTCATCGAATTGGGACGTCCGAAGGAGATTTTTCATTTTTACCGACAGCTGCTGCTCTGTGGTTCGACTTTTTTGCTCGATGTCATCAGTCGTTCGAAAGAGAATGTCTTGCTCTACAAGAATTTGTGTCACGTTTATTGGCTCATGCCGATTTCTGACAAATATCATCAAAATTCCAAAAGGGGAAATCATGTTCACCTATAACTCCTTCTCCTTGTTCAGTCTGTCTCGCTCAGTTCTATGTGACACCCGAAAGCGGATGTCTTGTTCTACCAGAATATATGATTTGTTCTTCGGCCATTTAAATTTTTGCAAATTTTTAGGTAATCAAAATGGAGTGCCGGGTTAAGGATTAGCACTTCCGGCACCTTCACCTCTTTGTGTGTCGCTTGCTGACCAATGTTGAGCCATTCTTTACGGTGCTTCATGTTGACATACATACATACAAACACTATCTTTCTTCGCCAGCTAAAATTCTATGCAAAAACCGTTGAATATGTCCGTGTGATGAATGTGCTCATCTTTAACTCGGTACTCAATTTTGATAACCTGAAAATTAGCAAAAATTTAAATGGCCGAAGAACAAATCACACCTTCTGGTAGAACAAGACATCCACTTTCGAGTGTCATATAGAACTGAGCGAGGCAGACTGAACAAGGAGGAGTTGTTAGTGAAGATGATTTTTCTCTTTCTGGTGTTTTGTTGATGTTCGACAGAATTCAGCATGAGCCAATAAATCGACACAAATTCTCATGGAGCAAGACGTTCTCTTTCGAACGACATATAACTCTAACGGAAAAGCCCTACCACTGAGCATGAGCTGTCGGTAAAAATAAATATTCTCCTTCGGACGTCCCAATTTGACGGCCTAAAAATCAATAAAGTGCAAATGAGCAAATAGGACCAACTTGTGTTCTTTTATTACAGAACATTGTCTTCCAAATGCTGTGCGCAAAAATTCCAAACATAAGCGGAGAAGGAATTGTCGCTTTTCACTTTTGCACTTTTCATTTAACGACTGAAAACAGACAAAGTTCATGATGAAAAAAGAAATGCAATAGATATTCTGATAGAGCAAATCATTCTCTTTTGAAGGCTATGCAGCGCTATGCAACAGACCGCCGGCGAAATCCGCAATGAATCGTTGAATAAAACGGTGGGGACTTATGGGTCAACCTATGTACATAATACATCAAATTGATGATGCATCGTTTACTACTGCTTACATAATTCTCTAATTTGACACTAAGCCTTCGTTTTGATCGAAAATAGAAATTATAATGGATGAGCCCGTTTCTACTTTTTTAACTTTGGCGAGAGTTATTGAATTCCAACAGTGGTTGTATGTGAATATGTCGCAATCTAATGATCGTCTTTGTCATTCACTGCCTCCTTGTACTTATACTGCTGCTGTTACTCACCGCGCACTCCTTCGTTTTGGTCAAAAATTAGGCCCAAGTGGAACCGAATCCAATGGGGATTACTTCGCCGCTTGCTTACTAAGCAGGGAAAATACTCGAAATGTTGTTCTGGAGCAGCCGAGTGGAACTGTGCAAACAATTTCGAATGCGCATTCCTCACATCACTCGAACGCCCACCGTGGAATTTTGAATTTCACGGTGGGCGTTCGACAGGCGACAGCAGCAGCAAGCTGAAGTGCGCAACAGAAGCGCTGAAAGCGCTGGGCGACACCACCTTGATCTTCCACATCAAATGAACGGCAATCGCTGTTAAACAGGAAGAGGCACAGACGGAGGAGACTCGCTCGTACTTCGAATCGATCCTATCGGTTCGAAGTACAAGCGAGTCTCCTCAATCCCCTACCCCTACGTGCCGAGCTCGCTTACAGAGGGAAAATTACTGCGTAAAAATGTTGCGAAAACTACAAAAATTGCTGAAATGTTTCAGTAGACTATGCATCACAACCCGATGTGTAGGCGAGATACGCATTCACAGGCCTCCAGGCCTACACGATGGGCATGGAAATCAAATACGTGACGCACTCGCAAAACGAGTGAGGCTGTTGCTGCTGGTGAATATTACTAATTAGGTCCGAGATGTCCGAGTATTTGCCCCTTTATTTTTCCTCTCAAACACGTAGAAGGTTTACCTTGTGCTGTCGTGCTATATTCACGATTGAGAATATTGTGGCTCTTAACAATAAATGGCCGTTAGATTCCAAAAAATAATTTTCTAAATGTATATATATATCTTGTATTTGATTTCATTACTTTTCGACAAAAAGTAACGACAAGGATTCTTCAGTCATCATTCCGTTTTCAGCTGTAGTGTTTGCAGTCCCAAAGAACTGATGTAATACAGTATACTGAACTTTGTCCCTAACGCAGCATGCGAATTGCCATTTTTGCCAAATTTTTTTCCCTGCTAATGCCAATGAAGAGAGAGGAGACAAAAATAGGGAATTGCCTTTGTTACGAAAGATGACTAGAAACCCACGCAAATGGAGAAGATGTCAAGTAAATAATCGCTTGTATCAGAGTTGCCGTCACTGTCGCGGTAAAAATAGCAAAGGAATGACAGAGAAACGGATAAGCCGCGACGGTAAAAAATTGATCTGTTTAGAACACATAGCCGGAGACCACAGAAAATGAGAGTAAGACGAAGAGCGGTATTGATGTGTCGCCGGAGTGAGTCAGATTTCTTCGGGAAGCCTCTCGTGCTGACTTTTTTGTGCTTTGAGCTCGGACGTAGGCGAGACCGGAAAGCCGAACGACCGGTTGTTCCAGGGAGGCAAGGGGGAGCGGGGCTATGCGCTCCCACTGCACACCTTCGGACAGAGACGGCGACGTCACGAAAAGTCGCTGGAATCCATCAGGGAGAACTCCTAAAGGAAAAATGGCTATTAACAGAAACCAAGGCGGAATCTGTCAGTGTTGCTTTGGCGCGCCAATTTAAGTTGAAATTTTTTGAGGATCTCGCCTGTGAAGATTTACAAAAACGTAATAGCTTGTTGCGTGATTACGCCTATTTTTTTGTCATTCATTGAATACGAACCCTCGTCCGTTCCTTTTTTCGACTTAACAAGAAGTGAGATCTCTAGCGCTCAAAGTATCGGTTCGTCTACGAGGAAGTAAACATGCGCCCTTGCTATGAGAAATTGTGTCTCGGATTGGATGTCAACTTATTTTGAGTCTTGAGTCTTACAAGTTGTCTTGTCAGAGTTAATAGGATTAAGCGGATAATAAGGACCTCAAGCCCAATAACGGAAAATTTTGCCTAAAAATGGCTAGAAAGCTGAGAAGAAACAACACAACAAACAAAACTGGATTAAAAGTGCGCCATTGTCAACAGCAGATCACGAGATCTTAGACAGTAAAATATCGACCACCATAACATGAAGAAGCTAGATGAAGGGTACATCGAATAACCCAACTGGTTAGTAAGATGAGCAGTCACGGTCCGACGGCCAGCAGATGATAGACTCACTTACTGCTTACTCACATGTTTTCGTGATTTAGCTACCAGTCTTACCGCTGTTCATATTCATATTATCATAATATGCTTTCAGCGGAGCTATATTCTTGATTTCTCGTTGAATCTTGAAACTGCTATGTCAGGAGTACTAGTTAGGTGGCTATCTCATTCGTCCGACCTCTCCTGTCCTTTCGACAATCTGAAGTGTAGCGAGCCGTCGAAGCCACAACCAGATAAAGTCCGCATACTTCAAGGAGGTCCATCCATCTCATCAAGCTTTCTTGGGCCGTGAGCTTGATGAGAACAGCCACAATTGTTCAACAAAGGCTCAGAATGCAAGGACAACCTAATCAGCGATGTGCATTTAACGATTAACGATTCACCGATTACCCAATATTTATCGTCTGTTTTCATTAAAAATTTCTTAAAATTAAATTCAATGATGAACCTTTTCTTGAGTTCTCAAATTTTCATGAAACTACATTAACGACATTTTGTTATCATTTTAGAAAATTAACGAAAGGTCAAAAGACACAATTTTTTCCAACAGCTCCTAATTTTAATTTTTTGAACAGTGTTATATGTCATTCAAAAGAAAATATTTTGGTCTATAAAAGCGCTTGTTGTTTTTATTTGTTTAAGATTCTTACCAGTTTTTAACGGAATGTTAAAAAAGAAAATGATCTTTACGCTTTTTTGCACAGTGTTATGTACCATTTGAAAGAAAATGTTTTGTTCTATCAGAATATATGTTTTGTTTTTTGATATTTTTGAATTTCGTTTATTTATAAGCCATCAGATTTAGAATTAAAAATAAATTGAAGAGTTTATAGGATCTATTGTTACAAAATGGTACGAGATTCAATAAAACTGAAGCAATGACACTACCAGCCGCGCTCCATCAGTTATGCGGGTCATAACGATGTCTTTCTAACAGCCAACTATAGTTGAAGCTCCAAACCTTTTGCAGGTTGGTTTCTGAGCACGACAAGGGTATCCCAGGTGTCACATTTGCCTTATCAGCTCGCACTGAAGTACTAAGATCCTTCGCCATTTTGACCTACACTGTTGACCGCAAGAAATTTGAAAATCACTACAGTGCTTCCCAGACAATCCTTTACAACTCACAATAGGACCTTTAGAAATCTCCATGGGAAGTTCGTTGACCTCCTTTGTATTGGGTTGTCTTCTTCATTTTTTTCTCAGCGAAATTTCTCAGCGTTTTGTATTACTATTTTTTCATTCGTCTATTATCAAGTAAAAGTTCAACTTGCATTCCGCATTCATGCTACTTTTTGTACGGAATTTTTCGCTGGCTAAATAATTTCAACGTTGTTTTATATTTCTGTTCTTGAATACTATGTCGGAGGAGCAATTCCGAACGATGTTTTATTTTGACTTCAAATTGGGACAATCCGCAGCCAAGACAGCGCGACAAATCAATCAAGTGTGGGGCCTAATAGTGTTGGAGAAAGCACTGTGCGCCAGCGGTTCAGTAAATTTCAGACCGGAGATTTCAGCCTCGAAGATGACCCCCGTAGCGGTGGATCCAGAGCAATACTTGACACGAGTTGAAGGGGGAAAGCTGAACCATCCCAAACAGTTCGCGGAACCGCGGAAGAGCTGGACGTCAGTAAAACTGCTGTTGGGGATGCTTGGGATCGCCTTGGGAAGGTGAAAAGGCTCGAAAAGTGGGTGCCCTACGGGTTGAGTGAGCGGCAAAATTTGTCACATTTCGAGATTTGTTCTTCTCTATTTTTACGCAACAAAACTGAGCCGCTTTTGAAACGAGTCGTCACTTGTGATGAAAAGTGGATTCTGTACGCTAACCTGAAACGTTTCGGATAGTGGTTGGACGCTGACGAACCCTCTAGGCGTTTTCCAAAGACGAACCTCCACCCAAAAAATGTAGTGGTCACTGTGTGGTGGTCGGTGGCTGGTGTGATCCATGACAACTTTTTGGCACCAGACCAAACTTTGTCGAATCTCTACGACCTAATTTCTCGCTGAAGGAATAAGTCGACTGATGCCCGTTGGCAAAAGCGTGTGCTTTGAAGGGTGCTTACTTCGACTAAATCCGATAAAATTTGAGAAAGTTAGGACAGTTCACAGTGAAGCACTTAAAACGCTGAGAACTTTCCGGACAATCTAATAAGTTTCATAGTCATCGTCTCAGGCTCCACGGAAAACACGCCCAACTTTCAGGAAACCTTGACGGGAACGCGGAGGGATCTTTCTCTTCTGAGAAGAATAAAACATCGGCTCTCCATATACCGACTTATAAATCAATGCGAAGAACAGGAACCCGCTGTTAGGGTAATGACATCTTCGTAGAAGCAGATTACCTGACGCTTTACTGAAGAAGGGTTGATTCATACTGACGTTCATCATTCTCTCCTCCTATCGACTTGTTCGTCAGCAAGCACTATATAATGGAGATCCTTCGCCTGATAACCAAAAAATCCTAAAGAATCTGTATGTTTTACACTTCAATACGCTTCCGGGAGGTTAATAGCATATATTTAGTTATAGTCAGTTAGTTAGTTTTTGGTAGAGACGAGACCAAATAATCTTAATGAACTGGTCTTATAAAACAACCATTTGTTTCAGAGAGAGAGAGTTGCTTTCTTCACTCATCTGTAGTAACTCGTTTCCCTTTTTTCCATCATATTCATTGTTTTTTCTAAGTATACTGTGTCCATATAGTTGTCTGTGCGCACAGTTATGGTGCAAATAAATAAAATAAAATAAAATTCGTACACGTACGGCACTTTTTTGATTTTAACGCTTTGAGAAAGTCTGTCACTATAGTTGTGCTCCCCCAAAAATTTTCGAATGACCGAACATATTCGAATAGCGAAGATTTTCGAGCATTCGAATTCGAATAACTTTCGAAAACCACGTTTTTCGGGCATTCGAGTTCGAATACGTTCGAAAATCGCGTTTTTTCGAGCACTTGAATTCCAATACATTCGAAAATCGCGCTTCTTCGAGCATTCGAATTCGAGCATTCAAATTCGAATAGAATTATTCGAATTCGAATGCTCGAATATTCATTCGGGCTCAACTATATCTGTCACTAGTACACAGGAATCCATCTCGACGTTTAACCAAACACAGCGCACTGCAATTCTAGAGCCACAAAGTTATTAAGCACACAGGCTTGAGGCTGATCAATCCTACTATGAATGAACCGGACACTCGATATTCAAGTGACGTGGTTGAGGCAGTTTCGGAATTGAAATAGCCTACTCTACACACGGGCTCGCTGTAACAATCTATTGAACAATGCAATACCCAACGTTCTCAGGCACGTACGGTACAATGTTATAGATCCCAGAGTTTCTTGATGGAGGTGAACAAAACGAGTTCAGCACTAGCTCGGGGTGTCAATATAGCAGGCCGACTGCTTTACCTGCGCTCCAGTGAGGAAGCATCTCATCTGCACCCTCGGTGTTCAAATGACTACTACTGTCCCACATCATTAAAGATGATGCGGATACCGAACAACTAGGCAATTTGCCGAAATCATGTGAAACATGTGAAACCGGATTACGGCTAACGGAAAATAGTTAATCCGCTCATCTTTGACACACACGAGTTCGAGTTCTATCTGAGCCTAAATGAGACTGAGGGAGTAGGAATTTCAGTAATTTATTCGATTCGAGGATTCAGGTTAGGTAAACAAGTGGTGTTGTTTAGCTTTGCGACCACTCTAAGGCCGAATAGTACAGGCGAAAAGGGGTTCCGCTCTCGCTATCAGTCTGAACCGGTTCATAATTTGGGTCCCAAAGAGGCCAACCTGGCTAACTCTGAAGTCCATTCGCAGTGTATTCGTGCCAGTCTTCTGGAATGCACAACTCTCATTGGTCATTCGCTGGTGCCTGCAAATTGTACAGGTACTTGCTCGGATTAACATCACCAATAAATGAGATGTGTATGGCATTCCACGAACGGGTTGATCAACGCCGATCTTAATTCTTTACTCTTCACTGCCGTTCGTGCAAGAGTTGTGTGCAAGAGCGAATTTTTAGTTCTGCTGTTTACCTCCTGCAAACTTAATGTGAGTCAGTTTAACGCTCGTACTAGAGACCTCTATGCCCGGGCAAGTGCGCACAACAGCGTCTGCAGGGACGCCCACCATTAGTGACCAGAGGCCCAACCAACTACACTACGAGAACTAGTTTCAGCTGTAGATACTGTCAAAACAAAAGGGTCATCGAATCACTTGAGTGATCGACGCTCATTAGGGAAAAGACCGGATTTGAAGCGCAAAATTTCGAATATAAAGGTCTGCAACGTCGAAAGACCCCGTTGCAGCAACCTACTCTCTTCTCAGTTCCAAGGCCGAAACTGTGTTTAATTTCTCCAATACTACAAATCACGCATCTATTATCCAAGCTTATGTTAGTGATTCGGGGCACCAATCAAATACTGTGCAATTTCAGGTTATGGGTAAGGTCCTTCTACTGCTCTTTCTGGTCTCGCTCCTCGCTCTAGAGTCAAATGCACAATGGGGATATTCCTGGGGGAGACCGTGGTATGGATACAACGGTGGATCTGGATATGGATATGGTTATGGGCGAGGAGGAGGTAAGCTCATAAAGAAAAATTTCCAAGTTTCCTGAGCCGACGATTTTTCCCTCCCCTCTTTTTAACAGTACTCTTCACATTCTCCACGTTAACTAAACGTGAAACCTTTTCTTTCGATGACTCACAGTTCTGTGTCGAACGGGGCTGTTGAAATGGAAGGAAGGTAGCATACAAAGAAGGACGAAAGGGAAAGGTCAGGAACAAAGAAGAGAAGAGAACACCATAGAAAAGGCGGAGCAGTAGAAGACGAAGAATAAATAATAGAAGAACGTTATAAAAAAGAATTATTTGAACGATTTTAAGCTTCGCTGCGCATTTCGTCAGTGCAGAGGGTTAATATTTTGAACCATGTCTTTTAATCGAACATTTACTTCCTCAAATTGCGCAAAGGCTCATTTGTAAAATTTTGTATAACCATCTTGCGCCTGAGGCGAAAAAGGTTACCGGAACTGAAGCTGAAGTTTTTTAGTGCGACTATAGGTCTAAAACCCCAACAATTCCTATTTAATACTCCGTAATCTTTAACAAATTCGAATATGTTATGCATGCGTACTTAAGTGAGTTTGTTCAGGTTTCTGGAAAGGAGCGCTGGAAGGAGCCATTGTTGGAGGAATTGTTGGTGCAATGGCAGGAAAGTAGATTCGACAACGCTGGAAAAACTATTGCCAGCTGCATTTCTACCTCTTAGCAAGTGTTAGAGAATGAAGTGGATTAAATCGTGCTTAATGTCAACACATGCGTCGGAATCATCCTACTACAGTCGTTTATGTTGTTCCGGGAAACAAAGCAAGTTTCCAATTTGCAATGCTCGTACAAGTAGCCCAGGTTCGACTTTCCATGGATCCGGATCCTGACATGGTGTTGCTGAACTGCGATGCATTCATGATAAGCTGTTTACCAAGATTTTTAACGGTTTTATTCCGGCCAACGTTTCGGCAACATTATCTTCTTCAGAGCCTGGAAAGATCTCCATAACATCCACAACGGTACGCTCAATTTTCATTTTAAAATACAAGGTTATTCCGTTCTAATTTCGTTAATTTCAAGCAACTCCCATTACTGGACATGTAGCTCTTTACCTTAAGAATTTTTTTTGTCATTTGTAGTAATGCTTGGCCGGCAGCGTTGTGAATGTTTCCGACTTTTCCTGTCTCCATAGAAGGCAAAATAGCCAAAACAACAACTGGAATGAAGCTGTTGAAGGTCTAGGTGAACAGCTTCTCAGGCATACATCATAATTCCTATGATTTTTTTACAATGTTATGCACTGCGCTAGCTATATCTCCACGTTCATTATTATTCTGACGGTTTAGCACATCAGAACGCATGGTGTGGGTATAGCACTGGGTGCTGCACTGTGCAGCGAAGGTTTTGATTTATTTACTTTAAATATCTTAATAAAGCAAACCTGCTATCTTTTCTGATTTGACTCCTAAGACTGTTTAGTTACAGTTCACTTGGTGGAAAACCTGTGCCACCCTAGAAGCATGTATTGGTATTTTTCGCATGTGTGGAATACATAAAGAAACTACAACTAGATTACATTTTAAGCCTTTCTGTCACCCTTTTACCTCTTTATAGCGTTAAGATCAGCAGCTGTATGGGACCGTAAAGTTCTTCCTTCGCTTCGAGGAAGATCACTTGGTAGAGCGCCCAAAGTGCAGTTTTAAGCTCTACTGTATCCACTTACTCAAACGTACATAATAGGACTTGCTTAAGTTTGTGATAAAGCACAAAATGTAGCAAACTCCTACCCAAATTCTGCTTGCTACATTCAATGCGTACTAGCGAAGAAGGGTGTTGCCATGAGAAGTTTGAAGATAACAGAATAGTAAAAGTTTGTGGTTCTACCTTTGCTATACTTTTGTTGTCTCGTCTTTACATTCGCTTCAACCTCCTTTCGAATGTTTTTCCTTGTCCTGACTTCTGAAAGGCAGGTGCGATTTTCGAAATCGACATTCAGTCATCCGTCACGTAGCCCTCACCTCTTCTGCTGTTAGATAAAACGAGGAAAGTTGTTAGGGCAACTGGTGTGATTATTTCTCAAGTCGAAATTTAAGCAAAGAAGCCTACAAACTTCTGAATGTCACAGTTCCATTAGAAGGTATGTGCAACTCAACCTAATAGTGCAATAGCGCCATCATCGCACGGTAAAAAAGTCAAGTTCGATTTCTTTCCGCCGCAACTTGTGCATTTTGTAGGCAGTTTAATGTTCAAGAAGGGCGATGAAACATAGCGATGTAGCTTATGAGTGGACAAAGCTACAACGGAGCGAAAATGCAGTTTAGCCTTGTATGACAAGAATTTTTCCGAGTTCAGCCGGCTACGCGGGAAGACAAGGAGAGCTACAATACCGCTCAAATTCTTTGCAAATAAGACGCTTTGTGACGGATTAATCCGTCGCAAAGCGTCTTTTTTGCAAAGAATTTGAGCGGTATTGTAATGGCATACAAATGCGTGGGCGAGCACGAACCTATCAATCGAGTGGGCGAACGCAGGTTCACTGCGCTTCTATCTGCCCTTACTCAAAAATGTAAACCCTTTATGACTATTTTGAACCGTTTGGACAATTTTATCAGAAAGTTTCAGCCGCCCTTCCCAGAAATTGTTGTACTCTGTCTCGACGAGACTTTGGAGTGCGCCGCGTATATAGGATCGAAGTTAGTTATGAATATTTTTTAATTTAGCTTAGCGATGAATATCAGCTTAATCGACTTACTGCAGGCGTACTCCCTGAAGCTCAATTTTAACAATTATATTTGAATAGGGCGCATTCACAGTCGAAGGAGTTGCTGGCTGTCGCACGCTCCCGATGCCAGCTTCTTGACTCGGATTTCCCGCTCAGGCTAACCAAGCCTTTTGTCCCTCCGTGGACGATGTCTGAGAAGAATAAAACACTGACTTCTTCAAAGGCTGGCCACCGCAAGTCATTCTATGGCCGAATACGCGTGCAAGTCGCCATCGTGGTATCGCATAGAAGTAGAATGTGTGACGAATTCAAAAAAGGTTGAATAACGCCGTTCTTTATACTTTATCCTTTACATTTGGAGATTTGAGCTAGTGAAGGAGAATATTCTGTCGAAGCAATAGCTTCCTCTAAATGATAGGTTTGCTCGAATTTCTCAGGAAAACGATTTCCCGGTAAGAGGTTGCATATTTTACTACAGCTGAAGCTAAATGTGAGTAATGCATTCCTTTCGGGGAGATCAGAGAACCTAAGTATTCTCCGAATAAGTAGGGTCCCGAAGTGAAGAACGTTCTTGTCGTAGGTTCCGAGAAGTGTTATTGCGACGTCATTCTCAGAACTTCTAAAAATACGCTACTAAATAGTTCGGGCTGTTGCTACGGCGCTGCTAAACGGATATTCCTCTTTAAACGCTGTTTTCTTGGCCATGTCTCACGGTTCAATCAGCAAAGTTTGTGCAGGAACTAGGACGTCATTCTTCAAGTCGAGCATAGCGATTACGTTCTTTGTGTGCCATGGAATGCGAAAATGTGCGCGTTTCGTTAATCATTCCCACACTTCTACTAGTCAAATGGTTTGAACTACATATGAAAATGAGATGCTTGTGACACTTTCGATCGGGGTTTGGCTGGATCTGCTCTATCATGCCACCCGCGGTGTTGTTTCGAAGTATGACGTTTGGAGAATGCGTGTGTACTATGAACAGACAAGTACAAAATAGGCCTGTTGAATGTATAACCGTTTCGTACTACGTTTTGCTTGACAAATCCCG
Source organism: Heligmosomoides polygyrus polygyrus (assembly GCA_947396885.1). Taxonomy (NCBI): domain Eukaryota; kingdom Metazoa; phylum Nematoda; class Chromadorea; order Rhabditida; family Heligmosomidae; genus Heligmosomoides; species Heligmosomoides polygyrus. Next base: position 33,850,535 of record OX377204.1, on the reverse strand, counting down.
TTTTCATAACCGCGCTCTTGTGTTCAGCCGCATTTACTGATACTATCATTGTTTATGTATTTATTTCGGACACACATGGGTGCGCCATATTGGAAAATGTCCGGAACAATGAATGAAAAACCACCATCATTATGTCAGAACGCAATAAAAAGAGCATGGATAAAATATATCAAGAACACAACAAGAGTAGAAAACTGATGTGATTTGGCTGCTCTGTAAATAATGCTGTTCCTGAGATACCTCCTGATTTTCGAAAGCCGGGAAAGATGTTAATTGAGTTATGAATAGTTAATTTTCCTTGCATTGCTGAAAAATTTTATTCACTTAAACGATGACCACTCAAAGTGAAAATGTGTGTGGCTTCATTTTCAATTAGTTCAAGCTCGGCAGCAACCCAGCGACGGAGATCAAGCATATTCAGGAAACCACTGGCAAGTTCACCCCTGATTTATTGAGAATGGTATCGGAAGTTTCTTTCCACTCAGAAGGGCAACAAAGACAAGCCACTCCCGGGGAGATCAAATGCTGCAAACAAAGGGCGCCTGCGCCAATCCATCAAGTCGAATTCTTCCCAAACCACACTGGGACTGACCGCTTATCTCCACAACTCCCAGTGAACCATCGCTTATCGACTGCAGAAGACTGGAAGGTCGCCAAAATCGCCTTCGGCTGTGCCTCATGCGTTGACGAAAACCCAAGTAAATCGCGTTGCTCCGACACCCGAGAGCTCCTGCATCGGTTCAAGCACAACTTCTGCATGTCGAAACCGATCAAATTCTATAAAGATTTAGTTTACTTAGTGCATGAAAAGCGGGGGAAACGGCTAGCCACATCTGGCACTAAAAAATCGGCCCAGAAAGGATACGAGGTTTCGTTGACCTAGGCGGAAACCAAGATTAAAATCAATTCGAGATTCCCGTGAGAGAGACATTTTCTATGCAGGTTGTTTAATGTGTATATTGTGAAAAAAGGTGAAATGCACTTTTTGCGAGCTTCCTTCTACGCAGATTCCCAATTCAACAGCACTGAATGTCAAGCTACAAAGGTGGAAAGCGAGATTTGTTTATTCCACTATTCGTGTAATTCTTAATTGTTCTCCAACAAATGCTTCCTGCAGTTGACGTTGGTTTTTTATAGATTTGTTTGCTGCTTCAACACGCGGCAATCAAATGCATCTGTTTTCACGTTTTTCATCTGTTTTCTTGCGTAATTAAGCGAAAACATTGCTCCGCAAAGGATGACTTAAATGTCGGTCTCCGTTGATTGCTTTTAGTTGACCATGAGTTCAGAACTTCGAGATCTTCCTACAGTTGTTCTAGCGAAGCACGGCACGCCTAGACAGGTATGCATTTCATGCCACACTTTCAAGAAATCAAGTACTGTCTTTTTGCATAATTTCGGGGTAATAATTAGCTTATGTAAAGAAGACTCGTTAGAATCGCTTGTATGATCTACGGGAATAACCGATTTTTTGTAGCAATCGAGCTAAAGTTTGGAGGGATAGGATTACAGAACTCTAACATTGCTTGAACGTGATTGCTCAGACAGCCGTAACTTTTTAGTCTTTACGCACATGACATCCGTCATTTCCAGTGAACCATGCAATTTTTATGTAGCATATCCTTATTTGTATGCTCCCTAGATTTATCATGGTTGCAGCTCTTCTCAACAGAAAGTATCGGGCTCTCATCTTAAAGTCGCCCAATTTTTGAATATTCGTTACTAATCATCCCGCATCATAGTAGCGTGTGCTCTCCGAGGTCTTCCCATAGCAAGCATCCATGTTGGTGCACCTGCGATTTCAAAAACGCGGTGACGTGCAATTCATCGATGAAGTGAAACAAATCCTCTATTCAGACGTGTGCGGAATGCAGCATTATTTATTTATTTATTTATTGTACGTGGTAAACCACGCAAAAAGAATACAACACCAAAAATCAACACAGAACACAGTGAATATGAGCAGAAAAACACAAGAGGCAATTAGTACAACAACAAAATCCCCAAACTGTTAAGGAACTTCCTGCAAATACCTGTCAATGAGAGTTTTGCATTGTCCTATAGAATTTGGTAAGCCGTTTTTCTTCGAGAATTTCAGGAATTCATTGCCAGCTCGATTAGTGAAAAAAAAGATCTAATATTGCTACTAGCTCTAGGAACTAGGATCTTCCATTGGCCACCTCTTGTGTTGGAATGGGATATTGAATAGAATTCGTTAAGGGGAAGACCCACTATGCCATTTATCATCTTATAAACCGTTAGCAAATCGAACTTTCTTCTGCGACAAGCAAGAGTGCGTAATTTGAAGAACTTGTTCCTTCCAGGCGCCGGAGGAATGCTGTTATAATCACACCCATGCACTCTGATCCAGAGCTTTCTTATAAAACTGTTTTGCACGGATTCCAATCTAGCGATTTCTCTCTTAGTAGTAGGGCTATATACTGTAGTACCATGTTCCAGCATGGGCCTCACTTAGGTCTTGTACGCGGCAAATAAATGAACTATTGAATTCGCTTTCAGAGACTTAAATATATTATGCACAACTCTTTCAGCTCTCTTAGCCACAAGTTCACAGTGCTGACTGAAGGAAAGTTTAGTGTCTACAATAAATCCTAGATCACGTAAAGAAAGTGTGCTATTGAGTTGCTGTTCACCAAGGCAATAGGAGTTTCTGTTGTACTGTTGTCCAAGATGAAGCACTTTGGTTTTTTCACTTGATAACGGAAGCTCCCACATCCTTGACCAATCCGCAATAGCATCTATTGCAGATTGGAGGGCAGCGTGATCTTCCTTCCCAACGATGTTTCTGTATATTTTTATGTCATCAGCAAACATTTTGCAGGTGACACCATACTCATCAACCAGAGAGGGAATCGTGGAAGTGTAAATGATAAAAAGAATTGGTGAGAGTACGCCTCCTTGGGGGACCCCACTGGTAACTGGAATGGATTCAGAATATGACTCATTAACTCTGACCTGAAAGGATCTGTCGTTTATAAAGTTTTTTATCCACTTAATTATCCTAGGATGAACACCAATTTTCGCCAGTAGGTAGATCAGCTTGTTTAATGGAACCTTATCAAAAGCTTTCATAAAATCGAAATAAACGACGTCTACGTTTATTTTTTGATCGAGCGCCTCTGTCCAATCATTTAACGCTGACAGCATTAAAGTCTCCGTTGACCTACCGCTGCGAAAACCATGCTGGTTTTTGGGAATTAGAGAATTTGACTCAAGATAGTTGACGAGGACAGCCTTGAGTTTCTTTTCAAAAACTCTTGCAAAAACGGATGTGATACTTATGGGGCGATAATTGGTAACTAGATTGTAGGGCGCTTTCTTGGGTATCGGTGTAACGAACGCATGCTTCCAACGAGTAGGAACCTCGCCTAGCATGAAGCTAGCATTAAATATGTGCTCCAATGGGTAAGAGATAGCTACGGAAATTTTCCGAATAAAATACGGCGGTACTTGATCCGGGGTAAAGGTAAAGGTTGCAGGTAGCGCACAAGGAGCATTGTAGATTTCTTCCTTGTGAAACCAAATTGTGCTTTCCATGCTCTGAGTAGACCTCACAGTATCGAAAGCATCGCTATTTGAAGAAGACTCCGAAAAAGATTTTTGAAAGTGTTTCGCTAGCATGGAAGCTTTAGACTCATCAGTTACTGCAGATTGTCCAGCTAAATCTTTCAAGGTTGGAATTCGTTCGGGTCGCTTCAGCACCGAATTTAACAAGGTATAAAGGGAAGATTTTCCAGGTCTTTAAAGAATTTTTCTCTCAACGTACTTATTGTATTTTTTCAGAAGTCTATCAAACTTATCACTTAAAGCTTTAAAAGTATTGAAATTATTTATGTTTGGATAAGTTTGATAATTCATCCACCACTTTTGTCTATGTTCAAAAAGCCTTACCAAATTGGGTGGTAGCTTACCATAATTTGTAGGTTGCCTTTCTATAGGTACGAACTTTTCGATACATTCATGTAAAATAGATAAGAACATCTCATATTTGTCATCTACAGAAGGATATCCTTCAAGGAGCGTTCTCCAATCCAAGGATAAAAGAAAATGGCGTCGTAGTTAGCTCCATGAAATGATTTTCTGACGCGAAAAGTGGGCTTGTTTATGAAACATTGAATACAGTAGTAAATACTTGAATGATCACTAGAGCCAATAGGTGGTAAGATCTCAATATTTTTAACAAGTTGGAAGTGACTGGAAAGGATGAGGTCCAATAAGTTGCCATACCGGGTTGGCTTCGAAACGTTTTGTTGGAGGCTGCACGATGTGCACATCTCCAGAAAGAGTTTCGATGCCATGTTGACACTTGAGGAAGAACTTTTGGACCAGTCAATGTCAGGTAAATTAGAGTCTCCCATAATAACACACTGTGATGTGCAAGAACATAGATCGCTTATCGCCTTTATCAGTTGAATTGTGCTGCTAATAGAAGCACTAGGCGTCCTGTAGATAGCAATTAATCTTAAAGTACTTTGGAGAAGCTTCAAATTACAACAAAGTAGTTCGAAGCCATCCGACACTGATTCACTCCATATCGTTTCAAATGGAATTGAAAGCTTAATAAGCATAAGAACACCACCACCTCTTTTACTAGTTCTATCGCATCTTACATAAGAGTATTGGCTGCACAAGTCACCTAATATTGGACCAGCATCAAGTGATTCATTTAGCCATGATTCTGTGAGAACTACTAGATCACAATTTAAGGTTTTTATAGAAAATTGAAGCGGCAAAATATGCAGCGCGCGGTTTGAAAAACTACTAGGGCATCATAACAATAGTATGAAAGAGGCAAGAACTCATCTCTAGAATGACACATCTATTTTCTCCGTTTAGAAAGGTCGAAATAGCAGAGTGCTTAGAACTACTACTTTCGAGGAACTCGATGACACACAAAGGCTGCGGCGCGCAATTATTCGTACTCCACAATTTCATAAAGATTCTGCTCTAGATTTTGTGGTACAACGAAATGAAACCAGTGAGAACCTTCATCCGGTAAGGAGAACAATCAAACACCATCTTTTCTCAACCCAACTATTTAAGAGCGAAATGCTGAACAAGGAAGAACGACGTTTCTGGCAGCAAAAATTATATTGTAAGAGGTTTGCATTCATATTACCAACTTTGGTACATATCGCGAAGACGCATCGCAGGGGTAACGTACAGCAGCGGTGCGGGGACGCACTGCTGCTCCTATTATAAGCGCGGCATCCAATCACGTTCTGGCTCAGCGGCATAGGAAGGGCACATGATTTTCTGCCGCGATTACGGTATTAACAACTGCGCGTCCCTGCACCCCTCGTGCGTCTCGCCGACATATACCCCAACTTTTTAGTTGCGAAAGAGTGAATTTGCTACATCTTTAACTTTTAATCAACCATTACTCGCTATTGTAGAAAAATGGGACCACAGGTGATACTTGCATTCCAGAATTATAGGCCACCTTGCAGTGAGCGTTATTTATTGTCACGAGAAGTCATGAAACCCGATCGACATGGCATATCATGCAATCATTGACTACCGTCTAATGTTGACACCACGCGTATGATGTTACAACTACGTAGTTTTCACAGAAATTAACGCTTTCACGACATTGTCCGACGCTGTCGTCGGACACCATCACAAAGACAGTTCGTAGAAAATTATCAAGCATTTAACAGTAGAATATTAACTAATGAGTCCACTAATATCTACGGTCAAGACGGTCCTTGGGAAACTTCATTCGTTACTGTTTTACATAAGCAAAAAATAACAGAAATAAAATAATTCAAATAATCACCGCGCGGGAAAATGCGCGCTGTCCCACGCGGCAGTCACCTGAAAATCGCGCATGACGTGAAACGGTTAATAAAACTGATCTGCTGTGTCTGCAACTTGCCCGCAATCATAGAGAATGGTCTCCAAGCAGTTTATTACGTACATACCCCCCAACGTAATTTTGAACATTCTCTGAAGACGATGGATTAGGCCGCACCGAAAGTTTTCGCCGCTTTCTGCATTTAGCTTCGGTCTCAGGGCCGTTTTGGTGTCTCAGTGATGTCGGATTAATAGTCTAGGAACGTTTTTGTGCATCCATTTTAGGCATCGAGCGCTTTTACGGTCGATTGATAGAGATTGTTGTCGCCGCCAAGAAGCGACTCTATCACTTCTTCTCTGGGTATGCTCCAAAGACTGGTGCTTCGATCAAGCCATGAATTTTGGGGCCTGCTGGACCAGAGGACGGCAGAAGTACCGTCGAGAGACGCCATCATTGCCGCTGGTGACATTATCGGGCACGTGGACTCTACGAAAGACGGGTACAGATGTCACGTTAGATTCGGTAATGGGTCGCGTAACACTGATGGTACTCCTGAGCATGCGGATTCGCATAACCTCCCCATAGTGAACAGCGTGTTTCGTAAACGATCTCGTTCCATAATGAAAACACCAAAACGCGGATAGTCTTCGTCTTTGTGAAGGGTCGTGACTAAAGTCTTGTCACAGATGCGAAGATCGTGCCGCATGAGGCGGTCGTTCCACAGCATCGACCACTAATCTATTAGAAAGAGCGAAACAGATGCGATTTCTCGAGTGCGGTTGCCAACAGTCATGACTGTCGATGAAGCTTGGAGAAAAGCTACTGACCTGATGCATCAAGCTGCCAGGTTGAAACTTGGCATCACGGAGCCTGGACGACGCAAACTCAACAAACAGACATGGCCGTGAACGGACGATGTAAACGCGAACTTTTGAGAGAAGATGACGCTTTACAATGAGTTGCTCGGCGACAAAACAGCCGAACTGGCTGAATTATCAGGGAGCGAAGAAGGCAGCAAGGAAAGCTGTGGCCGTTGTCAGAATCACTAATCACAACGATGTCTACGAAAAGCTCGAGTCGCGCGATGGTGAGCGGTATTTGAAGCGAAGATCTGAGTGGTTGGCTGAGTTCTTCGACCACCTAGTAAAAGAAAAGAACCTACCGGAATGTTGGCGTGATTTGGAAGAAGAAGGGTTCTCCTGCACTGCTCCAATTACCGTCCGATTCGCTTTCGCACAAGATCTTCGAGCGAATCCTCGATAGACAAATTCGTGAAATCGTTAAGCTCTCCGACAACCAGTGTGGCTTTGTGTCTGGTTGTGGGACCATTGATGCTGTACTCGCCACCCGTCTCCTGAGTCTCGTGGTGGAAAATCGCATTGCGAGAAACAGAAGCGGTTATATCAGAAGCGGGTAGCGATGCATGTCGTCTTCCTCGACTTGGAGAAGGCCTTTGACTGCGTCCGCGTGAAGTGATATGGTATGCCCTGCGAGGACATAACATCCCTAAGGAACTAATAATGTGAGCGCAAATGCTTTATTCTTAACCAAAGATTACGGTGCAAGCTGCGGCAGGAACTTCAATTGAGTTTCCCATACAACTTATGGCTTCTTAAAAGAGATTAATTTCAGGTTCACATAGTTGCACATGCATATGAAATGCACTTACAATAATCGCGAGGTGATACTAACTAGCACGACCATGCCTTCTAGAATCCCTTCAAAGTTCTTTTAATCGTAAGGTAGTTTCTAGGTATATCGAAACAAAACGGTTCGAAAGTTATTAGCATTGCCAAAACTTACTTCGACGGTTTATTCGAGTAGGACTTGTTATTAAACAACTAAGCAGTTGCTTGTTTCTGCATTTCTGTATTTTTTTGTTTCTGTGATCGAATTTTTTCTTTCTCTTCTGCTTAATATTTATTTATTTATTTATAATATAATAATAATATGAAGTGGTTTCACATGAAAAAACAATATACAATAGAGCAGCGATGTACACTTTTGGGTATCTTATGTGGCACCAAGAAAACCTGTAATCGGTTTTATAAGTCGAAGAGTGCTTCTCGTAAGGCGGACAATGCCTTATATTTCAGTTTGAAGACATCATACTCAAAAGAAAATCAGCAAGGTAATAGGTTACAGAAGTTTTAACCAACAAATTGTCATTAAACATCAATCAAAGTCGTAAAAATAAACCGCCAGAGGATAAAATAGGCAGAGTTGTCACGCCTGGTCAATCATGCTTATTTGGGTGCACAAACTCAAAACACACGAATCTCTGACTCGCTATTGACTAGCAAATCAGTATCGTTTTGTTAGTTAGGCAGGGCAGATGTCAAGGGTAGCGGAGTGCATCAAAATTGCCATAGATTGCTTAACAAGTTTTACGATATGCCCAATGATCAAGGCAGTGAAATTTTTCATACTGAAACACAAACTCATTCACACAAACCCACAAACATCACACAAACTTAGCTAGCCCATAAGGCAGTAACGTCCGACTGGGGTAAAAAAGGGTAACCATTGACTATGGTCAACCCATTCTGGGAAGCGTCACGTATGCTACTTCGACAACATATCGTTGCGACAACTTGACTCTACATTTAGCCCATACGGTTGCAAACCCATAATCAATTGTTTTATCTTTCCCAGACAACTATACCAATCTAGCATAAAGGATTAAGCATGAAGGATGAAGGATTGGTTGGCCTGGGAGAGAGAACAGAAACGAGGGCCTTAAATCGGACTGCATACCACAGCCGGCGCTAGCTCCGACTGCGCTACCACGCATCGTATACTCGCACACGATTAACTGTTACTAATAATGCTGTCAACCTCTCAATGTGCGCAGGTTCCGTTCCCCCAAATCGTCCAATTTGAATGTGGTGAAAAATAGAGCCTATTCTTTGACTCAGGTTGGGGAAGAAGATATGCTGCGGCCATTTCGGGGCTTTATAAAAAATGGGCTCAATGTTTAGATAGCAGACAGAACAAATGTACACATACAACCGTAGAGGTATGTTTGCTCCATTACTGGAGCATTCCCTTACACGTCCTTTCTTCCAAATTCTTTAAAAACTAGGATATTCTTAGATCTAACTAAATCACACACCTTTGTTTGACCACGACTATCGGTAATGCTATGGCTTTGTCTTGTGTTTTGGTAATTTTTGGCACGATGAACGCTATGCCGAATGAACCGCGAACAGTTTCAGCCTTTCATTAGATACTACAGGCATTACTTGTCTCCCGCTTGAAAACGTGTTGTGCTCACAAATGTTTGAAAAGCCATTGTCTACTCCTACAAGGATTTCATCCCCTTTCCCTTCGAATTGCTTTTTTTCTGGGATTCCTTCTCCAATAAGTTTGTTGAATCTACTACACGCATCCCACAAAGAGGCTGGTTCACATACATTGATCTCATCCTTTGTCCTTCAGCTGTAGACAATAGCCTTCTATCTTCCGAAACCTTCAGCAAACCTATCTCAGTTGAGGATAGACCCTAACAAGAAGCCCATGGCGCAGGCCGTCGGGAAGACATTTGTTTTATGTGGGAGCCCTTAGCCGGCTCATTTATCCTTTTCTGTTCAGGACGCTCGCACTATCTGCTGCGGAATGGTTGTTAGGCGCCTTATTTGTCTTGGATTCAAATTGGCTATTTCTTGCCGAAGGTCTGTTCAAGTTCAATTCTAGCGCCTGAGCGGTCCATCAAGCAAATTTGCTTCAAAAACTCAATTGAAAGGAAGGAAGGGGCTACTTGTAAAATGTTTCATCCTAGTGGACATGGCAGAGGTCTTGGAGCGAAATCATTTCATGTCATCGATGTAGTGTTCTTGAGCTGTTCACCAAGATTGTTAACGTCTTTTATTAGGCTGACGTTTCGGCGAGTTTCGCCTTCTTCGGAGCCTGGAAAAGTCGGAAACATTCGCAGAACTACTCGCTCAAACATCATTTCATCCTACAGAATACTTTTCTTAAGGAAAAGTGAGACAAGATCGGACATGGGAGTTGCGAAGGGCGACTAACATGACAGGCGGTTGCCGTAAAGGGCCACCGTTCACCCGTAGCTGGAGGTAACGTGGGTGAGTGGGCTTCAACCCCCGGGATCACCCGACGTATATACCCCTGTAAATCAGATCGAACCTACAGAGTTCAATGAAGGGTGCCAGTTCTTGCGTTACCGCTAGACACTCCTCCTTACGGTTGACCTGGGGTCATGTCAATCATAGAGTATCGTGCGCTGTATCCAATTCCGAGAAAGTTTATTTAATTATTTATTCATTGAGGTTATTAAGCTACGTTAATTGTTATTGCTGGTGGTGAGAGATGGATGATAACTCTCAGTGGACTATATGTAGATGAAGATGACTAGACGGAAGGCGCTCTGAACCAAGTGGGAAGAGGTCCTTGTACCCAGCAGAAAGCACTAATCATAGAGTGATAGAACATCATAATCACCGCTGTCCTGAGTTTCCAAAGTTTCCCTTTGGTCGAGCGAGTGCATGAGCCGGAAAATCTATTGGGCGTTGCACCGTACACGCGTCGTTTATCATTCCGTCAAACTACTTACTACTAAAGCATGGCACACGCCAATACCGTCAAGATACCTACGCGGCGCTTCGTTAGCAACGTATTATTTATAAATGATAGAAGCCAACTTCACTGAGCAGTCGTTGTCGTCGCACATCTCCACTCCACTTCTTCAGATGGTAATGACAAAACGAACGGTCTCCTTCTTTGAATTGACGCGGGGTTTTACCATTTGTTCTATGTTGTTCACCCTTGTTTCACCTTTGTTTCCATGTAGACACGTGTTGTGAAGTATTATGTCAACCGAGTTTTTCTTCAGCGATGCAAAGGAGTTAGACAAGTTTTGATAGAATAGGCGCCAGCTTGCAGTTTTTCTCCTCAAACATTATGGATAGCTGCTTGCATTTGATTCATTTGTTACAGAGACGTTTAAGAGTTGACTCATATTGTGCGATAACATTAAGGCTCTCTAGTTCACCGAGCAAAATATTTCAAGGAGAACACGCACTGGTCGTCTTCCTCACCCGATCCGGAGAGATGACCACTAGGCTAGAGTTAAGGCACACTGAACCAAGTAAGGGATCGAGGATATCCTGCAACCAAATACAACATACTCCACCTCATCAAAGCGAAGGTTACGTGCAATCTAATTTGAGCTCGTTCGGTTACTGTAAGCGAAATTAGCCTAATTAGAAATTAGGAGAAATTAGAAAGTACCTGCCTACTTTTCCGTCTCCATTTGAGCCTGTCAGAAGGATCCTATAGGTAAACTAACAAAAGGAGTTGAACGATAGAATTACCGAGAAAAAAAAAACAGAGTAAAACCCAAGATTTATTCCATTTACTATGTTCCATACTACCAGTAGCACAGTCGAAGAAATCCGAGCCTGGCCACACTAATATGGGGTTTAAGACTCGCGTCTTGTGCAGGCTTATCTGGAGAGGACGAACACGGCAAGTTCAATAAAGGCCACCACGAGTCATTGTAAAGGCCAAAGATGCTTTCAAGTTACCTCTACGATATCTCGGAAAATAGAAGGCGGTGTGCATCGCGAAGAGCGAATGATTGATGCCGATATTTATCCTTTTCCCTTTTTAACTCGAAAAACAACTGCACAGAGGCACAAGTCGGAATAGCGAGCGGTCTTGGTAGACAGTTAAAACCACCCTAAGCCCCAAGAATTGGCTGTGCAGTGATACACGACACACCGACCTTGGGCATAATGAAGGATGGCCTTCCATAGCTCCGTGTTCTCTCTTTTGATACATTGCGCATGGATGAAGCTGCAATCTTCATCGCTTCGCTCTGGTGCTTCGCCTGAATCCGTGGTAGTGCACGTGCACTATGAGGGAAAGGTGCAGATTCTGCGAAATACATTCGGGATAAAAGCCTCTCACTTTTTGTTACGGTTTTCCTTTCATGATTATGTAACAGATTCTTGAGTTGCTGCTAACAACTAGAAGACTACTTTTCTATACGACCTCCAGACAGCAAAGTGACGTAGCCTTTATGCATTGGAAACAGCAATTGGTGGTGAACTTAAGTTTCATCACAGGAAAGACGAAAGTTAAGTCTGCTTTGATGGCACATAGACACATGATGTTTATTGCCTCCTAGTCTTTGCTTATTATTGTGTAGGCGTAATTCACAGATGCAGGATGCGTCAAATGATATAATGGATGCCGCATCCGTTCATAAATCTGCCTAAAGCTAGAGCGAATTCAATAGATGCGTAGTCAAGTGGATTCCTGGTTTGCATTCAACGTTTCAGCTTGACATCTAGATGTCCAGCAGTAGACCTAAATACCCACTTTTTTGAACGAGCAGCGCTCATTCGTCTATTTTGCTGAGCATGACTCGTTTCGCAGACCGTTCAAGTCTTCGAAAACACCAAGACTATGTAGTGGAAGTCTATCACGTTGATTAGGAATAGATCGCGCTTTCGATCTTGTGATTATATAGCCGCCTACTTGTTGTCGAATGTCCGTAATGCACCACATCGTTTTCAAGTTTATCAAATGTTTCCTATAACTTGTTCTAAACAATATCCGGTCGGATATATCAAAATATCTCTTATCCCGAACCGTTGGAAGTCCACAGTGCTTCCAATAATGAACTTGTCCGAAGATTTTGAATTGGATCTGCTGTGTAACGGTCGTTCATTCATTTCCTTGGTTTTTCCCTTAACAGTTTCTCTTGATTTGTGCTGACCAATCTGCGATCCTTCTGCTATACCAATTTCGAATATTTATGATGATTAATCGAAAGTAAAACCGAATTTAGTAGTACCCAGCCAATGAACGCGCCTATGGGGTGAAGAATATGCCGCGGAGTCTATTTTTGGAGCCTCGATATTGAGTTGTGTTATGTCCCTATTACTGCTTTTTAACGTCTTTGCATCTGCTTGTTACTATATGTATGCCATTCATTTGGCAAGGAGGATAATCGAATCCGTATTTCATCCTTCCATTGCACAACAAGCTCCCGTGTTTTCAATATTCTGAACTCATGCTCCTTTGCTCTAACTCTACAAGGGTAACAAAATTTATTTACACTGTCTGATCATCAGCCGCGGAACCAAAAGCTAGCCGGATAGATTTTCCGGTCGTCACGAACGAATCGTCGAGGCACCTCGTCGGTGAAGCGCGACAGCCGATTCGGGAAGCTCACCTTCCAGCGATTCTGGATGTCCACAGGAGGAAGAATCGCTAAAATAGTATTCTACTCACGATTATTCAGAAGCAGCTGCGAGAAACCTCAACATATACTGAACATTGAGCTGCTGCCTAAAATGACAAAGAAGAAAGGACGACGTTAATAAAGCTGTGCTCGCGCCATTGTTCTACTTCTACGGTATATCGCAGAGCCAGTTTGCGTTTGGATCATGTATATGTCTTGCGTTGGTCAGTCGATAGACGAGGCAGTGTTTCGTGTAACCCAGACAAGTCTGGCATCATTCCACCTCTCAGGCAGGGAAAGAAGGCTTGTTTGGAATGTAGAAGACCTGATGCAAAACTGCAGACGATCGCAGCTCCACGTGACAGGTGGCCTCCTGCTGCGCTTCCACTTCCCTTGCTTCTACAGACAGCAGAAAACCGTGGTGCCTTTCACCTTAGCTCAAACTCACTAATTAAGAAAAAAGCTCACCAATGGTGGAAATTATGGAATTTAGTTTGAAAACGGACTGACAGGGATGTCAAGTAGAGCTTAGTGGAAAAATCCTTGTTTAGAAAGAGAAGCCTGCAAAGTTATTTCGCTCTCGCTTTGCGCAAAATTTTCCTTCTTGAGTGACTTAACCAGCCCCTTCATCTCACGATTAAATCGACCTAGCCTTCAGAATGTGGATTAGGACACATCGGATAAAAAATTTGTTCTCCATGGTGAGGGATTGCTCCAATGGATGGCACAAAATTTCTGGTTCTAATCAAATTCGTGGCAGGGTTGCAATGCAAGGCCCGAACGAATGCCCTGAGCGTAATTTAGAATCGGAAGCGAGTAGGGTGTTTTGCTGCGGAGCGAGCGAGGGGAAGGCTTTCAAGCAGTATAAATTTCCAGTTTGAAATCAAAGCTTGATCAGAGATTTTTCATCATGAATTCACATTGAAAGCCTAACAAGTGAGAAGTCATACGTGGTTGTGCTTTTCGCCAGTGAGCACGACTGCTACAAACTAATAATCTTAAATGGACAAGAGGCTTCTCTTATAGGCGTGTTGAATTCTTATTACAAGAGCGTCCTTCAAAAAGAATATGATTCGCGAATTACGACAAAATTATAACTCCAACCAAAGGAGACCGGAGCTTACATGGAAGAACAAAAACTTCTGGACTGGCATCGATCGTTTCACATCAGCCATCGATCGCCTCTTCGATTTTTGAACAGCGAGAAAAGTTTGATTAGGGATTGAACAGGCAGAGATTCCCTTCTGCTACAGTTCTAATAAAGGCTTCTACGTAATAGGATGGGTAGCGCATTCGGAGGAGGTGGCGATTCTTGCGGACATACTCTATCAAACGCTCATTACCAAGCCTTCAATCTTTTCGAAATCAGAGATTTGAAACTGCATTTGTCTGGAAAGGATGAGCGCTTATCGGCTAACCATCTCAGGTCAATGTGTAGGCTAAGTATGCCTCCACGATATCTCGTAGGAATAGAATGTTTGGCTCATCCTGCAAATTGATTAAATTATCATTGATGTTGCCAATAGAAACTAAAATTTTATTTGAAAAAAAAACGATAAAAGAGATATTCAGGTGCAAAATTAACGAAACGACTGCAACTCATAGGATAGCGGAGTCTCCAGTACCTATATCAGATGGAGTTTGTATAGATAAAAGTTTCCCAAGTATGGCGATGATGTCAGTCGAGCAAGCAACCTTTTGCTAAAGGAGTACATGGCTGCAACTCAGCGCTGAACTATCAGATGCATTGTTGTCGCCCTTTTCGCTTTCAAACGGATTTAAGAACAGCATGTAGCCAGAGAAGCAAGAAGCCTGCGAACTCCCCATCAAGGCACCGGGTGAAGAGATGGAACAATCAAACAATGTCGATATTACGGCTTTACCCAGAGGTAACCGTCCAAAATCGTAACGATGCGAAACTTGTGATCTGCGGACGGGACACTGATCATTTAAAAAGGCTGTATCGTGTAGTCGAAATCAATGGACTTGATTAGCAAATCCGTGCGCTTCAGCAAAAGAGTGTTATCGGTCAATGCTTTTCTATTGGTCATGGTTTCCACTCTGAAGCTACAGCCACTAGGTCGGATAACTGCTGGTTATAAATAGTCGCGTTCAGGAAGAAATTGTGAACATTCCTGCAGAAATAAAATCCGAGCATTTTTAGCCAAATGGAGAGTAGCACTGAACAGTGTGGCATACCACCGAAAAGCACTACTGCAAGTGGAGAGTACTATAATACTTCAGTATAGCGAGTTTCATAGCACCTAAATGAATAGAGCACACTTCTGCATAATGTCTTTATCCGTAAAGAGACCTACAAATCTTGTACAGGCTGGTCCTGCGTTAAGAGCGTTTTTCAATATTCTTATGATGTGTTCACTTAGAATACGTTTCTTATTTTATCGTCCTATGCTAACTCTAAATAACATCAGCTATGGTTATCAGAATCTTACTACAGTAAGAATATTACTTACTTCCTGCCCACTTTCCGCTCTCTGAAACCTTCCAGAGCATGGAAACGTTTGCAATTTCGACACAATCAGTTCCGCTAATGAAAGTGAACCCCCAGGGAATTCACTCAAGACGCTAGACTTAGGCATCAGAGGTCAGTTTTAAATTGCTGAAGATTCTCAGATAAAATATATTTGTGAAGGAGATCCACAACATTGGGAGAGATCAAATCTGTTCATTGAGCTGTCACTGGAAGTCTGCTTTCACCATAAAACTGCCTTCTGGAGCTATTATTCAGATCGCTTCTGAGAGTCGAGTGCTGCCCACTCAAAGCGTGGTAGAGCTCACTTATAGAACAGGCCACTCCTACGTTGCAACGATTGTGCTGGCCTTGGTTCTGGTTCGTTTTCACAGAACTGGCTACGTAGTCTGGCTGCAGGAAAGCTTTGAGTGGGAGTAGTTCGGTAAACGGCTTACCTAATCGAATAGCATTAGTGACCTGAAAGTAAGCGAGTAGGGCGAGCAGCAGAGACAGCACTTTCATCCTCGACCGTAGCCGCCTAGATAGCGAGTCGAGCGCACATTCTGGAGGAAGGAGGAGGGACGTCCGGGGCTCACTGACGAAGGCGGAGTCGCCGGCTCGTCTCCACTAATTAGACCGGCGGGGTTTAGCAGACGTGAAACGGGTAGGGCTTACAAGACAGAATAAAACGCACTCTTTAGACCTTGCGAAAAAAATACTACGTCCAGTGACCCATTGTGACACCAAAACTCAGAAAATTAAGTTGTAGCATCTTGCCGCATTGGCGCTTCTGTTATAACGATGTTTTTCCCTGTCTCTCGTCATCCTTCCACAAACTTTCAGCGAAAATTCGTCGCCACAGAAAACGGGCTGACTAAAATACCCTTTCCGCCGGCAGCTCAATGTGTTGCTGTCAAAGTTCATTTGCACTGGTCTTCTGAGCAGTGGCGTTCAGATTTCGCCTGCAATAGACGTTTTTCCATACACTGCCAAGCAGAATTATGGATCCATCCCAGAACTCGCCAAATTCTACTCAAAATAAATCAGGTTTTTTGCAGATTTACCTAGATACCTGTAAAAGTAAAGCGCCGATTTCGATATGGCCATTGGTTTTACGTAGGCGGACATTTTCCTCCTGCGTATCCACCAAAAGAAACAAAGGCGCTACTTAAAAGTAAATAATAGATTGGCTAATATGCTAATAGATTAAGGCTACCAAATACTTGAAAAAAAATGGACATCTCTGGGTGTTTGGTTATTTGAGCGAGCTCCCTTCGCGTGGTGCAGGCAAGTTCCTGGTTAAATCTTCACGTTTCGTTTCAGAGGATCATGCACAACAGTCGCTAGCATCCATTTCCTAAGCGCTGCTTATCTCGCCACTCGCACAAATGTTTCGATGATCTATCTGGTACATGATCTTTTATTAATAGAATTCAGGGGGCCTTTTCTCTTCAAAATACAGTACTTATACAGGCAACCACCATTCTTTAACAACTATCTGTTTTCCTGTCACTCTTAACCGATACAACGCGTCTGGAGGTAAAGGTAAGGGCCTGCGTCTAAGGGTAATACAACACTATACATTTATAAACATTCGTGTTGGGAAGAACTATAAAATTCCTAGTTTGGTCAAAAACGATGGAGAACTGATTTGCAACTAAAGCTTTAAGGCTGACCAAATAGGTGTTGCCTTTAACAAGGAATAAAATGCAACATACTAGAACGAGAACCCGCTTATAGGAATGACAAAGAAATGCCGCGTTTCCCCGAATCAACCCTACATCATGGCTTAGCAGGGAGAAGAATACTGGAGTGATGTCAAAGTAGGCGAAATCTTCCATGGTATGCCCGAATATCCCCCCCCCCCCCCGTCCACTGAGCCTTATAGAAAGTCATAGTACATCATAAAGTCCACCCTTAGAAAAACAATGTGAGTAACGCTAGATTAGAAATTCCTGCCAGATGCCAGTTGGAAGCATGCGTTTGTGACGTCCATTTCTAAAAAGGCCCCACTCAACAATCTAAGAAATTACCGCCCAATCGGCATCTACTCTGATGGCTATTACGGTGTCTAACTGTTATTGATCGTGCTGAGATATTGATCCCTAAAATAAACAAGGATATCGGCAAGTATTCATTGTCCAATTACTAACCCAATCTATCGACGTTGTTTGTGTTGTCGTAGGAAGGCGATAGACCCATGACGGCCGCTGGGAGATGAGTGCTCCAGACGATGTTGCAGCGGTGGACTAATCAATGATTATCCGTCTGACCGTCGTTGGTTGGTGGTAGCTAGGCAGGTTGTACTCACGTTCCTTGGCTGAGCTTTTATATGCAGCGCTTCCCGTCGGAATGGAAAAATCTCTATAAAATGGAAACATTTCTGTCTGTTTCTCAGATCAGCTAGCTGATAATAAATACTGAGCCTAATCGATGAGTAAATATAAAACTTTTACCAGCATAATAATCTCTGGTAGCGCTTCGCTGCATACTCAGTTTTTTGGTAGAACTTTCATAGGAATTCTAAAGAACCATGTCTTAGCGCATGTGGAAGCCAATAAAAGTCCCGAGGTCAAAGAAGGTGTCGGAAAATAAGTTCGGTCTTCCAAAAGGCTGATCCGTAGAAAAGAACGCTCTTACCTCCATGGAAGAGCTTTCGAAGGCAAATAAAAACGAGGGATACACAAATGTAGCGGGATTTCGATTTTTCAAAAGGATTCGACAAACTAGGATAGAATCGATAGGAAAATTGTTGCTCAAAATGGAGGAAAGCCCAAAATAGGCTCGGCAGCTCTTAGCAAAAGGGCCACAAGTTCAAATTAATGATTTGCTCTTCAAGGTTTTGCAGCATTTAGCAGTGTTCCACAAGTTCTGTCACAATTTCTGCTCTTGTTGTATGCCCTCACCATTCCAGATTAGTTGAGTAGTCTCAGCGTTAAGCCCCAAATGCGTTAAATTCTACAAAAGAACTATGGACGCTGAGCATCTCCCTCCACTTTAGTAGGTGTTGGGTTAGCTTTGATTTTCAATGGATTATAGTTCAATTCCATACGGTTATCACAGGGCTCCGAATCTTCGTTTTTCATCGCTGGGAATTAGTTGCAAAATTAAGTATCTTGTTATATTATACGGCGAAAAGAGCTGAAGTCAATTCATCAGTTGTCATTGATACTGGAAAACTGGCTAGGTCTGGAGTTGGGAATCCAATTTTCAGCTCTCCATTGCTAGATCTCGACTCATGTGAAATTTCTAGGCTATCGGATTCTCAGCGACTCCAACCTGCTACCCGGAAAGTACGAAGCTGACGGTGTCTGTGCAGGGTTGTAGTTGTTCTACATGGCAAACACCTCATGGTTGCCATTGTCGGCCATTATCACTCACGTATTGCTAATGAGGCAGAGCACGGCTCTCAGATCATGGTATCTTTTACTGTTGTCGGTTAACGTTTTACCCAAGGCTTTTACCTACACCTTAAATAAATGAATAAGAATGAATAAACAATTGCCCCACCGGCGATAACAATCGGCGAATTTTGGAACAAGGAGATGGGAGAAACGAAGAGAGTGCATCAAGATGCGCACGCAACTTCAAGCTCTAGTTGGACTAAAACTCTCAAGAGCAGTTTGGTGGTGAACACTGCATAGTAAAGTGCTAGCCTGCCTGAGTCTTTCGAGCAGTCATTAAAGTGGCTTCATTCCAGGGAAGGTTATGAGGATAGCGGCGATTCTAACATGTCGTGCGCTAAGATATCTGAAGAGCGCAAGAAATAGTTGTTCGTATTCGTAGGGCCGTTCTCAAACTGCACATGCTCATGCCAGAGCGTTTTCTAACCGTTCAGCTGCAGGAAGAGGCACTGTCTCTCACTGCCTTGTGCCCTTTCGAGCCTTCTGCTTGAAGCTGTTTGTTAGCTAGATGATTGATTTCGAGCGCAGGATTACCGGATGGCTTTTCGACCTCTGGAGCTTCTTCCGCGCTGCATGCTCACATGCGATTTTCCATATTTCTGTTTATTATTGATTTATTGATTTATTGAACTGCGTCTGAAGAACACGCACTATATATGAGAACAACAAAAAATAGCCTCGAATAACAGAAAAAGGAAAAGAAACAAAACCAGGCAACAATGTAAGATTGAAACGGCAACGTTAGGCATTAAAGCAGGATTCTCAGAAGCCACCAATCTGGGTTGCGGGAGCCTATATAATGATGCCATTCTCCAAAAGTAAGGAGAGCAGGTGAGATGCTAAAACGAAATCCTCTCAGGTAGCCTGGAGAAGCAATTGCTTACTTACATTGCTCATGGAAGTGGAGACTAAAAGCTACTATTCCTACACGTTTTCGCAAAGGTGTCTTATCTCCCTCTGCATCGCATAAGGATTGTAGAAAATATGCAGACCACCTTGATGTTTTGGCGTCTACTCTCTATCTTGTGAGAGACAAGGATATGCCAGCACTTCAACATGGATACAGCGCTTGCTGTCCACCTTTTTGTCCGATCCTTTTTTAGGGCTTCCTCATGGTTGTCAATACTTCTACGCTCATTCACACATGACTGCTTTCCACCGACTCGGATAATTCAGGATGTTATGCTGTGAGCAATTTCAAGTTCATATACAATAACGAGGAAGTAAGACTGATGAAGTGCTATTAATACGCACACGTTTCATAAGCTGGTTTACTTCCGCAATGAAAGTTGAAGGAAGCAGGCTACTATACTTAGTTTGAAACATGATGTATCAATTTTCTTCGAAAATTCTACAAAAGTGCTAGGTATAAGTTAACAAATGCTATGTTGCGCCAATCTCTGCAGCCTCCATATTCTTCACCTTCTGACAGGTTAGTCTAGATCTGATGAGCCGGGAGTTATGCTACAATACCGCTCGCGCCGCACGGTCAAAAGTGGGCGAAAAAACGCAAAAATAGCGTCGCAAAGCGTCGCATGCTCATAACTCCTTCAGTTTTAGGTTTCTTGAATAAAGGTTGGCAGCATTCGATTCGACTCTTCGAGATCTACACAAACACGTATACAACTTTACCGGCACTCCGATATTTTCGCCGTGGGTGGTCCAAAAATGACTGGAGCGGGCTTTTGCGATTAGAGCAGCTTATTTCCCGGGACATGCGTGCTTTCGGAGTATCTCAATCATGGCGTACGTTGCCAGTGCTCTGTCATGCCAGGAACGCCCCGAGAGTGCGCCGTGCGCAATGCATACAGAATCGAACCTTTCAATCGAGGGGGACAGCTTGTAGACTGAGCGTTTGGAGAGTTTTTTTAAAGAAATTTGCAGCCACCCTAGTCAGGAGTTGCTCTAAGGCCGTACAGCTAGCGTTTGCAGTGCGCCGTGAAAAATGCATACAGAATCGAACCTTTCAATCGAGGGGGACAGCTTGTAGACTGAGCGTTTGGGGAGTTTTATCAGAAATTTGCAGCCACCTACTCAGGAGTTGCTCCAAGGCTGTCCAGCAGGCCTTTGGAGTGCACCGTAAACAATGCATACAAATGCAGCCGAAACGATTCGAACACGACAGAGTTATTGTGCTCCGAACACGTCCGCGCGTGCAATTTAGCGCAACAACGGCAGACGCTCTCCGGCAGTTTCTCGCCCAGATTACAGTTTTCCCACTATAAATGACAAGATTCAATTCAGAATGAAAAGCTCTATCGAATGGTATCAAGTATGGCCCAACTCGAAGATATGATTTTTCGATGACGTCATCGTCCTTCCGCCACGCCCACGTCCTCGATGGGATATTGTCAAAAAATCGATGTTTCCAAAATCGGTCGAAATTGATACCGTTCGATAGCGCTTTTGAAGCAGAACAGAACGGTGTCATTGCGAATGTCGAAGACTCAAATCTGGGCGAGTAGGAGCGCAAGAAACTCTAACCGCTAGCTTTCGCCGCTCTAAAACGCCAGCCGAGGCTAAGGCAGTTTAGGCAGCTGAGGAGACATGAGCACGTCTTCGTAAGGTACCTTAAGCGTTCTATTCGCGTACGCATTTTAAAGCCGTTAGCTCGCCGCGACGTCTCGCAGTGGTCCACGGAAATCGGAAGAAATGCTTCACACAAGCCTCACCTGCATTTTCACACCCCTATAACGTTGCCCCTTCTAAGCTAAAACGCTCTACATTGGCGTACTAACAAACAGCTCTACTGCCTGCGAAACCTACAAGCTGCAACCTGAAAGCGTTCAACTTGACGGAGCTATTGCGCTCCGAACAAGCCCGTGCGTGCAATTTGCGAGCGGTCGCCCCCTCGATTGAAAGGTTCGATTCTGTATGCATTGTTCACGGCGCACTTCAAAGGTTCGCTGGATAGCCTTGGAGCAACTCCTGACTAGGGTGGCTGCAAATTTCTGACAAAACTCCCCAAACGCTCAGTCTACAAACTTCCCCCCCCCCCTCGATTGAATGGTTCGATTCTGTATGCATTGTGCACGGCGCACTCTCGGGGCATTTCTGGCATGACAGAGCCCTGGCAACGTACGCCATGCTTGAGGTACTCCGAAAGCACGCATGTCCTGAGAAATAAGCTGCTCTAATCGCAAAAGCCCGCTCCAGTCATTTTTGGACCACCCACGGCGAAAATGTCGGAGTTCCGGTAAAGTTGTATACGTGTTTGTGTGGATCTCGTGTGGATCTCAAAGAGTCGAATCGAATGGTGCCAACCTTTTTTCGAAAAACCTAAAACTGAAGGAGTTATGAGCATGCGACGCTTTGCCACGCTATCTTTGCGTTTTTTCGCCCACTTTTGACCGTGCGGCAGCGAGCGGTATTGTAGGTCGGGATTTTTCTAACATTGCTCTGGCTCTGAACTCCTAAAACTTGAAAAGAAAATCATTTTACCAAATGCGAGGGACATTGGAAGAGCATTATTGAACCTATTTCCAGATAACTTCTTGATACGATTTCACGTCCCTGCTTGTTTTTTGCATGTAATCTCCGCATAGATCGATCAGTGGATTCTGTTGTGTCTTCGTTTGTTTCACTTACTATATTTTTTTTAATTTCTCTATTTTATAGCCATCACATCCACATCCGAATACCCATTCTGGAATGCGCTGCGAACTCTTTCGAAATACCGGCTAATGCTTCAGATCTACTTTTGTTTTTATTTGAAGAGAAATGAAGTCCCTGCAATAAGCGGGAAGAATTCATAGCAGCTTAACAAGGTAACTATCGATCAGACACCGTTTGTTTCCATACTCCTTCGTTCCTGGGCCTGCACTAAAACGACATTCAGCAGTTACGCCCTCCACAGATTTATAGCGACTATTTATAGTAAATTGTAGTCATATGTACCATTTTTCCGTCAAATTAGACTCTTTGTAAACCAAATGGAACACTCTTCTAAACAAGCTAGACGCTTTTCTTCTCTCAAGCCGAACACTTTCCAAATCAAAACGATCCTCTTTCGGATTACACCAGAAATTCTCCCGAAAAGTGAACTTGCTGTTTGAATTTGAACTGAAATTAATATTTTTTAAGAGAAGCAATGATCTAAAAGTATTTTTAAATAAGTGCAGGAATGCAACAGTTTACTAAGTGCTGAATGAAGAAGTTGCCCCGTGAGCTGTCTCAGGACGTTGCGTTCTTCCCTTGATTGATAGCAAAAATGCTGTTTGCTCTAAGTTATACACTTACAAAAGACACAACAAAAACAATTGTAGAAAATACGTGTACGTCTTCATTTTGCTGGTTGAAGTAAGCAGCATTAATGCATGTTAACATGCTGTTTGAAATTTTGTGGGAATATCCATTTTTATGAAAAATAATGTATTGAAACCTGCCTTAAAGCGAAGGAAGACAGAAATTATTCAGTGCATTGAAAGGAATCCCGGCATGCAGTCTTCTGGATTGTCGCGTTTTTGAGTCGAATGATAGCAAGAAGTGTTTGCGTGAAGTAACAAAGAATCAAACGGTACAGCCAGAATTGCTATAAAAACACACATCCTCACTCCTCTGTTTCGAATGAGCAGCACTTACCCTGGTAGGCACTCCGCTATGTGCATCAGGGGGGGGGGGGGGGCTCTGCAGGTGACGCTCGCAAGACTTCGAACGTCACTTCATTGCTCTGCAGAATATTTAGCAGATGACTGCTTGAGAAGAGCAGGCTCTTTCGCATCGTTGAATGCGACACTTCAACCGCTGCTTAGAGACTCGTAGTGATCGGCGAGTGAATGACTGTTCTTCGATGGGGAAGTAATTCCTTTGATTCCTGTTTGATTCCATTGATTCCTCTTAAATTGTCTTCACATTCATTTCAGTGCACCACAATCAACCTCGTTTCACTGCAAGGAAACCATCGGCTGTGGCAGGGTTTAGCTTTGATCTTCAAAGACCAGGGTTGTATTCGTGAACACCATTTTGGAAATGAAGCTGGACATTTTCATTCGTTTTTTTTACTTTTAGTCTGAAATACAGTACAACATACTTGATACACTCAATACAGCAGCGTGACATTCAAAAAACATTAATTAAAAGATAACAAAAATCAAAGTAAAATTAAGTTCCGTGAGCAGGAGAAAACATAAGGCAAACTCTTAGTTTGAAGCGAGGCGATGCAGCCCAAGCCTTCACCCCTCCTGGTTGGTGAATTGGTGTCAGTTTTGCCCCAACAGATGTTAGCGTTATTTGTTTTGTTTTTTATTTGTTAATGTTTCTATAATCTCTTCCAAAAAGCTTACAAAATGCAAAAAAACATAAAGAGCAACCACCGTGCGGAACATCCGAATGGTGGTAAAGTATTCCGACATCTACCCTTATTTTTGATCTGTAATGTGCAGAAAATGTGAGGCGGAAGCAGAGTTGCAGCATAATCCCCACGTCGAATTAATGGCTAATTTCAAGGCGACTGAACTCCTGCAGTTGCTTGCTGTCTTTCTTCCCCTGGGAATTCGTAACCACGCTGACTGCTTGTTTCCTTAACGGTAGTTCAAAGATGAAAGAGAGCAACTGTGAAAAAGGGAAATGGCCAAGTAGCTCTACATCGGTATGAATCGTGTCGGAAGCAATTCCTCTGCAAACCCGTGCTTCGTAGTGCCTAAAGAGGTCATAGTCCCTCCTAAAAAAAACTAGGGAGTGAGCGCGCATGGCTTATGAATCACAGTCAAGCTGTTCAGGAGATTGCACTTCAACCCTCTTCCAGTGAGAAATTTCCCATAGATATTAGTTCATTGAAGAGGGCAGTATTTGTGCCACATAAAGTACCGGACGCGTCTTTTTAATAGACGCCGAAAAAACCGCACTTTTGCGGTTCTTGGGTCTTCTTGCTATAACTCGTCAAAAAGTCATCCATTTGGAAAACCATGATGGCATTTGAGCTCAGGAGATCGAGCTCTATCGTTTGGTATCTACTTTTCTTATGAAAGATCAAAAATGGCCAAAATTGAAAACTTGCGCTCCATTGAGAAGGCCGGCCGCGGACGAGTTGTCGGCCGCAAGGTGTCGAAAACCGTTGCATGCTCACAATTCCTCTCATCATTATTTTCAGAAGCGTTTGTCCCGCTTGGTGGCAGGGTCTGCTCTTCTGCTGTGGTGACGCCATTTCTCCCGATCGAATGCTTGATCGGGATGCACACCAGCTATCTTTAAGTCCAAGTGCAACGTGTCTAGCCAACGTTGCTTCGGGCGCCCTCTGGGCCGTTTTCCAGGGACTTCAAGATTCAGGCCAATTTTACAGACGGTATCGTCGTTAGAGCGAAGGACGTGGCCATACCATCGTAGACGAGCTTCGCGCAACTTGTCGGCTATCGGGACGACACCGAACCTCTGTCGTATGGTGTCATTGCGAACGCGGTCCATTTGCGTTACTCCGGCCGTCCACCTTAACATCTTCGTCTCCATTACACTGAGGCGGCTTTCAATTTCCTTCGCCACGGGGAAGCACTCAGCACCGTACGTCGCTACTGGACGGACGAATGTTCTATAAACATTCGACTTGAGGTACTCGGGTATCGTCTTATCGCAGAGAACCCCAGTCAACGATCGCCATTTGGACCACGCTGCACTTACGCGCGCATTCACCTCCAACTTTAGGCTGCCATCGGGCGTAACTGATGATCCGAGATACTTGAAAGATGCAACTCGTGAGAGCTCAGTACCATTGATCTTAATGGATCCATTCTCATTCACATCCGTCGTCAAGTACTCCGTCTTTTTGACGTTTAGCTTGAGTCCGAACAATGCTAAGCGATCGCACCACGCCTGTGCCTGTTGCTCGAGAAATGCTTTGTATTCGCATGCAAGCATGACGTCATCGGCATACAACAGCGTCAAAGGAGCTGCCCTTTGGAGATCGCGTGTAATTGCATCCATGACGATCACGAAAAGCAGTGGGGAGAGCGCAGATCCCTGGTGCACTCCGACAGAGATTGGAAACTCCATCGAGGTGCCCGCTGGTGCTCGCACTCGGCTTATTGGACATGAGTAGTGGATGCGCACCCACTCAATGAGCTCTTCAGGGATACCATGTCGTCGCGAAGCGTACCATATAACTTCTCGCGGAACGCGGTCGGCGTGTATCGTATCAACCGTCCCACAGCCGGTAACGAAACCACCCTGATTATTGGAAAGCTGGACGACATCCCGGATACGTCTATCGACAGTTCGCTCAAAGACTTTCATGGTGTGCAAAACTAGACGAATCGGACGGTAGTTAGCGCAGTCCGCAGGACTGCCGCTTCACAGCCCTTTTACGATCCATCAGAAGATGATCGTTCTTATCGTAATGCCAAAGAACTTTTCGATGTCTTCTGCTTGGCGACAGCGAGCCTTTGCGAGTCGGTAAAGATAGTGATCACCATCGCGCGTTTCCAGTTTTTCGCTGACTTCAGCGTAGTATGCGGCTTTAGCAGCAGCCACTGCCTTCTTTACCGCTTTTTTCGCTTCTCGATAATTCCGCCAATTATCGACTGTTTATCACCGAGAAATACGTGATAGAGCCGTTTCTTTTCCCTGACCTTCTCTCTGACAGCTGCGAGCATGTCATCGTACAGTCCTTTTAGTCTTGCGCTCGCCCCTGCATTTGGATGCCATTGGCTCGCCTCGTCTTCTTGTAGTAGTCGACTGAACTCGGAAAGAAGAATCGTGTCACACAAGGTTTGCCTGCATTTTCGCACCGCAGTAACTTTTTCCAGTCTTCAGCTGGATCGCTATGTTTCAGCGCGCTTCTTGAACTTTCTACTGCCCACAAAATCCACAACTTGCAGCCAGAAAGACTCGAACTCGAGTTATTGCGCTCAGAACACCCCGCGGTGCAATTTGCGAGCTGCCTCGCCCAGTCGATTGGTAGGTTCGATCCTACATACATTGTGCACAGCGCACTCCAAAGTCTCGCAGGAACAGAGTACAGCAATTCCTGAGTAGGGCGGCTGAGAATTTCTCATAAAACTCCCTAAATGCTCACTCTACAAACTGTCCCCCCTCGATTGATAGGTTCGATCCTATATGCATTGTGCACGGCGCACTCTCGGAGGATTCCTGGCATGACAAAACACTTTACGCCATGCTTGAGATGCTCCGAGAACATGCAAGTCCTGGAATATAAGCTTCTCCAGTGCCAAAAAGTCTGCTCCAGTCATCTTTGACCACCCACTGCGAAGATGAGGTGGTTTGGCGAAGTTGTATACATGTTTGTGTAGATCTCGAAGAGACGAATCGAACGGTACCAACCGTTCCTCTCAAATTAGACGAATCGTGAGCATGCAACGGTTTTCGACTGTTTGCGACCGACAACTCGTCCGCCACCGCCTTCGCAATGGAGCGCAAGTTTTCAATTTTGGCCATTTTTGATCTTTTATATGAAGTGTATATATCAAACGATAGTGCTCAATCTTCTGAGCTTTAATATGCTCTTGGTTTTTCAATGGATGATATTTGGGCGAGTTATAGCAAAAAGACGCAAAAACCGCAAAACTGCGGTTTTTTCGGCGTCTATTCAAAAGACGCGTCCGGTACTGTACATAATGGAAATGACGGAAAAACTACAAAACAGTATCATGCGAGATAATATCTAATCTAGAATTAGACAAAACCACCCACCAATTGTATATCCACCAATTGTAAATAAAGAGATAAAACCCAAACCCCACATTAAAACAGCTATTCCCACAACAAAACAGGTAGAATTTATTTTCATACCAAACACCTAATGTAGCCAACCATCTAAATGCCTTCACTCCTGTTGGTACAACAACAACCGTAGTAGCGGCCTGAAACACGCCTGTGAATCTACATCCATTCCAACTGTATATAGTTTTGTTAATTTAGTTAGACACTCATTAGCAGGGGCTCATTTTGTATTATATCTGTGTCACACATAGTAGGCGCCTCCTAAACATAAGTGGGCCACATAATTACTTCCGAAACGGAAATCCATATCCAGCGAGCCATCCAGTATAACCACTCAGAAGCCATAAGCGAGGCGTAGCTCAATTATTTGCTATATTTTTTCGACTTGTCTGTTGTGTTTGCCGTCAGCGACATTTTTGTTTATGCATCGCTTATGAAATAATGAACTACTTTTTGTGAAGAAAGTTGCCCTCTACAGGACAAGTTCGACTGAATTTTGAGTCATGGCCGTGGTTTACAGTTCATCCCCGCATATCAGTTGAGTGCCTCAGCTAGACTGGGTCGCCTATGCGTTTGGAGGTGGGAACCCATTTTACAGAATGGGTTACCAGCTCAATACGCGACCTGGATAGCATAGGAACATATGGTTAGCCTAGATGCGGGAATCATATGAACAGCACGCCATGATTAAACAAGCTATGTCAGGTTTGTGAAACGCCGTGGCGTCGACGATGATGAGGTATGTAGTGTACCGCATCCAGTGGCCCAGCAAAGTCCGCATATACGCGAGTCCAGGGAGTAGTTGGCTTCGGCCAAGAGTAGAGTTCAGTCTTTGCCGGATCTTTAGCTGCTTTCGCGCAACTAGCACACTTTTCGACCAGTTCGTCGATGTCGTTTTCGAGGGTAGGAGTATACGAAGCTTCTTGCCAACATTTCATCCTTGTTTGTCCTGGATGGGCATTGGGTAATGAAGCAGCACCCTTCTTTGGAGCGCTTTCGGGAACACGATATGACTGGCAGTTGGCAAGCCTCCATTGACGGTTTTTAGCGTATCCTGACTGTTGAAGAAAGGCAGAGAGGGGAGTGGGAGTCCATACTAGGCCATGTTCAGACAATGTGAAGTCAGTCACTTGCTTGAGCAGGCGATCGGCGGCTGTGGATGTTGTTGCAAGAGACTGGAAGGTGGCTGCAGGTGTCGACACTCCTTCCAGCAGAGAGTTTAGTATCAACAAGGGCAATCACGCAGTTTTCGGCATCCGACTAAGATCAGATTACGTGTGATAGGGCGTCGGCATGACCGAAGTGCTTGGTGTTGCCATACTCGATATTGAAGTTATATTATGACACTGTGTCGTAGAGGCGGTTTGCACTATACATCGGGATTCCCTCTTTCTTCCAAAGATGGACAGCAGCGGTTAGTGATCCGTCCTTTGTGTGAAGAGTCGACCATGAACGAAACGATGAAATTTCTGCACCGCGAATACCGCGAGTGCTTCTTTCTAAATTTGGCTGTAACCTCTTTGAGTAGTAGTCAACGCACGGCTTACGTGGTAGATGACGTTTTCGGATTCGTTCGCAAGGCAGCGCGACAGTAGAGCTCCATTTCGTAATTGGATGCATCTGCATCAACAACTATCGGGAATCGAAGACTGGGACCGAAGTGTGTCAAGAGTAATCAATGCAACTTAATGCTTTGGTTAAATGTCCCTTGACGAAGGTTCCAAAGAAATTGGCGAGACCGAGAAATGCGCGATGCTGGCTGACGTGTCTTGGAGCAGGCATCTTTTGAATGGCCACTATCTTAGCGGGATCCGGACGACGTCCTTCTGCATTGATGCCAAATTCTATTTGATTTCAGTTTCCAGAAAGGAGCATCTGTCTAGGCTGATGCGGAATTTATAATCATGGATTCTACGAAAAACCGCTTCAACGCGGGAATTGTGTTCTTCGATTGTTCTTCCGGTGATAACGATACCATCTAGATATGCCGCCGTACTTTCTAAACCGGCAGCGAAGACATCAGCTTATTGCTCCTTTTATAGATCCGTTTTACTCTGCACAGCTACGGCTGGTGCGATCTATACGGCATGGTCAACAGGGCAAAGAACCGCCCGCAGCAACAAGTTGATCAATCTCCTGGGGGAGGCGTGGAAGAGCTGCGTATGGGACAGGGCGAGCCTTCCGGAAAATCAGTTTTGCATATGGTTTCAATACCAGCTTCGCTTTTGAGTTTGTGCAGCGACCCAGTCCCGGCTCGGAAACTGCAGGAAACTGCTTCTGGAGACGACTGGCAAGTGACGAGCGCAGTGCGCTGAGCGTTGAGCTGGAGACGTTACAGATTCAACTTCGGCAAGTTGATTAAAGAGACGTTCATTTTGGGCTATCCAATCGAGGCCTTGTAGAAAGGCAGTATCAGCGACCTGGCAGTGGCCTCCTCCTTGGTGTCGATCAACTGCAAAGTTGCATTTGAAGAAGCCGTGAACGTTGATAGTTCCGTTGTTGGCAGACTTCAGCGTGACGGCAGTCTTGTAGATCCAATTTTCATCGAGTCTTGGTGACTGTGTAATGTCTGGTGCAGTGTCGAGCCGCATTCGCATAGTAGTCCCATTTATTTATACTTTGCGGTAGATGCGAGTTCCTTGTGCAAGACGTACAGAATTAGAAGCTACGATCACGCTGTTCGTCGTTTTGGACTTATTCTTTGGAGTCGACCTCTTCTTCTTTATAAAATTTTTGCAAATTCCTCACTTGTTTCCCATGACCTTGCAATCGTGGCACGGCTTGTTGACGAAGTGGCAGTCCTTGGCCCAATGTGATCCTTCACAACGATAATTGGTTAGATCGCTATATTAGCCCTACAACAAATGTTGAAGCTACGCCGTAAGGCGCTCGAAGAGGTTACAACCAAAGGTTTCACGGGGAATTGAATTGAGGAGAATAGGAATTACCCATAAAGAAATGACGGAATTCAGCAGTTTCAGTTGAGGATTTTAGAAGCAGCACCTCAAGTGGATGTTGAAGAGTTAGGTTTTCCCCTTGTTGAGACGTCCAAATTTCAGGAGCGCAGCCAGAGAATTAGGAGACTAGAGCACTTGAAGATGAAAATTTTCTGAAGGGCTTCACACACAGAAAACCCCTAGACGATTCAATCAGGAGTGGAGGATGGTTTTTCGTAAGCAGCAAAGTTACGCTTGCTATTCACGCAGCACTATCCAGAAAAAGTTCCGCCGAGAGTTGAAGGCTGACTTTCTTCTAATACCACTTCTGGCTTAAGAGGCCGTTGCTAATAGCCACCGCGAGAAGATAGGTTATTTTTGAAACCATTGTTCTTATGCGTTGGCACCTTTAAAGTGTAAAGCTGGGCCAAAAATGAGTATGAATAATATCTTCTCAACAAGGGAGCAGTTTTGAGACGTTGGTTTCTTGCAAGCAAAACTGCAATAATATTTCTTCAGGGTCAAAGATTTAAATTACGCACCGTGTCATGCCATGCTGCACTTATTGTTAAGATCATATTTGCGCGTTCGTAGAATTTGTAGCAGTTGTAAGTAGATGCAGAGGATCGGCATCGGAAGACCAATAAACTCGGCTTCATTGAATTTTTAAAATATTTCTCGGCGAAAGGAATTGATTCCTAATTTGATTCAAGATGATGGTGGGGACCCAGCGAAATTATTGCCCAATAATTGTGAATGTTGCAGAGCATTTTCTTGGGCATGATTCTCGCGGGGGTATTTATGCAAGCATAGAAGTAAACACAAGTCATTGAACCGCTGGGTCAGTAGAGAGGAACGAAATTAGGACGTCAAATTGATGCAAAGCACTAACGAATTCTAGCATGACTTGGAAGTCAACATGAATAAGTGAGAACATGGGCCATTTATGTCTCCTGGGCGAAGGAATACGGATTTGCCGCCGCCTGCAAGAAGTTTAAATAATAATCGCGGGTCTTATGCTTCCTAGATGTTAGCAAACTGCCCTACCACCAATCGTATCTACGGTGCCAAGTGATTGATCGATGGGGAATATATCGTTGAAAATAGTATCCTCGGAATACTAGTTATTGCACTGAGGCTCCCAAGTAACTTTGAATACAGGCTGCTGTTTAAAGTGGAGGCCTAAGAAGCGCGGAGAAAATTTCTCGGATGCAACACTTCATGTATGCGGCGTTGCGATTCACTGCGCGTTGTTCTACTGCTAACTAAACAAGCTGGTTTGCGAAGGTATACGGATTAGAGAGAGAGAAAAGGGGTCTATTTGCTTAGTTTCCTTATGATTCTCTCGCGTTTGAATCTCCCTTCTTTTATGGCATTATTCCTCCTTGAGATCGTTTGACAACATTTATGAAGGGAAAGTGGATGACAAACTTGCTTTCCATTTTCGTTCAGGCAACCGTCACATTTTTGTCTTCGCCGTTAATTTTCGGACATGGTTCCATATGTGATCAGGTTATGTGATGAGTTAATTCCCAAGATCCTCCTACAAAAATTTGTCAAAAAATTCATTTTGCCACCATCACTTTCGGCGAACAGATGTTTGCACTACATTTCAAAAAGTGCAAATTCTCACATTATTCTCATCGACACCTTGGTAGTAGTTTTTTGGATGAAGCTTTGGATAATATGGTTCTTGTAAGTGAAAGAGAGTAAGTGGCATCATACTAACCATAAATTTTTGCATAATGCTTGAGTTAAAAATGCCTTCGTGACTGAAAACGCAGCACAGAACTCCGTCGGAAGCATCTGATGGTTGTGGTGATGTTGTCATCTACACATGAAGGCATCTCATGCATGCTCTCATGTTGAGCAACTCCTTTTTCAAATGAGCCCCTTTTTAGATCCTCACGCCTATCCCTCCGCAATTCTTATGAAGCTATTAGGGAGGGGGTGGGGGAGGGGGCAAAAGTAATGAGACTCTCCACGCCGTGCATATATATGTCGTGACTGGAGTCCGGCTTTGTGCTTCTTGTATTTGTGTGTTTGTTTGCTACTTAGGCCACCTGAGAAGTGACCAGTTTCGCCCTTTCCATAAACATACCAAAACCCCAATATGTCTCATGCCGAAACCACACTCTGACGAGTCGACCTGTGTCGCGCAAATCTCGCCCAATTCCCAACCCCGAGCAGTTTGGACTCAATAATCACGCAAGAGAGAAGAAGTGCGTCTTCTACCTTAACCCTGAAAAGCAGCGAGTCTGGATGAGGCCTGGTGACCTGTTATGACCTTCGTTCGGCGGGATGCTCACGGCGAGAAGCACCTTCTGAGCTTTGAGTCTGCGCCCATGGACCCGTATACTGGAACCTGTTTTCCAAAAGGACGATGATGGACTCCAAGGCCATGGTGAACGAAATAGATGAGATGGACCGGCGACTCGCACTTATTCGGTCTCAGCGCTTCAAGAAGATCCTCCTTCTCGACAACGCCGCACCCAGGGTCAAGCGTGGGGTTCGATTTTTGCCGAAAATTTACGATCCCCCCTCCCAGAGCGGATCTGGTACGACCCTCCTGCCTTTTGTAGACCACCGTTTTATTTCCTATCCGCATTGATTTTTTAAAATTTTCTATGCAATTTTTGTACCCTTTAATAGGTCCTTCTCTCAAGATGCAGCGTCGACTGTATCAGATTAGCTCAAGAAAGAGGGCAACTGTTTGATTTAGTAATTTGTTAGAAAAAACGCTGATAAAGGTTTTGTGTATGTAATCTTCTGATAATAATATTTTGTTTGTTTACAGTTGAAAATAAAGCATTTTCGAGAGCAGTTGTCGAATTAATCACAACGAGTTCAACTTTTCAGGCTTTCTGAGCATCTCGTGAACACGGAACATTTTTGTACGTGAAGGAGCAACATCTGCATTCGAAATTGTACTCTATACAATGCAGAGTGTTAATTGCTAAAGCTGACTTAACTGCTTTATCCACAACATTTTTTAGACACTCTCGGAAGCGATGACGGAATGGCAGACAGTTTTCTGCCTGAACGAGCGACATCTACGTCCTAAATTGCAGTCTATAAAATTTGAAGTGTCAATTGCTAAGGGTAATTTAGTGCTTTTCCTACAAGATTTTTGGAAGCACTCTTCGAAGCGATGACCGAATGGCAACCGAGGATGGACTTGTCACAGAACTAATTTTCTCTCTTCTGCTGGAAACAACATCAGAAAGTGAAGTTGTACCCAATAAAATTTTAAGCCCCCGTTTGACACATGGCAATAAAACCTGTTTTTCTGAAACGATCCTTTGTATGAACAGACGCTCCGATTTGTGTCATTTGCCGAAAATTTTCGACACCGTTAATCACATGGAAGCATGGATCCTGCTTTTTAAAGCGTAGAATCCACACTTCTTATTGTTTTAAAAACTCTGTAAATTTTTCAGAGACGTTGAACAAACTCCGAAATATGGTAGGTTACGTGGAGCCGTTGCGTTCGCCGATATCATCCCCGGAGACTGAGGGTGGTCTTCTCGCGGAAAATTTTTCAATCTTCTCAAGGAAAGAACACGCGAGAGTGAAATGTGCTTCATGGATTTTTAAGTCATGAGTATTACACAGTAAAAATCTGAGCTTCTTCGCAGCGATCTCCGATATGAATAAGGCTGATCGCATTTAAATTTTTCGCTTTTCAAGAAAAATTAATTAATTTTTACCTGAAGCAGATCACCCACACAGTTGAAATCTTGCCACAAAAAGTATCAAGTCTTGTTCAATGCACAATGTAAAAATCATGGTTTCCTGAAACGAATAGATTGTATCGACCTCTGATCGATATGGCACCGTCGTCGCGACGAGATTCGGAGCGACGAAATTCGACATTCGCAAAAATGACTATAACTCGGTAAGTTTTCCACAATTTTAAAAAGCCAATGGTTTTTTGAAAATGACAAGAAAAGGTATTTCATATGGTGTAAAAATCGGTTTTCAAAAACTAGATCTTCATAGGGGGCGGAGGGCTTCGATTTTTGCGCGAAAAAAATTGAAGTGATATTGAATAAGTAATCGTAACTCGGTAAGTTTTTCGAGTTTTAGAAAAGCCAATAGCTATTTGGAAACTAGAGAAAAAGCGCTTGCGAACCATGTAAAAATTGGTTTTTAACAGGGAGGTCTTCATAGGGGGCGGTAGGGGTTCGATTTCTGGTCCATTGTTGCAGAAATACGTGCCAAAAATCGAACCCCCCCTCGCCCCGTATGAAGACCCCTTTTTTGAAAACCGGTTTCTATATGGATAGAAAGCATCTTTTTTTATTTTTCAAAAAGCAATTGGGATTTTTGAATTTCAAAGATTCAACCAAGTTATGATCAAATTTGTGAAGAACGGCTCGCAGACTCTCCACCCTCGACATTGGAGTGATTTCATAAAAATAATCATAACTCCGTTCATTTTTCGAAATTCAAAAATCCCAAATGCTTTTTGAAAAGTAGAGGAAATATACTAACTGAGCATGCATGTATCGTCTTTCGAACAGAAGGTCTTCATAGGGGGCGAGGGGGGTTCGATTTTTGGCACGTATTTCTGCAACAATGAACCAGAAATCGAACCCCCACCGCCCCCTATGAAGACCTCCCTGCTGAAAACTATTTTCTACATGGTTCGAAAACGCTTTTTCTCTAGTTTTCAAAAAACAATTGGGATTTTTGGATTTCAAAAAATGAACCGAGTTATGATCAATTTTGTGAAGCCGTAACCAGAGGAGTTGGTCGGCCCATCACCGGAGTCATTGGAGTGATTGCACAAAAAATGTCCATAACTCGGTTCGTTTTTTGGAGTTCAAAAATCCCAATTGCCTTCCGAAAACTAGAGGAAGAGCGCTTTCGAAACATGTAGAAATTTGTTTTCAACAGGGAGGTCTTCATAGGGGGCGGTGGGGGTTCGATTTCTGCTCGATTTTTGCCAAAAATCGACCAGAAATCGAACCCCCCTCGCCCCCTATGAAGACCTCCTGTTCGAAAGACGATACATGCATGCTCAGTTAGTATATTTCCTCTGCTTTTCAAAAAGCAATTGGGATTTTTGAATTTCGAAAAACGAACGGAGTTATGATCATTTGTATGAAATCACTCCAGTGTCGACGGTGCAGAGTCTACGAGCAGTTCTTCACAAATTTGACCATAACTCCGTTCATTTTTCGAAATTCAAAAATCCCAATTGCTTTTTGAAAAATAGAAGAAAGATGCTTTCTATCCATATAGAAACCGGTTTTCAAAAAAGGGGTCTTCATACGGGCGAGGGGGGTTCGATTTTTGGCACGTATTTCTGCAACAATGGACCAGAAACCGAACCCCTACCGCCCCCTATGAAGACCTCCCTGATGAAAAGAAATTTCTATACGGTTTGATGGCGCTTTTCCTCTAGTTTTTAAAAAGCTATTAAATCTTTCAAAATTCGAAAAACCTACCGGGATATAATTGTTTATACAAAATCACTTCAATTTTTTCTCTCAAAAATCGAAGGCCTCCGCCCCGTATGAAGATCTAGCTTTTGAAAACCGATTTTCACACCCTATGAAATACCTTTTCTTTAAGTTTTTAAAAAGCCATTGGCTTTTTAAAATTGTGGAAAACTTACCGAGTTATAGTCATTTTTGTGAACGTCGAATTTCGTCGCTCCCATGACGTCGGTGCCATATCGAGCAGTGGTCGATCCAGTCTATTCGTTTCAGAAAACCATGATTTTTACACTGTGCATTAAACAAGAATTGAAACTTTTTGTGGCAAGATTTCAACTGTGTGGGTAATCTGCTTCAGGTAAAAATTAACTAATTTTTCTTGAAAAGCGAAAAATTTAAATGCGATCAGCCCTAATCATATCGGAGATCGCTAAGCTTAGTTTATTAGAATTATTTTATTTTGTAATCTTGGATGAACAACAATTCATTTAATTATTTAGTTTGAGATTCACCAGAAACTTAAACACTCGTGGAAGATAACCCAATATATGGGAAGGTTCATGGATCACTAAAAAGGAAGGTAAATGGGCAGCCACCAAGATCTGTTGACTATGTATTTGAAAAGTACAAGCACTCATAAGAAAGCTACCAGTTAAGCCGGAAATTGGAAATGCCTGTCAGTCAGAAAGATTTGACTCCTACTCCAGTAATTTGCAGGCTCTCTTATCAACTTTTTTGAGCGGATTTTTGCTGAGGTCAAGAAGATTCACGACGCTCAGCAAGATATCATTTCACGCATAACAGCTTTAGAAGCTAAATCGGGCACAAAAAATAGCAGTCCGTCAGCACAAAAAACTCTCCTTTACTCCACAATGGTGAAAGTTAAGAATGACGGTCATAAAATCGATGAAAAGCAAAGAATGATTACTTGGGTAGGTATCGATGAGAAGAAAAGTGAGGAAGATACTAGGAGATTTGACCGTGAAATTCTTAAGGAGGAAATAATCACCTCGGGTAATGACGAACTGGTTCATGAATTTAACGCTGGACGGATAACAGTTAACCGCTTTCCTGCGACTAGACCAACAAAATTAGGTAATCGGGGAAGAATAATAAAAGTAACGCTGCCTAATCACAATCTAAGAGACCAGCTCCTTGCTCATATGCGTACTGGCAGAAAAAGTCTCACCAAGTGTTTTGTCCATTCATATGCCCGAAGGGATTACACACATGAAGAACTCGAGCTAGACAGAGCACTACGGGAGGAAGCTGAAGAAGTAAACGCTAGAGAAGGCCGACTAATGTACATAGTTCGAGACTTCGACATCATAAAACTTAAGTTTCCCCGCGAACTGCCAAGGCGTCATATTGTCTCACAAAATATAGCTATGTCATCAGGGTTTGTCGTAAATAACCAGAATAATTATGCATGTGTATCAGATAATCCACAAGCATAGAATGTAAACATCACAACCGGTTCCAATCTTTGCCCCAATGTTTTTTTGTCTAATAGTTCTGATAAGGTCATTATCAGCAAGAATTTTTCGAACGAAGTTCTCCTGTTCAATGCCCGTTCAATATGTAATAAGATTCCTGATTTACACTATATTCTTTGCTACACTCCAGTAATTGTCTTTATTACAGAATCTTGGTGTAAACCTGACTTTGTATATGATGCCACATTATGCCCGAATCCATTCTATAACATTTTCAGGTGCGACCGCGAAGGTACGATAAGTGGTGGAGGTGTTGTAGACCTGGTTCTTTCATCTGCTTTGCTCACGAAACTTCACTCCTTACTGCCAATGCCTAACTCTAGTTGTTAACAATGAACAAGATGTTACGTATTTCATACTTATTTACCAAAGCCCCGCTTGCGATTCTTTAGCGTTTCACGAAACCTTGACGTATGTTGCTGATATCCTTGATGAAGGCTTTAACTGTATGTAGGAGATATGAATTTTCCTACGATTGATTGGTCTCAAGTACAAGAAAATTTATGGATCACCTCGCGAGTGTCAGCAATTCTGTAATGAGTATGCTCTCTCTCTCTCAACTGGTTAATGTTCCTACTTTAGGATGCAACCACTGTTGGATTAACTCCTGTACTAACGCTTTTATTTAATTGGTTTCTACTCCATGGTAAAGTTCCTTCATTGTGGAGAAAAAGTACCGTTAAACCTATATTCAAAAAAGGAGACAAAACTGACTTCAAAAACTGCAGACCCATTTGTCTGACCTCTTCAACTAGTAAAGTTCTCGAAAGAATTGCACGCGAACAGATTTACAATTACACGAAAACAAACAATCTCATCACGAATTTTCAACATGGTTTTATTCAAAAGAAATATACTAATACAACGCCTATTTCAACTATCCTGCTTGGCAAAGGATAATAGATACCAGAGGCTACATTACTGCGTGTTATATTGATTACGCAAAAGCCTTTGACTCTATCAACCTTAGTCTTCTGCTTTCAAAACTCTTGCCCTACGGCATTGAAGGGTCCTTTTAAGGTTTTTGCAATCATTTCTTACTGGGAGAACTAAAATGGTTATGGTTAACGATGCTGTTTCGAATACCTATGAGACATTGAGCGGGGTTCCTCAAGGAACATGCTTGGGACCTTTAATGTTTCTACTCTACATCAATGATTTACCTAATTGCCTCCCTCTCGGCCTATCGTGTTCCATATATGCGGACGATTCCAAAATCTATTCTATTAATAATCCTAATGCACTACAGCAAGGTTCAGATGCTGTTCACGCATGGTCTATGAAGTGGATGCTCGACATCTCACACGAAAAAAACTTTGGTCATGTGCATCGTCAACTCTCATCCTAAAGATTTTTTGCTTTTCTTAGGAAATAAAATTTTAAGGAACACAAAATTTGTGCGAGACCTAGGCATTAAATACTCCGATTCACTTTGTTTTAAAGACTATATTAATGAAACAATAACTACGGCATATAGAAGATCCAACTTTATTTTACGTGCTTCTCAAACTCACAGTATGTCTACACTTTTCAAGCTTTTTGCCACGTATGTAAGACCACTTTTAGAATATTGTACACCACTATAGTCGCCTACTAAGATTGCTTACAATGAAAAAATTGAAAAAGTGCAGAAAAAATTCACCAACGCAATTTTCTCAAGAAATGGTTTGTATCATGTAAGCTACAAAGAACGACTTGCAACGCTTGGTGAAAACTCACTTAAAATGAGAAGAATTTTGTATGATCAAAATCTCGTGTTCAAGATTCTCTTTTGCTGTTTTGATATTGATAAAAGAGAAATATTCGATTTCTTAGATATTGCTGAAAGAACAAGAGGTCATTCATTTCGCATATTCATAGGAAGAGTTTGTTCCCAACAGTTCCTTAGCTCTTTTCTAGTAAGAACCACAAAAACGTGGAATAGCTTGCCTAATACAATAGTTTCTTCGTCATCCCCAGCTAATTTTAATCATAAACTTGAAGCGCATCTCAAACAAAACGGTTTTTTCTGACATTTCTTTTCTCTAAATTCCAGATTACTATTTAATGCAAGCGATTTTCGATTCACATCCTGAGAAAATCTTCAACAACAGGTCAAAAACTTTCTTAAACCTACAGGACATAAAAAAATTAACTGCAAGTTAATTTACAAACGAGTCAGCTATATTTTGATAAAGTACCTTTTTTCAGTGAGTCAACTGCTAGTTTCTTTGAAAAACAAATCACTTTTTGCTGCACTATGGAAAAAATCCTTTCCCGCAAATCTTCAAAAGAAATCTTTTGCAGCAATATTTTGTGATCAAATAATTTTGTATCTCTTTTGGTACGATAACTGCTGTTCACTTTTGCTGGTGTTTGAAGAGCCAACTTTTGCAGTGCTTTTTGTGTTCAACTTGTTTTGCACCACTTTTGGCTCAATAAATGTTCTGTTCTGTTCTGTTCTATATAAATCTCTTCAAACCAAGTCTTTTTTGTAAAAAGCGTAGCACGTTTTTGGATCTGAATACGAATTTGTGACTGATACATAAACATAATCTAGAAGGCATTCCAAAGAGAAACTATGATTGATGGTTATGGCTATTATATGGTTGTAAACTTTCAAATAACAACAATAAACTTGAAGCTTCCAGATGGGGAGATTGAAGTACCTAGTGTATTACCACTGCAGAATGGTAATCGCAAATGGATAACCTTCAAAAAAGCCGGAATTGAAGCTGTTGTTTTTTTGCCGAGGAGCCCAAAAAGGAACTAGTTGTACGTTTTCGGCCAATCTTTTAGTAACTAGAGAGTGTCATGTTTCTTTACTTAATCCGCAGATTACACATACATTCATGCTAGATCTGCATGCTTTTTATGGAAGAGGCTAGAACACAAATAAATAAAGACACTGACGGCCAAGCTATTTGGTAACATTAGACACTTTCGAATATAAATTTGTCGACAAATGTGCCACGCAAATCAACTCTTTCGCTTTGATGGCAGCTTTTTTAATATAGTCAATTCTCAAACTAAAGCGAAACCATCCGAATTCTGAAGAAGCCATTAATCTCAGTTACAAGATTGGCGGCACACTGGTTGACCTCATGACGTCGCATGCGCATGTAATTGTTCAAAAAACGTGTCGGGGGGACATGACGATTTTCTGGTGAACAATGGCCTCAATTACAGCGTCTTTGCAGACGGACATGCGCTAAGAAAGAACTTCCTAACTCACTACGTGGGAAACAGGAATGAGCTAGATAAACAGCTGTGCTCGAATGACCTATTCGAATAGAAATTCGAATGATTTTTATTCGAATTTGAATATTCCAATTCGAATATTCAGAAAAACCACTTTTTCGAATATACTTGAATTCGAATATTCAAAATTTGTGAGCACTCGCAATCATTCGATTAATCAAAAAAATTTGAGAGCACAACTAAAACTAGGTAGTGGACATAATGCGGTCGGAATCCCTGACAAAGCACATTTCTTTGGAGAGGGAAAACGACAAATGCGCTATGGCTACAAGATCTACGTGGAGCTTGTTTAGCCGAGAAAGAGTTGCACCTGCTCATTTTGGTTTGCTAAGCGCGTCACCTGTTGCTGCACTCTTCAAAGCAAATGTTGCTGCAACCGGGCTACGTGAGCTGTTTGTTTTCGGAGCGAGATAGCGGAGGAAGTTTGCTTGCCAAAACAGTCAGAGGAAGTCGGCTGCAGTACGGCCCTAATCGAAAACCATGACTCGGTTCCAGCTTGGATCATCCAAGCCTTCTACCTTTCCTTGTTCGGGAAATTGTGTTCAGAGTCGTTTGGGAAGAATAGAACATCGACTCGTTCATTGGTTGATCACTGCAAGTCATTGTGTAAGCCAAACACGCGTTAGAATTGCTCCCTCCATCTTCCGAAGAGGTATATCGCGTGGCATACACCAGAGAGGAATGGATTGCAGTCGTCCTCTACTTTTTACGCTATAGTAAGAGAACTCTCTTTCTCGAATGGGCTCAATGAAAAGTGTATTCCTCGACCGTGAAATACATTTACATTATGATTTTAGTACACACCTCAACGGGAAGGTGTGTGACACGATCTCGGTATCAAAAACGACTGTAATTTTCGCTGGCTTGCATTTGACGTAAAGAATTTCATAAACCTTTTAAAACCTTTTGAACCTTTTAAATAAAGTAATTCAAGCGGAATAATCGGCACGTAGATGACCACGGGCACGGAAGAGGAAAAGC
This sequence comes from Heligmosomoides polygyrus polygyrus, assembly GCA_947396885.1. Classification (NCBI taxonomy): domain Eukaryota; kingdom Metazoa; phylum Nematoda; class Chromadorea; order Rhabditida; family Heligmosomidae; genus Heligmosomoides; species Heligmosomoides polygyrus. Next base: position 33,808,860 of record OX377204.1, on the reverse strand, counting down.
AGAGAGAAAGGATCGTGTACCATTTATAGCGCAGTCCGATTGTTCTCCAGCGTAATGTAAAGCTGGCCAGTAAGTGAACGGATATACTGAGATGAGGCATAATGTAGCCGTTTACACAAATTTTTGGAATTGATGGTTCTGTGAATCGTTTTGGCTCTAGATCTTCTAACCTTTTCTAAGGCAAAAAAAATTGATTACCTAGGATTACTCATGAATTTTCGAGTCATGGCCACTGTTTCGAGATGAACCTATGTATGAATTGGTAAGAAAAGGTATTCTTCACCAAGAAAATAGCTTCTTCGTCAAGCAGTCTCAAAATTGTTGCGTAGCTAAATAGGCAAGAAATTTTTGAGTATTCGAGTAGTACAAGCGCTTTTTCTTGAGAGGTAATGTTATAGAACACCGTAAGCTCCACTTTTAACAGCTGTTTTGATGATCTGCTCGTGCTTTTCCAGCATATTCTTTAAGACACTTTCAAGCAGTTCGCAATCCCTCTACTGCAATATTTTCATGCTTCTTAACGTCACGACTCTTTCATGGAGTCGTCCACAGTTTCCTGTACACGCCAAGGGTGAGTATGTTTTAGAACTCCCTTTGTTCGTTTTCATGGTTTCTGCAGGTGTACGATCCTGGTTGTAACACTATGAACCAGCCGTTCCGCTCCAAAAAAAACGAGATCTAGGGACATCTTTAAATTTCAGGAGTGGAACAGAGATCGTTACTCGCACACGCTGTACCGTAGTCGATTGTCGACCTTTCGTTGAGCTCCGCGTATTTACGTCGGGCGATGCAGAGTTACTCGGTTCTGGTTCAGCTGGCATCAGCCTATGCTGGCGCTTCTCCAGTGAATAGCCGCAAACAACTCTCTTCTAATTACTCATAATCGGACATTAACCGCCCCTAAAAAGAGGATGTCAATTTCCTCCGGCCGCACATCCTATAGACCGAACGAAGGGGGTTTTACTGAGCACATCCGATTGTATCTGAAAGCAATTTGTTTTTTAAGGGTCAGATACCTGCGTGTGACTTACAAGGAGAGCCTTCAGCCGTGAGCTTCTGCGATGCAATGTTTACAGGATGTAGGGTCCCGTGTGAGGAGTTCAAAACCATAGTTGCTTTTTGGAATGCTCTTCTGTGCTCGAAAAAAAAACCGTCTGGACGCGTGAGCGCGCAGCTCATGACGCCCTGCTGCCACCCGGTCCGATGTGGTCCGTTGGCGTGGTGGTGACAGGGTTGCCTTTCGGGTGCACCCAGCGGGTTTGATGGTTCGGTCTCCGGTGCCGCCAATGGTTTTGCACACATCGGATCGTTATTATTATGCACTTGCGTGACCACAGGAGTCAATTTGTACACGATTAGTGCTTTTAGTATTTCAACCTAGCCTTTTTGGGCTTTCGCTTGAGTTACCTCTCAATGGATCGTATTTGCACTATATCATTCTATTGGGTCGCTAACGTAAAAAAAAAATTCTTGCTCACATAAAGTAACTGCTTTTATTGCTGACAATGATAACAACAATTTTGATATAGAACTATGAAACATTTAAAACATTATCGCTTATCACAACAGCAGCATCTTACAAACGCTAGGGACGAACAATCTTCCTCTCCCTGACAAGGCATCACCACTTCTTCTTCGTTGAAGGCATAATCCGTAGGCGTAGAGAAGGACCCCGGGTGATCATCAACTTATCCAGCCGCTACCCAAGCGTATGCCAAACATGGCCGGAATACCGGAGCGATTGTAAGCCAGACCTACCGGTATTCTGCGCCCCGGTATTCCGGCCATGTTTGGCACGCGCTTGGGTGGCGGCTGGATAAGTTGATGCAATTGAGCAAACGCGTGCGAATGGAATCCAGTTCGTACGATGTTCTATGCTATTTACTTACTTTCAAGATGCCATTTCTGCTGTGCAGCAAATTCCGGGTGATGCTGTATCACAAAATCATGCACCCGGCGGTTGAAAAGGGCGTTTTATTGTTTATGTTGAATTCTTACCGGTATCAAACCAAATTCATACTTATCCCGTGAAGTTTATGTGTTTGTGTGCATCTACGGTATCGTTGCTGATGTGGTACAGTGCAAATACGATCCATTGAGAGGTAACTCAAACGAAAGCCCAAAAAGGCTAGGTTCAAATACTAAAAGCATTAATCGTGTACAAATTGACTCCTGTGATCACGCAAGTGCATAATAATAACGATCCGATGTGTGCAAAAACATAGGCGGCATCGGGGACCGAACCATCAAACCGGCTCGCTGCACCCGAGAGGGGACCCTGTTCCCTCTCTATGCCAACGGACCACATCCCGTTGGGTGGCAGCAGGGCGTTAAGAGCTGCGCGCTCACGCGTCCAGACGGTTTTTTTTCGACCACAGAAGAGCACTCCGAAAAAAAAGAACTATGATTTTGGACTCCCCACATGGGACCCTACATCCTGTAAAAATTGCTGAAAAAATTGCAAAAGCTCACGGCCACTCTGGAGGCTGTTAGATAGCTGCAGATCTCGATTGACCACACCTTCGTGCGACTGGTAAGCATCAGTTCCTAAGAAACTGACAGGCTACTCAAATTGATTTCACGGCGGATATCTCATGTGTGATGCTAGTTGTTCTCCCGATTTTTTTTGAACATTCGAATGGTTTCGAATGCACACAAATCTTGAATATTCGATGTCGAATACATTCGAAAGACGCGATTTTTCAAATATTCGAATTAGAATACATTCAAACTCGGATCAAAACCGTTCGAATGCCTATTTGAATAGGTCATTTGAGCGCAAATTACCAGGTACGCAGCACAAACGCAGCAGGCGCTGGCCCTTACGTGACTTGCGCGTTCAGTTATCGTTAAAGCCTCGTCCAGCTTAATCAGGTGTTTTGATCCCACGGAGTGAACTGGAAGTACACCTGCACTGCACAATGCGAGACTGACTATTCCAATGTCTGGCGGCCGGCACGTGTAGTTCTATGGATCAAATACGCCTTCGAACTCTTTCCACGATAAGAGTACACATCACCTCTGGGGATTTGCTCCTTTCACTCTTTTTCCATGTGTAAGGGCTATAATCAAACGGGAAAGACGACAGTGTGGGATACAAGTTGACTTACGCTGGTGTCAGTAAGCGCAGGGTGTGAACGTCTAAAAACCAGCGTAACCGATGTTTATTTTCTGTTTCTACTCAGGTCTATGTGGGCACCTACGAGTGTCGCAGTGCAGTTACGCCGACGCGCTATAGACTCTGGCAAGACTCTTGAGGAACAGCCCAGTGGAGTTAATAAGGCCGAGTCTTCGAAGCTCGTAAGAGTTTAGGTCGTAGCAGCTCCGCAAAAAAGTTATTGTTGGGTGGAAGTTAAAACATTCACCTCGGTTGTCGGAGCCCTTAGCCCCGGTGCAGCAGGTACTCGGGATCGTCCATATTTGGTTCCGCATGAAATCAGAAAAAATCGGGCCGTTCCTGAAACGACGTATCGACTAGTGGCTTTACGAACGTGTACGGCAACAGTGCCCATTTCACGTACTACGTATGTAGAAGGAGACATCCCCAGTGCTGCAAATTTTCCCGCAGTTTTATGTCTATGGTAAGATCTCGAAGAGGGCGTTGATGGATCGGACGCATTTGTCCGGAACGTGTAGCGTGTTAAGTAACTGTTTCGGAATGCCCTCCTTGGTTATAAGGCCTTGCTACAGGGCGATATATATAAATCTGATGTGCAAATCTCGTTATAAAGTCTTGGCATTGTAGGTTTTCCTCTTTGTCAGGAGACGCTCTGTGTGCAATACGTGAGTGCGTTTCTCTCACGGAAGAATCTAAAACTAAAGGCAAAATTCGCACCGCCTAATTAGCGCAGAATGCAATGCCGGTATTGGAACTTTATCCTTTGTGCAGCGCAGTGCTTACTTGACATTGCGTAGCTTTAAACATTCTATCTGGTTACGTTCTAATGCTCATTAGCGACAATCAATATTAATTTGTAATTAATAATATTTATTTATTACTACGTTGTGACCTTCAGTTTGCTCCAAAAGAGCTGTTTATCTTCACCTTTTTTTAGCGATTTTCAACACTCGATAAAGCGAGCGAACGAGACTCGCTCAGTTTTCGCTGGCAAAAATTTGCTGTGGCGACAGGTTCTTCAGGCCTATAAGTACAACTCCTACGGCTGTCACCATTAGGATAAGGGAAAATGATAAAGGATTGCACTAGTCCATCCCATTTGGGATGTTGAGCCATCGAGTAGTAAACAAGGGCCAGAGACGATACTGAAGAATGCAGGTGCGTGGGAGTGGGCTTGAAGTTGGTGGAAGCAAAACACAAAATAAATGATGAGACCAGACCTTGTTTACTCACATTGCGAAGGCCTATCTTTAACATCGGGGGAACCGATGCTTACAGCAAGGAAAGGTGACGGCTTTGGTGCTTGCATTTTCTGAAATTTGCCACTGGTCTCCCTTTATGTAGATCAGGGCGATTCCGTTTTCCTCCTCGCGAAGGCGTAGATTGAGCTCTTACAACCAGGTGAAAGACGTCAATTTTTTGGCCTGTACGACGACGAGTAAACGCTCTACAACCTTTAGCATAACAACTACTTTGTTTTGATAGAAGTTTGAATAATTCATTCGAAGACATATGCAATTTTCTTATTTCCTCTCGATTTTCTTGAGCTATATTTTATGCTAAGTAACCTATTTATTTATTCAGTTATTTACTCAATGCAGTCATTGTGTACAAATCTTTAAAATAGCTTGATTAATCATCGAAATCACTCAGGTATAACCTTCCTTCACTGTTTTAAGACGATGTCTTTGTCAAATTTCTTCAAAAGGCTTATGGATCACTAAGCATTCAATAGAAGGGGAGAACCCCTTGAGAAAGAGAATGTCTATTCAAAATGACGACGCAAAAAACGGCCATGAAACACAAAGAAGATAGCAGGAGCGAAAGGAAGGCCAAGAGAAAGTCACATTTCCCTTCCAGCTCAAGTTTTTTGGTAATTGGAGCGGGTTTCTTGTAGAACATCAGGGAACGATTGTAGAACGCTGAACTCGTAATTGACAGAGTGTGGCTGCTGGTACAATACCGGTCTTAATGTTTGGTCTTTGGATGGAAAAAGCGCAAAAGAACGCCTTTTCCGCCGCTTTTTGATAGCGCTCTTCGAATTCCGTGCTTTAAAAAATAAACCCGATATTTGGGTTCAGCACCGAACGATCCATGCAATGAAGAGAAAAACGCCCAGTAAATATTAAAAATGTTGATTTGATGACTCAGATTCAGAATGCGAGTGTTCGGTGTAATTATCCCCGCTAGGGAGGGGTCCAGGACCTAGGTCATCAAATCAACATTTTTAAAATTCTCTGGGCGATTTTCCCTTCATCGGATAGACCATTCGATGCCGATTCCAAATATCGAATTCATTTTTTAAAGCACGCTATTTGAAGAGCGTTATACGAACGCGGCGGAAAAAGGTGTTTTTCCGCTTTTTTCGCCCAAAGACCAAACATTAACTCTGACATTGTAGTATCATTGTTTTGTTGCTTTTTTCAATTTTAAGCTGTCTTTGTCGACCATACTACACAAACTGATTAGTCAGCAAGTAGGAAAATTCGTTTTGTCAATGCGCGTATCTTTAGTAGTTTTCTTTGGAAAAAGCGTTGTCAGTATACTCATGATTCGGTTAACATACAAGAAAGCACCTCAAATTAGGTAAAAACAAGAAGTCGATTAGCACTTTTTTCGATTATATTAGTTTGGTCCAAAACCACTGCTTGATGTCTATAATACGAATATTTTTGTAAAGTTTTACAAAAAAAGTATGTCCTCTAAATGACCAGATCTGGCTTCAGTATTACGCGCTGAATTACTTGAAAATTCCTTTATGTCTATGGTTCCTGCGCAATTTGTGAATTTACCATAATCCTATTTATGAGTCCAATGGTGCTCGATAACCATAGAAAAAAATCGAGCAACCAAAAGACATTTGGACAGCAGAAATCCAGCACACGTGCTGCACAGGCTTAAAGCCAGGCGCTTCGAGAAGAAGACCACAGTTGTGAATTGTATAAAGGCAAGTCCTGAAAGAGTAACAACATTATTGCGTTCTTTTTGAAGGAGGTAAGAAACACAAATGCACGACGGGTCACTGGACAAAGGCAAGATGTACTACTAGTCACATGTACAGGACAAGAAAGTCCTTTCAAATACCTGTGTTCCTTATAGGTTTCTCAAGAGGTGGAGGAGAAATATGTAAAAACAACTGAAAACTATCTCGCTTGGCTGATAAACAAGTACAATACCACCCGCATCGCACGGTCAAAAAAGCGGGTTGCGCCGGATTAGTCCGTCGCAAGCCGTCTCATGGTCAAAATTCGTCTTGCATTAGGCTTTTGCAAAATGGTTGGCACTGTTTTGAGTTTTGATTCGTCTCCTCGAGATCTACAATGCAACTTTACCAGACTCTCACATTTTCGCCCTGGGTGGCCAAAAAATAACTGTAGCAGGCTTTTTGCGATTGTAGCAACTTATTTTCCAAGATGTGCATGTTCTTGGAGTATATCAAGCACAGCGCACGTTGGCAGTGCTTTGTCATGCCAGGAATGCTCGGTGATGCGCCGTGCGCAATGCATGTAGGATCGAACCTATCAATCGAGTGGGCGAAAGCATGTTGAGACCGCTTCTACCTTCCCTTACTGGCTAAGCTAAGGTGCAATACCGGACCCGCCACTCCGCCCAACAAACAAGAGCAGCGCTCAAAAGTAATAGTGGCGCTATTTTGCCGCTAAGCGCCATTTTTAGTAATTACTTTAGAATTTCATATTTTAAAATAAGAGACATACCAGATGTTCAACGGTCTGCCGGCCGCCAAACGTCTGGTTGGGGCTTCACCCCAAACCCGGAGAATAGAACACCCCGAACGTCTTCTTCTCCTCCTTAAGCCTTCTCTCATTCATTAAAGAAACTGGTTTCGCTATATAGAATGGTATAGCGGAATAGGGCAAAACAGGTCCATCACCTTCACTGGACCCCCCTAAACTGGTCCCCTATCACTGGTTTCCCTTTATTGTCAGCCCTTTTCCGGTTCACCCTTCACTGGTCCCCCCCCCCCCCTTCGTCGGTCCCTACTACTGCTCCCACCTTCACTGGACCTCCCTTTACTGGTCCCCTCTTCGCTAGTCATCCTATCCTTCAGCGATCCCCATTACTGGTTCCACCCTCATTGGTCCCCCTTTTATTCATCAACCTTTTTCCGGTCCCCCTTCACTGGACCCTTTCCCCCCATTCACCGGTATCCATTACTGGTACCTTCCCCACCGGTCCCCCTTCACCCGGTTCCCTCTTTCACTGGTCAATCTCCTATCGGTTCCCCCTTCACTGGACCTCTCCCCCACCTCACCGGTCCCCATTACTGGTCCCTTCCCCACCGGTCCCCCTTCACCTGGTCCCCTCTTCACTGGTCAACATTCTACCGCCCTCCCCTTCACTGGACCCCTACCCATCCTTTACCGGTCCACCCTTCACTGGACCACTCCCCCCCCCCCCTTCACCGGTTCCCATTGCTGCTCCCTTCCTTACTTGTCCCATCTTCACTGGACCCTCTCCCCTCCTTCACCGGTTCCCCTTTCACTGGATCCCCCTAATCCCCCTCCCGTTGCTCGCCCCACCTTCACTGGTCCCTCCTTTATTGGTTAACCCTTTACCGGTCTCCCTTACTGGTCCCACCTTCACTGGTAACACGTCGTCTGAATCCGCAATCCTCGCGCGACATCGGTGACACCTCTTCCGAACCAGGACGCCTGTTGAACAATGTCGGTGGCATGTGTTTTCAACCCGAACGTGCTTTGCGCGACATCGGTGACACGTCGTTTGAATCTGGAAGGCCTTTGGCGACATTAGTGAGACCTCTTCTAAATCCAGGCACCTGATGAGCAGAGTCGGTGAGCAAGTCGGACGTGCTTTGCGCGACATCGTTGACGCGTCGTGTTAATCCGGAACCTTGGCGCGACATCGGTGACACCTCTTCTGAACCACTTTATGAACGACGTCGGTGACGTCTTCTCAAGCCTGACCTGCTTTGCGCGACATCAATGACACGTCGTCTGAATCCGAACACCACTTGCGCGACATCAGTGATACCTCTTCTTATCCTGAACGTCCTTTGCGCGACATTGTTGACATGTTGTCTGAACATGGACGCATGTCGACAACTACAACAGTTGACAACTGGTGACAGCTAGAACCCTTCCCCCTCTCCATACTTCCTCACAACACACTCCTCCAGCACTTCTGTGCAAACAAACACACACTCACTCACCCACAGACAAACGACCGTTCTCGCTTATATATAGTAGTACGCTCCACCTTTTGACATACATATATTAGTATAGTTGAATACTCCATATTTATATGTATATTTGTATTTATATTTACACGCCTTGTAATATTTTACAATACGCGGCATCTCATTAGATCGATCCATTCGCATTTCGTTTCCGTTCTTGCATTTTTATTGCCAATTGCATGTTCCAAAGGCTTTCGGAATACACCTCGCCATCTAGATTTTGGTCGCCCACTGTTCGTTCGGAAGGCGGACACCACTCCATAATCTAACGAGACCACTTATTATCAACAGTATTAGAGATTTTCCAGCAATGTGTCCATTTTCTTACAATGGCAGAGCCAACTACATCTTTGACTTTAGTAGTTCTTCGCAGCCGCACGTTTCGCTTTCTTTCTCGACGACTCACTTCAGCCATTTGACGTTCTCCTTGGCTGACTTTGATAGAGTCCAAGTATCAGCTCCCTGCAGCATTGACGGCAATATACACATATTAAAAAGGCGTCATCTTGACCGTACTCGATGTTAGAAATTTGTAGATCGGCAGAAATTGCTGCATCCTGTACGAATCCTACGGTGAGCTATCTTGTCCGAGGTATATGACACACTTCACATTGTCGACATCTTCTCCCTTGAGGGTGACGGATGTGTCAGATGTCGCCATTATCTTAGTTTTTGAGGCACCTATTTTCAAACCACAACTAAGCGAATTTTGATTTAGTTAAAATACTGCATATAGGCCCGACAAAATCAATTGAGGGCGGCATTGTAAACTATAAACACAAGTGGAATTCGCGCTCATTTGCTAAATCGTATCTACGTTTAAATTTATTTTTCTGTGTTCTCGTCTACAGTAAGCAGGATCTTTGCATTAAGAGGGACATTTACATCGCATAAACGTCATAAATATTGTTGGATCTCGTTACATATGGACTTCTTAAATATTTTTCAAAGTCGAGTTGTAAAAAAATGACTTTGGTTACTGCTTGATCGGCGTTCTTATTTAGAACAATCTCTGTTTTCACGAAACAATTACGACATTATAGGTCAGTTTTAGACTGTAAAATTCTACATGGTAGCTGCAACTCAGAAAGAAGTTTTTTGTCAGGGACTACGAAAACGTTCAGCAACGCTCAGCCCTGCAATGGAGCACTGCGTGAGTCTTTTGGACTCTGCGTAGTAAGCGGACCCCTTAGCCTTTCATGCTTGTAAAACAACTTAAGCTCATGATATGTAAAGATATGTAGATTCCGACAGTTTCTGTACAAATTAAAAATCTTGTCTTTGAGCAGAAATATTTCATTTCCATGTTATGCCTTAATTCAATGGGTAAGCTTTAGCTACTTTACAAGCAAGACGGGCACTATAATAAAGAAGAGAATGTGGCCTTTTCTCTATAGTTATGTCACCAAATTGGCAGTTGATTGTTTAAAAAAAGTAACTAAAAATTTGCTGGTAATGCGCTCACCCTTGTCCCAAACCTAGAGGAGCAGCTTCGAAATGACGCAGTGTTGAAGGCTTTTGTAGTATATTATGCAACCAAGCTCCACATCCCTTTTGAATCCTAGGCAAGGAGCTGTGACCGACGGATGCGAGCTGGCTGACCCAGGGTCGTAAAGTAGTATCCGGGGGAGATACGGGTGCAGGTAGGCAGATACAGGTGCAGGTAGGCGTTCCACCATCGACTCTCCCGGAGAGCCATCTCATGCTCAGACTACTCACTTGGGACCCACTTGGTGTGGTCTTCCTCTGATTGTTCTCCTCGTTTCCCCTTTGAAATTATATCTCATTTGTGATAAATATTGCTTTCAGTCCTAATCTTTTGTGATCGCCGTTGAGGTCAATAAGACAGCCGGATTTGGTTGTAGAAATACGCTAGAAAGCGTACAGAATGCCGGACGAGACCGACTCTTTATCTTTTGCGACCCGTAATGAGTTTAAAACACTTTGTAATCAAAATTTGTAACTGCGTCAAGCAGCCTTTCATATTTTAGTTATCAAATACAAGCAAAAACAGTGCTTTCCCTTCTGTGCCATCTATGAACTAGTGATCCTCCTAAGTTTACTGTACGGAATTACGTATCGTTCTCAATAACAAATCGCAGTAACACTGTGATACTGCTTACACATCAAAGGATGCCTCATCAGGTTGTGAAGAAGAAAACTGTATACAACAAACAAAAACGTGCGAAATGAGGACAATAGCTTTACTCGGCACTTCGGAATTTGTGACCTAAAAGCCTGCGCTGCAACTTTTACCAAGAAATCGAAGGTTTATTATGGAGCAAAGAAAAACAACAGTGCAACAACCCGCTTATGACATCAAATACACAAAAATGCACAATGTGGTTGTGCAACGACCGTTAAACTGTAGGCCTTAAAGGGCGTACGTCAGCAATGCAAATGGTTTCCTAAGGATTAAGGCTGTAATTAAAGTTGAGAAGACACCGTAATCCAAAGGGCAAGATATTGGCGATTTATCATTGGCGTACTACACTAGGATGTCGAATTTTATATACACGTGTAGCTCAAACATGCAGAAACGTTTTGGCCATTGAGGTAGTCTTGGAGAATCGTTGAGGGTAATCGTCGCCTAGGTAGAGCACTCAAGCATAGGTACCTCAGACCAACCTCACCAGCAACATGGTGACCAGCAGCGAGATGAGTGCAGCCACCGGAAAACAGAGCAGCCATACGACCACGATTTTGCGGAAGGTCTTGAACGACACTCCTTCAGTAGTGGATTTCGTCAGACCGACGAATAGCACTGCTCCCACTGCACAGTGAGTGGACGATATCGGTATTCCTACAAGAGAGGGGCTCATTAGGCGACTTGTAGAGTGCACGAGAACACGCGATCCTTACCGATCTTCACGCAGACTAGCACAGTAAAGGCAGTTCCAAGCTCAATGGCGAAGCCCGAAATGGGGCTCATGTCGACGGTGATTTCCTGAGCAATGAGCTTGATGGTACGATGTCCAAGAGTGAGGAATCCAACGATCATCGCCACAGCTCCAAACGCCAGAAGCACCTGAATTCCACGCACCTCAATTACCGCCCATAACGCTTAATCTATCGTTCGACCTAACGTTGGAACAAGTCTAGGAGACCGCAGCGGTAGCGCACGTGGTGACACTCCCTACTCACCTGAGAGTCATCTCTAGTCTCAGCTGCTCCAAACGCGTAGCCAGTCTGGTAGGTCATCCAAACGGCCAGTAGCGGACCGACGGTGTTGGCAGTGTCATTTGCACCGTGGGAGAAGGACAGAAGGGAAGAGGAGACGATCTGGAGCGCGTTGAAGACCTGAAATTTGAGAAAGTTGGGATATAAGCCTGGCGTCTGCAGCAGTACACCTGATTATAACTCTAACACTTCTAGATTCTAGTCTTTGCTTTCTTTCATCATGAGAAAGGTCCTACATACCTACTCCGTTATGCGTCAATAGCCGCTAGTAAATTGATCCACTTTACAAGCTCGTTCGGAACAGTAACATTGACACATCTGCCTACACAGTATAATTAAAAGCACTATTTATATTCCCTCTACGATCGATTTGGCTCAGTAAGTGGCCCTGGCGTGCGGCTGCCAATGAGTGTGGAACTGCAATATACAGCGGAGGTTTTCAGTCTCCATCGGGGTCTCCCAAGCTTGTAAGAATTTCAGCAAACTCACCGAAGAATAGCGAAGTCTGCACCAAAGCATGAATTTCCCCCGGCACGACTGTTAGTACGGAGTTTTCTCGCCACCACAGCACAACACCAGCACCGAAACCCGGCACGCAGCGCCCCACCCTCATCTACAGTGAAGCGGAGAAAAGCGGCGGAATCTCAGGTTGCACAGGACATCAATGATTCCGAAGCATGTGATCTATGTGCAACACACCACAGGAACTGCTCAATGCTTTGCACCTACAACGCCAGAGGAGAGAGAGAAGACTCATCCTGCAGTGTCTAAGGCGAGGCTTTGTTGTGCAGTCAGCCCATCTCGTCGACTCTCCAAATCCTGTAACCTCGTCGACCATCTTGCGTCCACATCCTCACCGTTGAAATTCGAGTATCATCAGCATCATCATCCGCTACTCACCATCATCATTTGCGGTGACACCGAACTCGACGTTTTCTACAAGGAACAGGAAGCAGCTACTCGCAACGAGGGGTCCTTCCACAAAATTGTCCTTAGGAAGTTTAATGCCAAAACCGGGATGCCTTTCGAAGAGGAGTATAAAGTCGGAAGTTTTGGATGTAGAGAACACAATCGATTTGCTGGCCTTCTGTCAACGGCACGCCTTTCTCATGATCAGCAAGGAACATTGTCGATGGACATGAGAATCACGACTCATGCAAACCTCAGCTACATGCCAACCGATGGTGGTGTCTACTGAATGTTGCAGTAGTGCTATCTCGTTCTGCAATGAAACGGATTGTCTCCTCAGAGCAAAGGAAATTCGCCTTAAAGTCCTGAGCAACGAACTTGGACCTCATTTCGAAGGACATCAAGCAGTTGTTTCAGCAGAGAACGGATTTAAGATTGGACGCAAAATCCGCAACATTGGATGGAACATCAAAAATAGGCGGTTGGTACCCGCCGGCTGCAGAAGAACTTTACAGGAGGAGGTGCAGTGCTACAGACGAAGAAAGTTGTTGCAAGCAGCACAGAGACCATCTAGTCGGGACAAGTGCCGCAGGGATCCAGCACAGTTCCCCACTATCGGTATTGCTGAGGGAGGACAAAGGGAAGAATAGAAGGACTCTCACCTTTTCCCGTTATGAAATGGAATTGATGGCGGAGAATGTTTAGACGAATCTCATTCGCTCATGTACTTCCGAGTCACCTATATACATGCAGGTGGAGCACTGCCTTCGATCCTTCCGTTAGAAGCTCGCGTCGCATTCAAGAGCAGGGAAACTACCACAACCCCTGGGCAGATTACATCTTAACCTTCGGGCTAGAGGACACCCGGTACACGTCATACTCACGACGCACATGACATCCGACCTACAAGACGGTGAACCCACAAGGAACCAGTTGCGGAAATCGCGTAATATCCTTCTTCGCAACGAGGAAAATGGCGAAGAATTTCGAAATTGCCGTTGTATCTGCCTGCTGAGAGTGTTTGAGAGGATGGAAAACTGGCCTTCGTGGTAAGTCGTTCTTCAGGGACTGCAGTGTATAGATACTTGTACCATGGAAGATCGCCGATCTTCTCCATGTCAATCACAGGAGTGTGCATGTCAGTGATTTTGCTCTGCTCTGAAAAAAGCTTCGACTCTTTTCAAGGATTAAACCTCCGCTACACTTCATAGCAGCAATTGATGTGAACTGAAAAGCTGTAGAGAGATTACTGATGTATTGCTTAGTTGTCAAGCAAGATTGGGAACGGCTTCTATTGACAGTAACGTTTCGGAGTTTTTGGTCGGTGAAGAATCTCACTTGTTTTGCCTTGCTCCAGTTTTCGCTGCATTTTTGCCAGTTCTTCGTCGTAAAGGCGATGTGCGCGGTTGCCCAGCCATTTCTGAAGAATAACGCATTATTGTTGCATAACTTCCGCAGTATACTAATCGTACGTTGAAGCATACAAAGATAGTGCAAGCAGACGATAATACAGCCGTTCATTTCCTACAAGACTTGCCTTCAATGGAAAAGAAAGGAGGAACATTGCTACTCCTCCAGCAGCTAAGGAAATTAGGCCGGCCTGCCACCAGTTGAGACGATCGAATCCCAGATCTGGAAGCAATGGTTTGCAAAGGGCGAACGTCTTCGGACAAATTGGCGTTTGTCGTGGAACCTACACTTTGATCCGTCGAAGATGCAGGCGAAGAGATTCACAGTGATGGTGAAGCACATGAACATCGGGCACATCACCAGCGCCCACTTGAACGTATCCTTACGTAGCAGCACTGAGTACTTTATGATGAGGTAGAAAGCCGACGCGAAGAAGCCGGCAATTAGTGGTGATATGAACCACGACGCCACTGTAATGTGATTCAATGTATAAACAGCTAAGTTAGGCAACTTTTCTAATCTTAATTTCATTTTTTATAAGCTGATAATATGAAGAATGCAACTGCAGCTTCCCACAGTCTGAATAGACTGGTATAATCAATGAAGGTCCACCTTGAAAGTGCACATTTCCCTAAGTATTTTTGCATTTTTCTCTTCTACTTTACTTGGCATCTACTAGGCGATCCTGTACGTGAAAAACCCTACCTATTCCTCCAATCTCGGCCCACTTTATTCCGACGTTTCCACGCAGGTAGAGGGAAGACGCGAGCGATGCTCCGACGATGGCGTGAGTCGCCGAGACGGGAATCTTGTAGATGGACGAGACGATCATGAAAGCAGCGACACCGGCCATGGCTCCAGTCTGGAGAAAACGCAGTTCAAGGAGCACCAAGCCACCATCAAGAGCTCGCGCTGCAGCACAACTCACCTGGCCGATCATGTACTCGGCCGCAGTGTACTTGGCGCACTCCACGTCGACGGTTCCGTTCAACAACGACGGTGGAGCGAATCCGCCTAGAATCCCAAAAATCTAATCGCACCTTTCTACCTAGAAACTACGAAGTCATTTGCCTGCTTGGTGCTCGTCGAGAGATTCCGAAGAGACTGAGTCAAAGTATTAAAACGAAGATTAGACCGAAAGTAGATAGACTGTGTTATTAGACCTACGGCACGCTCCTATGATCCTTGCCTTTATACTTATTTAGGATGTTGTCACACACACCCTTTGCACACATCGATTAGGAGTCTTTTCGGGAGCGACCGGATCACTGTCACTTATTTTAACTCAGAAGGGGTTAGTGTGTTTTGTTATAGCCTTGCACAAAAGGGTTTCCTTTTCGACCTGTGATAAATTCTACTTCTACATTATATCGTGGAAGTACACAGGAGATGTGCTTGATATCTACAACGACTGCAAACGATTTACAGTTCCTAAAAACCGCAGGACTAACGCACTGTCCCTTTAGTGGAAAGAAGACTTTCTTCGCCTGACTATGCTGCGCTCCTACGGTTGTTGACGGTATAGAGAACCGTCTTCCGCAAACAAACTTCGCAAACTCAAAGCGGTTTCCGATTCAAGGAAGTGTGGCGCTGCTCCGTAGTCTAAGAAATATTTAGGAATGCGGCTCGATCTTTCCAGCACCGCTGATATATGGAGAAGTATCAGCTAGGAAGGCAAATGGTTGAAGCGCTTTGAATCGTTCGCTGAATAGAACTTTTAGGCCATGGTTGAAGGACGGCAGTTTTTATATGCATTTTGGTCTCATTGTTGATCTGAAGAAAATGGGCCTAACAATTCTGGAGGTAAATTTCTGCCATTGCTATTCCGAACGAAAAGGTCCACTGCTCTACCACCTGATAGTAATTACAAAAATAGAGTCAACCCGTTATACAAAGGCAACGTGAAAGCCTTATTTTTCAGAACATAGCGTTTAAATCTCGGTCAGGATTCGAGCTACACTATATGTGTTGAACTCGTTTTTCTAGCGGTGACTCTCCTCGATTAGAATTGCGTCGTAATCCACTGGAAGTTTAAACAACTGTTTCCTGGTTTCTAGCGTTGTTCACCCTTTATGTGTTCGGGTTTTCAACTTGCTTTAGATCCATGGGTCCCAAGCATGTTCTGCCTCTGAAAATCTGCAATTTTGCAGTGTATCCTAAATGGGCGCAACTCTATTTTCAATACTCGGCACTGAAAGTGGGCTATTGCATAAAAACAACAGGCTAAACTATGTACATATCATGTCTTATAAGAGTGTTTTATGTGTCCTGTTCACGGAAACCCAACCTACTATGTAGGATAGATACCAATCTGTGTTATACTGCAACAAAAAATTGAGCGTCTTAGCACAACGTATTTGCAGGGACTTTCCTCCCATATATTTAAAATATTTCAAAAACAAGCCAGAAATATGGGTAGTCCAGGTTTACCCGGAAGACCAGCCGCATCGCAACGGAGTTTTTGCTTGCTGTTGGCCAAGATAGATGCCAAATTTGAAACCGAGATCTTAGTAAGAAGGCTTCGCTTTCGCTGACAAACCAGTTGCTATTGCGCCGTCGCAGTGGGGTACCACGTCGTACTGGCCGGTGGTGTGGTTGTACATCGAGTAGACATCGAAGACCTCGACCTGAACGATTCCCGACCTCAGCGTCTCAGTCACTTTGTAGCCTGAAACAATGTAAGCATTCCTCATCGCTCCACATACTTGAACTCCTAACAGCGGCGCCTAGGGTTTGTTCTAGAGGTTCTGGTCAGTATTGCTGGTGTTCATTCAAAAATTCACGAAAAGCGTTGTATGAGATCGAACCACTCAGTTCCGCATGGGCGAGTGTGGAGGGCATCCAGCGCTTTGTACAACTGTCATGCGAGAATCACGTGCGCTCACGCAGACTGATTGACCGGTTAAAAGTATTCCAATGGCCTAAGCCCGTAGCCCCGTGTGAAAACACAAAAAGCCAAACCATCAGATGGCTGGTGCTGGGCTCGACGTAGTCGCCTATGCATATGCAAAAACCGGCGTAAAGGATAAAGGGTAAGGTCCTGGTTATTAACCTTCAAGATGCCCCACATATTCGACTTTTGCAGGGTATCGTTAGGCACTGTCAATGCGTATTTAGCATATACAGTGAATTGCGGTGGCTAAACGATGAACAAGCCAGTGTCTCACCCCTCCCCCAGACTGGAATGGTGCCACTTCATCCACCCCAGATGGATGGAAAGCTTGGATGTTCTAGAAGAGAAATCATAGGGTAAAATCAAACAAAGAACCTTGAATTGGAGTGCACATGATAGCTGCGCCTCTTCCAAGTACTCTACCATGCGCAGGTTTATGCTTTATCCGAGGTAAATGGAATAGGAAGGCTGTGGAGTTTCCGAGAAACCAGTTTTCTTAAAGGGTCTCCAGTAACCTCCAGTCTATGGCTCCTATGTAGCATCTAAAGTGGACGTCTCTCTTTTTTATTTTTTGCTTATTCTTATTTTCAGAGCGGACAAATAGTCTATCGCATGAATAGGTGGTGTTTTAGCTGCTTCTGCCAAAACAAAGTTGAATTCAAACTCTCAGTGCTTATGCTTATGTTTAAGGATGAAAGGCTGGTTTCTTTCCAACTTCTCAGCTTACACAAACGTAGCGCACTTTCAATATTATTATGCTATCAAAATAGGATTCAAATAGAGTTCAATTAGAAGAAGAGCCCACTTGCGACATTGCTACATAAAGAGACGGAATACAAGCAAGAGGCAAAAAAGGATAGGCGCATGACAGTATTCGCTGTAGACTCCTCTTCGACCCACTATTTCAGCCTTTCTCCTAGTCTCCACTTCCTCAAGAACTCACCGCTACCGAACGTTCTTACTAATCCGTTAGCTTAGTTGTCGATCGCTCCTTTTAAAATTCTTCAGCGTCCTTGAATCTTTAAATTAGATAACACTTATGCTTCTGCTCAGTCCCGACCTTCCATAAATCTTGTGTTGTCGATGTTGATGCTGAACTATGTACAACGAATTCTTGATAAGTTATTCACCAAGATTTTTTGGAACTTTATTCCGGTTGAAGGGGCCCTTCCAGGAAGGCAAAGTGTTAGCCGGAATCAAGCCAATCAAGCCGAAGTGTTAGCCGGAATCAAGCCGTTAAAATTCTTAGTGAACAGCTTATCAGGAATACAACGTAATGATGTAGTAGACGTTGTTTTTCATCGAAGAGCTCCAACAACGTATACGATCGCGTTCACCTATATCATATGTGTACATATGATATGGTGTGGACGAGTTATTTTTGAAGAAATTAACAGAACAGTCTGGTCCGCCTCGCTTCTGCGACTCACTGGCAATCATTCGAAATGCCGCAACATTTTTTGTAAAAGCATGCACACCAACAATGATGCGTGCCAGACAGCGGACGGCCTGCGGTCATGACGCCGCTAGCGGGCTCATCGCCGTCTGGCGGCAGATGCCGTAAGTCAGACGCCGCACGTTAGAAGAGGATTCACCAGGTGCCCTTATTCACAAGACGTGACCCAGAAGTCGTACATTGGATGTCCGAACTCGACAAAACGCGTTTTAAAAATCGAGTACAGAGTGTCCAGGTTCAGATGAGGTGTTTCAGAAGTCGCGCATCGAAGGGCAAAAGCTGGACGAGGTGTTCTACAAGTCAAGAACCGAGGTACAAAAGGAAGCAAATGTGTCCCAGAATTCATATACCAAATCGGGCACTTCGTGCCATACTTTTGTGACAAATATTCTGAATTTCAACCTTCATTGCACGACTTCTGGAACGTGTCTGGGACAGGTATCTTTAATTTAGGCATTCCGTGCTTCTTGGATGTGTTGTCTAAATTCTGTGATCCGCTTCTTGAGTTTAGGGACAGCATGTAGTGGTTAGGACTACTAGAAGGCATAATTATTTTCATCGGGAAAGCACGAAAATTGCATGATCCCAGGTGGCAGTCAGTTCAAACCAAGCGTGGTTGCTCCACGAAAAATATGCGAAATGTGTGAAATGTCTGAAATGTGCTTCTAAAAATGACAGTCAAATGAAAGTAGCATACTACACTTCCTATCTATGATCTCAACCTCTCCAGACCCCTTCTGAAGGCGCATAAATTATGCAGGAAATGTCTTGGCAATTCCTGGGATACACCATCACTGTCTGTTTGTGACCGCTGATGGGTTCGTGCTTACAAGCCGAGGATGATTCAGCTTCTAATGAGAGAGTAAGAGTTGTTTGGTGTACTAGACATCAGTGTGAGCCAACCCACGGAGAGATCAGTAGAATCTGGTTTGATCGAGCGGATTTGACGAGGGATTACAAGAGATCAGGGCCAAAAATGCGGATAGGTATTGTCTAGTCGAGTTTCTTTATCACCGATGTTACTAGGCCAGCGCCTCTAGTTCTGCTGTTTCGGCTCTACTGCTGTTTAGGAGTCGGCCGATGGAATGAAGTACTTGCGCTCAAGATTCGGCGATATAACGCTAATACGAAGAAGGAAATGGAATATTTACCGAGAAGGATCGCTCCGATGGTGTTGAAGATGCCGCAGAGGATATACGCTTGCCATAGCTTCACTGTGCCTGCTCCTACTGCAGGTCCCCAATCGTTGCAGGAGTCGTTCGCACCCATTCCTTCAAAGCGTTGTATTATAAATTTATAAATCCTGCTGAGACGGCACAAAAGGCGCAGACAATTTTCCATAATATTTTGAGATTTCAGTATGTCAGAATTGTTCTGACAGAGGTAAGTCCTTCTGGTGCTCTCAGCAGACAAAAGTGCCTCAGTAGAGAAAATGACCGAAACCGCTTATTGACTTTCTTTATTTTGGAATATTTAACAAAATTCTTTAAAAACGCTTTTAAAATAAACGTTCTGCAAAAATCTGCCATAGACATTTAAGCGGAACAAGCGGAGTCTTTATATGAGAAGGTAGTGATCTACAAACTCTAGTAAAAGAAAAGGCTTTAAAATCGAGTAGAAATCCGACTTTAGCAAACATCTTATTTAAGGCATAATAACTCAGCTGTGGCTGCCTCTTGAGACTTACCGAAGGAAACAGAAAATGCGAAGATGAACGCCACAATCAGCAACCAGTAAAATTGTGATGTCCATGCTGGATCGTAGAGAATGTCGAGCATATCTGAAGCTAACATTTAGATTTGGCGAGCGTAGTAAGAAATCAGAGAGAGAGAGATTAGGTCGGCAATCATTTCCTGCGAGTATTTTATTAATTAGTGTGGAGCTAAACCACTATTTTTCCATGAACGCTTATATCTACTGCCTTTAGAGAGCTAACCTAGGTTTATGTGGATGAAAGAACATATACAACCTCTGCAGCTAGCCCAAAATGATGGACCTCCGTTATAACACTTTCTTGTCTAAAAAAACAGAAACACCTTCAAAATACTAAACGTAAGAACTGTTTTGCAAAGCAGATAAAACGGAGGGGTAACTAAAC
Source organism: Heligmosomoides polygyrus polygyrus (assembly GCA_947396885.1). Taxonomy (NCBI): domain Eukaryota; kingdom Metazoa; phylum Nematoda; class Chromadorea; order Rhabditida; family Heligmosomidae; genus Heligmosomoides; species Heligmosomoides polygyrus. The sequence goes on along the minus strand of OX377204.1, from coordinate 33,788,578 downwards.
GAAATTTCTGCGATGAAAAATTACAAGAGTCCTTGCAATATAGAAAGTACGAGAATTCATAAAGCTGTTGCTGGATTGGCGGCAAAATAAGAATTCATATCCAGAGACAAGATTCATATCCAGAGAAGGAATCTCATCCTTAAAAATAGTGCTTGGATGAAGCTTCTACCCCTCATATCAAAGCAAAAAGGTTCGTCAGTTTTCTACAGTGTTACTGTGCTTGTTGTCGCTTTTTATAGCCGAATGGAGTTCTGGGGGCGGCGTCGCGCGAGCGAAGTCGACCGGTCACGATCAACTCGGTAAATTTGGACCGTAAACAGCTATTTTCAACAACGGTCTCATCGTCAGTTCCATTCGAGCACTATGTCCGGAAGTGGTAAATAACCACCGGAAGCCGTGTCGTGATCAGCGTTGCCTAGTAGGCTGACCTTTCCGAGAAGGGTGTTTCTTGGTCCATCATCCTGCCGTCGTTTTACTTTCTTAAGGTTCTACACTCATTAATGTCAATCTGCCTGCCTGAGGTCTCTAGCCCATACTGGCAGCATTAGACCGGTATGTGGTGTTATTACCTCGAGGGACCATCTGCTGGTGGCTTTCATCCGAGCAAGCTCATCTGATTTATAGGTTAGTCGTTCATTGTTAAACGGGTTATGCCTTCGCTTTTAGTTATTCTCCATGAAGACGAACTTTTAAAAGAGTAATGACATAAAGGTTCTCCAGGTTTCCTGCCTCAAAGAGTGTGAAGTCGCTCAAACGCCAGCTACACTTGTTTAGCAACAGCTTGAGAGCTCCTGATCAATACACAAAAGTAGCCAAAGTATTTGCATTCCGAATCTGGGCAGATCTATGCAGGCGAACACGTTGGGATTCATTTTCGAAACGCTGTCTCCAGTTGTGCTCGTTTTAGGCAAGTTTGTGCCAAACTCCTAATCCTAATTTATCATAAGAGGGCTGCAAAAGTTGGTCAACGAAAAAATGGAGAGAAGGTAGGCCGCCATGGAGCTGCGTCAGACATCCAACCGTGGGAATTGTCTCCCCTTAGGAAGTCCACGCGGGCACAAGTGTCACTTCTAAGGCTCACGATTTTACTCTAAATTGGGAATCAGAGTGGAGGTATTTGTAAAAATTCGTCAACAAAACTATAACTATAACATATTTTTGTTTGTTTGTTTGTCTATTTTTGTTCTAACCCTGCGTGATTGTTCACGTACAAAATAAATAAATAAATAAACATGGGGGCCCAGAAAGGAGAGGTATTTGTAAGCATCTGTAAAAAAATTCTCATCAAATAAGAACTATTGCCTTTTCATTCGCCTTGACTTCGATTCGCCTTTACTGCATAGTCAACTAACGAGGTCGAATCTTCCCTGGTGGTGGATCCTACTGGCCTCCGAAGACGACGAGAAGTCAAAATGTAAGGTCCAGTTTAATAGTGGTCCTCCTGAACGCCTCGTGTGGTACAAGTGGATTGTTCAACAACAAATTACCTTTTCGATTACGACAACCTCGCCAGAAGAGGAAGGTTGAGGCTTTGCAACAATATTTCTATTCAGGTTTGGTAACGTATTGAACGGCACTTCCTTGTGGTATGTTGATGACACTTCAAAGGAGCATGACAGAAGTTTGGAAAGTTGCGCGGCTTAAACATAGGGTGACAAATTTCGAATAAGTACGACAGCGGCGTCAAATGCCCAAGGAACTAGGAAAACAGACTGAATAAAGGGATTCAGAAACTCGAGAAACTCAAACTCCGATATGGCACATTTTTTCAGAAACGACGGATCAGAACTCCTTTCTTGTCTCAAGAAGATGGTCTCCGAAAAAAGAAAACAATTTTCCTTCAGCAGACAGATTCTTTCTTGTGATCACTTGTTGGGAACAATAATGCGAACCAATTCATTGCCATCTGTGTATGAGTGCGCATTTTTATTCAGGCGAAATTTTATACAAATAAACAAGCAAACGGGGAAGGGATAAGAACGGCGTTAATCAGATCCTATTTAGGGTGCACCACGCATTATTATTCTACGGGATACCGTAGAACGAAGGACTCGGAGTAATGAAAAGCTCGATTCGGTGTGTGTGCGACAGCAGAATTCTCCTCCGACTGCGCTACCACGCACCCAAAAACTAAAATTAAAGACGACAGAAGGTCTGAAATTTTTTCACAATATTACTTTTGTGAATGATGGCATTCACAGCTTCATACGCCCACACATTTATGTATATGGGAAGTTATTCCATCTTCTATGACGACGACGAAAAGCCGAACGAAATGTAGTTGTTTTAACATCCTACATTGTTGGTATCCCCTTCATGTGCCACCTCACCGCGGTGAAGGGGTGAACATCACTTTGTGATGGCTAACGGCACAAACGGTCACGCAGTACGCGACGCTTGTCGTGTATGGGCGGCTCTCCTGTATCGCTGGCCAGGAACATGTGAGTAACCAGACCACCGGTACGGCTCAAACAACTAAACCCGCGCCCCAGTCCTCCGCGCGCCGGAGGTGGACTTCTACGACGTCGGTTGCATCCACCTCCGGCGAGGGGCCATCTAATCTCGGAGTTAAACTATCAGGACGTCATTGGAATCGGACTACCGGAAACTCCCTCCCACCACGACACCGAAACTGCTTATTCGTCTGCACTTACAACTGTCGTTCGATCGCATCTGAGCAGGATCTTCGGACACTGCTTTATAGAAGCCGAAACATCAAATACGACGTTATCGCCCTGCAGGAAACGAAAGGCAGAACGGAAACCATAAGAAGGACCGACCACAACGAGCTTCTCATTATCGGAGCAAAGGTGGACAGAAAGAATATTGGCGGAGTTGGATTTCTCGTCAATTCGACAGTGCACCACCTAGTAGACTCTTACAAGATCATCAGTCCGCGAGTAGCTGTTCTTCGTCTGGAAACCAAAGATCAAGGAACCATCTCCATCATAAATGGATATGCTCCAACATCTGCGGCCACAGATGAAGAAAAGGAGGAATTCTACAAGCTGCTCGAAAGGGCTGTCAACGACGAGAAGAGCTACTACAAAGTTGTCGTTGGTGACTTTAACGCTATCGTTGGTACGAATGATCACGACGAATGGAGGCTAGGACCACATGGAACTTTTTCAAGGAACGAAAACGGAGAGCGCCTGATAGACTTCCTATCCGCGTGCCGTCTCTACCATGGAAATTCTATGTTTAAGAAGCCTTCAAACCGACGATGGACCTGGGAAAGCCCAAATGGAGAAACACGTTCGGAGATCGACCATGTTCTTACGAACAGACGCTGGAGTCTGTTCGACGTCTCCGTGCTGCCTTCATTTGACACCGGCTCGGATCACCGTCTTGTCCGTGCGAAGCTGACTCTCAAAAAGAGGATGTTTAAGCGTGACACCCATAAACCGGCACCGGTGAGGATCCCCACATTCAAGTCTGAGGAGTTGGAATATGCGATAAAGTCGTATGATTGGAATCTTCTTGAAGATCCATCGGAAGACTACGATCTTCTCTCCAAAGGACTGTTGAAATGTGCTAGCAGCTCTTGCGAAGCCACATCGCCGTCTGCTTCAAGACTCAACGCACATGCGATTAAACTCTTGGAGCAAAGAAGAGCTGTTAAACTGGATCCTAATGCTTCCCATCTGGAAAAAGTCACCATCTCGAAGGCCTGTCGAATTGCAGTGAAAGAGTCCATTCAAGCCTACAGAAGATTGAAGCTGTTAGAAGCGGCTGGGAAAGGTTCAAGCATAAAGCGCTGCAAACGAGATCTCTGCGATCAGAAGGCAATAATGTCAGCCCTTGTGGATAAGGATGGAACAACGCAAACGTCTCGAAGAGCGATGGAGGCCATCGTTCAGGAATTCTACACAGATCTGTTCCGTTCTTCCATCACTGTCCCGAAATGCTTGATGCCACCAGCTGAGGAAGTACCTCCCATTCTGGAATCAGAAGTTGCTCATGCCATCAGAAGGATGAAGCTGGGCACTGCTCCCGGACCGGACGGCATTTCTGCTGATCTCCTTCGTGCGGGTGGCAGTGCCGTCTGCTCACTTCTTGCCAAGCACTTCAACCACTACCTTCGAATTGGTAGGATTCCGGACTCATGGAAGGAGTCGAAAACAGTTTTAATCTTCAAAAAAGGTCAGCAGGAGGATATCAACAACTATCGACCCATCAGTCTTCTCTCGGTTGTGTACAAGATCTTCACCAAGATACTGCTTAACCGCATGGAGCGTTGCTTGGATGAATATCAACCAGTGGAGCAAGCAGGGTTTCGCAAGGATTTCTCCTGCATGGACCATATTCAGACTGTCTCACAGCTCATCGAAAGGAGCCGCGAATACCACCTCCCACTTGTTCTTGTCTTCGTGGATTATCGGAAAGCGTTCGACTCTGTGGAAATCAACGCCATTCTGAACGCCCTTGTGAACGCTGGTATACCATCGCCCTACATCCGACTTCTCGACGAATGCTTTTCGAACACATCTACTACCATCCAGCTGTTCGATCGAAAGCTTAAGATTCCTATCGGGAAAGGAGTACGGCAGGGAGACACGATCTCTCCCAAGCTATTCACAGCGGCACTTCAGGATGCCATGAAAGACTTGAACTGGGACGATAAAGGCTACCTTGTCGACGGTAAACGGATCAGCAACCTTCGCTTCGCCGACGATATTGTTCTCATCTCTACCAGCACGGCAGAAGCCGAGGAAATGCTGAACGAGCTCAATGTGGCAGGTATGAAGATAGGATTGGACATGAATATGTCCAAAACGCAATTTATGGTCAACCAGTGGTGTGACACGGGACTCGTAAGGTTAAATGGAGTCGCTCTGCAACAGGTCGACTCCTACGTCTATCTGGGAAGAGAGCTGAACATGAATAACGACCTCGCTCCTGAAATCGCCCGCAGGAGACGCGCAGCATGGGCAGCCTTCAGTTCGATTCGCGAAGTCACCGATCAGGTCAAGGATCCCGGCCTCAGGGCCTCGATATTCAACGCCTCTGTACTGCCTGCGATGTGTTACGCGACGGAAACCTGGCCCGACAACAAGACAATCGCCAGAGCGATGCAAACTACGCATCGTGCACTGGAGAGATGTCTTCTAAGGACAAGCCTTCGTCAGCAATGGCAAGAAGGCCTACGAAGCTCGGAGCTACGGGAGAAGTCGCAATTAGCAGACCCGCTGCAGTACATGAAGAAGTCCAAATATCGCTGGGCCGGACACCTGCTTCGACGAAAGGACGATAGATGGAGTCTCCGTGTCACAGAATGGCTCCCGAGAGACCATAAGAGACCACTGGGACGACCGCCAACGCGATGGGCAGACTCATTCTCAAGATCTTTCAGAGAGCGGAGTCTGCCTCACTGGATGCAAGCAGCCAGAGATCGAGCGGTCTGGAAGAGTTGTGGTCCCCGCTGAGAAGACCTCCAGCCGACAAAGGACCATTAAAGTATCAAAGTAAGTATTGTTGGTATTCATCCACTTTTATTTTTTACTTGATTGGATCTGTCACGATGCCATTAAAGCAAGTCGTTGAGCACTCGCTAACATCACTTTGGGCCGAATCGCATCATATTCCGTTCAGTGGAGTTCACATGGACGTAGAGATGTGCGGGAATATTTCGCATACCAATGACTAGACCACGTATGTTTTGGTCGGATCATTCTTTGCCGCAAGGTCGACAATGCCGTCCAGGTATCAGGGACAAAGGTCCAATCAAGGGCCAATGCACCCACTCATAATTTCATCGATTTCACTTTCAGCAACACTTTTGGTGTTCTTGAATTTCTTTTGTTCAGGCAGTGAAATGAAAAGTTTTACATTGAGGCATAATCTCTTTTTAGCAAATGGTTTCCAGTTCCGATTCGATAAAAACAACTCGGACGAGCGAGGACATGCTGCAGTTTTTTTTTGTCTAGCGGATAAGGATTAGGTAATGCTTTCCACTCTTCAAGAGCTAAGCTGTTTTTCTTTCTTTCCTCCTTCTATTCTTAATTCTTTACTTTTCTTTGTCCCTAGATCAATCTGCAATTTAACCTTCCCAAACCGTTTTATTGCGTACTTCCGAGTGCTGTTCAATGTAGAGATTCACACAGTTCGCCTTCTGTGAACACAAGATTCGATAACCTGATTAATGAACGCTCCTAACCTCTGGCACCTCGTTGAACAAAAGGCAGCAGTGGAGTTTCAGCACTTTCCATACACACCTGGCATCACTCTGTCGCAGACTGATCATTGCGCAGGCTCCGCTGACTCATCGCCTCCTCGCCGTCCGGCAGGTGTCGTTTGTGGAGAACAATCACTTTCACTCCGCCAACAATAGCAGAGACGACCTTTGATGGCGACTTGGCGACTCCCCATCTTCAGCACATGTTGTCCAGTCGCCACTGCATTATTTGATCTTTTGCGAAGGCATTTCATTCAGATGCAAGATTTGTGCACGGCAGTTTTTTTAATATTCTATTTCAGCACTTTGTCACCATAGAAGCTAAAAAATGAAGAATGATACTAATGATACGGGACTAAGACTTGAGACCCAATGTATGTTGTGTTGTTCGTGCTTAGTGTATCAATATGCCTGCTTCCATTTAATCGATTTCATGACTGAACTTAGAGGCTATTCAGAGCTTAGAGCTTAGCTACAGAGGAGCCCGCCATGGATTTTTCTCTCATGTTTTATATTTTCTTTATATAATATATATACATACATAGTGCGTAGAGGCATGCTTTACATTGACTCAATTTACGTCTGCAAGTTCGATTTGACTGGCTCAGTCCTATGGAAGCAGCATCGAATGGAAGCGTAATGAAGGCCTAGGTATGACCGGACTAAGACCGGACTCCTAGGTGCTTCAGTTTGACTAAGCTGCTCGAGAGTGATTTCTCCACTTCATCGGAATCACACCATAGCTTTACTGAGCGTCAAGCCGACCTCTGCGACAATATCGTAATGAAATTATCTGCGTTCTAATTCCTATTCACTTAAATTCACATTTTATTTTTTCTCAATCTCTTTAGATCTTTGATCCGTTTCTACAGCTCCTCGTATTTAGGCATCTGAATCGCTGCAAAACACTACACTTTATCAGTTGCGGTGCATATTGATATCATATCCTTATTTGTTTCACCAATGTTGAGTTTATTGTGTTGAGTTTGTTGAGTTTGTGTGGAATTGATGTGTTCTTATTCTTGGTTTGAGCGCACTTATCGTGCATCGATAAAATAAATAAATAAATTATTTTAAAAAAATTACAAGAATACATTATTATTTTATTATTTGTAGGAACCTTATGTAGTAGCTGAATAGCATTCTCCAGCCTAAAGATGCTAACTCTAAATGAACGAAGTTATCATTAAAAAATCATTATGGTGTTCGAATTGAATGTTCCTTGACAGCTTGAGCGAATCAGGTGTATGCGAAAAATCCGATCTAAAAACACTACGATATGGTGTTTTAGGATAAACATGGAAATATGGAAACATAGAAATAAACATGGAAAGATGGACACAAAGATGTTCTGTTGTGATAGAAACTCCACATCGTGATATCTTCGGTGAGTACTGGTAGACTTATGGTGATATCGCGGGTGTTGCGCTGGGTCAAATAAGCCGCGCTGCTGAAGTAGTGGGTTAGCATCTTTCTCGGAAAGCAAAGGGTGCATGTTCGAGTCCCTCTTGATCAAAACTAAAACTTCATTCTAGCAAAGCGTAAGCCATGTCGCAGCCTCTCTAGGCTTAAGCGAAACTATAAAACATTGGAAATATCACACACATATGTTCTACACCATCAAAATGTGTACATCTGTATGTACATATAGGAACGTCTGTTCTATGTGTGGTACAGACGTGCGTATATATATATATATATATATATATATATATATATATATATATATATATATATATATATATACACAGAAGTACGTCTGTGCTACACATACAGTTCACGCACGAATACGCAAGGAACGCTTACTGTTACAGTGCACTTGGAAGAAGCGCTGGCTCTCGCTTACATCCGGAATCGAAGGTTTTGGTTAGGGCTTCGCCTGCGTCAACCACGTGCCCTATCCTTGTGGAATCGTATAACTGGCAACAGCTTTGTCTGTTAGGGATAAAGCGCTGACTTGCCCGTTGGATGGTCACCGCATCTCATTGTATAGGTCAAATATGTATACATTCAGACTGTTCGTGCTATGTTCCTTAGAACTAGAAGGCGTATTGCATCGCAGAAATAAGTTGACTCATGCTGACCTTTTACGTACGTACATCATTGGGCCAACCTCATCGCTACCATTAAAGCAAGTGTCTTTTATCAGTTACCAAAATGATGCGTTGTTTTGAGCCTCTGTTTATTTCTCATTAAGTGCTGCACCTACATTCACGCTTCTGTTCATAATAGTCGTTTTTCGATAGTATGAATCAGTTAGAGTCAAATAAAGGAAATGGATTCTGGGAGCGATAGTCTCTGTAGTCGCACTTCTACAATCTTTAATAAAATGTAGCTAGATAGCTCCCTAATGAATAACAAAAAGTGGCTTCTTCAAGCGGAAATTCAGAATTTTAGAGAGCGCTCCACGGCAGATCACTGTGAGGCGCAGACCTCTCTCGAAGTATCTCTCACTACAATTTCGACTTCTGTTCGCTATCAAGGTTACAATGTCTCATGAGAACAAGCCCGTTAATGCTTTGAAACAACTCCCATTGTCTGGCGATGTCCTCCGTGGGCCCTTTCTGTCCGCGGACCGCCTAATTGTCGCACTTCGCAGCGGCGCCATAAACGCGGCACGCGCTGAGGACGAGCGTCTGCCTCGTTGACTTGTCGCCCTCCCGTCGAGCCGCTCAGAATCACTTGATCTTCTGGCACGCTGTAAAGTTGCGTCGGATGAGGTTCGAACGACGACACGACCGTTTTCCGACCGATCACTTCATGCCGAAGTCGTTATGGAGATGTAAAGCGTTCATGGCACTCAGCGTTCGCAGTTTTCCCGCTCATCTCGAGTGTTCACCGCAACTGCTATCAAGAGACGTCATTTTCTCTCATTTCGGAAGCCATTTTATCTGAAATCAAGAAGACTACGAGTTTGACTAGTGATATCTCCAAGGCAACATCACAAATCACAAAGGCGGAAGAATTCTTCAAGAGTTTGGGATGTCTATGCTTACATGGCTCTGCGGTTTTAAAGAACCAGGATTCCAGTTTTCGTGATTATTTAGCAGGCATGTACGCTAAATGCAGCTTTACTGTAGACAGTAGTCTGTAGAACGTCAGCGATCTGTTTACCACGAATGGCTAAAAGCAATTGAGGTCGTACCCTGACTGAAAAAGAACATTTCTTGAAACTTTATTTTTATTACGATTTCGTTCGGCATTCGGGAATCTGAGCTAATGATGTATAGCTGAGGATACGTTAGAAACCGTGACTTCTTCACTTGTATCGCATGTCGTCCCTGATCAGTCGCTTAAGCCCACTGGGAAAGCCTTCTTCTAAAGGTACTTGATAAGGTGCTCTCAGAACTTATAGCTCCTTAATTAGCCCGAGAACGAGGTTCTGAATAACACACTTAACATGGAAGAAGACGCAAGGATTCTGTCGAAAAGCAATGAAAATGAAACCCGTATCAGATATTATTTTGAGCCCTACTGTCCGTCTAGCCATACTCAATAGGCTTGAAGTGGTTTTCTTTCTAGATTTTCGCTGTATAATCTACGCTCATCGAGGAATCTACCAGAACTGTGGCGATGCATAGCTAGTGAAAACATTAATATACAATACACACAAAGTACCAGGGAAACGTGGACAACCAGAAACGTATGCCAAAGCACTCCAATCAAGACACATTGCAACTTCGTTATTCTTGGAGGAATAACTGAAAGGGTTCTACGCACACACAGACTGTAACCGTCTATTCGGATGACTTTCTAATGGAGGCGCAGTCGGAGAATTGATAGAATCTCGTCTTGTCATGCTATATCTGTGGTCAATGTTTAATTTGGTCCAAACTTTGGCAAATAAAGACTTTAGGGGATTTTCACTGATCTGTTTAGTAGCTCGCGCTTCCTACAAAACCAACTACATGGAGTGCAGTTCTTCCTTTAGAAAACTTCCCGACTGGCGTCCGAACGTGGTGATGTCAGCAGCCGTTGAAATCCTTGAAAATTTCGAATTTTACGGAGCTCTAAAACTGTATAGCTTTGCCCCTATATAATATTTAGGAATAGGTATTGCTAGGAATTTCTAATATGGATTTTCTCAACGACCACCAACATACGCGAGTCGCTTTGCGATAGGTCTCCCAGTCTCTCGGTTACCAAGTCCATTCCAATTTTTCCGCCGGCTTTAAATCAGCGAACTACTACATACTGTGGTGCTGAAATACGGATATCGTTTAGCAAATAAGGCTACAATTAATTCTAAACCACGGAGGAGTGATGTGGAACAATCCGTTAGTGTTCCTTTTGATAGGGTACAACTCGAAGGTTGCGATTTTTTCGAAACAGATGTTCCTAGTGTGGGCGGAACTCAGTCTGCAATTCGGTTCTCATAGTGTGGCTAGGGCATGCCCTTTATAATCAGACGCAGCCCTAAAAGAAGAGGAAAATTCGCAGAAGAAGCTGCGACAAACTATTGAAGGAGGCGATCATTACTTTCCCCTTCTTCTCTATTTATGATAACACCGAATTCATGCGGTCACTTGAAAGAATTTAGCTTGCCACCAGAGCTGCGTTTTCTCTTCAGACTTCTACTTTTCTTCCCCTTATGTGAAGGCGTTGACCCAATTTCATCTCTCTTTAAATTCTCATAGCCGGTCGGCCACTACTGTAGCATGACATGTTAATAAACTTGGCTCAATCTTCGCTCCTATCATTATCGATAAAATTAAAACTATATATAATGATTAAATACTAAATATTTGAATAGTAAAAAAAAACATTGAAAAAAGTAAATTAAATTAGAATACAGCAAACTTGGCATCTACTCGTGAAAGCGTTGTTTGCATAAGGTTTCGCTGTGCCCTCACACGTTGCTGTTAGGTTTGCTGAAGGCCGATCCACAGAGTGTTGTCCTTGACGAACCAAAAGTAGGTCGATCATTGGTTAGCCCAAAGAAGACTTTCCAATATGGACTGTACGAATTTGAACTGCTAATTTGTCAAAATTCCCTTTTTTCCACCAAACGCACTTCTGAATAACATCATGCCGGAGAAGAACCCACATGCAACCGGTTTTTTTTCAGAGCACAACTAGTTCTAGCATAAACACTCTGTATAATTGTGCCCGAACGAATATATTCGAATAATTATTCGAATTACTCGATCATTCGATACTTCTTGATTTTCGAATATTCGTTCGTTCGAATATCGATGATTTTCAAAAGTCGAATATTCGTTCGAATTCGAACATCGAAGCGAGCCTTGTTCGAATATTATTCGAAAATCGAATAATTAAACCCAAATCGATCGAATAATTGTATTCGAATATCGGATAAAGCTGCAGCCGTAAGGATGCACTTGCGCTCCTTGACAAAAGACCCGTTACCTCTAGAGGTCATTGTTACTTGTTCGTTTCTGTTTCTCTTACAAGGGAAAGGTCTGAAGCATAGATTTAGAGAGACTCTCTGCTCAAGCCTGTAGAATGTTTCTCCAAACAGTAATAAATGATCCTTGTGGTTTGTTATTTACTTGACTTGTATTCGAGTGGTCAATCTGTGATGTTTTGTTCGATGTTTTTTTACACTTTACATGCTAGACAGTTGTCTGTGTCTGTCTATGCCTTGAATAAATAAATAAATAAAATAAATAAATATGTCTGAACGGAAGGAACAGGTCACAGGAGAATGTTCGCCTCTCAATTAGTATAAAAATGCGTTTATTTTTTGCCAAGTCGTTAAACCTAAGGAGTAGGGGTCCTTGAAGTCACAATCCAATACAGCGCATCACGAGTTTGGGGGTCTTGTACGCCGGCGATGCCTCTGCCGGTAAGCGGCTTGGAGCGCAGTGGAAGTGGGGTTGCTTCATGCGAATAAGGCGGGGGCTTGAATGTTGTGTGCTGCTGCATTTTTGCATTTCAACTGACTGGTTGAGATTTGGGGATTCTGACGTCTACACCATTTTCAAACGTTTTTATGCCTAGTTTTACAGCTGAATGCTGAGGTATTCAACATGATGGTGTAGAAATGTTCAACATCAGTGATACACAGGTACAAAGTGCATGAAGCACCAATGAACACAATGCAGGCAACGTATAAAGCTACAGGCTCCTCACAGTCTGTTTCCATACATGGATCAATGGCCTCGGGAAAAACCATCCTGCTCGGATTCTCAAAAGAGGCCAGGATGTGGCATCGGGGTGGTTCGAGTGAGAAACGCGGTCTGTGGATCCCGCAAATTAACCTAAACGGCATCGACACACTCTTTCCCTCATGTCTGCCTGTCACCTGTAAATCAGAGGTCTGCTGAAGGTTTTCTAGAAACAAACGCCAACAATGTCCGCCGATGCTCAAGTGGTGATCCACCTGCTCACGCTGAAGTGTGACCCACCTTTAGACAAGGAACCTTCGAGAGAATAAATCAGGCTGGCCGAACGGACGCCAGCATGCTAATTTACTTCGAAGCACGTCAACTTGAAGTTCACGAGGACGTCGTGGGTAAAAATCCGGTCAGTAATAAACAAGTTGCAAGAAAGCTACTCTCCACAGCGTACAGCTAGAAAATGTCTGAAAGTGGTATAGACGTCAGAATCCCCCAAATCTTAACCAGCCGAAATGCGAAAATGCAGCAGCGCACAAAAACCAAATCACTGCGATCCGCTACAACTATGTATATTGTGCCCAAGACTCTTCTAATCACTGAGCGGTTCTGTGCTCGGAACTACAGAGGACGCAAACAGGGTTGGGGGGGGGGGAGGGAAAGTGGCACTACTTACTCAGTGGTTATACGCTTTGGTAAAAGGGCACCTGTATGTACAGTTGCATCATAGATGGCCTACCTCAGTTCAGCTTTAAAATAGAACACACTTTTGGTGCCAAAAGTTCTGGTTTCAAAAAGCAATTAGGGCTGCACTACATAGTGACCCCCCCCTCTCTCGACCCTATTTGCGCCCTATCTCACACGGCGACCCCTCCCCAATCAACTTTGCGATCTTTCCTGTGTTGCCTATACATTACATTACCCAGTATACGTTATTGCTATTTTGTGTTTTCCCAAGACAAGGAACAGTTTTTAGGGCGCTTCACACAGCCGGGAAGTGAGTACTGCAAGATCAGCTGATTTTTTATGGCAGACATCTTTGTAGTTGTGACCTTCAATCATAGATTGCAAATAACCTTTTAAAGGAGCACTGAAGAGAACTTGAAGATATTCGATATTAGAAATTACCTTGCTCGTGAAGCAGTTGTTGTGTGTAGACCCAATTAATGCGTGAGTATTGTTACGAAGATTTGTTGTTTTTTGAAGAAGTAGTAAATTTTAGTAGTATTGAACTGGACATCCACAAAACATCGACAGTTTGGTCAATATCGATTGATGGCGATCGATGCTTCAAAAACGAACTCGTGTTCAGTGACCTCGATTGATCCCAGGGCTGAAGTTTCGCACCGCTTGAACGGCATCCACAGAAAATCGATAACTTGATCAATATCGATTGTTGGCGCTCGATACTTCAAAAACGAACTTCAGATTCGTGTTCAGCGAGTTCGATTGATCTCAGGGCTGAAGTTTCCGGCCGCTGTCGATCGCCGTCAATCGTTGAATATCGCTTATACGCCGTGCCCCCACATCAGTGTGACAGACGGACGAAGTGACGGAAACACGCACACACCATGTATATGTAGTAGGATAGTATTCGTTCATTCGAACAAATTATTCGACTGCTCGATCATTCGAAATTTTCGCCATCGAATAAATTCGATGTTTCATTCGTTCGAAAATTTTCGACATTGAATAAATCATTCGATTCGCTTGATCATTCGACCGGAAAATTTTGATGTCGAATTTTTTCGTTCATTCATTCGTTCGATAAAATTTCGAAAAAGCACAACTATTGTACTCTTATGACACCAGAAGCAGTCTCGAGAGCAGAAATTGGGGCTCAATGGACTGTAGCCATGGAAGCAACTTCAAGTTGAGAATGACTTATAAATTCTCTCCAATCTAATAGAATCTATCAAACTAGGTGATATCACTGTGTTTGTTCCGCTGCAGCCCATTACTTTGACTACTCTGCGAAGATAACCCAGTTACGGTGTTCTGCACGCGCAACCAATAGCGGGCGTCGCCTAGTTCTCGGCGATAAAACCGAAGATAAAAGGCTTTCTATTTCGTAGCCACACTGCTGCTGTGTAAGCGGAGGTGATGTATTATGCATAGCAACGGTGTAGAAGGAGGAATTCCCGATTTTCACTCAAATTCTAGGAACCGTCACTGAACTTGGAAGATAATGAAGGAGAGAGTGTAAATCATTCACTCCGGGATTGATACCTCTATGTAACATCATTGGGGGTGGGTCTGAAGAAGCCCTGATCTTTACTTAAAAACGTGAAAATCAGCCCATAGAACCTACGCTGCGACTGTAATAAAGCAGAGAAAGTGAAGAATGTAAAGCTATGCATTTTCGCTTTCTTCCAGAATGGTTCGTTTTGCCACCCACCTCCAGATGAACTTTTTTGCTTTAACACCTCCCCAGTGGTTCACCAATAAAGAAAAAGGTTTTATTACACCTATGGATGTCTAGAAGTTAGCAGGGTTAACTCAGCAAAATTAAATTTACTATTATAAAGAAAGTTGCTCAAGAAACTTTCTTTTTAATTTTATGCTATTAAAATTTATTAATTAATGTTAATTTTATACTTATTTATTTTTATATTTCGTACTAGTATTATAATATAGTATGATTAATTTTACTAAAAATATAAGGGACATTGATCTTACACATAGAAACTGACTCTAGTTTCGTTACCCCAGAATAACTCCACTGTAATATTTCGCTATCACAAAGGATAAAGCATATCACACTACGGTGTAGGTTATTTAGTTCCATTCAGATTTTTTTTGTAGGGTGGCAATATGTTATCTGTTTATCGTGCTTTTTGGCTTTTATTTATTTTTATTTCCCTTATTTCTAAGTAACCTTGTCAAATTTTGTCATTATTTGGTGTTTATACGATTTTTGTTTTTTAGTAATTTATTTTTATATTTATTTATTTTTACGCAGATTATTTTACCAAACTATTTATGTGACATTATTTTTGAGTTATCATTAATTATCCAACAACGTTCTGAACAATCAAAGTTCATCATAACTACCTCTAAATGCCATCATCCTCCAGAAAAGTTCTTATCGGTGTTCGAATTAGATTAAATGCCTGATCATCGATCTGGGGTAGGGTTAATTAACAACTTACACAACTTTAACAGAGAATTCACAGCGGAAAACTCAGATAACGCGGCATATCACTCACCATATCGCTTGACAAGCCGCGCTATCAGGGATATCTTCTCTGTTAAATTGCTGTAAGTCGTTGATGAATCCGGCCCCTGGTCTTGTTGAGCTGTACGCCAGAGACTGATAACAGCTTTCATTCGGGTTAGGTTTCGCGACATCACTTTCGCTGGAGCCATGAAAAATCGAAAGCATCTACAATACTACCAACCATCATCATCATTCTAATATCGTTTGATCCTGCAGAACACTCATCTTAAAGAAAAGGTCACATATATACAATGTGTTGGTTTCGTGAAGCTGTGCACCGAGATTGCCACAACGCTTTATTCGGCTTAGGTTTCGGCGGTTTCGCATTCCCTCCGGAGCCTGGAGTAATCCAAATAACATCAGTCTCCGAAGAAGCGAAACCGCCGAATCGTAAGCCGATCAAGAGTGCTGTAACAATCTCGGTGCACTGCTTTACGAAACCAACACATCTACAAGGAAGACTATGCCGAGATTTTTGGAATGTCTGGCGTGAAATTTACGCAAATGGCAAAAGCAGGCTCGAAACAGGTGATTACACTTGAGTAACGCTGTACACCTACTGATGAGGCAACGGCAGTGCTGAAGCTTGTTCGTGATTCTCCAAATTTCTCGGCCTCAGTTTTCCTCTATGTTCCTGTCGGAACCTCTGACGACCAAGTCATCTTCGTCTCCCTTCGAAGTTAGGTTGCGTTTCATTTGGTAAAAAGGCACTTTGTATTGAATAGCCGCTTTGCCTTTCATGCAATTAAAAATCGCTCCGGCTGGAAAACTGTAATGAATGGTTTTTGCTGGTCTCGTGTTGCGATGCGTTGATCAACGTAACGTTAACTAGGGAATGTCAATCACAAATAGAGTTTAGCACAACCAAGAACCTTTTAAGGTTTCAGGAAAAATACAATACAACAGTGCAATTTAACAGCGCTTTCCTTTTTATTTCTACTATTCATCACCTAGGGATTATAGATTTTCTATGCAAAAATCGGAATGCAAAAAACTGAATTCAAGAGCTCGGATATTGACGTGAATTAGAATACGAGTCAGTCAACAAAACTACTACAGAACTGCTGGTTTTGAGAACTCCATGCACATGGTTTCAGAAGTTCGTTTGCTTGTGCAAGACAGGTGGTGGCAAAAGTTTCATGTGTTGATATCCATCCTTAGAATAGTTGATCTATGACTGGTCTGGCAGCCCGACCGCTGAAATGCCGGTGATTTATCCTTCCCAGGCACCTCTGGGACAATTATCCGCTCTGGAGTGAATGGGCAAGGTTCCTCGTGAATCGTATCAGGGTACACTCAATTGCCAAGGGAGCCGTAACGTAGTGAAAATGCTGTGGCGATGTTTTATACTTTTTTCAGATATCATTAGTATAACAGAGAGTGGTTTGTACAAAATAACTAGGACTGTGTGCAACCTTCTTTTCTATAAAATTCTTTTTCAAGGTAACATCGCTAGTCTGAAAGTTAACATGACAACGCAGTTTTATATGTTCTATAAAGCACCAGTTTTTTCTCAGGCCTCTATAATATTCCTAGGCAATTAAAATTACTCTGCATCCTAAACAATCGGCGAAGCCTCATTAAAATGCTCACAATCCAAAATTGCGTCCCTCACTGTGAATGTCGTTTACAAAACCGATCCAGCACTATAGATAACGGCGGACGTATGGGTGCATGGCGCTACCTCTGACTATTCTTCTGTTTGGCATTCTTTGAAATAGAAGTTTGTAGCAAGACATCCAACCCCAAACATCCTAAAAAGCCTCAAGGAGTTGACAGTGAGGTTGCAAGCCGTTACATTTTGCTGCTGTCTTGCTGCGATTAAAATCCTAGCGCCAGGTAGGACTCCAACCGAAACCACTGTTTAGCAGACAGGGCGCTACGTCAGGATGTGCGCACAGCGGCCGGCTCATCTCGGTGCATGGGTGAGTGGTGATTGGTCCCACGAGGTGTGAATATTTCTGGTTTCTTTGTCATATAGGGGGCACCCATCGCATCTAAACATAAGGAAGACAATAGAAAGCAATTGAAGCATGCAGCCGCACTAAAACAGTTAACAGCAACAGGCGCAGCGTGGCTTGAGCCTTTTGAAGACGGCCAGGATTTCTTCCTTTGGTTGGGAATAGAAAATAGTGCTGAGTGAACTTCATTTTATTGCACGTCTTGTTTAAGAATGGTCGTCAGAAATTGCGCCATGTAAGTTGATCCTCTTCGAGTAGCACGTCTTAAAAACCATTCGCATTATACCTCACACTAACCATGAAAGGGTCCGAAGCGTTGATCTGAATGGGGAGAGCGTCTCATATAGGAAGAATCCCTATCCCTCAAATAGTATAAAAATGTATGCCTTTCTTGTCAAGTCATTAAACCCAAGGAGTACGGGACCCTTGAAGTTAGTACGGAATCGGCGCCCACGAGCGCTGGGAGTCTGTTGTACAACCGCGATGCCACTGTCGTCAGGCGGCTCGGGTGCAGTGGATAGTGGCCTCGCTTCAGGCGATGGAGGTCGGGAGTTCAGTTCTCCTCTGTTGCAATAGTTTTGAATTGCAACTGACTGTGTAAAAATCTGAAGGGTCCTGACGTGTACACAATTTTCCGGCGTTTTCTGCGCATTTTCCGGTTGTTCGCTTTGGAGAGTTACTCTCATGCGACTTGTTTATTTCTGACCGGTTTTCAACCAAAAGGCAATGAGAAAGGTACTCAACATGCTTTACTGTCCTTCTACGCTATTCTACTATGCCTACCGGTCTTTGAGCATGTCCTCGTCCCACAAATGCCCGATAGCTGTACTCTTATTATGGACTCATGAGCTCACTTCTCGAATCACCCTGCGACTAGTATACCCCGAGGGAAGACCTAGAGTATTCGGACTATACCTTTGGGTGACACGGACCAGATTCAGCCAGCCGACGTGGGCTTCTTCAGTTACATGCAAACGCTTCCAGAGCGATTCCACTCCCACGTCATTTTGCACTACCTTCCTATTGATCTGCAAATAGGGGACAAAATCCTGAAGGTAGGGATCGAAGTTGTGGGTAGCTTGAGTAGAACGTATTCGTTATGATGACACTGAAGGTCGTGCTGCTCGTGTACCAAATTCTGTACTGTCTTCACGTTGAAAAGTTGGTTCAAACGTTCAAACTATGTTTGGTTCAAACTAGTTATACGACGTCCCATCTCGGACCCTTGGAGCGCACACTGGCACAAGTACGGTCTATAAAATTTACCGTATATGGTGGCATTCGAATTAGACGATAACCTTAAAACCCGCCACCAGGTTTCTCAACAAGTGAATGATGCGAGAGACCAGCGAAGACGCAGCTGAAAGCGACTGTGGGCGGCGAAGTCGGGCCCCTGAGAAACGCGACCGCCCGGCGGTGCAGACAGGAAATGAATGAATTCTAATTCAGGGATAACCCCGCTTTGTGGATTTCTTCATCAACTTTTCATTTCATTTCAAAGCTGAGTGATGAAAGGTCAAGATAATAGCGCGTATAATACTACCTCTGGGAAACACGATGGTATTTATTTATTATGCAAACAATGGTACAAATATGGCATGCAAACACATACGCACATATGCATTGCAGCTGTTCGTCTTACGCGATTTTCCAAAATGACCCTCCTCACACCCTGGGTTTTTGTGTGGAAAGAGTGAAAATCAGTAGCATGTTGGTTCGATGGGCACAAAGATGTAACGCCATATTTTCTGGACCCAGTCGCGCTGTTTAGAGGCAATATGCACATTCTGGTAGCCTGCAAAAGGCCAGCTGTTAAATTCCTGCATCTTCGAGAAAAAGCTTTGCTCTAGCGAAGAATAATTATTGTCTGAAGGCCCTTATCCAGGAGTGGCTCGTTATGAAATTTGTTGCTGTTCCGTAACCTACAAACTATACGCAGAGAGTGTTTTATACGGTATAAATTTGGTGCATTCATAACCTTTTTATACAACTACGTTTTTGTTGCAGGGCTTATGGTTCACCCGGTAATCTTGCATAATGAATGGTATTGCTCAGCTCAAAAAATCAGTTAACCATAAGCAAAAAAATACTTAATGGTCCAATCCATCACCCAATCTACATACGTATAGATTGTCAGTTCGGGTTTCATCTGTAATCAAATCGATAGAATATTATAATCTTAAGCAATGTGTGCGTTTTGGCATCGTTTATGGCTTCTATGTGTAAAAGAACAAGAACAAAAAAGATTTGATCTGACAGAGCTTTTTGAGAACAAAATGAGAAGATTGAGCGCTATCGTTGTAGAAAAAGGTTCTTCCTACACTTGCTTCCTGGTAGGAGTGGCGTTAGAACAGTACACTCTGAAGCATTTTGTATGCGTTTTCGAATCAACAGCGGTTTTCATATCAGTTGACTTTTCGCGTCTCATTTCTAGGGTTCGTTCATGTTTGAGCGTTTCCGTTACGTCGTTGGTCTCGCTTTTTGAAAAGCATTTCCGCCGTCCCTGAGAATCAGCATCCAACAGAAATCCGACCGCAGTTCTGGAAAAGGAAAGTTTAATGCCACCTTGACGTTAGTTGTCGAGGTTTTCGCATAGGTTTCTCAGTAAGCAGGTAAAGATACAATATGTACATAATATCAGTTGCAGAAATGCATTGCGTACCTGTAATCACTTAAAGGCTTAAAGTACCAGATAGCACTAAAATTGCAGCACATTCATATTTTCTGCGGTCAGCACGTCTGTGCCCTCTTTATTTCTTTCGAAACATCGCAACATCTTCGGTGAACGTCCACCTTTTGCAAAAGTACGTAGTATTCAGTTAAGATAAAGGCTGTGTTGTATCACCAAAAGTCTATCCTCTTCGAAGACTTTCGCTACTGTTTACTTGAGGGCGCGAGGAACTGTTGGCGCTGAGCGGCATTGAAGAGGTTCAGAGTTGTACAGATCACTGAAAACTTGGCATTAAAAGCTTACAGATGAGCGTGCAAATTCCAGCAAATTCCGTTTTACATCGACCACTTTTTCATGAGCACCGGACCTGAAAGAAACAGAACTGACGACGATAAACAGGCTAAGCTGCTGTTCAACTGCATTACCAGACTAGGCCCATGCATTGGTGTTTGCCTACGAGAAATCACGTAACGTTGTTTGTTATTGTGCCACCGCTAGTCTCAACAAGCAGAAATAGGAAAATGCAGTTTATCCCGCCTTGTTGGAATAGTGCACCAACAGAACCGAGAACCAAGAACCGGACAGCAATTGCCTGGTCGTCGAGATCTAAAGACGCATTTCCTAGGCCATAGAAAATGGGTGTACAAGGGTTGACCAAGTTGCAGGAAACGGCAATGTGAACGAGTTAACAGCTTTCTTAGATAAGTCTTTCTTGCTACAAAACAGCAAAACTTCTATGTTACCTCAATCAAAGCCCGGACACTAAAAGTTTTCCTTCAGAGACGCCATCGACGACATTCGCATTATCAGTATGGCGACGGTATCGACGGTCTGCATGGTGGTGATCGTGGTTGATGGAGTAATACCGTATGGCAGGCAACTAGTGCAATATATTAGCGGGAACTACAGTAACACTGGAGTGGCAATAAGTGCGTTCTAGGATTAAACTCGGAAAGCTAGGATTTGCAGGTGCCGACCTTCAGTTTAGAATTTATCCCAAGGGTATAGAGAAGGAAAAATCAAACGCCTGCTCGCCTAAAGCAACGCCGCATTCATCGCTTGACTTAATAGATTTCTAGTCTACTAGTTGGCACAAGTTTAGGATTCTTGGTTTATTGACACTGCGCAAAAGTAGGCGAAAACCATAGAAAGATCAACAAGCAGGAGAAAGCTAACCTTTCTGCAAGTGAGACGATGGGTAGTCAACCGCAGAAATTTTTTAATTATACCATTATACCAATTATACCAGCAGGGCTTGTGAAGAGCACCCTCAGCACGCGTTGATGGTCTCATGCGTCCCAAATTGATGAAAGAATAGTACCGCACTCAGGTTAACAAAGTCTCCCATCCGTTCGAGGCCGGTGAATTTTTGGAACTGTGAAAGATGAAATTCTGCCCAACACCGAACATCGTTGTGCAATCCAATTGCATACATAACCTGAGAGATTGCATTGCTCATCTCAAAACGGGATTGGTCGACGCCGACCTGTTTTATCCTTTTATCTTCTATACCAGCAAAATTCAGCTGGGCAGGAGGCTAGCTGAACAATAAGTCTGCACAGTCAACGTGGTGAGTGTTGACAAAAGACAATCTATCTCAAGAACTAGAACGCAAAATTCGCTACCCGAGTCCTGCAGAGCTGCGGCATATTAAAGCTGGAATGCAGCCGGTGTCCGCAGCTAGAAAATTATTTTGAGGATGCCTGCTATAGCATGTCCTAGTGCGTAGGTTAATAGGATCGTAGGAACGCGGTTTTAATATGAACATGTCATAGACTTTTGTATACCCAGAAAAATAACTTCACCTACTATCTTATGGCACATTATCGCCTAATTCTCATTTTCTAAAGAGCAAAAACTGCTGCTAATTCTCTCGCGGTTTCATTCCACCTTCGAGGATAGGAGTCACTCAACAGCCACTTATCAGAATTTCACAAATGATAGACTCCTTAGGAGATATCTTTGGTAGTATGGTGGGGATTACTAAGTTCTACAGGACGCGGATAGTGTTGTTGATCAAGGACAGGCAAACTCTTGCTTGCACTTTTAATGAAGGCTCAATGATCGGTCTCATGTGAGTGAAGGCTTTCCCCTGTCTGGGGTCGGTGAATTAGTACTAGTGTGTCCGGAAAGAATAATCTGCTGTCAATGCGCTGTCAACTAGTGATTGTTCAAAGGAGATGTGCCTCCACGGTGTGCTTTTGTTGGATACAGAATGCATGGTTCATGTCGAGAAAGACCCATTACCTCATCCCTCCACGATAGCTAACGCTGCGCACACTCCTTTGATTATCTTCTTGCCATTAGATATCCATCCTTTTGCTACTGAGTCAGTCTTTTCCAGCGTTTTTAGTAATGATATATGGCCTTTGGGCAAATTACTCCGTCACGCCCGTTCCTGGCACTTGGGCGCTTCGCGCGATGTTGCAGTATCACTATGCTAAGGAGAATCACATCAAGTTAGCAGCTCTACATGCACAGCTTTCTTCCCTACCATGAGTACAAAAGGCTCGCAGTACGTATAGTATATGGTGTGATAGGGCAATCTATTGGTTCCCCACTACTGGTCTTCCCCTATTGAAACCGTCCCCCATTACTGCTACTAGTCCCCCTCACTGATCCACCCTCAGCGGATGATGTTTTCGGCACGTCTATCTGAATCCCCAAACACGCAGAGCGAAGCCTTTGGTACGTCCTTTGACTCCCAGGCACGTCACGCGACGTATTCCGCACGTCTTCTAAATCCCTGGCACGTAGAAGACGTCTGGGTATTTTCCGCGTTCGGTAACTTGATCAGTATCGATTGATGGTAATCAATACTTCAAAAACGAATTTCAGATTTGTGTTGAGTGACCTCGACTGCCTCCAGGGCTAAAGTTTTAAACCGCCTAGACGACATCCACAAAGAATCTATAGCTTTATCAATATCCATTGATGACGATCGATACTTCAAAAGCGAATTTAAGATTTGTGTTTAGAGACTTCGACCACCTCCAGGGCAGAAGTTCTCAGGCAGGGAGATGTTGCGAATCGGTGGCCCCACTCGCGAGGGAGCATGCCCTGTTGAGTGTGGTCCCCCATTCACCCCGTGGTGCTACGAGGTACCCAAGAACCCAGGACCCAAGGGGGGACATAAGGGGGACCCCATGATGTGCATAGGCCACGCCCCCTTCCCTGGCAGACGGGGGCCCCGCGTGGTGACTTCTCTCCCATCGCGCTGGACAGCGCCTGGATTGACGCACGCCCGCACCACGCACCAGCCGCGGGTGAACCCGAACTGTAATGAGCACACACAACCCCCAGATACTACCCAACAACTACACAATACCCCAACAGCAAATATACATAGCAATACCAATACCGATAAGACAACAGTAGGAGACTCACCACCTTCCTCGTCTCGTGCAGGATAGCATAGATATAACCACGGTTTATTCCATACACCAGCACCACACGACCATAATAAATATAGCAGCTAGATACTAGAATATAGAATAGGAGAGGCTGCTCCGGCCGGTAGAACTGTAGTGGCTATCCGAGGCTAGGCGAGCCCCATCCAGGCTCGCCGTCCTCCCTGTATTGCAGCCGGCTGTATTGCGACGTGAGGAGCGGCAAGGCTCCGCTCAGAAGATCCCCGGGATGTTGACAGAAGCGGGCTCACAATGGCGGCGCCCCAGAGCCGCGCCCGCGCAGCCGCTCGACGTGTCGATGGAAGTATAGAATGAGCCGGGCGGGGGGCGGCGCACCGCGGTCCCCGCCGACCAATAGCGTGCGCGGGCAGGCCGAGCCTCGGGAGCGCCTCATCGGGGTCCCGAGCGGATACGGCAGCCCGCGGGAGTTTGAATATAAGGGAGCGAACCATCGCATTCGCGACACTCCCGCCAACAAAAAGAGAATGGTCTCCCGCGGGGGCTTCTACCGAATCCTGGCTTGCCGCATGGGGCTTAAGGCCCTTTTGGATTGAGTGGGAGCCGGCTACAGCACAGGTGGAACGAGCTAACCCATCCGGAAGCTTACGACCCAGACCCGAACGCCCAGGAAGAAAAAGCGCTGGGCGCTGGAGCGGTCTCGTCCTGTACAGACTAACAATACCGTGGGTCACAACTATACAAGCAAAAATCAAATTTGCCAGTTGCTACCTGTAATGCCTCATGGATCAACTTCTATACAACTAGAGGCTTCTAACCTACAAGGGGTCTACAGGGTCATAATTGAACTATGTGTAAAATATAAGTAACTACTACTACAAAAATAATACACTGGATGCTACTATACGAATGATAAATAAACAACTAACAACAGAACAACTAATAGGATCGTAACAACTGACATTAATACAGTAAATCATATTAAACAACACTGGAATGACTACAAAGCAATATACGTGCACTCACGACGCCGCAGGTGAGGCGGGTTCCGCCGCAGGGGCGTACTACCGCAGCTTGCTCAGTCCATCTAAGCCTGGCCGTGCTGGGAACCCATCCATGGGCCGAATAGGAGGCTGCTCGTCGATCGCGTGGACTGGCGCCTGCTACTGAAACAAGGATGTGAGACACGCAACAACCGTTCTGTAATGCCTACCTGGAAGATTAGCTTATGCAAAACAATTTGCAAAATAACTGTAATGAGTAAGCAAATAATTAAGAAAGAATGGCTTAGGCTTTTGGTGTCCGAAGAGCTGATCGTCTTCCTGTCGCCGTGGAGCTTGTCGTCTTCGCGGGCCCGGTGTGCTTGTCGATCGTCGGCCTCGGCGTGATCGTCGTACCACTGCTCCACGTCGTCGTAGCTCGTCGACTTGCCGCTCGACCCCATGGAACCTCAAATAACTGTATTGCGTAAACAATACGCAACTACATAAAAGAGGAACTCAGTGTGGGATCGGGAGCGGCATCGTTGATCACTTGGACTTCAATCCGTCCTTCCACGTTTCGCATCCTTCGAATACGTAGGTGGAGTGCCTAGCCTATCTCCCATCTGCAATGACTAAACGATTAAAAAATAGTGACAAGATAACTGGAATGACTCGGTGAAACCTGTAATGAGTGATTATCATATTTTTGGGGTTGTATCCCCACTGTAGTGACTTACCACGGTCCTTCGCTATCGTGGTCCGGCTCCTCCTGATCGCGGCCTCGCTTGCTGCTTTCCTCTCTAGAAGAGGCCTCCCGCCGCACCGACGAAGAAGGTGACGTAGGAGGAGTCGGTTGATGTTGTTCTGTATTGACTCTGGTCGCACGCGTTGGCATCCCAGTGGGATTGCAAGTCCCTAGGACGATGGCCTCCTCTTCCGGGGAGGCCTGACCTTCGGCCAGCGCATGCGCATCTTTCCAACGTTCATCGAGCCTCCTAAGGAGGCTCCGGCTGTATTGAGCGTGGTAGTTGATGTTGAATCCACGCTTGCTTCCTGTCGACTCGTCCGGGCTGGCATGGCTCCCGTCCGGGGCAGTTGCCATCTGGTGCTCCGCTTCCTCCAGGGCCTTCCTAAGCGTGTGATGGTCTTCCTGATCCATGCCTTGGTCGCTCCGACGGTTGACATAGTGGCAGTCCGACTGCGGGTTTGCCTGAGATACGTACTAAATGACTTACGGGGCCCCTTACGGGGCACCCTTCGCGACGCGTGAGGTTTAAGGAGGATGATGGAATAAATGCTCAGGATAGCCAAAAAACTAAAGGATCGGAGCGGATGTGGAGATAAGAAAAAACTACTAATACCACTACGGGATTAAGCAATCTGGCAAATATTAGAAGAAGAAGAAACTACTAGGAATCTAGAAAATATAATGATGGGATAAGTACGGTAAGAAGATATGTGGCAATAGAACTGGATAAAAATGAAGGGGGGCTGTAATGCTGACATATGGAACAAACCTGTATTGCCGACGAGGAAACTGGTGACTCCCCTTTTTTACCTAACCCCAACTAGTACTAAAAAAGAGGGTGTGTGCTGTAGGTGCGTGCTGCGCCAACCCCTTGTGAACGCTGCCTTTGGGAGGTCTAGCGGTATCCCCATCTGCCATGAAGAAGGGGGGGGGGGTGTAATTACTAACCAACCCAGAACAAAAGAAAGGGGAGGGGAAATATTACTAGCCAACCCAATACAAAAGAAGGGGAAAGGCTGTAGTATAGGGGAAGTAATTACTAACCAACCCAAGGCGAAAGAGGGGGGATAGTATAGGGGGGGGGGGACATAGCTAGCGCACTACCCAGGGTGCTAACGGGGGGACTCTGGTGCTGCGGCAGCGATCCAACCAAACACCAACACCTACTGCCTGAACCGGGTGGCCAACCCGTATGGCAGAGGATCAATGAGACGCGTCTCCCCTAGGTGCGACCAGGACTTACCCCGCCTGGTACTAACAAGCTCGGGCTCCGGAGCTCTCCTGCCGCCGACGCCCCGCGCGTCGCCCAGTCCCCACACCGCTGCACCACTGTCGTGCGCCGGCCCAAGCGCTACCCATCCAGTGCCCAGCAGCGCTTTATACGGCTGTCTGCCACCCAGCCGTATGGCTGTCTGCCACCCAGCCTGGAGTTTGTGTGCGCTGCCCTGGCAGTGGATGGGAGCTGTACTGCTTGTTTTGCCCCAACCCTTTCAAAAGACCCCAGGGGAACTACAGCCGCCCACGGGAAGGCATGGCTCCCTCGCATCAGGGCGTGGTAGGGCCAGATTTTACAGCCAGCTGACTTAATGGCCAGCCGGCAAACGGGTCCGCTTACCAACGTCCGATGCACCATGTTGCGAATCGGTGGCCCCACTCGCGAGGGAGCATGCCCTGTTGAGTGTGGTCCCCCATTCACCCCGTGGTGCTACGAGGTACCCAAGAACCCAGGACCCAAGGGGGGACATAAGGGGGACCCCATGATGTGCATAGGCCACGCCCCCTTCCCTGGCAGACGGGGGCCCCGCGTGGTGACTTCTCTCCCATCGCGCTGGACAGCGCCTGGATTGACGCACGCCCGCACCACGCACCAGCCGCGGGTGAACCCGAACTGTAATGAGCACACACAACCCCCAGATACTACCCAACAACTACACAATACCCCAACAGCAAATATACATAGCAATACCAATACCGATAAGACAACAGTAGGAGACTCACCACCTTCCTCGTCTCGTGCAGGATAGCATAGATATAACCACGGTTTATTCCATACACCAGCACCACACGACCATAATAAATATAGCAGCTAGATACTAGAATATAGAATAGGAGAGGCTGCTCCGGCCGGTAGAACTGTAGTGGCTATCCGAGGCTAGGCGAGCCCCATCCAGGCTCGCCGTCCTCCCTGTATTGCAGCCGGCTGTATTGCGACGTGAGGAGCGGCAAGGCTCCGCTCAGAAGATCCCCGGGATGTTGACAGAAGCGGGCTCACAATGGCGGCGCCCCAGAGCCGCGCCCGCGCAGCCGCTCGACGTGTCGATGGAAGTATAGAATGAGCCGGGCGGGGGGCGGCGCACCGCGGTCCCCGCCGACCAATAGCGTGCGCGGGCAGGCCGAGCCTCGGGAGCGCCTCATCGGGGTCCCGAGCGGATACGGCAGCCCGCGGGAGTTTGAATATAAGGGAGCGAACCATCGCATTCGCGACAGGAGAAGACGTCTGGGTGTTTTCGCTATTTTCGTGTTTTGGTGCCGTAATTCACCCCCCCCCCCTATTTCCTCCCGCCCACTAACTAAATCCACACAAAAAATCGATAATATGGCCCAAATAGATTGATGGCGATGGACGCCTCAAATGTGGACTTCACGCTCGCCCTCAGCGACATCAACTACCCCAGGACGGAGTCGATATTCAGCCATGATTTTCGAAGCTTCACGCACCAAGGCACACTGCACGTTAAAGAGTGTAACCGTACATGGCGCGTTATGCAAACCTGGATTTTGGTAGGGTATCAGCGCCTTTACTACACCAAAAAACGGTAATACCGGTCGATATCGATTTTGAGGAAAGTTTCAGAACGAAAGAAAGATTTCCACAAAATCGATAACACGGGTCGATATCGATTGACAGCGACCGGTACTTCAAAAATGAACTTCAGATTCGAGTTCAGTGACGTCGATTAGCCCAGGGGCGAGGAGATCGAACGTAAGAAAGACATCCACAAACAAATCGTAAATGCGGATCAAAATGGAATGAAGGCACTAGACACTTCAACAACGGGATTCAGAGTCGTATTCACCAACCACGATCGCCTAGGACTGACGTTTCAGGGCGCTTGCACGACATCCACAGAAAAATCGATAATATCGATCGATATCGATTGCCTCCCCCTGCTGTGAACGCCTCCCGTCGATGATCATCTAAATGCCCATGCACGGTCGCAGACGTGTTCGGCAAGTCTACGGCTCGCCATGCAGGGCTGCCGCGTGTTCGGCACGTCTACGGCATCGCCAGGCACGGTTGCCGACATGTTCGGCACGTCTACGGCATCGCCAGGCACGGTTGCCGACGTGATCGGCACGTCTACGGCTCGCCATGCAGGGTTCCCGACGTGTTCGGCACGTCTACGGCTCGCCATGCAGGGTTCCCGACGTGTTCGGCACGTCTACGGCTCGCCATGCAGGGCTGCCGCGTGTTCGGCAAGTCTACGGCTCGCCATGCAGGGCTGCCGCGTGTTCGGCACGTCTACGGCATCGCCAGGCACGGTTGCCGACATGTTCGGCACGTCTACGGCATCGCCAGGCACGGTTGCCGATGTGATCGGCACGTCTACGGCTCGCCATGCAGGGTTCCCGACGTGTTCGGCACGTCTACGGCTCGCCATGCAGGGTTCCCGACGTGTTCGGCACGTCTACGGTTCGCCATGCACGGTCGCCGACGTGTTCGGCACGTCTACGGCATCGCCAGGCACGGTTGCCGACGTGATCGGCACGTCTACGGCTCGCCATGCAGGGTTCCCGACGTGTTCGGCACGTCTACGGCTCGCCATGCAGGGTTCCCGACGTGTTCGGCACGTCTACGGCTCGCCATGCAGGGCTGCCGCGTGTTCGGCAAGTCTACGGCTCGCCATGCAGGGCTGCCGCGTGTTCGGCACGTCTACGGCATCGCCAGGCACGGTTGCCGACATGTTCGGCACGTCTACGGCATCGCCAGGCACGGTTGCCGATGTGATCGGCACGTCTACGACTCGCCATGCAGGGTAGCCGACGTGTTCGGAGCGTCCACGGCAGCGCCAGGCACGGTTGCCGACGTGTTCGGCACGTCTAGGGCTCGCCATGCACGGTTGCCGACGTGTTCGGCACGTCTACGGCATCGTCAGGCATGCTTGCCGACGTGTTCGGTGCATCTACGGCATCGCCAGGCACGTAGTAGGAGTCTGGGTATTTTTTGCTATTTTGGCGCCCCTGATGTTTCCGCCTCTATTTTTTGACGTGCTCCATGGCTAATTGCTTAGCCCATTATTATAGAGTATGATAATAATCGAATGACAGCGTTACTCAATCCCTTCTGGGATGACCACACAATCTAATTTTATGGGATGGTGCAGAAGCAGCTTCAACATGTATTTGACCTACAAAAGGCTTGCGGTGGCCAGCCGATGTACAAGTCTGGGTTTTACCTTTTCCATATCCTATCGGTACTAGCGACCACGCTGCTATAACCTATGAGTTAGAGATGAGGCTTAAGCCTAAGGATGTTATATAGGTTCGAAGCTTCAATAAACCTAATTATTTTCAAATTGGTAGGTACCTAATGGGCATTGACTTGATTGGCATAATAAAATCCGGAGGCACCGTTGATGAACTATACGAAACCCTTCTCGAAATTCTTCGCGTGCAAGCCAACTTGGCCTGCTGAGCATGGCAAAGGAACTATCGAATTGTTTGTTTCTATGAGACAGCTAAATGATGACGTGGGAAATTACCCTATACGTCTTAAAAGAATGCTTTTTTGCTGTCATCACTATTGGAAAAAGGCATGTTCAACCGATCAACCTGAAGACTGGTCTTCATACGAGTTTTGGTCCACAAAACTTAGCAAGGGGGTGCATCGCTACAACGTCTACGTAGAAAGGAAAGCCACCACTTCTGGAAAAAAGAGAGCATTTTATAGGCTTACTATTCGGTCTCGGACTGGGAGAGATAATGTAGTCCCTAGCCTGGTCGATGAATGTGGTGAAACGGTTCCTAAGGCGAAGGATAAAGCGGACTTGTTGGGACGAGTCTTCCTGAAAGAATATAATAAAAGTCAGTTTGATGAAGGTAGTTCTATATTGAATGACATTGCAGATTTGCCGCGTTTTCCGCGAATGAGTTCCGCGCCGTGATTTTACAGAGGCGAAATTATTGAGGTGTTGGCTAAAACGGCGAAATCTTCGTCATTATCTCCGGATTTCGCTCCTCTGAGCTAGAAACGTTGCTCTCTACACCACCTCTGCCTCTGCCTACCCACTGGAGCATATATTCAATTAGAGCCACTAGAGCGGAAGTTCCGGTTAGGTGGAAGCATGAGTTTGTAACCCTATCCTTAAGAAGGCCCTACTAAATGATCCCAGGAACTTCTTCTTCTTCTTTAGCGTCTGTCCCGCTTCGTAGCGGGGTCCGCTATTCTGGTGTCATGACGCCACCTCTCCCGATCCAGCGCTAGATCAGGGTGGACACCAGCAACCTTCAAGTCCATATGTAACGTGTCAGACCAGCGCTGCTTCGGACGCCCTCTAGGCCGCTTTCCTACCACCTCGAACTTAAGGCCTATCTTGCGGACGCTGTCTTCTTCTCCGCGCAGAACGTGGCCGTACCATCGTAAGCGAGCTTCGCGCATCTTGTCCGCTATCGGCGCGACACCGAACTTCTGCCGAATGACATCGTTTCGGATGCGGTCCAGGCGCGTGACTCCAGCCGTCCAGCGCAGCATCTTCGTCTCCATGACGCTGAGGCGCGTTTCAACCTCCTTGGTCGCAGGCCAACACTCAGCACCGTACATCGCTACCGGCCGGACGACAGTTCTATATATTTTTGACTTCAAGCGGTCTGGCATCTTCCTATCGCAGAGCACGCCAGTCAACGAGCGCCACTTGGACCAAGCTGCACTCACGCGTGAGTTCACTTCAATCATCAGATTGCCATCGGATGCTACTGCTGATCCCAGGTACTTAAAAACCGAAGTGCGTGGGAGCTCGATGCCGTTAACCTTGATGGAGCTGGACTCATTAACGTCAGTCGTTAGATATTCGGTCTTCTTCACGTTCAATTTGAGTCCAAACCGCTTCAAGCGATCACACCAAGCTTGCACCTCTCGCTCGAGTTCACCTTTATTTTCGGTAGCGAGCATTACGTCATCAGCATAAAGCAGTGTCCAGGGGACTGGCTTCTGAAGATCTCGTGTAATGGCGTCCATCACGACAACAAAAAGGAGTGGGGAAAGCGCAGAACCCTGGTGTACCCCGACAGAGATGGGGAACTCCATCGAGATTCCGGCTGCAGCTTGAACTCTACTCTTTGGGCAAGAGTAGAGGATTCGCACCCACTCTATGAGCTCTTCAGGAACTCCATGTCGTCGCAGGGCGTACCATATCATTTCACGCGGTACGCGGTCAAAGGCCTTCTCCAAGTCGAGGAAGGCGATATGCACTGGCTTCTGTTTCTCGCGATGCTTCTCTAACAAGAGGCAGGCGGCATGTATGGCATCAATGGTGCCACAGCCAGCTACGAAACCGCACTGATTGCTGGAAAGCTGGACGATGTCACGAATTCGACCATCGACAATTCGCTCAAAGATCTTCATGCTGTGCGAGAGCAAGCGAATCGGACGGTAATTGGAGCAGTCTGCAGGACTGCCCTTCTTCTTCCAAATCGGAATCGTCGTGCTTTGGCGCCAACACTCAGGCACCTTCTTCTCCGCCACAACCTGGTTAAAGAACTTCGCCAACCACTCAGCAGGGTACCACAGCTTTGACTTCCACAGATCAGCTGCCACGTCGTCGGGCCCAGTCGCTTTGCCTGACCTCATCTTCCTCACAGCCGCTTCTGTCTCCTCCACGGTGATCTTGTGTACGGGACCGTGAACAGAAGCCACAGAAGGGATGGCCGGGTGAGGAAATTCCATAGTGGAAACTTCCTCGAAGTAATCACGCCATCGCTTAAGCGCCTTTTTGCGGTCTGTCAGAAGATGGCCGCTCTCATCATTGATGCCAACGAACTTTTCAATATCCTCGGTTTGGCGATGGCGGCTCTTAGCAAGTCGGTATAGATACCGCTCACCATCGCGTGACTCGAGCTTCTCGTTGACATCTTCATAATGAGTGGCTTTTGCAACAGCCACGGCCTTCTTTGCAGCTTTCTTCGCTTCTTGGTACTTCCGCCAGTTATCGGCTGTCTTGTCGCTGAGAAACACGTGATAGAGCGACTTCTTCTCTCGAACTTTTGCTTTCACATCCTCTGTCCACAGCCACGCCTGCTTTTCGACCTTGCGTCGTCCAGGCACCGTGATGCCGAGCTCCAACCTTGCAGCTTCACGTATCGCGTCGGCAGCCTTCTTCCAAGTTTCGTCGACAGTTGTGACTGTCGGTAGCCGCACGCGAGAAATCACAGCTGCTTCCTTCTCTCTCATTCGCCACCACTTGATTCTCGGTGCACCGCATCGCTCGACCTGCTTCTGCCTTGGAGGGGCAATCTTTAGGGTGCAGATCAGCGGTCGGTGCTGTGGGGCGACCGTCTCATACGGCACGACCTTCGCATCTGTGACAAGACTTCGGTCGCGATCCTTCACAAGGACGAAATCTATCTGAGACTTGGAGCTCCCACTATAGTATGAGATGAGGTGGGAGTCGCGTTTACGAAATACGGTGTTTACTATGGTGAGGTTATGCGATTCCGCATATTCAAGGATACGCTCACCATCGGCGTTACGCGACCCGTAACCGAATCCACCATGACAGCTGTACCCGTCTTTCGTCGCGCCGATGTGCCCATTAAGGTCACCAGCGACTATGATGACATCTTTCGACGGCACCTCTGCTGTCTTCTCATCAAGCAGGCTCCAAAACTCATCCTTGGCTTGATCGGAGCAGCCAGTCTGCGGAGCATACGCAGAGAAGAAGTGATAGAGTCGCTCCTTAGCGGCAACAACGATCTTCACCAATCGATCGTCAAAGCGTTCGACGCTTACAATCGAGTCACGAAATCGTTCGGAGACGATGACTCCAACTCCACTGGTGGTCCTGGGACTTCCACATAGAACAGCCTTGAAGCCTCGTCCTATGTCCCTAGACTTGCGGCAGGACCACCTCGTCTCCTGCACCGCACAGAAATCAACTCTTCTACGCTCCAGTGCTTCAACCAACTCGCACGAGCGGCCCGTCAACGTACCCACATTCAGCGTTGCCACGCGGGTCCTGCTTACGTTACGGGACTTTCGGACTAGCTCAGTTGCCCCCCGATGCCGCCCTCGCATCAGGGACCCTCGCATACTTCTCACACTCGCCGGGCTCTGCGAGTGCGCGTCGGCTCCCGCGGACGCCGTAGCACTATCTCGATACTCATGTAACGTCATCAACCATGTGATGTGACATGGGTCTTCGTAGGCCGGCCTGTCACAAGGGCCTGTCGCCTGCATTCGAGTGTCCGTGCTTAGCTTAGCTCGCAGAGCGAGCAGTTTCCAGTGGCACCACGTGGAGGAACGGACATCGCCACCAAATGATCCCAGGAACTACCGGCCAATAAGCATCACCTCAGTCTTTGCAAGAACGTTCGAGAAAATACTCAAAAGCATATCCTGAGTCATCTCGAAGCTCATGGCGTCATATCTGAAAACAAATACGGTTTTCTTAAGGGAAGATCTGTAGAAACAGCTGTCCTTACCTCCTTGGAAGATTGGTCGAAAGCTTTTGAATAGGAAAGACGCACAGATGTAGTGTATTTTGAGTTTTCAAAGGCAATTCGGTGAAGAAAGCCAGTTTCCGCATCTGTAACCTATTCAGGGCTTTGAAATCCTGTATTCCTAAGATCTACATACGGGCTTTCCGAACCTATGTGCGACCTATCCTTGAAACTGGAACAACAGTATTTAACCCATCTATGAAGAAGGACATTGATCTTTTGGAAAGTGTGCAAAATAGCTTCACGAGGAAGCTCATGATAAGTGTTTTCAGTGGATTATAGCCAAATTCGAAATGGTTCTTAACCCTCTGACCTTTTTGGCCTTCCATCATTGAAAATCAGAAGGAAGTCTGCCGATATTATAATGATGTATAAAATTGTTTCTGAGAAATTATTGTAAATCCGGCAGATTTCTTTGATGAGATGCTAACAATATCCGCCAGAGGAAAGCTTAAACTTCGAGTGTCAGTTGCTAAGTCACGGACTAAGTCAGAATTTTAATCCTACAGGACTCTCAAGGAATTCGACTTGTTACTTAGCAAGTACGACGATTTAGCGAGGCTGTCTGCAAAGGTGTGTAAAAGGTCTACTACACGTTGAATACCGTGAACTCCCCGAGGGAATTCTACTACTCATGCATCGTTTAAGTGTGTTTGCTGCGTTTTTGTGCTAGATATGTTTTTGCGATTCATTTTCTTTTTAAAGATCATTGATGCTAAACTTGATCTTGATTTGATTTGAACTTGACAAGATCATTGATCTACGCTATAAATAAAAAATAAATAAATAAATAAGGGAGTCTGATACCAATCTACCCTCTCTGGAGGGATGAAATGCTGGGGACCGAGTGTTCTACCCCCTCGTCCTCCCGGCCCGCCCGCTCCCAATCCCCTAGGCTTGCTCGAGAGTCCATGGCTGCCTTACGAAATAGTGGAGAGGCAGACATTTGCCAAGTTAAAGGACGGGAGGTAGAACTCCAGTCCGCCTGAAATGCTTGGTAGACCTGAGTCGGAAATCTGAACCAAGAGCCATGAATCGGGTGCGTGCGACAGCCGACATCTCAACCTGCGCTACCACGCACATACTTCCAAACTACAACCTTTTAATTTAGAAATATTGGGAAAGGGTAACGCACCTGCGAGGAGCCTAGGTCTGTATCTGACCGAGGGTAGTCCCGATTTCCACGTCTCCGAGTCAGTGAATTGAGAACAGTGTCTCGGTGAATAGAACACTAAACTGCACATTGTTTAACCACCGAAACTCGTTGCATGTCTCTAAATGCATTCAATGTAACTCCTCGACAGCTTGCAAAAGTAGAATCCATGGCGCACACCAGATACGGGTTTATCGTCATCAATCTCTAGCTGAGCGCATTACAGTCTACATACAATTGAGTCATAGTGGAACAGCTCACAGAAAATCGCGCATTAAACGCAACATTTCTAATTCGAATAAGTTAAAGTTGAAGTGCTCAATTTAGCCGGTTTAGATCCAGAACAAGAGCAAGTGCCGCCAACGCTGAGTAATGAGCCGACACCATCAAGTCAGAAGAAATAAATTCGATCAAACTACAGAAAACAATTATTTTGAAATATTCAAACGATATTAGACGCAACTGTAATAGCTTATCGAATAAATAATGCTCCTTAGAAATATTTTTAGTCATTTTGAACAGCGAACAAGTAATATGAAGACTGTAGTTGCTGCTCGAAGGGTGAAAATTCTATGTTCTTTCATACTCATTTCACGGTCAGCGGGCGAAAATTTCGATAAGAACGCAGTTTTGCTGCTGGTAAACATGACGTTTATAAAAACCGATGCGTATCCTGGGTGACCACTATTTATAACACGCCAGTCATCCTCTGGAATTCCGCTCGAAATTCCTATCAAGACGCAGCTTTCAGTCATTTAGCTCCAGCCGACCACTATCACGATATCCGCAGTCGGTACCTTCTCTGCGAGTGCCCTACTTGGAACGACAGCGTCCCTCGTTGAAGTCAGCTTGTTCATCAACAACAACGACATGAAAGCTGAGATCAAGTGTGGAATAAGAGACGCAAAGGTAGCCAGCACACATACGGCTTTTTCCCTCGACTCCTTTTGCTCTTGAATCGTGGTGAATAATACATGATATTAGGTTGGAAAAAAAGTCTCTTCACACTTCGAAATTTTTTTTACCCTTCCCCTTGTAAACGCACTAGCCAATGTTGATTGCTGATTTCGTAATCCTATCACACTTGTCTACCGTTCGCATGCAGACACAGGTTAAGACTCTTCTTGTAATTCGTTATCCATCCAATCTTCCGAACTCAATGCCAGATCTACCTCATGGCCGTTTCCAGCACGGCATTCTTCAAGAATTCATTAAAGAATCCACAGCACGTCAGGCAGCAGACCAAATTAACCACATATATGGCTTGGGATCTACTACTCATCGCGCCTGTTATGAGTGGTTCGGAAAGTCTTTAAAGGGAAATTATTCACTGAGGGCAAAGCATGGTCAGGAAGGCCAACTGGATTGGACGACAGTGAACTACACCATCTTCTTCGTACCGATAGTTGGCAGACGACACGTCAGCTGGCAGAGAAGCTCGAAGTGTCTCATAGGATAGTGGGGATCCATCTGAAGAATCTTGGCTTTCATGGAAATCTGGAGCTTGGATTCCACATGCCCTGTCAGACACTCAGAAAGGTCGACGGCTCTCCATCGCTGCTTCTCTTCTGTCCAGATAAGGAAGAAAATCGTTTCCTCCGCGGATTGTGACAGGCGAAGAGTCCTGGGTTCTGTGTGCCAACTTCCGAGGAAAAGGCAATGGGTACAAAAGGGAGAGAGCCCTAAGTCTGATCTCAAGCCCAACGTTCACGAACGGAAGATTCTCTTGAGTGTTTGGTGGATATCAGAGGAGTGATTTATCGGCAAACTCTCAGAAGTGGAGAGACACTTACTGCTGCCACATACAGTGGCCAACTCCACAAAGTCGCCGCAGCTTTCCAAGAAAAGAGGCCTGAGAAGTCGAAGGTGATGATCCTGCATGACAACGCAAAGCGACATGCTGCAAGACTCACAAGAGAAACAATAAAGAAGCTGGGCTGGGAGGTAATGCCACATCCACCGTATAGCCCTGACCTCGGCCCTCCCGAATGCTATTTCTTCCACGCTCTCAAGCAAGAAATTGGAGAGAAATATTTTGAAACGGACGAGGACCTCAAAAATTGGATTCAGCGGTGATTCGACTTCAGAACTGCAGTCTTTTACGCGAGAGGAATTAGAAAAATTACCACGTCTTCGGAGAAGTGTAGTAGAACAAAATAGAGTTTATCTCAATTGATTTGACTTTGTAGTTGTGAAGTAATAAATCTTTGAAAAAAAAGAAAAGACTTTTTTTCCAACCTAATAATATTCTGCTTACTTTTGGTTGGCCTTAGTTTGATGAAAGAAAAGTCCTGATAGTTTTCGATGGTTACATTCGAAAAGCATACCTCTGCTCAGAAAACATCTCTTCACTTTTAAAAATCGTTATATTCGACGCCACGCTCAAATGTGGGCTGCGATTTCTGGCAAAAATTTACGCCAGAAGGGTCTTGGTACCACCCCCCCCCCCCCGAGAAAATCTAAGGATTTCAATGTTAAGTTGTCTCTTAAGTTGCAAACATTTTTAGAAAATGTGAAAAAAGAAAAAATAATTATTATATTTAATATAGGTTGAGTCTAAGTTTTGACGCAAATAAATCTATGAAAATTTTTTAGGCATGGCAACGACGTGGCAACATCCTGAGCACCGCTTCCTCTACGGAAAGAGGACGTCATTTGGATTTGAACTGTGTCTAACAAAAATTCGAGTACTTATTCTACGATTAAATAATAAATTTTTGAAGCAGTTTTTAAAATAGCTGAAAAAGATCGATTGTCGCTCAAATTTCGTAGTGACGGCATGACACATTTTTTGGCTGAGTAATGTAACTACTGAAGTTGAAAATGGATCTGAATGAAATTTAACCTACAATTTGTAGCAGAAAAAATTTGACCTCTCCTAAGCAACCTTTCATCCGATCAGGTTGATTTTCCTATACTGAAAAACAATAGAATGTTCCCTGAACAAGGCGATCACTAGAGCTGAAATTGGAGTTTACAATAGCACACTTTTTATTTAATACTTGTTCAAGAAATCAAGCCTTTCCTATCTTCCTTGTGATCAGGTGATTGGTTTTGCTCAAAAAACTTTTCAAAAATAAAGAATTTTCTACCTGAACTGAAGGATGTCTAGAGCTGAGATGTAGCTTTAGAAAAAGATAATTTCCATTAAATGTATAGGTACAAGTCGCGTAGGTGAGCAGCGGAGCGGCGGGTGCGGTAACGGCAAAGCACCGCCCGTACTCATGCACTGTGCCGTAATCACTCTAGCCAATCAGGCCCGAAACGAACACGCCCTTTTGTGTGGCACCGCGAGGGCTCAGCCACACAGGCAGAGCCCCTGAGGTATCGATCAACGCGAACGGTCAGCTGTTAGGATGGGAAGGGGGTTGAGATGAGACATGAAACATAGTGGATCGCGTGGCGCGAAACTTCGCCACGCGGTCCACTTAAGCTATACGTGTCGAAATGGCCTACATCCCGGAGCTCCTTCCCTTGCCAAAGCGTGTCCGAAGAGTACGTCTGCGTCCATTTGGGAAGTTCAGCAAACTCGCCACGAGGCCACCCAAGTTACAAGTGTCGAAATGGCCTACATCGCGGAGTTCCTTCCCTTACCAAAACGTGCCCGAAGAGCATGTCTGTGCCCATCTGGGAAGTTCAACAAACTCGCCACGCGGGCCACCCAAGCAACACATTATACACTGGATCCGAATGAATCATTTTCGGATATCCGATTCAGACATCCCAGTTCGAATCATCCAACACCGCAAATTTCCCCTTATCCGAGTCATGCAAAAACCGGGGTCCGCGAAATTGCCATTATCCGAACCAACATTTAACACGTTGCTGAGCGTTACGTCGATCTTGGCAATTTTCCTTCAAATATCATGCTGCGCCGCCGGGGGACAGGAAGGACGGAGATTGAGGGAAAAAAGAGATTAAGCGCGTACTCTGCTCGGCACTCCGCTATTTTATATTGTGTGGCATTCGACGCAAATTGGGTCGAGGGGGATCACCATGTAGAGCAGTCCCATACCGCACTTTGTACACGAAATCAAAAAGTTTATTAAGCACTTATGTGTCTACTATTTGGTAAACTGCGTTAGACCATTTCTGATGTAGTTAATTTGTGCCTTCTTATGAAGGAAGAAAACCACTGAATACATGGTGTGGTGACGGATTACGGAACGGAGGAGCTCAAACATGGGCGGAAACTGGAATACGAAACACGGAAACGGAAATGACTCAGAACTCATTACCTTGTATAAATTTTTCATGAATAAACAAATATATATCCATAATGGTAGTAATAACAGAGTTGCCGTTAACGAATGTAGACAGTGGACAAGGCAGCGTGCGACCCTTTTTGGCAACATATAACAATAAAAAAAATCCTTGTGCTCGTATTATTACTATGATGAATTTTCAAACACTGCTAGTGAAACAAATCGCAGATTGTGCAAAATCTTTCTGTATATAGGAAGAAAGTATTTTATACGCAATGAACCCAGCTGACGAGTAAGATACCAGAGATTTCGCCACTCACAGCACTTAACCGGTCTCATTGACTGTCCTAGATCTATCCTGATTGGGAGAGGATGAAGTTATGGTTACAGCTGCGCACCCATGACCCATCACACGCCACCCACTCCCTGAGTTCGAATGGGTACCATTGTATCATTTAGCAGTAACTGAGTCTCTGAAACAAACTCAGAGGAGTGGGTTTGAGAGGCAAAACACCACATGCCCTCCTCCGACTAGGGTAGATCCAATGTCCCCCCTGGAACGCACTGTTAACAACCTAAGAGTGCTTAAGGAACTCTGATCTAGAAATGGTGCTCCAGGCCAGATCTAAGATTACTAGGAAAAAAGATAAGCATATTCCGGATAGCGGATTTGATTCTTCACTCAAGCACTCATGAAGCCTTGGTGGATCTACACTATTCGATAGTACATCGTTTCGAGAAAAGAAAAAGAATCCAATTTGGTTATGATTCGACATCTGGGGCCGGATTCATCAACGACTTACAGCAATTTAACAGAGAAAATACAGCCGAAATCCGTGATAGTGCGGCGAAATGTTTCACCGTATTGCTTGATAAGCCGCGCTATCAGGGATTTTGGCTGTATTTTCTCTGTTAAATTTTATTTGTTTATTTATTTAGTTAGTTATTCCTCCAAAGCATGCATTAAACGCACAACAATTCTACTATATATAAAGGAGCAAGTGTGTGTGTGTGTATGTAGGTGTGTGTGTGTGTGTGTGTGTGCGTGCGTGTGTGTGTGTCACACTGTCACACTGTCCGTCCGTCACACTTGAGTTGGGGCGCGGCGGCCGACCACGTCGGCAACCGTGCATGGCGAGCCGTAGACGTGCCGAACACGTCGGCAAACGTGCATGGGCATTTAGATGATCATCAACGGGAGGGATTTTTGGAGGCAATCGATACCGATCGATATTATCGATTTTTTGAGGATGGCGTTCAAGCGGCACGAAACTTTAGCCTGGGGGTAATCAGCTCGCTGAACACAAATCTGAAGTTCGTTTTTGAACTGTCGATCGACATCAATCGATATTGGGCAAATAAGCGTTTTTGTGGATGTCGTCCATTTTTTCGCTTTTATTTCTAACTTGCCCTAATCGATTTGGTTAAAATGTTCTACCTGAGGAAACCATGACAAAGGTGTCAGCTACAATTAATGATGAGAAGTTATTATTGCCACGGCGAAGCCGTCTAGAAGCCGTCGGAGCTTCCGAGAGGCCGCACGGACGATCAAGGCGAATCGAAGGTGACATTTCTCTTAAACGTTTTAAATGCATTTTTCGACAAACTACGAAGATTGTCACTTTTGGCTTTTGGCGTAACGAGTCCATCACATTCAGAAGCTGAAAGTGATGAAACATGATCTAATCCGTGTTCTAGCAACGAGACGTACAGCATTGTTTTTCCTCTCCTACTTCTTGACAGTGGATGGCCAAAAATGTTATTGAGTCTACAGACACTTTTTCTGTGAGAATTTTGTAAATCATTAAGAGGCCGGCTAGTTTCCTTCTTTTATAAAGTGATGAGAGACCAAGCTTTTTAAATCTGCCATCTCCTCCGGGGATATGAAGGCAATCCATTCCTAGCATCTCATAACTAATTTCCGTATAAAACTGTTCTGTACACTTTCAAAAAGGCAAATGTCTGTTCTGTACACTTTCAAGAAAGCAAATGTCTTTTTTCTTACGGGGGTTGAAGACAGTTGATCCCGACTCTACAATTGGTCGCACATATGTTTTGTTCCCTTCATGTGCCACCTCATCGCGGTGAAGGGGTGAACATCACTTTGTGATGGCTAGCGGCACAAACGGTCACGCTTTGTCGTGTATGGGCGGCTCTCCTGTATCCCAGGCCAGGAACTTGTGAGTAACCAGACTACCGCTATGGCTCAAACAACTAAACCCATGCCCCAGTCCTCCGCGCGCCGGAGGTGGACTTCTACGACGTCGGTTGCATCCACCTCCGGCGAGGGGCCATCTAATCTCGGAGTTAAACTATCAGGACGTCATTGTAATCGCACTACCGGAAACTTCCTCTCACCACGACACGGAAACTGCCTATTCGTCTGCACTTATAACTGTCGTTCGATCGCATCTCAGCAGGATCTTCGGACACTGCTTTATAGAAGCCGCAACATCAAATACGACGTTATCGCCCTGCAGGAAACGAAAGACAGAACGGAAACCACAAGAAGGACCGAGCACAACGAGCTTCTCATTATCGGAACAAAGGTGGACAGAAAGAATATTGGCGGAGTTGGATTTCTCGTCAACTCGACAGTGCACCTCCTAGTACACTCCTACAAGATCATCAGTCCGCGAGTAGCTGTTCTTTGTCTGGAAACCAAAGATAAAGGAACCATCTCCATCATAAATCGATATGCTCGGCCACAGATGAAGAAAAGGAAGAATTCTACAAGCTGTTCGAAAGGACTGTCAACGAGAGAAGAGCTACTACAAAGTTGTCGTTGGTGACTTTAACGCTATCGTCGGTACGAATGATCACGACGAATGGAGGCTAGGACCACATGGAACTTCCTCAAGGAACGAAAACGGAGAGCGCCTGATAGACCTCCTATCCGCGTGCCGTCTCTACCATGGAAATTCTATGTTTAAGAAGCCTTCAAGCCGACGATGGACCTGGGAAAGCCCAAATGGAGAAACACGTTCGAGATCGACCATGTTCTTACAAACAGACGCTGAAGTCTGTTCGACGTCTCAGTGCTGCCTTCATTTGACACCGGCTCGGATCACCGTCTCGTCCGTGCGAAGCTGACTCTCAAAAGGAAGATGTTCAAGCGTGACACCCATAAACCGGCACCGGTGAGGATCCCCACATTCAAGTCTGAGGAGTTGGAATATGCAATGAAGTCGTATGATTGGAATCTTCTTGAAGATCCATCGGAAGACTACGATCTTCTCTCCAAAGGACTGTTGAAATGTGCTAGCAGCTCTGCTTCAAGACTCAACACACAGCGATTAAACTCTTGGAGCAAAGAAGAGCTGTTAAACTGGATCCTAATGCTTCCCATCTAGAAAAAGTCACAGTCTCGAAGGCCTGTCGAATTGCAGTGAAGGAGTCCATTCAAGCCTACTGAAGATTGAAGCTGTTAGAAGCCGCTGGGAAAGGTTCAAGCATAAAGCGCTGCAAACAAGATCTCTGCGATCAAAAGGCAATAATGTCAGCCCTTGTGGATAAGGATGGAACAACGCAAACGTCTCGGAGAGCGATGGAGGCCATCGCTGAAGGATTCTACACAGATCTGTTCCGTTCTTCCATCACTGTCCCGAAATCCTTGATGCCACCAGCTGAGGAAGTACCTCCCATTCTGGAATCAGAAGTTGCTCATGCCATCAGAAGGATGAAGCCGGGCACTGCTCCCGGACCGGACGGCATTTCTGCTGATATCCTTCGTGTGGGTGGCAGTGCTCTCTGCTCACTTCTTGCCAAGCACTTCAACCACTACCTTCGACTTGGTAGGATTCCGGACTCATGGGAGTCGAAAACAGTTTTAATCTTCAAAAAAGGTCAAGAGGATATCAACAACTATCGACCCATTAGTCTTCTCTCGGTTGTGTACAAGATTTTCGCCAAGATCCGATCCGCTTAACCGCATGGAGCGTTGCTTGGTTGAGTATCAGCAAGTGGAGCAAGCAGCGTTTCGCAAGGATTTTTCCTGCATGGACCATATTCAGACTGTCTCACAGCTCATCGAGAGGAGCCGCGAATACCACCTCCCATTTGTCCTTGTCTTCGTGAATTATCGGAAAGCGTTCGACTCTGTGGAAATCAACGCCGTTCCGAACGAGCTTGTGGATGCTGGTATACCATTGCCCTACATCCGACTTCTCGACGAATGCTTCTCGAACACGTCGACTACCATCCAGCTGTTCGATCAAAAACTTAAAATTCCTATCGGGAAAGGAGTACGGCAGGGAGACACGATTTCTTCCAAGCTATTCACAGCGGCACTCAGCAACCTTCGCTTCGCCGACGATATTGTTCTCAGCTCTACCAGCACGGCAGAAGTGGAGGAAATGCTGAACGAGCTCAATGTGGCGGGTATGAAGATAGGAAGATAGGGATATGGACATGAATATGTCCAAAACGCAATTTACGATCAACCAGTGGTGTATCACGGAACTCGTAAGGTTAAAGGTTTTGGAGTTGCTCTACAACAGGTCGACTCCTACGTCCATCTGGGAAGAGAGCTGAACATGAATAACGACCTCGCTCCTGAAATCGCCCGCAGGAGACGCGCAGCATGGGCAG
The DNA here is from genome assembly GCA_947396885.1 of Heligmosomoides polygyrus polygyrus. Lineage (NCBI taxonomy): Eukaryota > Metazoa > Nematoda > Chromadorea > Rhabditida > Heligmosomidae > Heligmosomoides > Heligmosomoides polygyrus. The sequence continues at coordinate 33,744,709 of OX377204.1, read as the reverse complement.
CCTTCAGTTCGATTCGCGAAGTCACCGATCAGGTCAAGGATGCCGGCCTCAGGGCATCGATATTCAACGCCTCTCTACTGCCTGCGATGGGTTACGCGACGGAAACCTGGCCCGACAACAAGACAATCGCCAGAGCAATGCAAACTACGCATCGTGCACTGGAGAGATGTCTTCTGAGGACAAGCCTTCGTCAGAATGGCAAGAAGGCCTACGAAGCTCGGAGCTACGGGAGAAGTCGCAATTAGCAGACCTGCTGCAGTACATGAAGAAGTCCAAATATCCCGGACACCTGATTCGACGAAAGGACGATAGATGGAGTCTCCGTGTCACAGAATGGCTCCCGAGAGACCATAAGAGACCACTGGGATGACCGCCAACGCGATGGGCAGACTCATTCTCAAGATCTTTTAGAGAGCGGAGTCTGTCTCACTGGATGCAAGCAGCCAGAGATCGAGCGGTCTGGAAGAGTTGTGGTCCCCGCTGAGAAGGCCTCCACCTGACAAAAGGACCATCAAAGTATCAAAGTAAGTAAGTACGTTTTGTAGGCACGCAGCAACACTTGGGGTCTACATATAGTGACTTTGTCGCTACATCATCTTTTTGAATCCTTGTCTGAATTGTATTTTGAAGTCGCAACATATTTGAAAAGTATTTGAATTCTGGTTTCCCACTCCTCTTCTGTCTGCGTCTCTTCTATTTTGCCTCTTTCTCACTCTTTCTCATAACAAGCGTGGAAGTTCTTATCCGAAGTGCATCTTTCTTTTCTTAGGCCTCTCCTACTTTACCACTATCTATATCAACTTTCTTACGAGCACTACATCCAAAAACCGTATAAATAGCTGGCTGAAGTTAGTATAGCCACCGTGTTCTTCTCTGCATTCGGACTGCACTGCTCCTGTATCCTGCTGCCAATAAATCTGTGAAGTTCCGCGTGGCACTACAAGTAACACACCCAACTACTATAGGGTCGTTGGACTTTTGAAAAGCTTGTAGATTCCATGATTTGCCTTGTTTACCAACATCTTATAATGTTTACTGAAGCTCAAATTGTAAACTATCATAAAGCGTAAATCTCCTACATCATCCACCAATTTAAGCTCAGTGTCGTGAAGACTATAAGAGGCTACCATGGTGGCGCGAATTCGGAAGGTGGTGGAGCAAAGGATACAGGCGATTCGGCTTCGAGCGGAATCTCTTCGACGAACGGGGCCGAGACTTCTTGTCGAGAATGACCATCCGCAAGATATCCTGTGATGGCAGAACTTAAAGGGAAACAGGCGTGGCTAACGCGACAACGAGTACAACTCGAAACATCTCTTCACCGAGTCAAGGAAGTAGTCGAGACCTTGACGAATCAATGCTCGAATGGAAGACAAATGAGACTGCAACAATCAATCAGTCAAGGCAGCTCGGACTAGAAAAAACCATCGACAAATACACCGAAACCGTAGACTCAGCAACCTTAAAGGACGACAACGAAGAAAGGATCGAATGTGGTAGTAATAGTGGCGAAAAATGTTGTAAGTCGTTGACAAATCCGGCCCTGGGATTCATCCCACGTCTGAAAGCAACACCACCTCAAACGCATAGTTAATCTCTTTCTTCAGCCATTCGTTTATGCTCAAGAGGTGAACGGTAGCAGTGCAAAGCAATCAATGAGTGATGAGCAAGGATGTGCGTAAATTTTTTCGACAAAGGTGAAGACGGAATAAGGAACGGTAGAGCTCAAAAATGGGGGGAAACCGAAATACGAAACACGAAAACGGAAATGACTTAAAACTCAATACTTTGCCTAGATTTTCATCAGTAAATATATATATATATATCCATAATGGTAGTAATAACTGAGTTGCCGTTAACAAATGTAGAGAGTGGGCAAGGCAGCGTGCGTCCCTTTTCAGCAACATATAACAATTTTTCTTTTCCTTTTCAGCAACATATAACAAATTGTGCTCGTATTATTACCATTTTAAATCATTACTATGTAACACCACGGATCTCCCTCGATAGAGAGCCTTCGGGCTCTCTTGCTAAGAGGGACCTCGGGCCGCTTGTCGCAGGGCCACGTGGCGCGTCCCCGGGTGGTGGATAGGGGAATTAAACGCGAACCAAATGCGACCGTGTACTGCCCAGAGACGCAGGTGGGATGCAGAGGATGGACTCCTTGCTCCTGCTGTGTCGGGTCGACGAGTTCCTTGGGCGTGGGAGCGGCATGTTCGTGCACAGTGTGCGCGGATGTGTCCGTGACTGTGCGGATTGTAACTGTGTCGGCTCGGCCAAAAGCTTGCACTCGGTAGACTGGAGGTACATCGTAAGGCGTTTTGAGGCCGCCTCAAAAGTCTCGCCCCGTCCCTTCGGGCAGTCTGGCTGGCTGCCCGGAGTTCTTCGCCCGCACGACAGAGCCCGACTAGCTACCCGTGTGTACTCAAGTCAAAAACAGCAGCACTAAAGGTCCTCATTCCCCTGACCCCGAAAGAGCCCCCATTTCTGCAGCGATGGGAAGGACGAGTATGGAGAGGCTGCTGAAATCTCAGGGCCTAACCAGGCTGCGCAGCATGCTCGCATCGGAAGCATCCGTCGAGGACCTGATGATGCGAGCCAGGAAGATCAAGTACGACGTCATCGAACTGACCGAGACGAGAAGACACCATCCCCTACACGCCGCCTACGACTCCAGAGAAGAACTGTTCCTCGGAACATGCGACAGCAGGGGAGCAGGCGGCGTTGGTGTCCTCGTCAACACGCACTTGGCCATGGACATCGATTCGTACGAGTGTCTGACAACCAGAATCGGACGTTTGCGACTGAAGCGATGTGGCTCCGTGCCAGCTTTGACTGTATTCGTCGCGTATGCCCCAACATGACTACGACGACGAAGAGGTCAAAGCGTTCTACGTGGAGCTGGAGAAGTTCTATAAGGAAGATCACACCTTCTACAAGGTGATCGTCGGCGACTTCAACGCCAAGATCGGACCGCGAAGGTCGCCCGAAGAACTTCACATTGGAACCACGGTTTGGAGTGGAACGAGCAAGGTGAAAGGCTGTCTGAGTTTATCATGTCGACCAAGACCATCCATGGAAACTCACAGTTCCAGAAGCCTCCCTCCCTACGATGGACCTGGGATTCTCTCGGTGGCCAGTTCCATAACGAGATCACCACATCATCTTCAACCGCAAGTATTGCCTTACCGACGTTTCCATTGTCCCCAAGTTCTACACGGGATCAGACCACCGCCTCCTTCGCACAAGGTTCCGCGTTTCGCGTCAAGGAGAGAAGGCCGTGAAGTTTAAGAAGAGGAGTCCCAGAACGACCATCAACTGGGACCTTCACACCTCTCACGCCGGCCTTTCGGAAGATATCGTTATAGACAACATCGACGAGGAATACGACCACTTCGTGCACCATCTCCACGATAGTGCTAAAGGAGCCAAGAGCTTGAAGACCACCAAGAGACGCCTGTCTCCGGAAACTCTCGAGCTGATACGCCAGCGTGGAGCAGCACGAACGTCAGGCACTACCAGCTGACGTCCGAGCTTGCGAAACTATGCAGAGCGGCGATAAAGGAGGATCTTAAGGAGAGAAGGGCGGAAGTGTTGGCTGAAGCTGCAGAGGCAGGGTTGAGCATACGCAATGCCCGCCGAGACTTCGCTAACTTCAAGACCAAGATGACCGCTCTCCGAGGTCCCGACGGAACCGTCACCTCTTCCAGAAGGACCATGGAGAAGGTCATCCACGACTTCTACTCCGATCTCTTCGATAGCCACGTCCACCTGCCCCCATGCCATCTTCCGCAGAATGGATACGTCGTCCCCTCTGTTCTCCCTTCCGAGATCCGACAGGCCATCTCGTCGGTGAAGAAACGTGCAGCACCCGGTCCCAACAGGATCAGACCCGAACACCTGAAGAACCAACGGCCAGCGAGGATTCAGCACGATCGACCACATACACACCATTACGAAGCTCATCGAATTCTCGCGAGAGTACAAGCCGGCGCTGTGCCTTACGTTCATCGACCTGAAGAAGGCATTCGACTCCGTCGAGACTGAAGCGGTCTTCGAAGCCCTGCTTACTCAGGGCGTTCCTACTCAGTACATCAGTCTTTCGAAAGCTGTACAGTGGATTCACGACCAAGATCTCACCATTCTACAACGACGTCGTCATCGACGTGAAGAGAAGGGTTCGGAAGGGTGAAACCATATCCCCGAAGCTCTTCAGCGCTCCCCCTCGAAAACGTCATGCGCGAACTAGAATGGGAGGACATGGGAGTGAAAGTCGACGGCTGGCAGCTGCACCACCTGCGCTTGGCTGACGACATCGTGCTCATAACACCGAGCTTCAGCCAGGCGGAGCGAATGCTGGCCGACTTCGATCGTGTATGTGGGAGCGTTGGACTGCAGCTGAATCTTACGAAGACCACGTTCACGAGGAACGGACAAGTTTCTGATGCCCCATTCTCGCTCAACGGAACGAACATCTCCGAATGCTCTAGCTATGTGTATCTGGGTCGCGAAGTCAATATGGTCAACGACCTAGCGCCGGAGCTGAGCAGGAAGAAACGAGCGGCTTGGGGAGCTTTCAAGAACGTCGAAGAAGCCGCGAAGAAAACGAAGAACGTCCGACTCCATGCCCACCTATTTGACTCTATCGTTCTTCCTGCCCTAACATACGCCTCAAAGACATGGGCTATATGAAAGCAGGATGAACACGCGATCAGCGTCGCGCAGCATGGAATCGAGAGGACGATGCCTGGAGTGATACGACTCATGCAAGTGAGATAGGGCCTCCAGAGTTCCGAGCTTCGCCGACGTTCGAAGATCAGAGACGCTGTCGCGTGGGCCAAGTTGTCGAAAATTAGGTGGGCCGGCCACATAAACTCGGACTTCTTCGGAAAGCCCTGAACGACCGCTATGACGCTCTTCGTGTCCCTCGAGTGAGGATCCATTGGAGCACTCTGGCACGCGACAGGGACGAATGGAGACGCTGCTGGCGCCCGCTCGAGCAAGTCGATGATCAACGGGACGACAGGTGATACTAACAAATCGAAGTTTGTACAAAATCTTTCTGTAAATCGAAATAAGGTATTTTACACGCAATGCCAGCTGACGAGTAGGATGCCGGAGATTTCGCCCCTCATAACACTTAACCGGTCTTAATGAACATCCTCGGTCTACCCTAATTGAGATGGGCAGCGCCAGGGTTATAGTTGCATTCAGTACCCACGACACGAACCCACTCCGTGAGTTCGAATGGGTACCATTGTATCACTTGGCAGTAGCTACTAAATCTCTGAAACAAACTCAGAGGAGGATGGAGAGGCAAGAAACCACATGCCCTCCTTCGAGTGTGATAGATCCCATAGAGCGCATTGTTAGCAACCTAAGAGCGCTTATAACTCTGATCTAGAATTGGTGTTCTAGGACAGGATTATTGAGAAAAAAGATAAGCATGCCCTGGATAAGGAATTTGATTCTTGATTTCATTCACATTCATTGACATTCATGAAACCTTTGTGGACCAACGCTATTCGATAGTACATCGTTCGAAAAAAAAGAATCCAATTTCGTTATTAGATGTTTCGACACCGAGATGCATCGCTGGTTGGAAAACAACACAATCACAAAAAAGGCGACGCATAATTAATCTCTTTTTTCAACCTTTTTTCTGTTCAAAAGGCGGATAAAGACAGAGCAAAGCAATGAGTGATGAGTCATCGTTTCCGTTCCGTCTTCCTAAAAGAGAACGGAATACGGAACAGAACGGAACGACAAAAATCGGTCGGAAACCAGAATTCGGAACACGGAAACGGAAATCCTGCACATCTCTGGTGATGAGTCACCATTTCCGTCCCATCTTCCGGCCCAAAAGAGAGCCATAGCCGTGCCTGAAGGGCCCGTCTGTGTCCAGCTGGGAAGTGGGTGTGGTAGCCATATGATACCCAGCCTGCGCAGCTCGTCCTGTGTTGCCGTCGCATGGTGGGGGCTCGCGTTGTCCATCATCATGCAGAGTTTTCCACGCCGTAACACAGAATAAGGGATCTGGGCAACCATCTCTCGCACTTGTCTACAAAACACTTTGGAGGTCACAGTCTCACCCTCAGGCAGGATGTCATACTAAAGATAGCCGTCTGAGGAAAAGAAGAATGAGAGCAGCTCCCTTTTGCAGTGCCCTCGTCTCTTGGGAACGGGCTGCGGCCTGCGGTCTACAGGAAGCCACTGCAGTCTCCTATCAGGATTCTCGTTTGATATCCATTTTCCATCTTGCACAATAACAAACTCCACGCCGTTGTTCTCTCACGATTGAGAAGATCTCGACAGACCTCCACTCGCCTAAAGCGTTGCCCTACGGTAAGGATCCTAGGAATGGTTCCAGAACGCTTAGCTCGGTATCCACCTCAAGCGAGGATCGGTCGAAAAATAAGTACTTGTAACCTTGCTCATTTTCCTTAAACTCTGTGCTGGATTACTCTGCACGCAGGCCAGAATGGCACTGCTTTTTTAAGAGTGTGGACGCCCACTGTGAGAGGATTCCTTTAAGGAAAAGTTGCCTTCATGGAATCGATTGTACCATCCGTAGCAGGTATTGTAGGAGGTGGAATGACTGCCCATCGATAAGACCAACTCACGTTGAGCTTCAGCTGCAGATCGGCCAGAACGGGAGCAATGAAACAGTAGACGGCGGTAGTCGTGACGATCCGACATGGTTTGCACAAAGATATTCAGCAACAACGATGGTTTCAAAAAATGATTAGCTGGTGCTTATATATACTGACTTTCGCGCTTATCATGGTGTTTAAGCCGTGGCAACAATTGGACGCGTTAGAGCGCTACGTTCGTTTAAAGGAAGAACTCAAATTCTTGCAAAACTTTCTGCACATCCTAATAGTTACCATGATGTGAAATGGCTGTTAGGCTGATTTTTGAAAATTAACCAAAGAGATCAAAACGAACATGTTGCAATAACGGCGCTAAATAGAAAACACAACCTTAGTAGAACTGTGATAATTGACATTACAATAAATTAATAGCCTAGTTACACCACGAACGCTATTATCTTCCAGAGCTTTTAGCAGAGTCTTGCGATGTCTTCGGTAAGATTCGGTCGGCACTCTGCAAAACCCTTTTTCTCATATGCTCTATATAATTATACAGTAACATTTTACTACTCATTACGCAGTCACGGACTATCGTACCTGTTGTCGCCATATTATTCCGTTAGATAGGAATCTATTAAGTGCCTCAATGTTCCTCTGCGTTGTTTGTTCCGCCATTTCAGGGAGCCCAAATTCTCTCTATAGTTTGCGTGTGCGCTCCCGTCAGTGGATCGACAAAGGGGTAACGATGGTTCACGATTAGATGCCGGAATCCGGCCGCCTCCAACTCCGGCGTTTTGTATCCTTTCCAACAATCCGAGTCGATCCTTCTGCAATGTTCTCTCTAATGGCTGCCAGAAGAGTGGTAGCGCTTCGATCCGGAACAGCTTTTAAAAAAACATTGCTTTGTTTTACTGCAAACTCCAACGACAATCCACTGAGGAGGTAGCACTCTACCGGCGTTTTCTTCCTCTTAGAGAGGAGTGTTTCATCAACCTCCACAATTCGGTCATGCCCTCCAATCTTTCGAGACGGTCGTCGATGCGGTTGCCTCTCTCACACTGCTGTTCCACGCTATCGACGTAGTGCAGTGCATTCCCAGCTGGTCTTTGCACCAGGTCACAGATTTCAAATTGAGCGTCCAGTCGTAGAGAAATCGCAGCGCTTGCACTAGCGGAATGGTGGATTTGGAAAATTACGTTCCGTTTCTAGTCAACATTCGTTTTCTGCCGCAGGATCGTCTACTGCACCACCAAAGAAAATCTCGTTTTCCCATGGACACCAGCTTCATGTTGTGACACGGCGAGTTGGAACATTTGCGCTCTTTTGGCAACAATCCCTGCAGAAATTTAATCACAACTTCTTCGGTGGCAGGGAGGAATAACATATCCATTTTGAACAAGTAGCCGTGGAGAAGACAACAGAAAAATGAAGCAAATTGCGCGGGATTAATTGATTATCTATTTCCTGCTCGCTCTTTTGTACGCCAACTCTCTCGCTTCTACGTCATTGTCTGCCCATTAGCATCCATTGCGTCACGCTGACCTTTGACCCCTGCCTTTCGGGTTCACGGATAGTTCAGGAGGTCTGCCTGTGCACATGATCACTACATACCTCGAAGGCAGTGCAGTTCGATTCATCCCTTCGAGATCTACACAAACATATATAAGGCCTCGTGCATACTTCCCGTCGCCGCGATTGAATCGCGGCGATGAGTTTTGCAGAGCGACGCGAAAGAATTTGAATTTCTCTGTGCTCGTCGCATCGCCCATCGCTCTGCAAGGGAGCGCGACGGCGATCCGTCCAGGATCAACGCTAAACACCGCGCGCGGCGCGAAAAAGTATGCCATGCCCGCGATGGGCGCGGGAAGCCATCGCGCATGCCGACCGCCACTGTTGCGGCGGCCGCGGCGAGGCTTTCTTTGACTATTCGGCCGCGTGCGGCGGAATGGCCATGAAATGAGCGCCGCGATGGCATCGCGGCGATGGAAGTATGCCCCCGGCCTAAAGCCTTACTACGCCACCGTTTTGCAGTGGTGCCAAAAGGAATGAGTAGAGCAGTTTATTTTCCAGGACTTGCATGTTTTCGGAGTATCACAAGCATAGCGTACGCCGCCAGCGCTCTGTCATGGCAGGAATCTTCCGACAGTGTGCCGTGCACAATCTATGCAGGATCGAACCTATCAATCGAGTAGGCGGGACAGCTTGTAGAGTGAGCTTTCGAGTAATTTTGCAGAAATTCTCATCCGCCCTACTCAGGAATTGCTTTGCTCTGTCTCGGCGAATCTTTGGAGTGCGCAGTGGACAACGTATATAGGATCGAACCAATCAATTGTATGGGCGCACCCGTTCGCAAGTTGCACCCGCGGGCTGCTTGGAGCGCAATAACTGTGTAAATTTTGAATCTTTCCGGCTACAAGTTGTGTATTTTGTAGGCAGTAAAATGTTGAAGAACTATGTTCCTGGAAATGATTACAAGCTATGCTGCTGAAAAACAGCAACATGGCTTATGACTGGACAAAGTTGCTGCGGTGCATGCAGGTTGGCCTTGTGTAAATTGGGTTTTTTCCACGTTCAGTTGACTACTGGGGGAAGATGAGGAAAGCCAACGGCATGCAAATGCGTGAGCGAGCATCAAGCTCAAAGCTTTTTAAGATGACATGCTCGCAACTCTCCAGATGCCTAAACTGCTTCTTCCGCCCTTATTTGCCTATATTTGAGTTCTCGAGACTTGCAATAGAACCATTCTGTTCAACTCGAGAAGCTCTACCGAACGGTATCAATCTCGTCCAATTCTGGGAATATCGGTTTCTGACAACTTTGTACCAAAGGCGAGACGGCGACGGAAGGACGATGACGTCGTTGAAAATCGATAATTTCGAAATTGACTACATTTTCTCGTCCAAAACCATCTAAGCGGTTATTTGGTGCGCTGATTACGAATCCGACGTTCGTTGAAAATTTCGCCGATTTCGGTAGGTTGCCTACCGTTTGAGGGTGGTCGGGCCAGGATCACCGATCACCCTCAGTTATCAGTACGGGTTGTCTCCCAACATAATCGGCCAAATAGACTTCGGCATCGTGTTTGGCACTCTGAATAATCCCTGCCCTTGGACTATTAGGTTGTAACGAAATAAATGGCACTGAACCACTGTAAATTTAAGCAGTTAATATCTCGGCTTGTAGGCAAGTTTATTAATCGAAATAAAAACCTTCTGATTCTACACATCTTTGCCAACGTGATGCAAGCTTTATTATCCCAGTAGCATAAAAATCAGAAGTTCTGGAATTGACGAAATCTTCGAAGGCACTTTCGGCATCCTGTTGGTATTTGAATATTTTCCCTACCAAGAAGGCGCCAAGATGCTTGGAGAAATGGTAGTCTGTTGGGGAGAGGTCGGGAGAAAACGAAGGATGTGGTAGAGTTTCAATGCTCAGCTCATTCAATTTCTGCAACGTCACTCGTGCTACATGGGGGCGAGCATTGTCGTGCAGAAGGAGAACTCGCCTTCGGTTTACCAAGGCCGGCCGGATATCCTTCAACTTTTTCATCATTTCTTCAATTTCAATGCAGTACTTCTCTGCCGTGATGGATTCACCGGGAGGGAGGAAGCTGTGGTGAATAATTCCTAGCGAACACCACCATACTGTCACCATTACTTTCTTTTGGTGCAATTCCGACTTCGCAAAAACCTTGGGGCTCTCATCGCTGTCCATCCACTGTGCCGATCGTCGCCTGTTGTCGTACATTATCCATTTCTCGTCACAGGTTACGATGCGGTCAAGGAATGGGTCCGTTTCGTTCCGTAGAAGCAGTGCGGACGAGATCTCATATCGTCGATTTCTTTGCTCCTCAGACAGCTCGTGAGGCACCCATCTTTCCAGCTTTTTGGTCTTTCCAGTTTCCTTCAGATGCCGGGCAGCTGTGTTGTGACTGACGCCAAGAACCTTCGCTATCTCCCTGGTACCTTTGTGTAGATCCTCCTCTACTACATCTCTCAGCTTGTCCTCATCAACATCACTATGCCTCCCACGACCTTCGTGTTCTTCCAAGCTCTCATCCCCATTCCTGAACTTCTGATACCAACGATACGCCGTTCCAATTGTGGAACATCCTTGACCGAATGCGGCGTTGATCTTCTCGTCCGCCTCCTTAGCTGTAGTGCCCAGCTTGAATTCATACAAGTAAATGCCTCGGATTACCCTTTTGTCCATCTGCAAAAAAGTCAATAGAACTCTAAAGTTTTCCCACTTTTACATAGAAAATTTGGTACTCTCCGGTAGAGTACCAAAAATGGCGCGAGCCAGTGCCATTTAATTCGTTACAACCTAATAATTTTGATCAAAATCGGTGATCCTGACCCTACTACCCTCAGTTATCCAGGAGAAAATACAAAGCCTATCAAAATCAGCGGAATTTTCGAAAACGGACGTCAAATTCGTAATCAGTGCACCAAATAACCCCCTAGATGTTTTGGAAAGGAAATTTCTCCAATTTCGTTTTTTTTTTTTTTGAATTTCGGTTTCGTCTTTCAATGACACCATCGTCCGCGCAGGCTCGGCCTCGGGCATCCACGTTCTCGATGCGAAGTTGTCAAAAAAACGATTTTCTGAGATAGGTCGAGTCTGAGATTGGTCGACCCCCTTCGATAGAGATTTTCGTGGTGAACAGTATGGTGTTCCTGCGAGTGATGAAAACTCAAATGTGGGCGAGTAAGCGAGGAATAAACTTCACTGCTGATTTCTGCCGCTTCAAAATGGCAGGTCTGCCTAAGGCAGGTTAAGCAGCTAGAGAGTTGCGGGCACTTTGTAAAGCATTTTAACTGATTTGCTAGCCTGCGTAGGCCATTAGCTCATCGCGTCTTCCCACAGTGGTCGAAGTCGGAAAAAACGTCGTGTCAAACATGGCTAACCTGCACTTTCGCACCGCTGTAACTTTGTCCAATCATAAGCTACGTGACTGTGTTTCAGCGCAACTGTTCAACATTCTACTATCTACAAAACCCCAGAGCTGCAGCTGGAAAGGTTCAGACTTGACAGAGTTATCGCTTTCAGAACACGTCCGCGCGTCCAATTTAGCACAACAACGGTCGATGTTCTCCGCGCTATTACTCATCCAGATTATAGTCCTTGCCGCTCGCAGTAATACCATTTCGTTCACAACGAAAAACTCTATAGAATGGTATCAAAGCTGGCTTGGTTTGAAAATATCGATTTTCGATGCCGTCGTTATACATCTTCAGCGGCCAAAATCGCCCTCGTCATCGATGCGAAATTGTCAAAAATTCGATGTTTCCAGAATTGGACCTGATTGACACCATTCGATAGAACTTTTTTAAGCAGAACAGAATGGTACTATTGGGAGTGTCGAGAACTCAAATATGGGCAAGTAAGGGCGGAAGAAACTTCGCCGCTGCCCTCCGCTGCTCTAAAATGGCAAATGGAGCTGAAGCAGTTTAGGCATCTGGAGAGTCGCGAGCATGTCATCGTAAAATGTTCTCAGTTTGGAGTTTCACGCATTTGCATGTTGTTAGCTCCCCTCAACTTCCCGCAGTAGTCGACTGAACGTGGAAAAAATCCAATCTATACAAGGCCAACCTGCATGCACCGTTGCAGTTTTTCACCAACATAGCTTCTTGAACATTCTACTGCCTACAAAATCCACAATTTGCAGCCGAAAAGATTCAAAATTTGCAGAGTTATTGCGCTCCGAACACGCCCGGTCTGTCGCGCCTACTCGATTGATAGGTTCAATCCTATATAGATTGTGCACGGCGCACTGTCGGAAGATTCGTGCCATGACAGAGCACTGGCGGCGTACGCTATGCTTGAGATACTCCTCCAAAAACATGCAAGTCCTGGAAAATAGGCTGCTCTACTCATTCGTTTTGGCACCCACTGCGAAAACGGTGCCCTGTTAAGGCTTATATATGTTTGAGTAGATCTCAAAGGGACGAATCGAACTGTACCAATCGTTTCTTAAAAACCTCAACTTACAGGAATTGTGAGCATGCAACAATTTTCGACTGTTTGCGACCGACAACTCGTCCGCCACCGCCTTCGCAATGGAGCGCAAGTTTTCAATTTCAGACATTTTCATGGCTCCATATGAGGTATGTATACCAAACGATAGAGCTCGAACCAGGCTCAAGCGTGGGGTGCGATTTCTGCCAAAGATTTACGACCCCCCCCCACCCCCTTCGAGAGAATCGATGGATTTTAATGTTGTCTCTTATGTTGTAACAATTTTAGAAAATGTGAAAGAAAGGAGAATATTTATTAATAATCAATTAACAAAGTTTTGACGCAAATAAATCAATTAAATGAAGATTTTTTAGGCATGGCAACGACATGGCAACACCCTGAGCACCGCTTCTTCTACGGAGAGAAGACGTTATTTCAATTTGAATTTATCTAAAAATTCAAATAGTTGTTACATGGCTGCGAGCAACGATACTCAATCGCAGCCATGCGAGCGGTCGCGGTGCGGCGCTGCAGGCGTAGTCACCTCTAGCCATAGCAGGAACCCGTACGAGTTGTCCAGTGCGTCCAGCGTGCTAGAGCGGGAATGCATGTCCCAACCTACTCCCTGGACCATTTCGGCGTGCGTAGGAGAGGGAAAACTGTGGAACTCGACACAGTCATGAGACGGATACAGTGTCTTCTGCAGTTCACCCTACGCAATGAGGAAATAGGACAGCTTCATAGTTGAATGCTCAGAAGCGGCGAGAGGCCTAAGCAACGTCAAATAGGTGAAGGAGAGAGGACTGGTGAAGTTCATTTACGGGTTCGCAGTGAACGTAGTTAACAGATGGTTGTAGCTTATTAAATGATAGTAGGAAATCCTATTAAAGACGAAACAGGATAGTCTCGTCTCGAGAGAGTATAAGGTGCTGACAGTGTTGCACACATGTAGTCCAACATCCATGCAAAATGTTGTTATAGATATTGTTCTGATATTAAAGAGATAGATATTATTATTATCGTTATCAGATTCATTTTATTTTCATATTATACGAAGGTTCTTTCATGTGCTTTTGTTGAAGGAGGGGTTGCATTTATGATCAGATAAACTCGGAGAAACTTGAATTCAGAGAAACTTTGAGAGTTCCACGAAAAAGAAAATCAAATCTAACTCTCATAGATTCTCTAATCGTAATGCACATAGCCTCTTAACAAACAATATGCTTCGCTAAATGCACAACCATTGCAGGCAACGCTCGAAGCGCAGTGATATAGTCTTCAAATAATTAATCTAGTTGAATTTATTTTAATAATAACTAAACATTTTCCGATGTTTAACATGCGCCACTGAATATTGAACGAAGGCCCCTCGTTTCCCTTCAACTCGCGTCTAAAGCGACATGGTAGTGACGAGTTTTCCGGGGCGGGTTGGACGAGTTTTCGCACAGTATGCAGGCGATCATCGCGGGACCGACTGGCAGCTGCCACGCGGTCGCAGCCAACCGAGGCCTTGTCGGGCTGAACTGTTCCGTGACTCGATCAAGAGTGGGAACACAATAGAAGGTTTACACACATATAAGACCTTCCATCTCGAGAGGTAACACCAAGTGTACCTATGGTCCTTAGGCTCCACCAAGAGAAGGATAATAGTTTTAAGTGCGGATTAAAAGCGGTAGGACACTTCTGCTAAAACCATTTTCCGACGTTCTTAAGTTCCTTTGTTTATGTTCCTTTGTTGGTTTTGGGCTTGCAGATGGAAACGAAAAAAAACCTTCATCATTAAACGATTATAGCAAGTTTTATTCCAATCCGAAGAAGATTTTACTGCAGTGCTCCTAGCAGCTACAACGTTGTGGGTGATGCCAGCGCAGAAGGAAAGCGTTAGCCACAGAAGGTTTCTAACGTTCCTTCGGAGGGCAAAAGACCAAATCCACTGTTATTTAGATAAGCTATTTAATTTTCAGCTGCTCTTGTAAGCTTGGGACCAAGTTGTCGGACAGCCTCAGGCAATCGAGATTTCTGCTTTAAAATAGAGAACTATTGGCATCTGGTAGTTACCATAGCATACCGTGGGGTGCGGGAGTGGCGCTATGGTAGTTAGGGGAGGGGTCACCATAGCATACCGTGGGGTGCGGGAGTGGAGTAGCTACATACAACCAATGTAAATGCAGTCTTATCTCTTATTTTCGATTACAGGTCCGTATTTTGTCTGCTTCCGTATTGGGCGAGTGAAGGAGCTCCAGGATGTAGGCAATTTTAACACGGGTGCTTCACTCCAGCCACATCCTGGAGTCCCTCCCCCTGTTTAATCAAGAGCATAGAACATAGCTATAGCATTGTTTGTTTGTTTTGCTCATTATAGGCTTGCCATCATTTCTTTTCGTTCGTGTTAGTGACACTTTTTATAAGGTGACCCCCCCCCCCCACCCCCACAACTACCATAGCGGCATAGTTCGTTATAGCAGACTAAGAAAATCGTTCAACATCTACTGCAGAACTCCGCTTAAATTGAATTTCCACCATCAATGAACAATGTGGACAGGTGTATGGATCAGTTCTTCAAAACAAATATAACATGTGAGCCATAGTCAATTCTCTAGTGGAGGCGAAAACAGAAGCTCATGCCCATCCCAACAGTGCAAACGTTTGCAAACATTTTTAGGGAATTGAGGGTTTTCTATTCCTTCCAGCTCCATGATTGTAGTTACTGCTCATTCCTAGCCTTCGTCTCCTTTTCAATTCAACTTCCATAGATTCCTGCTGAGTAGAGAAGCTTACACTCGCTCGTTGGTTTCTTGATGATTGATTGGAGTACTTGGGTCCCGCAACGAGCGTCTGCATACTGTGCGAAAACTCGTCCAACCCGCCCCGGAAAACTCGTCACTACCATGTCGCTTTAGACGCGAGTTTCCCTTCAACATTTCCCCTCCCCCCACTCATTTGACGTAGCTCAAAGCCACTCGGTGGATGACCACTAACATTCCATCAGAATGAACCACTCTACAAGGCGAAATTAAGACGCTCTACCTTTCACTCTACCGACGATTGTGCCCAGTCGCGTTCCAGCCCGGCACATTCGCGTAAAACTCGTCCCCTCCGCCAGCGAAGCAGCGAGAACTCCGCCCGGGCGACGCACGCGCGCGCGACCGCACGCGTCAATTTGAGTATCGCTGCCGCCCCCCGTTGTTACATTAGTTGTTGTAACCAGAAGTTAAGCTTCAATTTGTAGCAGGAAAAAATCAGGGCTTTCCTAGGCAACCTTTCATCCTATCAGGTGGAGAGATTCTCCCGGATTTTTTCTTGAAATTTTTCGAAAGCAAAATGTTTCCTGAGCAAGGCCACCACAGGAGCTGAAAATAGAGTTCAAAACAGCCCAACTTTTATTTAGCACTTGTTCGAAAAATCAGATCTTACCTACGCGGTCTTCCTTGCGATCAGGTGAGGTCATGCTCAATTTTTTTTCAGAAATAAAGAATTTTCTACCTGAACGGAACGATCTATGGAGCTGACAAGTAACTTAAGAAAACGGTAATTTTTATTTTATATATATTTTAGAATCGACCCATTCCTAAGCGATTTTCCTTGCGATTATGTGAGGTGGTGCTCAAATTTTTTTCAAACCTAACGATTTTTCTACGTGAACGTTCGAAAAGATCGTTCATCTCTGGAGCTGAAATGTAGTTTCACAAAAGCTCAATCTTTGACTGATACATAATAATAAAAAATGTAGCTTATCTGGAGCTATTTTCGCTGTGATCAAGAAGGATGGATCACTGGTCGATTGCTCGTCGATGTGATTGGAAGGTGCTATACATGCACTTTGTTCAACCGAGCGTAACTTGCTCAGTTCTGAGAGATGTGCAAATGCGGGCACAATTCGGAAAACCAGAAGAAATTCTCTTTCCGATGATCACAAAAGCACCTTTCGAAAAAGGCATCCTCATGCGCGGCAGGTGGGATGCGATTTTTGCTCGAAAAAATTGGAGTGATTTTACAAAAATGGCATAACTCGCTTATCTTTAAAAGTGTGCAAATGCGGGTGGCGTTCAGAAGACCAGAATAAATGCCCTATCTTATGGATGCAAAACCAAATTTGGAAAAATGATCTCCATGTGCGGCCGGGGGGTGCAGTTTCTCTGCGATTTTTGCGGAAATACTAGACGAAAATCGCACCCCCCTCCCCGGCCGCGCATGAAGATCCCTTTTTCAAAATTTGATTTTGCATCCATAAGATAGAGCACTTCTTCTAGTTTTCTGAATGCCACCCGCATTTGCAGTTTCAACAGCTCTCACTAGGACTATGCCTCAGCCCTTCCTCAAACCTTTTCGTCTTGCCGGTCCCTTATGTTACTTAGACACAGGACAGTAAGAGACACGGGAACAATTCCCATCTTCCAACTCGTGAAGACCCCTCACCGGGACAGATTGCCGCGGCCCGCGGGATGATGGCAATCCGTGAGATCGCCGCACGCGCCACGCCTATCGGATAACACGCTCCAGTGACCATGTCGTCTGCTCCAGCGCTAATCAAACAGCGTCATTTCCTGCGCGATGGTTCAGCAGATGTGATCTCTTTGGGGATGTCGGCTACTATGCTCCCGAATGATCTACTTTTGGTACTGCTGAGACACCTCGACGGCCAAGATGTGCGGTCGTTCGGAAACACCTGCCGCAGGTTCAGGTCAGTGGTTCTTCTTAGCTTCTAACAATTCTAAGAACTGTGGGTGCCCACTCCGAGTGGAGTTGTCTGTTCAGGGGCCGCATGCTCGTGTTCTCCCGTTGGGGGAAAATCAATCAATAGCAACATATCACATCACACACCAATCCCCGATTCAGGGTAGACGAGCATACGGCCCCAGGCATACATTTGCATATATTTGTCACTGGAAGACGTCAGTATCCTGTTCTCATTTTGTACAGCGCGATTGAATTTGTTATTGTGAGTCCGCATCGGGTTGCTACTATGAAATTTAAACCTAATGAAATGAAACTGAAAAACGACGTTAGAATTGAGTAAAACCCTGATACCCTTGCAATGCAGGAAGAAAGAAGAAATGTATTATAACATTTCGCAATGAGAAACGTGCCAACAAGGATGAGGAGAAAACGTTTACCTGACCAGAAACCTCACTCAAGAAGTGATCCTTTGAGCGCAAATAGGGTCGGAAGGGGGGGGGGGGGGTCACCATGTAGTACAGCCCTATGCGCTTTTTGAAACCGGTTTTTTTTTGCAGCAGTGGTGTGTTCTACCCCTACAGTGAATTGAGGTAAGCCATTGCTGATGTAATTGGACATACACCTGCCTTCTTGTCAAGGCATACAACCACTGAGTGGGGCCTGACCTCAAACCCCACTCCCCGGCCCCTATTTGTGCCGTCCTTTGTTTTCGTTTTGGAATTCTAGGGCGTCATATTTTACCTATTCCCTCCTGGTCGTTACACCTATATGTGCCGTTGTAAAAGCGAGCCGTTTCAAGAGTGGTAAATCACGTTAAATCGAAGAGTGCGGGCGAGCATCAACAGGGTTTTATAAATCTCAAGAGTTCAATAAGCCTGTCATGTTACCCACTATAATCCATGAAAGAAGTTAAAATCCGATCTTAGCTTGGTGCTCGCGCTTCATTGTCACAGCGGCGCACATTTCTGGCTTTCTCAACTAATTCCTTGAAAGCGGTTTGAATAACCATGAACTCATAAGATGTGTTTGATTGAAAGGTGGACTTACTTGAAAGACAGGTGTGCTAGAGCAATCCTAGTTGGAGTGTACAAGGATGTTCCTGCCCATCATCCCTCCATATCTCGTCGAGAAAACAAACCCTTGGTGGTGTCGGAGGTTTCATGCCAATTTTAGAGAAGCTGATGGTAAAGCAAGGAAGAGGGTAGCAACTGGCCAAGTTCTTGGTGGTTTTCACAAACTAGCATTGCTCCCATGTGTTAGAATCACCAGCGGTTTTTCCTGAGCTTGGTGCGTGCGATTTCATAGGCGGATGGAGGAGCCCCGGTGGCGACTTATACGAAGAAGTGTGGAACAAATGGTGAGGGGATGGCTAAACGCCACCAGGCTTAGGAGTGTTCTGATGTAGATTAAACTGGAGTCCACTCTCGATCGTTGATGCTCTGCTCTATGAATACCAATGGAGGAAATTAGGACTTAGCGTCCAAGGAATCGGGTTCAGTGGTTTGATGGAAACAAGCACGAATAGATCTGGCAGAGAACGTATTTATCTCAGGATAGTACGAAGAGTCCCAGGCCCACCCTTGACTCGGGGCGGGCCGACAAAGGTCGCATCGTGAGCGACGACGATATCGTTGGCGACGACTATATGCTTGACAAAGACGAACGATGGGTCCTGGACAGGGGCAGAGCGGCAGCTGCACGCTGCCGAAGTGAGGGTTCTCAAGTGGGTCGACCGGATAGGGTATTGACTGATGAAAGACCAAAGAATCACAGTTACCATTAGCCCTAGTATTCGAAGCAGCTTCAAACCGGCTTCGAGCAACTCCAAGAAAGAGTTGGTAGAACATCATCACGAGAGATCTCGTCCAGAACGACGCAGACGACGCAGAAAGCTCTCTTGATAGGATGAGATAACGACGGATCACAAGAGTGAGTCCTGCTACTTCGCAGGAAGAGTCGCCAGTTTCGTGTTATCCCTTCTCCTTAAGAATGGAAATGTTACATCGGCGAGTGATTCATGTCGCGATAGGCCATTCGTGGTGTGCTGGTCGGACGAGTTTTTGAGCCTTTCTAGCCGTTGGCAATCCACAAACTTACCTGTCCGAATAACACCAGCAGCGACTGGCAGGGCGAGACCAGCTTGTTCGGATCCGCTTCCACGTTATCATACAGCACGTTAAAATCCAACTCCATAGGGTGTCCAGTGGAGTCTTCATTGTCGGTGTAATAGTCGCCATCCTTCAACATTCGGTTCAAGAGGGTAGCCTGTAATTTGGAAAAAAGCGTTTCCTTTAAATCTTTTCTCAACATAATTCAGAATTAATAGAATTCGAGGAAAGACGGAAGTAGGAATTCCATGACGCTGCGGATTTTGGGTTCAGAAGGTTTACATTATCGTGTTATAGCACCAGCTAGGAACTAGATCGAAATGAATGTTGCACGCGATTTTGCAGAACTTGTCTTCCGTAATCTTGTTGTTCCTTTCACGAGCGCGCCGCTGCTCATGGCGGGAAAAATCTTGAATGAAAAAACTCGTAAATGTCCGACAACTCAGTTATTACGTAATGAGCATCACATGTTTGAAACGGTGAAGGAAACTGAAAGCGCACATAAAACATTAAAGCCATACAAAAGCGCCTAAAATGCTAAAAATTCGACGACCATGGAGGTTTGCTTATGAGTACATTTTTTGACGCAAATAGGGTCGGGGAGGGGGTTTTCATGTATTCTGTGAAGTGAGCTAAGCCATTTCTGATGTATTGGACATGCACGTGCCCTCCTACCAAGGCTAAAATCAATTGAGGACACGGTAACCTCCCGAGACTATTTGCGGCCCTTTTTTTTGGTGTGACTGCCCTTAGCTCTAACGACGACTTCATGTTGTTATTCTTCTATATTTCGAGTGAAGTTTATGTCGTTCTATTTTCAGAACCTTCGTGACTGCAAATAAGACAAAGATATCGAAACCGGAATTGGCATGGGATGAAGCACATCTGGTTTTCAATCGGAAGATAACGCTCATTCAAATTGTTTCTGTTTCTTCGCGTAAAAGGAAGCGAAGAGCAGATCGTGATGCTGAGGAGAAGCGGTATTGGCAGTTCACTGTGCGTGAAATATTGTAGGAATTATCTTGACTTGCAACGGGATGTCCTGCTAAGCTTCATTATTTGTGCAGGAGGACGAGTTTGAGGATTTCACGAAGCTATTCTTCACCCTAACCCCTCGAGTTCTGTTCATTAAATGCCGTGATCTCGACGAACACATTGACAAACTTATCAGGAGTTGTGTGGGGAATCTATGGGGAAGGACGTTAGCATTGGAAATGGATAAATGTTCGGTAAGGAAACCAATTCTTCAATATTTTCTTTGATATTCTTTAGAGCACTTTATTGCACTATTCTAGCTGGATGAGCAGGCATTATCCTCTCTGCTGAAATACCTCTCGCCGTTCCACCTTCACTTGACCGGAAATTTCGACAGGAGTAAAATATCCGATCAGGCAAGGCTTCTAAACTTCTTTGCTCATTCCTACCCCTCTTCTTATTTATTATCATATTTATGCAGTTAGATTTGTATGCGCTGCAATAAGAGAATTAGAACACTTTTGTACTGAGACTTTGTATGTAACTCAATGAATACAGGAATGGGAAATGATGCTTGGGATAAGCTCACTGATCTACCACTCCAATTTTTTTTTCTCAATAACACAATTGTTGAAGTATAACTTCGTATCATTCGTTTTTCTCAAGTATCAAGATCCCGTAGCGAAGCTTGCAGCAGTGGTTTTCCGCGTTTCTATCTTTATCTACATTTTGAAGGGCTGCTGAGCATGTTTGCTAAGCAGAGTGAAATGCAGTGTACAGTCAGAACTGTAGCTGGGTAAAAAACTAACAACGACCTTAATCAGCCTTCTTTGCATGAAGTAGTCGCCGGCATTAATAGTTCTTTGCGTAGCACCTTCAGTGATAAATCATGGTGATATTGGGTTTTGGCTGGTAATTTTTACATTTTGGAGACATTTTTATATCTCTTTCTTGATTTATAGTTTTAAGCCGTGGAGCGCCAGAATCGCCGGCACTGTTGCAGTTTCGCGGCTGCAAAAGTCGGAACAAATCACAAAAACTTCGTTTAGAGAGTTTATTTGAGGAAACTGATCGCGAACACAATCTTCACATTTTGGTTTTAGCCCTAGTTTATACTCACGCCGCCACGCGGCTCGGCAGCACGATCGCTGGAGGTATCGATTCCTCGCGCCGTTTGATCGATATCCATTCCGACTATGGTGCCGCGCCGCGCAGCGGCTCAACTATAAACCAGGGCTTACGCTGTACCACTTTATGTGCGATAGGATAAATGTCCTACGTTCTTCAAACCTGAACGGGATTCAGTTCTTCTGCGCCACGAGGTTTTGTTGCAATGAAACGTTTACTGCGGCCTGACGTTTCAACAAATTCGTCTGTTTCAAGGCGAGTGCTAAAGGCTTCTAATTTTTTTCAAACCCTTCTTTCCACCAGCGTTGAGTAAAAGTTTTGTATAATTGGTTTAGTAAGGGTACTCGGCGGGATCAACAGCTAGAGGTCGCTGTTGTTTGAAAGCTTGGCTGTGTAGAAGTGCACTTTAACCAACTAACAATTGCATTTGCTTCTTCTATCATTAAACCCTAACAACGTTCCTTCTGCGTTTCGCTTAAGCTAGAAAAGTAGCAAATTTTGGGACTCGTTTGTATAGGGCAACAGACGCGACCATTCACAGTTTTCGCTCTGACACCTCTTTTAATGACCTTCTTCATCCCTCCGGGAGCGGTCGGTTGGTACCAAGTTACTCCGAGAAGGAGAAACATCTAGGAAAGGGTTTATTGACGTCGGTCTTGGGGTCCCAAGTATTTGATACCGGCGTCTGTCTCTACACAATCGCTAGTGAACCACCGAGAGTTGAACCTTGGGATATCCTACATTGATGGAAATCACAATGCATGGATTGAACTAAAGTATCACACATCTTTTCCGAGGGCTGTCAGAATGATAGCTACCCTTTTGTTCGCTGGCTGAATAATGGATGCGGAAAACTGAAAGTCGAAATTTTAGTTCATCTCGAACCATGATGGGAAGTGTATTCCCCTGATCAATTAATCATCTTTTCGATGGGTATGCTGGTAATTGTAAGACATGATCAACCGTCGAATACTTTCAAAATCGCCAGCAATAGCAATGGTATAAGGCTGAGTGTGGCAGTATAGAAAGAAGCGGATATTGCGTGTATCCCAATGTGACATTCGAGACCTACCGTGACAAACCTAGTCCTCCGTTGTTCTAGGGGCGGTGAATTGTTATCAGATTTGTCTGGGAAGAATAGTGCACTAATTCTTCTGTCGGATGATCATCGCACGTCTATGTACGTCGGTCTTTATTCCGTCACGAACGGCAGACGCGAGATAGGAGTAGGTCAGTACAAACAAACAAGCAACAAACATAAGAAAATAGCACAATCAAACAAGAATTGGGTGTAGTCGATCATCATGACTAGAGTGCTTCAAACTTAAGTATATTTATTTGATACATGCTGCTTGAACTGGGGTATAAAGTAAGTTTCTCAAAACGCTTCATGATCCTTGTGCAAGCGCTACCGGCTCTATGCTCAAAGAAGGAGGCACGAGCAGTTGTAACTGAACTGTATAGGTTGAATATTTCTGTCAGAATTGGTCCACAATAGTATACGGGAGTAGAATTCGTATTTCATTTTCCCAATGCTCCTTTCAGATATGAAATATACATTGACTGTGGTCAAATCTGCATGCGCTGATACGCTTTTCATCTCAAAGTTCCTTGGTGACCGGTTATCCTTTCCTTGCAAAACCGTTAGATTATATCCTAGCTGGAATCAACTGAGTGTTGTTGTTGAGTCGAGTTATTGTCATTGCGGCAGATTCCACAGTTTTGAAGCGGCAGTGCTGTGAAGGGGCTCGCAGCGCCGTAAACGCGACACCGCGACGTTTTGGCGCGGCTGTCTCAGGTGCCGAACAATGACGCCTCGATCATTGTCCCATTATAGCTGGGTTTGAGGAACATAAAGCTAGAAAAAGTTAGATTTGACCGGCGGCGGTGCGCAGTTACGTTGCACTTCAGTAATGTTGCAGACTGTTGTCAATTTTTAAAGGCTAAAGAGGCATTTATTCTTGTTTTTTTACATGTTCACCGATGCAGTGTGCTCACATTCAAGTGTAGTTCCAGGTGCTTCCCCTTTCAACGTTGTACGCTTTGTTCATTGGTATGAAGCGCGGAGATGCTGGCACCCGTACAAGGATTTCTGGAATCACAGTGCGAAAAATCGTTAATAATTGGTTCAAACGTTATAAGGAAAACAAAGAAACTGATTCAGAGTGAGTTTTAGTTCAAGTACCGGTCTCAGTCTCATCCTTCTCCTCCTTTTCATAGTGCTTCGAATAACAAGGGTTCTCGTCAGTATCAGCGCGCGTAGGGTAATCATCAGAGGCGCATGCATCCCGAATCGAAGTTGTGATCTCTTCTACGACATCCAAGCCTTTCATCTTTCTCGGTCGTCTTATTGCTGCCAGTCATAGTCTAGGAAGGACAGCACACTGATTTCTCCGTAATATGGCGACCATATGTGCTGAATTCGCGCCAAATTGCCTCTACAGTATCCCGGAAAAGCAGAATTTGTAAAGCCTCCAAACTCATTAGTTATGGCAGTCCCTCATCGTTTAACCTTCACAAGAGTTTCGGCACGCTCTTGCCCTTGCTTACTTTGCTAGACTTTGGAAAGTTATCTCTTTCATGAGATGCGACTGCACAGTGCGGTAACACTCTCATGCT
Source organism: Heligmosomoides polygyrus polygyrus (assembly GCA_947396885.1). Lineage (NCBI taxonomy): Eukaryota > Metazoa > Nematoda > Chromadorea > Rhabditida > Heligmosomidae > Heligmosomoides > Heligmosomoides polygyrus. The sequence continues at coordinate 33,720,648 of OX377204.1, read as the reverse complement.
GGTCAACATTTCCACCGCCGTTTTGCTGCTCATCTTCGTTAGCCTGCTCAGGCCGTGCAACCTCATGCGAGGCCTTCGTACGTGACGTTCAGCAAAACAGTTTCTAAGACAATCTTCTTCAGCACCAGCTCCACCTTAACCCTTTCACGACGCGCGCGATTTTCGGGTGACTGCCGCGTGGGACAGCGCGCATTTTTCCCGCGCTCTGATTATTTGAATTATTTTAATTGTATTATTTGTTAAATATGAAGAACAGTAACGAATGAAGTTTCCCAAGGACCGTCTTGACCGTAGATATTAGTGGACTCATTGATTAATATTGTACTATTAAATGCTCGATAATTTTCCATGAACAATTGTTATGATGGTGTCCGACGACATCGTCGGGCAATGTCGTGAAAGGGTTAAAGAAGTTCAGCAGCATGTATCCACTTTGTATCAATTCATTGCTGCATACCGGAGTTTGGGGAACGCGGAACGAAGTATGTAGCTGTAGTACTTTTTTCCGCCGTACTGTTGAAAACTTAGGACGCCCTTCTTGAACGCTCTCGGTTGCACTTTTCGTTCTCGTGGAATACAAAAGTGATCTCATACGAGATCCGGCCGAAGGAATCGGATTATCAACGAGGACGAAATAGCACTCATTGTATGGCCTCCTCGGACCAAACGGTTTTAATGCTGCAGAATGGTGGTACTATACTATCCATTAGTTACATACGATTTGAATTACATAGTGGTCAAGTTAGGTGGATAGATAGTGTTATGAACAAATGCTGGCATCTGCGGCCGACCCATTCTGGCACCACATGTGAGTGCTGGTCGGTCATGACACCTCGGATATCGTCAACGTGTTGGCGTGTGTTGATAGAGCGCCCGTGGTCGGATGGAGTAACGTCCTTTCCAAATAGCAGCGCATGCGGGTCCAAGTATCACATGCTACAAGAGTTTTGATCGCAAGAAAACACCCCTCTGAGAGCTTATCACCACGATAAGAGCCGCTCTAGGGCTAAATGAAATAGTGAAGGACACACTCATAACCGACGTCTTCTAGACTACGCTTCATCAAGGACTACAGCCCTAGAGATTTTTCTATCGACATTCCAGACTGCGACTTGGACTACAACGAGTTCTTCGCTTTTCTGCGGGTGATGCCCTTTTTATCCTCCACATCATAGCTCTTAAGCGAGTCGATGTTATAGGAGCTGATCGCTACACCACATGAAACAAGGGAGGTGATTCGGATCTATAGCTTATCTAAGACGTTGATACACAGCATCTCTAGGTGAGTAAAACCTGGACCCTGCCTGAACCTCCCATTTCGTTGTATGTTTGTTTCATGTAATCAGTTTTCAGCAACTTGTCAACGTTCAACACGATTGGCCCAGCACTGTGGGTTGCTCAAGGCATTTGCCGGGCCGAAGACATCAAGTGGTCATCACTTCTCACATGCATGTGCAATGGGTTAGTTTTCTGGCGTCGGTCACCGTCCACGTTTCTCTCACTGATTTGGGTCCTGTCGTTTTGGATCTACTCTATGACATTCATCTCTGTTTTCCTACGTGCGTATCACGGGTCTCTCCAAACGTTGTTAAACAGACAAAAAGAAACATTTTATTAGAATGTGGTGTGAAATGTTTGCGATCACAACCAGTTGTTGGCAAACGCTGTAAGCTTCACAAATGCTGATATTTTATGGCGGGTAAAGAGTAAAAGATATACATCGGTGTTAACCAATCTGTTTGAGATGCGCCACTGATCTACTGCTACGGGCCATTGAAAGCATTTCGGATGAATACTTGCCCCGCACAATTGCTTCCGATGCCCAGCAACGGAACATAAGCATTTGTTAGGAAGTACACCTCTAAAATTTATATTTATTGGCGACATGTCTTGGAATAGGTGAAAAAAGCACCCAAGAGGAACGCTGAAACAGAATAAATGTTTATGGGATCTCATCTCTATACTGTTATTAGGCCAAAGACAGCGGTTGGAGAAAATATCTATTACAGAAACTCGGGTGGCTGAGAGAGAGAGGGAGAGAGGGAGAGAGAGAGAGAGAGAGAGAGAGAGAGAGAGAGAGAGAGAGAGAGAGAGAGAGTGAATGCATCCCTCGTCGGATTCTCGATGAATCTTCGCATCTTTCACGTGTAATAGACGACCAGTTTCTTCAGCGTAACCAAGGTTGTTGTCTTTATTGCGGCTTACTTTTCGGCGTTGTCGCCTTCTTCAAAGTCTGAAAAAGCCGAAGTCATTTGAAACCTACTCTTCCGAATGGTATTTCATTCTTTAGAAATCCATTTGAAAGGATGAGAGACCACGAAAATTCTTCCGTAAGAATTCGAAAACAAGGCTAATTTTAGATGTGGACAAAAGAGTTCACCGTCACTCTAGTGGGCGAAGGATGGGTGAATGAACTTACAAGGAGAGCCTCCAAAGTGGCGGTGAGCTTTTGCGATGCAATTTTTACAGGATGTAGGATCCCGTGTGGGGAGCCCAAAATCATAGTTGCTTTTATGACGCCTTGCTGCCACCCATCCGAATGTGGTCGGTTGGCGTAATGGTAGTATTGTAGCTTCGCAGGAGCAAGGTCGTGGATTCGATTCCCCCTTTGTGCTGGTGTTTTTGCATTTGGCGATTTATCATCAGTGGACTCTTTATCCCCATTTCCAACACATTTTTAACAAAAACTTGGAAACAAATGTCGTTTACGTTCATCGAGCTTTTTGAAAGTGGAGAGGGGAGCATTTTGACTTCCAGGCTAAACAAGTCAAGAATTGATGCCACATTCGTGGTCAGCACCCCAAATAACCCTCACGTACAAAGTTTGGGCGAAATTGGTGCATCTGGCCTCATCACCATCACTTGTGCATGTGCCTAGAGGGCTTTGAACCTCGGTCTTTATGGTCAAACTAAGGCGGTCACATTTTTTTTTTGAAGCCATTCGAGGTAGAAACCAACTGAATACGTTAAGCGGTGGAGGCTACTCAGAAAGTAATATATCGGTGCTACTACGGCCTTTTTTGAAAGGGTGGTAGGTAGAAGCGTAGATGTTCAGTTTGTGCAGTGTAACTCGCTTACATGCTTTTTTTGCAATCCTCCATCATTGTTGAAGGGGGTTGGTACATCATCACCTATTCTTATCAGTTGGTTACTACGTTTTTGATTCTATCCATTAAAGAATATAACAGAATTTGCAGTCTACAACACCTCCTCTTGAAACAGCTTGACTGTTTCAAAATCAAAAGGAGCCCATGCACTGTACTAGCGAGGTCGGAAAAAAATAGTTATTCATACTTCGGTTGTGGGTGTTACTTGGACTGCTGATCATATATCTGACATCGGTATCTGGATTTCCCTGCTTTCTTATGACATGTTAGAGGAGGTTTGAGTAAGTGAGGGTGGTGAGGTCGGATGCACCAATTTAATCCAAACTTTGTGCATGGGGGCGCTGATCACGAATTTGGCACCGTTTTTAACTTGCTTAACCTGGAAGTAAAGAATTCTCACCTTTCCACTTTCAAAGGGCTCGAGGAACGTAAAGGGCATTTGTTGCCATGTTTTTGTTTAAAAAAATGTGTTGGAAATGGAAATAAAGGGTCACGATAAATCGCAAAATGCAAAAGCATCAGTACAAGGGGGAATCGAACCAACAACCTTGCTCCTGTGAAGCTGCAGCCAACACTACCACTACGCTAACCGACCACATACGGATGGGTGGAAGCAGGGCATCATGATCTTAGCGCTCATGCGTCCACACGCTTTTTTCGACTACAGAAGAGCATTCCGAAAAATTACCTGTGGTTTTGGGCTACCAACACGGGGCACTACATCCTGTAAAAATTGCATCGCAAAAGCTCACCACCACTTTGAAGGTTCTCCTTGTTAGAGCCCTTGAGGCCATCCGTCTTAGGTACTTAAGGGTCATGATCCAGAGATCAAAACCTGCAGAGGGCGACGTACGACGCCAGCTCTTGGGCCACAGCCAAACACTCATCCTTCCTAGTGATCTGGGGGGGGGGGGGGGGGAGGGGAGGGGCTTTGTCGCAATGGGCAGAGTACGGCGCGCCGGAATCTCATCTTCATGCACAGTGAGCTTGACCTCCACCCAAGCCAGAAAGACTTTTTGCAATCTTAACTACGCTGAAGAAACTGCTCGACTATTACAACGTCAGACAGTGGATGTTTTCAAAAGTTGACTGTTACCATAACTATGAGATTAAAGTTTCAGGTCTCATAGTTATAAGAGGATTTCGTTGAGAATCTTTGTAGATATATGGTGTGCGTGGTATTTCAGAGATACTACGCCGGGTCACAGCTACTTCACGGACACAAATTTGCCGGAGGATCCATCTCAGCTGTGTGATAATGTTCGGATGGTTTTGGCGATTTCGTGAGTGATTTTGTTGCAACGCATTTCACCTCTTGCTCCATCATTAGGGGCTGGAAGTAAGACGTCAATGAAAACCAAACATCGGTTATCCATTCTATGGAAGATGTGTTGCTTACTTTTTACAAGGCTGTCTCTTCCCTGAGTTTCATCTCGTCAATTCCGCGCCTTAGGTTCTAGGCTTGATGTGCAAAACATCGTTAGACAGCATTGGATCACGATTTTCTGAAGTCCTTCCAATTTCTATTAGAGCATTTATATGTCCCGTGCTGTCATATCATCTCCCGATGTGACACCACTCCCTACTCAACTCCTTTTTGAGAGCAGACCAGTCTACCATTATAGCAAGGCAAGCCAGCACCAGTTAAAACGCGTTGGATGTCACACTGCTCCCGCAAGGGGTTTGAGGAGGAGCTTTACGTTTATTGTGACTTCGATTTCTTCGTAATCAGACTTCTGCATCCTTTACATTGTTTATAACAAAGAAAAGTGAGAACGAAAACGTGATAATCTAAATTTTACATCTCCAAAATGGTTCTTTTCGCGACCTATCTCCAGACGAATCTTTAATAGTCACGAAATGTGCGTGCAACAGCACTTTGGGTGCATACCAACGTTCTCTCACACACACACACACACACACACACACACACACACACACACACACACACACACACACACACACACACACACACACACACACACACACACACACACAAAAGAGTTCACAGTCGGCAATTTGTCGAGCACAATGCACCGTACTTCAATCACTAGAAGATCGGTAAACCGGAAGATTGCTATATCAAAAAAGTATAAAGAAGAGGCAATTTTGGATCACTCATTGTCAGATATTCGGTATATAAATTATTTGTTGTATTCGTTATATCTCATACGTTGGAGGAATATATCATATATTGTTTTCATGTTTATTGCGAGAGAATCCACGAAGGAAGGAGCGGCATTATTAGGTTGTCCCATAAGTCCTTGCAGTTTTTTTTTTCAACGATTCACTGCAGATTTCGCCGGCGGTCTCTTGCATAGCGCTGCATAGCTTTCGAAAGAGAATGATTTGCTCTATCAAAACTTGTTTTGCATTTCTTTTTTCATCATGAATTTTGTCAATTTTTAGGTCGTTGAAAAGAAAAGTGAAAAAGTAGCCATTTGCGCACTTGTTCTCCCCGCCTAGGTTTGTAATTTTTTTGCGCAGCCTTTTATAGTATTTGGAAGATAATGTTCTGTGCTACAAGAATATGTGTTTGTGTTATTTGCTCATTTGTCCTTTATTGATTTTTAGATCATCAAATTGGGACGTCCGAAGGAGGATGGTAATTTTTGCCGACGGCTCCTGCTCTGTGGTTGGACTTTTTGGGTAGGTGTTATATGTCATTCGAAAGAGAATGTCTTGCTCTATAAGAATATGTGTCGCGTTTATTGATTTCTATTGAATATCAACAAAATGCCAAAAAGAGAAAAATCGTCTTCACCAACAACTCCTTCTCCTTCTTCAGTTGTTGATATTCGACAGAAATCAGGGTGAGCCAATAAACGCGACAGAAATTCTTGTTGAGCTAGACATTCTCTTCCGAACGAAATATAACACCAAGCAAAAAAGTCCAACCACAGAACGGGAGTTTCAGTGAAAATTCGGGCGGAAAAGTCGGAATTTCCAATTTGATGGCCTAAAAATCAATAAAGGACAAGTGAGAAAATAGGACCAACACATATTCTTGTAGCACAGAACACTTTCTTCCAAATGCTATAAAAAACTGCGCAAAAAAATTAGAAACCTAAGCGGAGAGAACAAATGCGCAAATGGCTACTTTTCACTTTTTCACTTTTCACTTCAACGATCTAAAAATTGACAAAATTCACGATGAAAAAAGAAACGCAATACATGTTCTGATAGAGCAAATCATCCTCTTTCGAAAGCTATGCAGCACTATGCAAGAGACCGTCGGCGAAATCTGCAGTAAATCGTTGAAAAAACTGCAAGGACTTATGGGACAACCTAATATTTTTTGAAATTGTTTTATGTCTACGAGCTGCTTTTTCGGTTATGTATTTCATTGCTGAACTAAAACTGTATAAAGAGGCCAGTTTTGGTTAGAAACGAGCATTGCGGCAGCAGCGCAGTTGTTCGCGTGCTGCTACAAACCCTCATTATGAGTGTTTCATTCGAAGTCTTGTGATTTGTAATGAAAATTACTCCCATTTCACAACTCCTGGTAAGGCACACCAATGGTTGATTGGAGAAGATTAAGTGACAGAAAAATTAAAAAGGTAGATTCTTGTGGGAGGCGATGTGGTGTGTTTGATGGGCGTTTAAGGGCGTAACTCACTACTAACTTGTTGCAAGCCATCTCGCTACTGGTTGACATCGAATTCTAAACGCGGCAGCTAAAGCAAACATACGTAAAAGTAGATTTGATTAACAGAAAGGCGCCCTTTTGTTGCAGGATAACTTCATAGCATTGCCCCAGCCAAGCAGTCGAAGGAAATCTCAAAGAATTGTCTGCTATTTTTGCTTTTTTTGCTACTTCGCTCGTCAGTCTTATAATTCGGATATTCGGCTAACAACCTCATTTTCCGATAACGGGGCATTCAAGGGTCTCGAAGCTCCATGCCGCATTTTTGACTACCAGTCAAGGTTTGATATCTCATTGGGGAGTCGAACAAATAATAGAGAGATGATCTCTTGGAAGCGAATGAACCTTGATCAATTTTTGTTTCTTACAATTATGTTTCTGTTCAAAAGATTTAGGTGAAGCGCGCGATCTCTCTACTCATCCTAGTAATGCGAATCCCTTAGGTAAAAAAGCAAAAGTGTAATGTGTAAACAGATTGCGGATGTTGAAAAACATAAACAATATAACAAAAAATCTAGCACAACAAAAGCGATACCGCAACAAAGCGAAATCAGGAAATACCGTGACCACGCAATGATGTTAAAATTGAGGTGTTAAGTGAAATCAGCATTAGGTGGGCGAAGCAAATGAACGGTGAACGTTTTCTCGAGCAAGTACTGCAGATGCTTTCAGACTTATGGAAACTTACTAATCGTTGTCAAAAGGCACTGACACGCATTATACTCTCGTTCATGTTTCAAGTTTTATGTGTGTAGTGATTTTTCTTTAGAGTGAAGAAACGTGAAGAATCGCTGGAGGCAGGATTTAGTCTTCTCGACGTGTTCACCACACTGGATGCTGGTCCTTCATTGGTGGAGAGGCGTATTCCCGAAACTGCGCTTGTGATAAACACTGTGAACTCTCGCAAACGTCGGAAGATGGAAGTGTAGTCTCATGTCGCAACACCTGTGATCATGCAGTCGCTGCTACCTGTCAGCACCATTGCGGGTTTTCTTTCCCTCTTTGTGCAGGATTGTGGCAGTGGGGTTTTAAAACTTCTCATTTTCATTTGGAATTTCATTTTGGAATGGGATCGATGGGTACGAGTAGACGTATCAGCCACTTCCGCTCCAAGAAGACTACCTCGTAGCTGTTCAAGCTCATTTGCTGCTGGCAAGACGTCCTCCTGTTCTACTGTTTATAGAGGGAGTTCACTAACAGCTCAAAATCTAGACTAGTATGTCTTGCACGTGCACCAGGCTGACGAATGCCGTTATCCTTAGCATTACCTGTCGAGAATTACCCGATACATAATCCTACTGCTACCCAACCACAAAGGGAGCTTTCCTTTTCAACATCTTGGTGAACCGCCAGAATTTCCTATTGTTTTGATTTTCGCACTCTGCATGTTTGTTTTCCTTTTGCATATCTACGTTTTGCCTCTCAGCTTTAGATTATGCTTTTCACAAGCGCGTTAATCTCGCTTCGTGCATGGAACATGGTAAAAGGATGGGGGACGGCGTTACTAATTCCACTTTGTGAAGCGTCATGCATTCTACTCCTAAGGGATGTTGTGGAGGCGACTGAATGCGTATTTGGCCGCACAATGGCTTGAGGTGGCCAGCCGATGAACGATTCAGCCATTTATTCTCTCCAGACAAGTCTGGTACCAATTCACCGACCCCGGAGGGATGGAAGGCTTGGTTGGCCTGGGAGGGAAATTATAACCAAGAACCTGGTATCGCGTGTTCGCGACAGCCGGTACCTCATCCGGCTGCGTCCCACACACCGTCGATAATATTAATATTACGTCGATATTATTGTGCAAGTGAGAGACACGCCTGTCGGCGTATCTCGCACTTGCGCGCTTCGCGCGATCTTAGACAGTCACTAAGCCAATATCACTCACTTCAAGGTAGCTGCTGCAGTGTAAAGGGCATATGATATGAATAAAGTGAGTTTGAGATTTATTATGGGGCTCCAAGGGGGTAACTTCAGACCAAAAACCCTCCGTCTTTTATACATATGGCGATTTGGTGACACTCATTACTCCCCCTTAGTAGAACTCGTCCCCCATTACTACTGGTCCCCCTCAATGATCTTCTTTAGCGGACGACATGTTCGGCACGTCTTCTGAATCCCCACGCCGCTTTCGTTCGGCACGTCCTCTGTAATTTGTTCAATATCGGTTGATGGCAATCGACACTTCAAAAACGAACTTCACAATCATGTTCAGCGGCCTCGATTGCCTCCAGGGCTGAAGTTTCGGACCGTTTGGACGACATCCATAAAAAATCGATAATTTGGTCGATGTTGATCGATGGTGATCTGCACTTCAAAAACGAACTTCATAATCATGTTCAGCGACCTCGGTTACCTCCAGGGCTGAAGTTGGCGACGTGTTTGGCACGTCTACGGCTCACCATGCACGGTCGCCGACGTGTTCGGTACGTCTACGGCTGGCCATGCGCGATCGCCGACGTGTTGGGGACGTCTACGAGTCGCCAGGCACGTTTGGCGACGTGTTCAGCTCGTCTGCTAAGTCGCCAGGCACGTAGAAGGCGTCTTGGTATTTTCCGCTATTTTCTTGCCTTAATTTGTGCCCCGTAGTTTCCCCGTAATTTCCCCTATTTTATGACTCATCGCGTCGTCAATAGTGTGACTCATCGCTTAGCGGATTATTATATAGTATGATATTTTTTATAATTAATAATACGAGTTATGATGGAATACATTCACCTGGATCACCTGTTGTCCCGTTGATCATCAAGTGCTCGAGCGGGCGCCAGCAGCGTCTCCATTCGTCCCTGTTGCGTAGCAGAGTGCTCCAATGGATACTCCTCGCTCGAGGGACACGAAGAGCGTCAGATCGGTCGTTAAGAGCTTTCACAGAGGAGACTGACCAACACGTTGGGGTAGTGTCATGGTGTTCTCTTGACATCCCGCGGAATCCAGTCGGTAACGGCTCTTGTCCAGTGGGTGTCTGCGATCTCTTTATGGGATGCTTCACACATCCCACTTCTATGGGCAGTAGCATGCCACCATACCGCTTGTTGATAAGCCGCGCTATAAGGGATTTCAGCAGCGTTTTCAGCGCTAGATTGCTGTAAGTCGTTGCTGCAAGTTGGCCCCAGATCTCTAAAAATTATCAACATTGCATGATAGGAGAGTTGTATTTAAAGGAGTCAGCGTGCTGTAAGATGTGCAGTTTCCATAGTTTTGTCTTTGTAAGTGTATGTGCAAATCTAGAAAGTGGAGTCTATCCTCATTCCTTCCCAAGCCCCGTTCTTCACTTGCTTCGTGCCACGAAATTCATCTAATTTGCGCAACGGTTTTTGGCTGCTTCTGTTAGGTGTGTTCCAAGAGCACACTGTTACCGTTCTTCACTTTGTTCTCAATTTAGCCTCCATTATAGTTTATTCAATCTATACAGGTCACATTCTGGTAGAGATTTACCTTTATTCATCCACGTGTATGCATGTTTGGTGCTCAGTTATGTGTGTGCTCGTGTTAATTTTGTGAATTTAATGGAAATAAATCATTATTATTCTCGATATCTTCGCAGTTTCTGTGTGAAATCACCCATGTACCCTCTCTTAGTGATCGAGGCCTCGATTTTGTATTAGCTCATGCACTCTCACTGTTTCACATTGGAACAGTTTCAGTCATCATGTGGGACTGGCATAGCTTCTTCGTCAAGATAGGCATTCCAGCTAGCGTCTCCTCTCGATATGCAGAGATATTCCGACAGAACAGGTTCGCTGACTTTTGATATACAGAATCGTGCGCGGTGTTTCTGAGTTCAGTACCGTTCAAGCAGATATATCTCTCCCGTCTTAAGGGTCTCAAAGGATATGCTTCCCGATCTTGATAAGGCGACGTTGGCCGACTTGGGAGTGACGGCGGTCGGTGATCAGGTGGGACTTTGGACACCGTCAGTTTGCCCAAGTAGTTGCATTCAAGTGATACATCTTTAGTTGGCCATCTTGAAACACGCGAGGGATGAGGCCTATGACATGGAACCGGACTCACCTTCGAAGCTGCGTGTGCGTATCGCAGGTCCAGGAGCCGGTTAGTATATGATAACATTGTTTCCATTTTAATTTAATTTTCGTATTTGGATGGGTACGCTGGCAGGGAGCATTTGTCCTGGTTAGAAATGAGTTTTTGTTTTCCATTCAGAGAAAGCATTATTGAGTCAAAGCCTCTGGTGTTATCACTAGGAAGAGTGGATCCCGTGTCTTCCATGCACATGCATATATTGTATTTCTATGGCTCGCTACGAGTGCGAGCTTCTGTTTGAAGTTTGGCCAGTAGAGATGGACGTCGAGCTTCAGGCCTGCAAGCTAGTCGAATTGTAAAAATGTGAGAGGCCCATTACTTCTAACAGTACTACGTCACGCATTCAAAGGTGTTACAAAAGGTTACAAAAGGTGTATTCATCAACAGTGCTGTTTGTCTACGGTATATCATCCACTGGAAACGGCTCAACTCGCTGCCACTTCCTTACCATTAGGAAGGATTACCTACGATCAAATCTTGTTTTGAGTCTTGCTAACTATACGTCAATGTACCCTCCAATCCTCTTTGCATGAGTTCACTTATTTATTTATGCTGTTAATTCAAGGCGCACAAAAGCTTCCTGACATCGTTAGCGTGAAAAAAGGTCCAGCAATGAATGAAATAGCTCAAGTAATTCAAATCAGTTTCTTTAAGCCTCAATTGGCTGGTATCGAGGTCGTAAGCTGCGTAGAGCATTCCCGCCCGGTCAGAGGGAGGTGCGGGTTCGAGTCTCGCCTGGCGCTAGAAGTTTTGATCGCAACAAAACATCGTTGTGACAGCTTACGACCTCGATACCAGCCAATTGAGGCTTAAAGAAACTGATCTGAATTGTTTTTGTCAAGACCATCAGTTTAACTGGTCCCATGCTGATATCAGCGGCCAGCTCATCCCGGATACGGATGGGTGCTGATCGGTCCCACGAGGTGTGGATGTTGCGTTCGATCAAACGACGCCGGTGGTGTAATGGCGTAGAGCATTCCCGCCCGGTCAGAGGGAGGTGCGGGTTTGAGTCCCGCCTGGCGCTAGAAGTTTTGATCGCAACAAAACATCGTTGTGACAGCTCAAGTAATTCTTTTTTCGAAGACAGAGATAGAAAGGATAAAGTACGACGTTAATGTGTACCTTTGTGCGCTGCCCATTCTACTTCTGAGGGGTGTCGTAGAAGCAACATGAATGGGTTTCTCGCCTATTTGGCTATTCTTCGCCTTGCGGTGGCCAGTTGATGGTGAGGTCAGGTTTTTTCTTCCTAGACATGCCGCGTACCAATTGTTCGACGCCGAAGTGTCTGAACGGTGGTATCTTGGTTTGCCTGAACGGCACCAGAATTAAGAATCTGTAACAAAGATGCACGCGATTGCCAACACCCCTCTCACCGCTTCACCACGCGAGTCAAAAAGGCGAAGTTAAAAGAAATGAATAGCAAGACTCATACATATACCAAGTAGAGGGACGTAGTAGTGATATACACTTTGAGTACATGGGTTTTGCACATTATTATTATCGAATCTTTGTTCAGGCGCGGGACACTCTTCAAACGGATCGTCTGGCAGCTCGGAGCAGCGGCGAGGACGACCGGCGCCTGATCGGAGTGAGATCTATCACATCAAAATGCCCGAGGGTAGTACAGCTCGCACGAAAGAGATCATGCAGAACGCGAGCGTGTTGAGAAAGCATGGTTCGTTGCCAGCATTTCGGATACGAGTTGGTTCCTGCCCGCTCCTATTTGAGGAGATCTTTTGCTACACTTGGGCCTTCAAATCCTTGCTTAAGCTTTTGGGAAATTCGAACTGCTTCTTTTGACCCTCTGTAGCCATAGTTGTGTTCACTGCGGAATATTGAGCTTTGTTTAGGTGTAAGCGTTTCTCAAAGCCTTTCTTCCAAACTATCGAAATAAATTATTTGCTCGAAAAAACAGCGTGGCCAGAGGGGTTCGTACGTTAGGTGTCTCCCTGAGCTACGGTAGCACGCCACCGCCGCCCGCCACTGCCCCCGATAACGGTAGCGTGACGGGTTGTTGAGCTCGCCTTGGACGAGGTGCAGCGACGAACAAAGCAGACCATGCGCCGTGGAGCAAGCTTCCTGTCGTAGGGTAGTGATTGACGACTTCTTCCGTTGTCTGCTATTTTTTTTCTCTTTGCCTTTCTAGTTTTGTTGATAATCATTTGAGAAGATAAGGACTTCGTGGATCTCGTGTACTTCAGGTTTAACCGTTCGTGGCACGACTGGCGTTCGGCAAGGTGGTCGATCCGTGAGCCCAGTTGACAAGAAAAGTGCAGCCGTGGTGCGAATGCGACAAGACCGTCGTAAGTTGAATTTGAAGTAAGCAGTGAATTTGCACAAAAACTCAGATCTGTTTTTTCTTCATGAAAGCGACCATGGCTCGCCTTTGTTTGCAAACAAACGGGTTATGGATGCGTAAGTATATGGGATATTTTTAGTAAGGGGTTGCTTAAACGTTGGGCTCCATTAGGCTCCAGGCCACAATTGATTAGGGTTGCTAGCGCTGTTACTCACAGGACAAATAGTGATCTCGAATTTTCTGGAAATTTCAAAAAATGTGCTGTGAAACCTGAGGCGGTTACTGAGCAGTTTGTGCAGATTAGATTGTTATTTTAGAAAATGGGCGTCATTGGGAAATGTCGGTGGTAACGGGAGTCACATATTGCTATGCGTCATTACCTGTTTAATCAGATAAGGGTGAAACTTAGGTGTTTGACATAAATACCAAATCTCGCCACAAGTCAATTTAGCCAATTTAAGCCAGGAGCAAAAGTTAAAATTGTTCGCCTTTCCCACTTTGAACGGTTATTCTTAACAAAATCCTTTAAAACCACTCGGTATCAAACATCTATCGATATTGGCTACTTGAAATGAAGCCCACAGGCGAATCCATTCGCAAAGGCCTGAGTTATACTCCCGCGGGAGCATCCGCGGAAGGGCGGGAATCGCGCCGAGACTCCTCATCTGGCCAATCGCCGCACCTCGCCACGCCCGTCTCCGCCGTGCACCATTGGTCCGCGGACGTTGCGCGGATGCTCCCGCGGGAGTATAACAGAGGCCAAACGGTTGTCCTTTAGTAGAGACTGACAATTGCGGTCAAGAAGTGAAGCTCCTCTCCCCTCCCCTCCCTTCCCTCCCTCCATCGGCCGGCCATTATGAGACGGAAGGAGGATGGACATATAAAGGAGAGGAAGGATAAACCAGTTTTCCATGCAAAGCCATAACTCGGCTCAGAAAGGTCCTTCCACTCAAAGTAGTACGGTTATTTGCTTCACGTCCCTGCTGATGTGACAGATACTAAGGAATCGCATTTTATCGAAAATCTCATGAGTTTTGGCGTTTGATATCACCGAATGCGAATTCGAAATCATATTGTTTCACAAGCATTGTTTCTCTAACGAAGGCATACCGATGTTTGGTAAAAACGCTCAGCTAGCACTAAGTTTCGTGGATATATTGCCTGTCCTGTCCTTGAAACGGGAGCAGGCGGGTCGCCATGCACGGCACTGTGGTTTCAGTCTTCCATCCCTCCGGAGTCGGATAATTGGTACTAGACGTCTCTGAGAAAGGTAAAGTACTGTACGTCTCCACGATATCCCTTAGAAGTATAATGCCTGTAGCATCCCAAATAGGGATTGATTAACGCTGTCCTTTATTTCTCGTATTTATTTTTATGTTCGTTGTATACTCCCACTACTCGGAAGCGTGATGTGATATCCTGGATTTCGGATTTCTCAGTAATCTGAGGATTTACCACAATTCCTCCTTGATTGGAATGCTGCCACCTTTTGGCAGAAGTGACAGCCTCAGAAGTGGCCTCGTGAAGTTAACTAGTTCAAACTACAAAGGATGGGATTTTGTTCCATGAGCTGTTTTCTAGGCAGCGATTGAGCTCATATATTCACCTACGAATCGTGTTGAGGGTCTGGAAATTTGCTGTAGCCATATAGCATTCGCTACCATTCGTTTGATTTTTTTCTGCCAAAAGACTTGGTCTTTCAACAATTTCATAGATATCTAAACCTGTGTCAACAATTGCTAGTACCTACTCGCTCATGGTTTCTAAAAATTCGAAGACACAGTGGCTGTGTACTTGGAGCCCCACTTCGCGACTTCGTTTAAGCTCACATGAACTTTCAGAAGAGATGGCGATGCGGAATGATCCGGTAATATCTCGCCTAGGTGTTCGTGGGTTGCATTCGGACTTAGCAGCGAGACCGATAAGCGGGAGAGTACAGAAGCGAAGGTAACAAACTCTTTATGTATCGAATTCGTTCCTCTCTCTCTCTCTCTCTCTCTCTCTCTCTCTCTCTCTCTCTCTCTCTCTCCCCCCCCCCTCGATGCGCCCATCGTGCCACTATTCTGTGTTCATTCCAGCGTTCAAAAGCAGGGAGCTGGAGGTTCTCGTTTACGCGAGGCATATCGCGATGATGTTGCTATTAGAGTGCAGATTCCATCGGCTAGCAGAGTGGAGAGAAGGATCTCCGGGCAGGTGAGTATATTAGGGGTTTAGAGATGATCTAGATGTTTTGGGCAAGTGTTTTCACAATGTTGGCCTACGACGTAAACGATGCGTGTTCGTATCGCGATATCCTAGTGATTTTGTGTGTAGGATGTTATTGCCTTGCTAGCAGACCTTAGGTAGTACACTAAAATAAGAAGCAGTCCTTCTGAGTTTTTTGCTTTCGCTCATACATAACCGGTGGCTCTTCATGCTTTCGTTTCAGGATCATCTTGACATGACTGGAGTTTTTGTAAGTGTTCTTGAAAGTAAAGAAGTTGTTACACTCTGTACTCCTCTTACTAAATCTGATCACTTTCGAAGCTTGTTTTCTGACGTAGAGGCTGTTGAGCCTGTATTTGCCTAAGCTGATTTTTCATGCGCTTCTATTTCAGCCGAGGTCAAGAATGACAGCTTCGATAGCGAATCGGATTTCGCGCAGCAATGGCAACGGCTTACCTCGTGTGACTGTGAAGTTACGTGAAGCGCCTCCTGTTGAGAGAACTCTAATGAGAAATACCAAAGGAACTCGAAAGCCTGTGCAATCAAGGCTGTCCTCAACTTCAGCTCGAGGGAAGCTGGCTAGAGCCTCGAGAGTAGCACCGGTGGGTAATTCTAGGTGTATACACGCTGAAAGTGTTTTCGTATTTCTCTATTCTGTCTACGTTCCCAGTCACACGTTTTAGGTTGTAAGGAAAGTTCTATCAGACTTTTAAGTCTCGATTCACGAGACAGCTCAGCTCAGAAAACTTTTTCACAATACATATAAAAGCTGTTATATACAGCCCAACTCTTCCGATGCCACCGGCATTTAGATAATGCACTGTCTTGAAAATCAGATGAATTCCGTAGATATGAAGTCATAGGGGCGAATACAAAGTGATGTTCTTTCACAACTTTATTTCCCTAGTAAAGGCATCCGGATGTTCGAAGAAAGTGTGGTGCCAGTGTTAGGCTTTGCTGCTATTGGTTCGGGTTCTGCGTAACGATAGTTGAAAGGTGCGCAGACGAGTTGATGTACAGTTAGTACTGGACCATTGCTAATCACAGGCTTCAAATTCAACAGCTTCAATTTCGCACATTTTGCCTCATTCCTATGGTTTTGTGTGATAGTGTTTTGAGATGGTTTAAATAAGAAATAAAGGGTAAAGGACGGCACTACTTAGTCCCTTCTAGGATGCGCCACGTATTCTGCGTCCAGGATATCGTTTACGCATTTCGAATGCGCATTTGGCTATACAAGGACTTTCGGTGGCTAGCTGGTGAGCGATTCAGGGGTACCAGTTCTTTGATCTCGTAGAGATGGAAGACTTGGTTGGCCTGCGCGGGAAACTCGAACCAGGAACCTGATACGGGGTGACAACGGGCACCTCTTCCGACTGGACTACAAAGAAGAAATAAGAGTGTCGATATCCAAACCGTTACGGATGGCTTCCATTTCTGAAAAACATGCTTCATGCCGATCGCTCGAGGGTTATAGACAGAAACAATCAAGGGCGGTTACATCTGGTCTATCTCTTCTCGGCGATAAGCATCAATTCAAAGAGAGCGATCATCCGCACGATTCGTCCTGAGAGGTGGGGCTCCGGTGGGAAGCGTGTAAAAACTGGGGGCATTCGCTCATGAAATTTAATACACTGTACGTTCAGTCCTAAAAGTCTTCCTGATAAAACTGTTTTTGCAGAGATCCTTGGTGCAAGATGACTACTTTGTGGACGACGAAGGACTCTCAGCCGAGGAGGAAGAGTACATGGACGAGGAGATGGCTTGGGAAGACGTAGAAGAAGAAGAGCTGGACGAGGAGGTGGAAGAGCTAGTGGATGAGTTTGAATACGTGGAGGAGCGTCCCAGCGTCTACAACCGGTTGTCGAGGTAACTGAGTGCTCGTGAGAAAGCCAATGGTTTTACTATGTGTAGTCGTCGCTCTAGGGTTCCGCCGCCTCATTCGTACCAATAGTGTCAGCTACGGTGCGGCTGCTCTTGGAGTAAAGAGGGCGTCCAGTTGTTGAAGCAGGCGTTTCTGACACTAGTGAGGGGTTTCTTTGTCTGTTGTAATAATCTCAACCTGTTGTTCTTGTATCTGAGGCGAGACTTAAGTGAGCTGAGGCTACTTTCAGTAATGTGTTAAGTTAATATTGTCGTTGTGCTGGTTGTTCGAGGCTGTTATTATCCTTCTGCTTGGAGTTTGCTTTCTTTGAATTCAATAAAATTGTTGTATCATGTGCTTGAAATGACAGTGAGCTGACGAGTCTTGGATTTTTATTTCTTGAACGCCAAAGAAGGTGGTTTTCGACGTTATTCAATTCCTTGATGTATACGACGATACGGCGAAGGTCTTATACGCCCTAATAATGCGGTGGTTCAGTGGATGGCGAGTACAAGAAATGAGACAGAGTTTATTGAGAGACCAACTTGTCTATGTACAAGTGGAGCGACGGCGGAACAGTGTTCTTCACACCACCCATACGAAGGTGGGGGGCAAGGGGCGCACCCACCGCTTATTGAGGATCAGTTGTCCGAGTGCAAAGAACTAGGGCTGATGCGGGATTACGGCGCTGATGGCGGATGCTAGATTATCACATCTGTATTTGCAGAGAAGATGGTATTGAGTGGAAAGTTGTCGACGTGGTATATTAGAGGTAACGGTAGGATTCTAAGCTATCGGAGCGTGCTACTATAATAGCTTCTGAGCACATTATAGTCAGGATTCCGAAGAGTAAACGAGCCCTACATCAGTCCTTTGGACAACTCGCGTGGGTTCGTTGTATGGCAGCGTCATGCCTCCTGACCTGCCAGAGCTTAAGCATCATCGCAGGCGGTGATATTTCCGGCGAGGCCAAAGCGAAATCGTTGAATTGCATAAAAATGTTAGTGTTAGTATATCTTGTGCCACACGAGGTTTGTAGGTGGACAGCTTTATTCAGCAGGGCCTGACGTTTCGACGTTCCGTCGTCTTCAGAGGCCTAAACATGGTGTGAAGGTTTACATTTGCGCTCTACCCCAGCAAGCGCCTCAACTACTCTAGCATTTTCGACGTACATCTACAACCACCCCAGAGAGACCAAATGAGAGAGAGACGAACTCACCAAGGTCCACCGTTAAGGGCGTATGTTCGCCCTGTGACCAGTAGGGGCGAATAAACCACACTGGGCGGATATCACCCTCTGATCATTCTACAGTTCACAATGAGGCACAAACGGCAAGAAGTCACTTGTTACGACTAGACACTCATTTCGGCTGTTCATCACGGGATTTCTTGTAAAAATCCAGAACGCTTCTAAGGCTTTTCGTGCTGAGATTTCGTTCTCAATGGCCAATATTGTACATTTCACCTCAAAGTCGTTTCCGTCATGCGCATCAATTCTATGTCTGCCAAGTGAGTTGGATTGCAATCCACGTCTTTTACTGGCTAAATGTTCTGTTATTGTTATCAAGATATATCGCTCGATGCTAGGAGTGGTGATCAAGGAAAAGCAGCGTGTACTGTACTCGTCGCTGTTGAAATGTATATCAAAAGAGCCGGCGTGCCGGCGTCTTCTGACTGAA
Organism: Heligmosomoides polygyrus polygyrus; assembly: GCA_947396885.1. NCBI lineage: Eukaryota > Metazoa > Nematoda > Chromadorea > Rhabditida > Heligmosomidae > Heligmosomoides > Heligmosomoides polygyrus. Next base: position 33,701,807 of record OX377204.1, on the reverse strand, counting down.
CAGGATTGGAGGAGGCTTGAAGGTGGGTCAAGGTTGATTTGTTACTCTATTCGATCTAGGGCTAAGGCTGCTCTTTGTGCAAAGTAAGACAGGCTTTTGCAATCATTTCGCGGGAGATTTCACAATGATGAGCGCAACTCGCCAAACGGCCACCTTTATAACAACAACCAGTCTCACGATAATGGCCATTCCACAAGGGTCACAGTTCTAGGTGGCGCTCAAATTTCGTCTAATGCTTTGACTGTTTTGAATTTGGGGGCCATCATTTTCACCTTCGCAGAACGTCAACGCATCAACATTTCGTAAAGTGGTTGGAGGTTTACATAGGCTTAGGGACCTAATGCGTAAGAGAGGTAGGAGCGAGTTGCAGGCCGAAATCCCTTCAATTGCCAACGGCAGATTACCACCTATGCCATTCCCGCGTATGTTCTACAGAGAACCTGCTCCTTTACCCAATGTCTCAAGTTCCGAATTTTATCGTCTGGTGTGTTGACCGTTCTCAACCGCCACAAACGGTGCCGTAGTGCAAACTTGGATCATGCTCAGCGGCAAGGACTCAGGGAGCTACGTGAACTACGATCTAATGGCACGTTGAGAATCTCCGTTAGCGATAAGGGGGAGAGTTCGTCGTTATACCGCAATCCTTAGATCGAGCTATAACCGAACTCCATCTGAGTGACACCTCCCAATACGAGCGCGTTAGTGAGAGAGACTTCAAGTCGCAGTGTAGACGCCTCAACCGTGCGTGGATGGCAGTGGGAGTGTCTGCAGGCATCGACAAAAGGTTTCTCAGAGAGATGAGACTGGATAACCCTTGTCGTCCGGTTTTCTACAGCCTAGTCAAAACGCACAAACTTTCCCAGCAGGATACGCAATCCACGTTCCCGGACACTTATAAAATAAGACCTATCATTAGCTGTGTTGGCGGGCCAACCGATCGAATCTCCTGGTTTCTTAATAGCATTGTGAGCCAGTTGTTGACTAAGGTGCCGTCCCATCTGACCAATACGAGCAATTTCCTTGATTTGTTACGTAACTTCCGCCTTGGTGAGAGTTGTGTAATAGAGTCATTTGATGTGACATCACTTTATACAAACGTCCAAAACGAACAAGCCCTGCAAGCACTATCTGAAATGTTGGATTTGCATGTCAGGAGCGTAAACACCTTTGGACTCACGAAAATGCACATCATGACCCTCGTCAAGGAATGTTTGCGCTGCAACATCTTTAAATGGTCGGGCTCGTATTATTCGCAAGTAAGAGGACTAGCCATGGGTCAACGATTAGCGCCGGCTCTTCCCGTCTGCTTTATGGGTAGGATTGAGCAGCCGGTACTTGACCGCTCACCGTTAATGTACTGCAGATACATAGATGATTGCTGTATTGTAACATCGACACGTCCGAAATGGATGAGTGCTTCAGGTTACTGAACGAGCAATCTCAGTACATTAGGTTTACTCGGGAAACACCGAATAATGGTTGGCTCGCCTATCTCAACAAATCAAAGTGTCCGGCGGGGAAGTTAGCGTGAAATGGTACCGTAAACCAAGCTCTAAGAACATTCTGATTCACGCCAGGTCTGCGCATCCTATACAAATATAGCCGCCTCGAATGGCTACGTGGTATCAGGTCACCAACGAAGATCTCACAATAATCTCGAGATCGACCCCGTGTGGATAAGATGCCTCTCGTTCTTCCCTTCATCTCCGACAGAGTTACTGCTGATATTCAAAGAGTTCTTGTTACAGCACAACTGCAGGACGATGTTGTCTTGGTAAATGTACCGCGGGACAACATCAGAAGGCATCTAGTCCGAAATCGACTCTATGACAAGCAGTGCATATCGGAGAGATGTGTTATTTGCCCAAACAGTGGTTTAGGAGATTGCTCAAAGATAGGAGCAATTTATCAAATCGAATGCTTCAGCTGTAACGCAAAATACATTGGGGAAACGGGAAGAGCTCTGGCGGTACGCGTAAAAGAACATTTAGCCAGTAAAAGACGTGGATTGCAATCCAACTCACTTGGCAGACATAGAATTGATGCGCATGACGGAAACGACTTTGAGGTGAAATGTACAATATTGGCCATTGAGAACGAAATCTCAGCACGAAAAGCCTCAGAAGCGTTCTGGATTTTTACAAGAAATCCAGTGATGAACAGCCGAAATGAGTGTCTAGTCGTAACAAGTGACTTCTTGCCGCCGTCAAAACTAACTCTAAAAAAATCAAATCACCATTGATGATTGAGTCGTACGGTGGAATTTCGTCGTGTCTATTGGGTGAGTCCATAGCGTGACGCACCGAAGGATCTCCGCTTTTCTGTACTTCGAAATAAGTCCAGAAACACTCCCATATCAGACGGATAAAAAACTTTCTTCGCCGAAACTGTATGATCATATTTCTTGACATACTTTGTAGCCACTTTAAAATGGGAAGGTTAACGCTAACTTTCTTGAGGCATCTTCAGTTTGGTACCATAGACGAAACAGTCTTGATTTAGGAGGTGATAGCATGATTTGAAGGTAACTCTGTTTGAGTTGTGAGTTGGGAAGGACGCGATTTAAGTTGAAACAGGTTCAGTTTGAGTTTGCAGAAGTCCGTTTTAAACACAGCGGAAACGGTACATAGACTGCTGCAGGGAGGTAGTTAGATGCCCATTGCTTAGTGAGAGGGTACCAAGCAATAACCACAGCGCGAGACTCGAACACAGGAGCTCTGTTAATTGCAGGGGGATTGCAATGAGCACTTTTGTTAACTTTAAAAGTGCTCTCAAGTTCTGAACCATGAGTCGAATACAGAGCCACCGCGGTAACTTAAACCTGCCTAGTGCGCCTACGCAAATTTGTCTGCTCTTTTTCGATTCTTAAAACACCAAAATATTGCAACAGCTTTTAACAATTCTCTGAACTAGATCGCTTTCGCCAATTCTGTAACGAACGTTTACTCTCCGAATCAGATAGGGTAAATGCAATAGCCTCAATCACACTCTTGAAAGGAGAGAGCCTGAACCAGTTCAACCTTTTCTTGAAACGTTCACTTTTGCCGCACTTTGTTCATCAATTATGCCTTGAAGGAGTTGAGTTTCCCTCTTCATAAGCTGTGTATGTCTTGGTGTCCTCTCTTCGTGTTTTTGTTTGTAGGGGCAGAGATGATGATGATGGTGATGCTGTCGGTGAACGAGCGCAATGTCATGTGCCAGAGTTGGGTTTGTTAACCACCTATTGGTTTTCATGTTTTTACTACATTTTCTCATCAGGCACCTTGCCGTGGTTCTAATATTCACAATGGAGGTCTGGAGCACCATCACCTTGATATGGTTTATTTACTGCTTGATCTTCAAGTGCCTCAGGGTCACTATCATAATATTACTGCCAGTTTCTGACAGCTTTTTCAAGCATCGGGCAAAAGTGCTGTCTCATGCTCATACAACCGGCCTACGGATAGTCACCTTGGTAGGTACTATTACTCTGTTATTTTTCCTATATTGCGGTGCATTATGACACCATAGCTTAACATGGGCAAGCTGATCTGATTTTCTGTACTTATACTTACTTATGGGTTGGCTGTCCTGTCCTTCCTCTGGTTATTTTTCCCTTTATATCGGAGGTTCATAGATGGTAGGCCTTCTCCTTAATACTCTCGATAGCCTTCTTTTTAATGTTTTTTCGCTAATTGTAATTGAGTTCTGAATTTTTCTGTTTGTTTTTCTGTGCAATGTTTCCGCGGCTTTATTACGATCAATGTTGGCGCATCCGAATCAGGGGTGCACATAAAATTCTGTGCGTTAATTTTTTTTTAAATTTTCGTTAAATTTCGTTAAAAATACAAAATAGATGCAGACCCTTATTTCAAGTGAAAAAAACATAGGTTTCCACTTCAAGAGTTCAACAGCTAACGTTCAAAGAATGCAGTGCAACATTGCAATGTAATACAAACAATTCAAGATCAACAAACGTAGAAAAATAAATAAGCCTTCAGCAACAAATTATCTACAAGGTGTGGAATAAGAACAGCTATGGAATTATCATGGAAGATGTTCACCGACAAGCTATCTTAAAATGTGCGATCAGGGAGAATCCGAAGTTCCCCCCCCTTTCCTAGTTCTTTGCGAAACTGTTTTGTCTACTGTTCTACGACCATATATAATTTCGATGCGGGCACAGGCCACTAAGTACAAAAAGATCAAAAAAGATGCAATTAAAAGCCAGTCAGTGCAATGTTTCCACGTTATCGGACGCACGATTTTCGAGTGCCCGATGCGAGGGACCATCCATTTTTTGCAAGGTCGTGGCCATGACACGGCATCGTGTCACACGTCCCACACTGCTGAATAGGAGTGAGACGTTGTTAATGTGTTAACATTCTCGAAAAGTAGCCTCCCAAATTTTTGTTATTAGCGCTTTTCTAAAATCGTTTAAAATACGTCCAGCGGCCTAAAAAATATTCTGTCCGTCTCGGCTGTTCCAGGTGCCGGACAAAAGTATTCTGGGATACGCAGCACCAGGTGAGGATAGGTATATTTTACGAGGAGATTAGACCAGTATATTTTTGTCGATTCGTTGACGGACTTGGAGGCTCGGCGAAGAAATTTCTAGCTCCAAAAGGCATTAAAGGATAAGGATAAAGGACGGCGTTACTCAATCCCTTTTGGGATGCGCCACGCATTCTACTTCTATGAGACGCGGAGGCGATTTGAATGCGTGTTTGACCTATACCTACTTGCGGTGACGAGCCGATGAACAAGTCAGCGCTTTATCCTCCCAGACAAGTCTGAATGGAAAGCTTGGTTGGCTGGGGCGGGAAATCCGAACCGGGAACCTGGTATGGATTTCCGGCCCCAGCCAACCAGCCTTACAGCTGGCAGCTCCTCCGACTGCGCTACCCTCGCCCCAAAATGCACTATTTCCAACAATTCAAAACAAATTCATGAAAACAAATGTTCTTGTCAATTTCAATAATTTTTCAGGAACAATCCTAATCGGGAGGGCGAGACCTGCAACAATCGTGAAGACTGAGGGTAAATGTGATAAAATCACTGAATAGAAAGTCCGTTAAAAATTCCTTAAATTTATAAAAATTTCCGTTAAGTCGTTAAGCCAGATTTTAAGGAGGAATGCCGTTAATTCGTTAACCGTTAAATGTGCACCCCTGATCCGAATGGATATATTAATAATAAATAAATAATAAATAAATTAGTTTTGCCATATGTAGTGCAACGTAATCCAATAGAAGCATCAGTGGCTTATCCTTTCCACATGACTGTAGCAACTTTCTAGACCCTCTGCCAGTCACGAATTATACTCGATCGTCGTTTTGAGTAAATTTTATTCGGTAGGATTAACATGAATGTGTTATAAACAAATAGACTAAACCTCACTACCAAGCAGGGCCTTAAACCAAGAATACTCTTCTCTCTTTTTCTATCCAACTGCCTCCAACGCTTATACAGCGCTCATTTTTTAAATAATGTATTGCACTTGTTTCTACTCTTGAACTGGTCTGATTCCAACCGGCAGCTCTCGCAATGCTAGAGAAATGGAAAAGTTAGTTAAGCGAAGTGGAAGCCTCTGCACGGGACGGTGTCTTCTGCCATAGTAACATAGAACATCAAGAAAAAAGAGCTTTAAGAGGAGATCCTAAGACTGTGCACATCTTTACAACACGGTCCACCTGATAAATTTGGTGGCCAAGTGGTTGCTTATCAAAGATCACATTTACGAAAATTTACGATTTATGACGCCAAATGTCATAAATCGTAAATCGTAAAAAATTCGGCAAAAATTGCAGTACATCGTAAAATCGTAAATCGTAATTACGTACACCCTTGATTGGAATCAATGAAACAGAAATAAATCAAAGGATGGCTTTAGTCCAAGGTGTTTCATGCGGTACGAAGTGGAGGGTATTCACAAAATAAAGAGGTGCATCTCTAAGTGATAGTGGAAGGGCACGAATAGTAGAGATCAAGGATGTATGTGAAGTGTTTCTCAAAGGGGCTGGCGGCAAGCTCTTAAGGGCCTGTTTATAGGGGTGATAGTCGTTAGTCCCGACTCGGATCCGCACTGACGACGCCGACAGTGCCTCCGGAGACAATTAACGTCGACTCCTACCGTACCACCCGCCGCTGCGCGACGATCTCCAAGGCAGCCCTCGCCGCCGTGCGATGGCTGCCTTGGAGATCGCCGCGAAGCGGCGGGTGGTACGGTGCGAGTCGACGTTAATTGTCTCCGGAGGCACTGTCGGCGTCGTCAGGGCGGATCCGAGTCGGGACTAACGATTGCCTCCCTGTTTATAGTCCGCAACGGGTGCGATGACGACAGCGTCTAGGAACTATGAACAGCCGACAGAAGAGGCAGGACTGCTGCTGCATGTAACTACGCAACAGGAACACATATTAGGTTGGAAAAAAAGTCTTTTCATTTTTTTCAAAGATTTATTACTTCACAACTATAAAGTCAAATCAATTGAGATAAACTCTATTTTGTTCTACTACACTTCTCCAAAGACGTGGTAATTTTTCTAATTCTCTCGCGTAAAAGACTGCAGTTCTGAAGTGTCGAATCACCGCTGAATTCAATTTTTGAGGTCCTCGTCCGTTTCAAAATATTCTCTCCAATTTCTTGCTTGAGAGCGTGGAAGAAATAGCATTCGGGAGGGCCGAGGTCAGGGCTATACGGTGGATGTGGCATTACCTCCCAGCCCAGCTTCTTTATTGTTTCTCTTGTGAGTCTTGCAGCATGTTGCTTTGCGTTGTCATGCAGGATCATCACCTTCGACTTCTCAGGCCTCTTTTCTTGGAAAGCTGCGGCGACTTTGTGGAGTTGGCCACTGTATGTGGCAGCAGTAAGTGTCTCTCCACTCTGAGAGTTTGCCGATAAATCACTCCTCTGATATCCACCAAACACTCAAGAGAATCTTCCGTTCGTGAACATTGGGCTTGAGATCAGACTTAGGGCTCTCTCCCTTTTGTACCCATTGCCTTTTCCTCGGAAGTTGGCACACAGAACCCAGGACTCTTCGCCTGTCACAATCCGCGGAAGAAACGATTTTCTTCCTTATCTGGACAGAAGAGAAGCAGCGATGGAGAGCCGTCGACCTTTCTGAGTGTCTGACAGGGCATGTGGAATCCAAGCTCCAAATTTCCATGAAAGCCAAGATTCTTCAGATGGATCCCCACTATCCTATGAGACACTTCGAGCTTCTCTGCCAGCTGACGTGTCGTCTGCCAACTATCGGTACGAAGAAGATGGTGTAGTTCACTGTCGTCCAATCCAGTTGGCCTTCCTGACCATGCTTCGCCCTCAGTGAATAATTTCCCTTTAAAGACTTTCCGAACCACTCATAACAGGCGCGATGAGTAGTAGATCCCAAGCCATATATGTGGTTAATTTGGTCTGCTGCCTGACGTGCTGTGGATTCTTTAATGAATTCTTGAAGAATGCCGTGCTGAAAACGGCCATGAGGTAGATCTGGCATTGAGTTCGGAAGATTGGATGGATAACGAATTACAAGAAGAGTCTTAACCTGTGTCTGCGTGCGAACGGTAGACAAGTGTGATAGGATTACGAAATCAGCAATCAACATTGGCTAGTGCGTTTACAAGGGGAAGGGTAAAAAAAATTTCGAAGTGTGAAGAGACTTTTTTTCCAACCTAATAGTAAGGAAGATCCTTGAAATCTGGACTTTAAGGACTTTTGTCCTGTTTATATCTGTTTTCTGGACTTCATTTCAGGTAGTCAGCTAAGGCGTACGAGAACTGTAATTGCTTGTACAGCAGTAACACTTTGCCTATAATCACATGAAAATCTGGAAAAACCTAGGGGGAAGTGGATGCTGGCCACCTGGACGAACAGCGCAGCTCTCGGTCGAGCAAGCTATTCCTGACCAGATGTCCGGCGGACGGCCACGTCTGCTTGGGGCTTCGTCGCAAGCCCCGAATAAAACACAATGGCCGTCTTCTTCACTTACCATCACTCCATTACAGTGAAAATCTGAGGCCAGATTCATCAACCGCATCCCGCTCTCTAGAGGGGGAAATACCGCCAAATCTCCTGACATGACATTCATCCAGCATCAGGTTTGGCTGTATTTTCTCCGTTATAGGGCGGTCAGTGGCTGAGGAATCTGTCCCGTGGTCTAACATACTAAGATTAGGATATAAGGGTAGGATTCTCAAAACAGTTCCCATGAAGCCTGTCCACTCTCTATCGCATTCATGCTCATTACATTCCGGTGACCGACCGACATAAACACAGATACGTGCTTGTTTGCTTGCTATATAGGGTTGTGAGAGCCCTAATCCGAAACGGTATATTTCCAGAAACTTATGCAAAATCAGTTGATATTGGCAGACCGGCGCATACCGCCTGTTGTCCGACGGCAATAACACTCGGAAGATTCCTATATAATGAACCTCTCCCTCCGTCGGCATCCCTTTACAGACCAGCAGAATGAAGACAAACACGCTCGTTGAGCCTGCGATAGATCTTCTGAATTCGGAAGCGCGTTGGACGACGTCTGTGACACGTCTTCTGAATATCGAGGTTCCCTGAAGACGTCAGTAAATCTCATGTGAATCCCGGCTGAGACAGGTCTCCCGAATTTCGACGTTGAGCGCGTAACCCCGTACATACCCTGACGCATTGCCCACTGATATGTCATAAACTTGGAAGATCGGCTACTTGCGGTAATGCGATGCACATTTAAAAACTTCGGGTTCTTCAGGCGTCAAACCATGGCAGATTACGAGATCCAACGCTAAGCGCAGGTTTCATCCGTCGATGGCAGCTAAGAACAGCCCACAGGACCAACGAAAAAAAGATAAACGGGAGCGGCAGCGGCAGCGCTCGACTATACGCGAAGTTCGTCGGTGGTCGCTCGATTGTAATAGATTAGCACGTTTGCACGGCGACCAGTTGCTCCCCTCGACTTTTGATGGGCTCTAAGAACAAGCTCTTTTTCCAATGAGAATTTTTCAATACTTGACTGCCGTACAATCGTCAATATACCAGAATAGTACTTCGCCACTTTTCAGGGAACTTGGGGATACCTGCGGAGAAATTTTGTAGCATGAAGATGGATTGCGTCGTCTTTTAATGAACGTATTTGCAGCCGAGTATAAATAAACACCGTTCTTAACACATTTTATGACAGAAGCCGAGGCCAACCCGGCTTCTGTCATAAAATGTGTTAAGAACGGTGTTTATTTATTTATTTATTCATTTATTCTGTACGTGGACAGCCACGCAGATAAGCAGTTCAAGTGCGGATAGAAACCAGCAACAACAATAAGGATAAGGATAAAGGACGGCGTTACTCAATCCCTTCTGGGATGCGCCAGCGCATTCTACTTCTACGGGATGTCGTGGAGGCGACATGAATGCGTATTTGGCCATACGATGACTTGCGGTGGCCAGCCGATGAACAAGTCAGCGCTTTATCCTTCCCAGACACGTCTGGTACCAATTCACCGACCCCGAAGGGATGGAAGGCTTGGTTGGCCTGGGCGGTATCCGAACCAGGAACCTGGTATCGGGTGCTCGCGACAGTCGCGCCTCCTCCGACTGCGCTACACGCCCCGCAGCAACAACAATAAGCGAAACAATTTAAAGTCATCAAAATGGGATAAACTAAGTGACGTCTTGGGATGCCTGTCAATGAATCTTTTGTACTGCCCCAGCTAGGTAGAACGTTTTTCTGAGAACTTCAAAAACTCGGTTCCCGCCTGACTAGTTAAGAAGCCTAGTCTTACATAGTTTTCTGCTCTTCTACAGTGGTGCCGGACTCAAATATGGGTTTGATGTAGGACTTCAAAGCGAGAATCAAATGGTTTACAGAGTCCACTGGCCATCACTCGTGTTATAAGAAGGGAATAGAAACTGGACTGGACTGAACTACCTAATATACCTGTTATCATCTTATAAACTATGACAAGATTATTTTTCCCCCACGATGCGCAAGTGTATGTTCGAGAATAGAGGCTTTACTTTTTTGTGGTAGCGGGAAGAATCCTGGTCTAATCCCATCCGTGCACTCTTATCCAAAGTTTTCTTGTGAAGCTGTTTTGAACGGCTTCTAGTCTAGCAATTTCTCTTTTACGCATAGTGCTAAATACAGTGGTGCCGGACTCAAGTGTGGGTTTTATGTAGGACTTCAAAGCGAGAATCAAATGGTTTACAGAGTTTGTTCGCAAAGAACTGAGAAGGCTGAGCTCAGTGTGAGCACATTTCCTGCCATTAATTTGCAATGGTCCTTGAAAGAGATTTTTTGTCTAAAGTGACCCCTAAATCACGTAACGTAGGTGCGCTACCAATGTTTTGTTGGCAAATTAAAAAAACTCATAATGAAAAGTGAAGAAAAAGCTCATACAGTACATCAAATGCAGTTGGATGCTATTACGCCGCTGAGTACCAACTCTCATGGGCAGAAGTTTTATAAGAGAAATGACCAAAATGCCACTGGATTGTCTACCAAGCCTCCAGAACCATTCGTTGTAGGGAGATTTTGCAATACTTTTGGCTCAATAAATATTGTATTGTAAAAAAAAACTGCTGAATAAACACTGCTTGAATAAAAGCACTTTTCGCATCACGCAATTCTTCGAAGGAACCAATCTCTAAAAAAGCAACCTTTCCTTGCATTTGGTTTGTGATCAACTGTTTTCGCATCACTTTTGAAGCAATAATTTTCATCTACTTTTACTGGTCTTTTGAGAGCCAATTTTTGCTGTTCTCTTTGTGATAAGCAGATTTTGTGATACTTTTGGCTCAATAAATAAAGTATTGTACTGTATTGTATTCCTAAAAGCTGCCTTCAGGGAGTGGTAATGTGCGAAGGAGAACAGCAACACTGAGAAATTGGAAAAGGCCTCCTCTTACTAACAGAGAAAACCTGGGGAGGAAGTCTGGGAGGAAGTCTGGAAGAGATTCCTGTGAAACCATATCTTACCCGGTTGATGGGGCAGCTATCGAACCAAAAGAAAATGTGTATCTACCCTAGAGGAAGAGAGCACTTCGTTCCGTTTAACAATGACACCAAAATTGGAAATAAATGGCCATACAAATGCAACAATGAACAAGCCTATAGTTGTCCTTCTGCAATTTCCTATCCATGTACAGTCTCCTCTCACTATAACGCCTCGGGATAAGACGCGACACTCGATATAACATAGATTTTCTCTGGCTCCGGCTAGCTCACCTTTACGTCAATAGAAACCCATTCCGTTTAACGGTAAGACTCGTCGGATACAACGCTGTTTCTGTTATAGCGCGGTTCTGAGAAGAATTCCTCAAATTCGTTCAAAATGACTCATAACCTAACATAACATAACTCATATAACGCGACCACGGATCAATTCCGGTCCCACACAGAAAATTAAGACGAGCAAGATGCTACTGCATTAGTGACCAGACCAACCACTATGTTGCCTCGCTCATAGTCACGAGCGGCACCCGAGCAATAATGTGTTGGATGTAAATCAACGTTTTTCGAGTGCGCGCGGCCCACAAAAGTAATCATAGACAGCAATATGTCGAGCATGGTCGGAAACTCCCGTAGTCGTTAGAGGTTACCGTATTTTGGAAGATTTCTTCTATCAAGAGCGGTAGAAGGTGTTGGGTGACACTCACGTTATTCAGAATAATGTCCCACACGTATGTTTGAGGCCTAGAGCAGCTGTTTGAAACGAGGGTGTCTCGGATGGTGCGCGGTTTACCAGCGGTGATAGCGGGCAAACACCCTGACTGGAAGGCGAGTTCCGCTTGGAGCGATGGCTTTGATTGCAACAGAGATATTATAGCAACAGGTGAGGAATATTGAGCACCAGGCGTAGATTGGACGTGGTCAACAGCATTTTTGTTGTTGACCACCTCTAATCTACGTCTGGTGCTCAATATTCCTCACACATATTTATGTCATATTTGTCATATTTATGCACATAACAGAGAGTATCTCTAAGGACAGCGCTTCGTTAATAATGAAGTTGTTTTATGGCTTAGCACTCTCTTCGTGATCACATATTACAATGCTATATGTCAGATTTAGTCAATTAATGCGATTTTAGTTAATTCTGCGCGCTAGAGAGTGCAAAATGGTCGGCCGGTTAGGACGCGACTCTCGTTATAACGCGGATTTTCCCAGGTCTCTTCAAACCCCCTTATAACGAGAAGGGACTGTATGTGCAAGGAACGCATGTACATAACGCATTCGGAGGAGGTGCTCGCTGTCGAGTCTCCTCGCCTGAGGAGGATAAGCGCTGACTTGTTCATCGGCTGGCCACCGCAAGTCCTTGTGTTGGCCAAACATGCATTCATATTGCGTCCACGACATCCCGTAAAAGTAATGCCTGGCATATCCCAAAACGCATTGAGTAATCTTTTATCCTTTTTCCTTTCATATGTGTATGATTGGATTTCCTAGCGGAGACTCCACTAGGATAAACCATAGAATTTTTATATCTCACCAAATTATATGGGTATATGTTTCGATTACTTCTGTGCCGAACGAGGTTGTTAGGTGGACCAGTATTTATTGAGCGGCCTAAGGTTTCGACCCGTTCGTCGTCTTCGGAGGCCTAAAAGCGGCTTGAGGATTCGGATGTTGCTATCTATCCGACCAAACGCCTCATCGACTCTAGCCTTTCGGATATCGTCTTGAGGCATAGCAAGAAATCCCGAACCCATGAACGATAAACTCACCCGCTGATCCACCGCTTGTGCGGAGCGACGCCGCTGCCGCAGTTAGTTGACAGATGGTGACTGAGACTCACTATACTGTTCATTCTACACTATGTATACTGTGTATACCAGTGTCATTCTTAACCACATCCTTGTCACCACCGGTCGCTCTATAACTCACAATGCGAAATAAACGGCAGAAAGTCATCGGTGACCGAAGGACACTCATTTCGATAGTTCATTCGTGGATTTCGTGAAAGAACAGTATAGTGAGTCTCAGTCACCATCTGTCGACTAACTGCGGCAGCGGCGTCGCTCCGCACAAGCGGTGGATCAGCGGGTGAGTTTATCGTTCATGGGTTCGGGATTTCTTGCTATGCCTCAAGACGATATCCGAAAGGCTAGAGTCGATGAGGCGTTTGGTCGGATAGATAGCAACATCCGAATCCTCAAGCCACTTTTAGGCCTCCGAAGACGACGAACAGGTCTAAACGTTAGGCCGCTCAATAAATACTGGTCCACCTAACAACCTCGTTCGGCACAGAAGTAATCGAAACATCTAAATAATGCCGAGGTTTTACGAAGAGAGAACTTGGAGAATATATGGGTATATTTTAGCTGCATGTTCTGTTAGCTAATCAGGTTTAAAAATCACAGATAATGGTAGTCGGTTCTGATGCAGCAGTGCAGTGAATACCTATTTTGCAGCACTCTTGGACGACAAGTGTATGTCATGCATCCAAAAATGGAATCCCATGTACATAGTGTAGAGTGCTTTCCTCAATGTCCGTGGTGAACGCTTTCTTCGGAGAAATTCATATGGAGCTCTGGCCTGAGGTGTCCTTCCTTTTGATGCAGAGTTCTAATTGTAATGACCTCTGTGAATGTGAAGTAAAGTACATATAAGTGTAGGAGAAATAATTGTAATGGTTGCGGACTCGCACGACTGGGCATTAAAAGAGCTCGAATCCTCGTCATTTACTAACCTCCAATATTGTGATAACTATGATTAGAATCGCTGCTTCTTCTCAATGAGCTGAGACTGAACGGTGGAAACGAAAAGCGGTGCAAGTGCGGAACTTCGAGGGATGATCGACGCCATTTGATATTAGCAGCCTTTATGGATTTCTTACCTCATTTTTTGCTCATTTGCTTTCTCGCCTTTCACAATTTGTTTATTTTTCGAACAATTGGTGGTCCTCTTTTCTCGGCCAACGATCGTCTAATGTCTCACTGACGGACCTCCTCAAACACTATCTTAATTCTTCTTAATGAATCTATAACCTCCATCTCATTGTTCTTCTGTACTACTTCTTCCTGCAAAAAGCTTCCATTTATACCAAAGTAGAATGCTGCCGTGCAAATAATTACAATAATACAATAATTCAACATTTCTTAAAGGATGACATTTCTTTAACTTATTTTCGTTGGTACTGTTATTGCATCGTCTCTTATCACCTTGCTCTCCTTCTTACAAATTCTTTGCTAATTTTTGATACACATCAACACACTACACACACGCATTCGTACACTTACATAAATGCATATACACACAAAAATGAATCTTGCTTTTCATTTTCTTTACAAACTCTTTAGCATTTCTTTAAATACGGGAGCCATATCCCTCAAACAATAGCGGCTCTTTTGATAAGGTTTATAAAAGTGGTTATGGGCAATGGGGGAATAAGTAACCACGCCTTCAAAAGGGTCTACTAACATTTTTTTCTATCTCCTTACTCTTTCATTTTTTTTTTGCAGGTTCACGGCTACTCATGAGGCAGTCCTCCCAAAACCTTACTCCCTAGTGCATGGTTTAGGCCCACGATGTACTCAACCTAAGGGTCTGCAAACAACTGTCCCAGTTGCTTCGACTATTATTTATGCCGTTCATCCACCAAGAGTACTGTTAATGGTTACTACCAAATAACGGACTTTTTATCACATATAAACCTTTAAAATGCTCCACAAATTGCAGTAAATTATCGAAGACCAGTATTTTATAATATCCAACACGACTAAACTTAAAGTTAGTACATGCGTTATTGCCACTGCAAACTGCAAGCAACGTTGTTACAGGATGTTTTGTTGCGATCAAACAACGATGTTACGTGAGGTCAAACAGCGCCGGTGGTGCAAGGCGAACATCGCTGCCCAGAAAGCAGAAGATGCGGGTTCGAGTCCTGCCTGGCGCAAGACTTTTGATCGCAACAAAACATCCTGTAACAGCATATAGCCTCTCTATCAGCCGGTCCAGGCTTAAGCAAATGTGTTAAAGCAAGCAACGTTATTTACTGCCTGAATTATCTACGCTGTGGGCTCCAATATGTTGGACTCACTACCAGAAAATTAGGAAAAAACGCATTAGGGAACATGTTTACCACATCAAGAAACATGATAATATAGCAACAGCGGATATTTCGGTAATAAGTCCAGAAATTAAGGTCAAGATTCTCGACATGTTCATTTATTTAACATATTCTCTTTTTTACGCAATGTATCTTCGCGTTGTAAATGTTTTATTCTGTGGTCTGTTATTAAACTACTTGCGTATTCTTCTACGTTTTTTTTTTCTGGGTCAAAAATGTAGGGGTTCCTAATGGTATGTGCAAACACAGGGCAGGTTTTCTCTACTCAAGCGACAAAACAACCGAAGGAATGTGATATCGCTTGGCATTTTCGCAATTTAAGATATCCTAGGTTTTCCTGTCGAGCATTACTCTGTTAACTCCATTGTCCATTGCACATTTGCTGGCTATTTGGGTAGGTATGATGTAGTCAGATGGTATCGGGACCGCTTTCAGTTCTTTCTATTTCGCTCAAAGAAGTGACAGGCGCTGCTACAACAAGACTAATTTTAAGGAAATTTATTTTTGGGATATTCTCGACGTTTGTCTAAGTTGATTCTATTTTTTTCTATGGAAACATAGAGTTGTTGCTCTGGACGTGCAAACGCGTCTGCTTATACCACGAACTAGAACTGTTTGGGAGGCTACAATACCGGCCCTATCTTTTGGTCTTTGGGCGGAAAAAGCGAAAAAAACCGCCTTTTCCGCCGCTTTTCGTTAGCGCTCTTCAAATTGAGTGCTTCGAAAAATGAAGTGCATATTCGGGATCAGCATCGGGTCATCTTCCCGATGGGGTGGAAAAGGCCCTGCAAATATGAAAAAATTGAGTTCGATGATCTACATTTTGCTCGACGTTGCGGGCGCCCTCCCTTCCGTGAGATAATTACGCCAAAGGATATATGCGCCTAGGTGGTCTGATAAGAAGAAGATTCGATTGAATTTCAGGCTCACTGGATAAGTTACACTTGACGCCACATAATTTTTTGTACTATCCACTTCCTGACGATCACAGTGATGTAATTTCTTAAAGGCTCGTTAATTTCGGTGCCATCGATTTCAGGGAATACACCGACTTTGAAGAACTTTAATTTTGGAATGTCAAGCTTGTGGACTTTTATACTTGTTTATTCGCTAAACTGTTTTGGTTAGAACCAAACTGCGAAAGGGAAACCTTTGGAATTGAATACTTCAGCACCTGCACGCTGCCAAAGTAGCCCACAACACACCTTTCGGCAGCCATTCGCGCTTTTGCCTACGAATGAATTGGCTACAGAATGATTTCTCTAGAGAATGAAGCTTAGAGAATTGTAGGCCTATGAAAACCCGCGGCAGCCTTTAACATTTGAGATTTTGTGCTAGCTTGGAAGAGATATCTGCTGCACAGTTACGCTTCAAACTCGCTGTAGTTGCGAAGTGAGTCTCATTCAGAAATTGTTCCAAATGGAAAAATAACTTATGAGTGGATGCGCTAATCAAATTTGAGCTGAATGATAGCTTGCTTTTAATTTTTCGTTCAGGGAAACCACACCTATCGCTGCTTAAAGGCCCTAGTGTCCGGATCTGGACGCAGATTACTTGTGGAGAGTCAGTCCACTTGCCTGCCCCTGTGACCCCTCGCACCTTCTTAGGGCACCGAATATCGCCTCACCAGAGTCTTCACACTTCAGACCCCACGACTCCATATTGTTCATTCCAAACGGCGGCGATGTAGAATGCGTGGCGTACCTCAAACAAGGTCTGGCTAACGACGAAATTTTCCTTTATTGTGCTTGGCTGTTGTGCCTGTTTCTTGGCTATTGTTTGCATTGGTCAGGTCATCCAATCTGCTCGAATTTGCTTTCCTTTCACAACGCTTTTAAAACTCACGACTAGTGTTTGCTTTCCATCCGTTAGCTGTAGTTTTTCAACTATAGTTCATCCCAGATCTGTAACTTCTAACTGAAAATTTAGCCCATGCACTACCAACAAGTCTAAAGCCTAAAGCTTTGGGTTGATGCATGGCGCATCCTGTGTGTTCTTCTGCTTTGTGTTTAATGTTCTCTTCAAAGCTTTCTGACAGTTTTACTTGCAGCAAAGCTATGGTCTTTTAAGCAGTGCATGCATTTTTCGGGACATTTGGCACAAGAGATGGTTGCAGAGTAGTAGCACGTTGAAAAGGAAGGCCACCATCCATAAAGTCCGAAGTTTACTGTTTTCATTCACGCTGCTGAGGTAGGCTTGTGCTATGTATGCATTTCGAACTAGGTGTAGAGAACGTTAGAATATCGAAAATTTTAGAAAGGAGGTTTGGATGGCAGCCCGAAAGCTGCTTTTTATCATGCATTACTTTCATGTTCACTCTTTTATGAATAAAAAGGTTATTCTTTGAGTAGATCTTCTTTTAGTTGGCATACTAGTACGTTAGAAAAACATGCCTTTTTTCAAATATGGAATTCACAGCAAGCCTCTTGAGTGGTAAAGACTTTAAGTACCTCTATGTGGAAACAGAAATACTCGGTTTTCCTGTAGTGACACATTACGGCTGGACTATTCGCAACAGTATTGAAACAGTAAAGAGTTAAAGGGATAGGAGTCGGCACGTTAATCGGTCACTTTGTGGGACGCGCAGCGGATTCTTCCCCCACTTAATGTCATGGATGCGATTTCAATGGGCAGTGAAAGCCGAATCAAGAAACTCGATTCAGAGGGCGCGCGATAGCCGACCCCTACTTGCCTGCTCCACCACTCTAGAAACAATATGTTAGGTTGTTCGGAAAGTTTTCATCGTTTTGAGTGCTTTTCCTTGAATTACCATAACTTTCTTAAATCTTATCGGGTTTAGTCGAAGTAAGCACCTTCAGACAATCAGCAGACTCTTGCCAATGGGCCACCAGTCGACTTGTTCTATTGGCAAAAAAATTAGGTGGTCGAGATTCGGCTAAATCCATGAAAGCTGTTTTGGCTTGGTCCTGATTGGTGAAAGTTCTACCAGCGAGAAAGTTCTGAAACTCTTTGAAAAGGTGGTAATCGGCTGGTGAGAGGTCTGGAGAATATGGCGGGTGAGTCAGAACTTCAACCCTTAATTTGTTCAACTAGTACAAGACCTTTCTGTCGACGAAAAAGTACTGGCTTTTCCATCGGATGGCCACTGCAAGTCATTGTATTCTGCAAATACACGCTCTAATTGCCAACATGATATTCCGTTGAGGTAGAATGTGTGTGCGCATCCCGTAGAGGCGAGGTTATCATCGTCCTTTATCCTTCATTTATTAGGCGTAGGATTAGAGAACGGGTTAACTGGTTATCTCCCTAATCCATTGCTGTAGCACAACATAAGTTTCGAAGATGTGTAGAAGAGGCACCTAAAATTCAAATCCTTGACCTTCTGCTCATGGATCGAATATCCGTTTGGCCGACTGCTCGACGCACCGCAGCTAGAGAACAATTGACTCGATAGTGGAATTATATCAGCTATCCTTCATGCCTTAACATTCCGCTTCTTATAGCACACCTTTGACCAGCCACAACTCTGCTCAAAGTGGTTTTGGCGAGAGGGATGCGATTCTTTCAATATGCATCTCGTCAGTGCTCCAAGTCTACAGTTTAAGTCGTTTCCTGGTAAGTGGTTGTTGTGGTGGAGATTGCTGAGGTAGATGATCCGCAAATGAACGTTTGCCCTTCCATCCATGTGAACCGACGTATGAACCCACAACTAATATATCGTCACGATCTTCAGCACAAGGAGAATTATTGGTGAACTCTGTGGCCTCGACTCTTGAGTCGAAGATTGCTTAAGATTCCAGATCTATAAAGTGAATGACGATTGAGTAAGGTTTTGAGTTCCAGGAGTTTGAGAACGATGAAGCTCTCGGACAGTCAGCCCAAAAAGAATTTCAATCATATGAAACTGCAAATGTGTTTTGTTCAGTTTTTGAGAGTTCATCAATTATTCCAGGCTTAGGTAACCGCGCTGAGGTTGGTAGCCCGAATTAAGGTCGATGGCTGTATTAGTTAACAGCTGTGTAAACAAAACTTCGAAAGAATAGTATCACCTTTAAAAGAGCGTCCTTAGAAGGATGACTACTAGTCCCTGCAAAAAATTTGCCTACGACTAATGCAAAACAAGAAACAGAGAGCCAAGCACAACAAATGAAGGGAAATTTCGTCGTTAGCCAGATCTTGTTTGAGGTACGCCACGCATTCTACATCGCCGCCGTTTGGAATGAACAATATGGAGTCGTGGGGTCTGAAGTGTGAAGACTCTGGTGAGGCGATATTCGGTGCCCTAAGAAGGTGCGAGGGGTCACAGGGGCAGGCAAGTGGACTGACTCTCCACAAGTAATCTGCGTCCAGATCCGGACACTAGGGCCTTTAAGCAGCGATAGGTGTGGTTTCCCTGAACGAAAAATTAAAAGCAAGCTATCATTCAGCTCAAATTTGATTAGCGCATCCACTCATAAGTTATTTTTCCATTTGGAACAATTTCTGAATGAGACTCACTTCGCAACTACAGCGAGTTTGAAGCGTAACTGTGCAGCAGATATCTCTTCCAAGCTAGCACAAAATCTCAAATGTTAAAGGCTGCCGCGGGTTTTCATAGGCCTACAATTCTCTAAGCTTCATTCTCTAGAGAAATCATTCTGTAGCCAATTCATTCGTAGGCAAAAGCGCGAATGGCTGCCGAAAGGTGTGTTGTGGGCTACTTTGGCAGCGTGCAGGTGCTGAAGTATTCAATTCCAAAGGTTTCCCTTTCGCAGTTTGGTTCTAACCAAAACAGTTTAGCGAATAAACAAGTATAAAAGTCCACAAGCTTGACATTCCAAAATTAAAGTTCTTCAAAGTCGGTGTATTCCCTGAAATCGATGGCACCGAAATTAACGAGCCTTTAAGAAATTACATCACTGTGATCGTCAGGAAGTGGATAGTACAAAAAATTATGTGGCGTCAAGTGTAACTTATCCAGTGAGCCTGAAATTCAATCGAATCTTCTTCTTATCAGACCACCTAGGCGCATATATCCTTTGGCGTAATTATCTCACGGAAGGGAGGGCGCCCGCAACGTCGAGCAAAATGTAGATCATCGAACTCAATTTTTTCATATTTGCAGGGCCTTTTCCACCCCATCGGGAAGATGACCCGATGCTGATCCCGAATATGCACTTCATTTTTCGAAGCACTCAATTTGAAGAGCGCTAACGAAAAGCGGCGGAAAAGGCGGTTTTTTTCGCTTTTTCCGCCCAAAGACCAAAAGATAGGGCCGGTATTGTACACTCTCATTGGTATGAATTCTCCAGAGCCTTAGAGGCAACTATTATAATTTCCGGCATTGTAGCCCTACCTAGGAGTCCGAAAGTTCCGTTATAGAAGGTCCAAAAACTCAGCTTGTTCGATGCGCTGCAGTAACATGAAGAATTTTTTCAGCAATAGCAATTCTCTGCTGGTAGTTGCCGCTCGATTTTGCCTCTTGCAGAGGTGCGTGTGAGGTTTTTTGCATCTGTGCTTTGCATGTATTGTGGTACGTGAGTACGGAGTTCCTTGGGTAGTTCTTTCTACCGAGAAGGTGACGGCGTCCTTCAGCTGTAGATCAGCTCGTCTCCAACATGATGAAGAAGAGTGAAGGGGGGTGTTTTCGTCCAGAGTTTAGCGCTCGGACGGCAAAAATCTCCACTTACGACTAGACCACAAATAGGTCATTGCGACTTTTGCTTGAGATTTCTCCACTTCTCAAAATGTAAACTGCAGAGCGGGAATGGTCTCTTTCACAAAAACTCGCATTATTTGCTTGTGATACGCTATCCGCCCCATGTTTTTGTTCATCTATTTTGAAGAGGTTAGGTTTGTAACAGATGGCTCTAGTACTTCTTCAAATAGCAGGGGGGGGGGGAAGTGCGACGTGCATTGTAGTTATTCTCAAGCTCATTTCCCAATAAGGGAAGCCGTTTTTGGCCTTAATTGCTAACCATGATGAGAAATGACTCTTCGTTGACAACCAGAAGCGTTACGTCTAGCATTGTACACAGAAGTTATGATAGGAACAACAACCGTTGTGACCGCGAAGTCAATTATTGAAGCCTCCAGAAGAGGAAGGAATCACGCTACGAAACGCACCCTCGGAAGGAAAAGAAATTTGAGCAATGAAGGTTGGCGCATGTAAGGTTTCGACCAACGATCAGAAGTTAGGACGTTACACTATACGAAACATTAATATATTTTAAGACTGTTTTTAAGCAGTTTAAGGGCACTAGAATCGGTACTTTCGCAACCGTTAAGCACATATGTACCTCGTTATGTGTTCACGGAAATATTGAGAAAATGGATCTACAAAAGAGAGCAAGTGTAGAGGCCGTCCTCGTGGAATCAGCTTTGAAAGTGCAGTCATCAAAGATGAGGAAATCGTCCTTAGCATAACACCTCATTGGAAATCTTGGGCTGATACCTTTTTGAGACAGTCTTCCTTAACTGTTACAACACTTATTCGATTGTGCTGGAATCTAAGGGTGTCTAGCGCAATGGAAGGAGTCGCCTATTCGAGCCTCGACCGGGCCAACCAAGGTTTCCGTCTGTTCGTTTTCAGTCTATTAATGCAGGATTGTTTGGGAAAGATAAGCCTTTGATTTTTTTTATCAGCTGATCACTGCAGCTGATATGTAGTGTACACTAAACCTTCAAAAAATAATCCAACGTCATATCCCTTAAAAGCAGAATACATAGCGCAATCAAGAAAAGCGCTGAGGAATCTAGTATTGCAATCGAGTTCCTTGGTCATGTGAAGGATCGCTGCAGAAAATTTCCTTTTTAAAATTTTATGTTGAACAAAGCTTTAAAATTTATGTGGAGGCGTTTCACGTCAGCACTTACTTGTGGATCGACAGTCACATTGTAAGCCTTTGTTTGGGGCAAATACGCAAGCAGATTGCCTACACGACCCCCGTAGAGGTAGAATGCGTTTCATCCCAAAAAGAATTGGTTGTCGCCGTTCTTTATCTTTTATTCTTTATCGATATTTTGTAGAGCACTCCTTAGATCAAAGTGTCGTTCTTCCAAAAAGGAAAATATTTCGTGCCATGATAATATCGGTGAAAATTTGAGTCCGTCCTAACTTAAGAAGCATGACAAGTTCCGTATGAAATCTTAATATTTTAACTGTTGAACAATCTGCATTCAAAACCTCTGTCAAGGACAGAATTCTATGTTAGTGACATGTTTCTTTCAGGAAACGAAGCTGGGCGCGCCTCTACACTTTGTCGAAATCAATCCTGGAAAGTCCAGACTTGTTAAGATGAACTGAAGTCTCCTAAATTGGTAAAAAACTACGAAGCAGTCTCTCGTAAAACCACTACACAGTGCATCCTCAAAGCGATTGCACAGTTTAACCCCTCTTTGATTTTCAAGCCTCAAGCTTGACTCTATTCCGAGATATAACTTCACTCTTCTTCCGAATGTTTCTTACTAATGCAAAATCGTCTTGAATGAAGAGAATGGACGCCCACCATAGAATTCTTTGCCGTGGTGCGAAATAGTGGAAGCTCGAAAGTTGGATTCTTGTAATAGTCTGCTTAAGAGGCGGTTCCGAGAACTATAATAAATCGAGAGTGGCTTCCGTACTCATGGATCGATTAGCGGCACAGTCGTAAAGCCATCCAGTCTTCGGATTTGGTTGACCAATTGGTATTATAGTTATTTGGAATGTAGAAGAAACATGGTCGCCTTTTGGCTGAAGGCCGAAAACAAGTTTATAGTCGCATTTCGCTTCGATGATGCCTACACCTTACAATGCAATGGCAGAGAGCGCCGTTCATCCGCAATACCATTATCCTTTATTCCTCCCATGCGCGGGAATCATCAGTAGCACCAGTTGGTATTGATGCATAGCACTAAAGCTGCGATGGAGAGGTTCCTAAAGAATCGGGACTCAACAGTCTCTCCTGCTCGCAAACAGCAGTTGTCCTTATTTTTGCTCCGCCTTCCTATACCAGGAAAGGTCTCTCCGCCTAATTTCACCCGATGTTTCTTGTTTTTATTTATTTTCGCATCGTCCAGTTGAATGGGGTCTAATTTATAGTGGCGACGGCGGCAACTTCCTGCTGTGGCTCGCCGCATCTGACTTTGCAGACGTGGCTGTGCCTGGCAGGCGTTATTCTGGAATCTGTCGCCGCTGCCGATGAGTGGCCGTTAGACGATGCGGAGTAACACGTCGTCCATCCGAAAGTGGTAAGGCAGCGGCTAATCAGCAGTGCTGCTGCTTGGCACCGCCCCCTCCGTTGTTGCTCGGCTGCAGCGGTGACGACGACGACGACCACGACTGTCCGCCCTCCGCTTCTCGGCTCCACAGCGCTCGTCTTCCTCGTCTGTTCTCCTGAATCCCTGAATCAGACGCTGCTAGTTGCCACTGTCGATGGTCGAACTATGACCTTGTATGGGACTCACAACACACTCTCTGATTCTATTCGGCCTCATCTCCAGCTCTGGTTCGTGCATTTTGTGGATGACCTGCTTCTAGATAATTTCTGTGAGAAGCAGAAAACAGTAGCGTCAACTGTTTTCCAATTTGGTGTTGCTGCATCTTTTAATTTAGCCTGTTCTTACAGTGGGAGACTCTATGATTATAACCTTTGCCTTTTTACTGCTTTGTTCCAATAGCGCACCTGATGCGTAATGTGTTCTATCTCTGTTTTAGAAAATGCAGCAGATGAATGAAAAATAGAAATTGAAGGAACATAGGGATACGAGCCAATGTTGCGAAACTATGGTGTATGCATCATTTTCTCATAGAGATGCATCCCTTTCCTCTTCCATCAATGTGACCAGGTAGTACATAGTTCAGTGAAATGAACTGCTTGGTCCACCCTTCGATTTCCTTCAATGGTAAAACAACTACAATTGCATGACGTTGTTGCTTTCATCTAATGTTCTCCCAGATGTTATTTAGTCCTTAATTATACGACCCAGGGCGAGAGTTCAGCGGCAAGTTACCTTGTTTTCCTTCAAAAATGTTTGATGTGCTGTTGGCGCATGTTGCAGTTTTTCCGGATGCACTCTCCATTCCATTTCCATGATTGTAAACTTTTCCTCCTCGGTTGCCTTTGCACGCATTAGCGCTGTCATAGATTAACGAGAGTGGTCACAGACGCGTTAGAAGCTCAGTCAGTTGCTCTCTAGAAGGTCGTTGCAGTAGAGCACGCAGTTTTTTTGAGTACCCGCTGAAAAGCGTTATGTCCGAGTGCCAAGTCATCGACCGCCGTGAGCTTCGTGGGAGTGACCTAATTGTAATAGCGGGCAGATGTGTTGAAAACCTCATTAAACGTCTTGTTGCCGAATGTGTTGAATAAGGTCTTCACGAAAACTAGCCAGTTTTTCTCAATTATTGAAGCCCATGTCTAGTAATGCCTCGTCACGCTCTGAGCGGGTTTCAATATGGTGCGCTGGAGAACCTAAAGATTCTGGCCGCACGCTCAGCTTCCGAGGAGCGTATGAGAGCTATATGAGGAGGAAATCACTGCTGGTCTTGAGAGGTTTAGCTTCCAATTGCTCTTGTATGAAGCTCACTGGCAGTTGGATTCGCGTGAATAGCTGTGTTCAGGCTATCGAGAGGTGCCCAAAATCTTGGCTCTCGGTGTGAGATAATTCATCGTTTCGAGAGTCATTTCCGCACTCAGCGCGAGCGCTCGTCGAGAAGAAATTCTGGCCTTCGACTTCCCTGCGGTGACACTTACGGAAATTTATTTTCCGCGAACTCATTCAGTGGACAGCTCGCCGTTGTTCTTCACAGAAAATGCTCTCAACTGCACCCTCAGCAGTCGGAAGCCCCTGCGCGGGAAATGGGAGGGTCTCGTACTATTCAACAGAGTGCACGTGAATATTTACCGAGGGTGCCTCTTTGTAATATCTGATGATAGGCATGCACCAAATGGTACTGGTTGCCTGCTAACGCTGTGACGTTGCCATTAACAAAAAATGGTTTCAAAAGATGTTGCATTGCAGGAGCTGTCTTATTGACTTGGATGATAAGTACCCAAATTTGCTTTTAATTCGAACAAAATGCAACATCAGACCAAGGTCATATTCCAGATAGGAATCTACTCGAATGAGATTTCTGCAAATGAATGCGGAACTTATCATGAAACCACTGTATGTTAATCAATTGAGCGCAGTTAATCTTAATAACTTTTACTCAATGGTTATTTAACGTCGCTCACTAAGAACGCTTTTCTTAAATCTTCTGAATTATTGTTGCTCGTAATATATCGCAGGGAAAAGCAATTCCGCAATTTATCACACCAACACGTCACTTAGGAAGGGTGGTATGCTTTACAGTTGTGCTTGTTCGACTGTTCGAATAATTATTCACTCAATTTGTTATATTGCAAGTGTTCCGTCACGCCTATCGGCATGCCTCGCACCTGCGCGCTTGGCGCGATGTTGCAGTATCACCAAGCTAAGGACAAACACATTAAGCTAGCTGCTCTGCTTAAGCAGCTTTCTTCCCTCCCAGCGGTACAAAGGGCGATATTTGAGAACCTGTTATGTTCCAACCTTGCTCTACCTTCCTTAAGATCAGGTGAGTAGTTTTGCGGTAGGAAGCGATCCAGACCCCCCTCCCCCCCCTCACCACTACGCTCAACATCGGCACCACCTACAGACGGTTCAGTGATGCCCAACAGCATGCTCCGGTGTGCTCGTGCAAATTTAAAAAGGACCGGAAATGCAGAAAATATATTATTTTGAACCCATCGAGCGCCTTCCAGCTCATAGCCTTTTTCAAAAATTCAGTAGTATGAAATCCCCTGAAGAATCTTCTTGTCTTTGTTTCTATGAGAACCTTGTACACTTTTTTCAGTTATACAGCCGACTTTATTCAAATTCCGAGAACCATTGTTTTCATATAAAAAGGCGGAAATTGATTTTTGCAAGCGAGTTTGCCAAGCGCCATCAACAACATGAAAGGATGATTAAAAGTTGGGATTAACCCATTAAAGTTTGGTTGTTATATGATTTTTAATAGTAAACAAGCTAGTAGAAAACATTTTTCCGCGCAAGGTTTCAGTGCTTTTTCATCATACTTTCTTATAATTCTATTTCGCTCACATAGATTGCCATCCGCTAGGAGAAGAAAGATAGCCGAATTATCGAAAAACGCATCGGCATTATGCTCGTGCTGGTTCAGTGGTGGAGTTTTAAACAGATCACAACTGATTACCCTAACGTGAGATTCCTAATTGCCAACAACGCAGCAAAATTTTACGGTTCAGTCACCTATGAAACCTATACCAACTTTCTAGAAATTTTTTCCTTTGCAAATGGGCAAGGAGGTTGTTGTGGCACGTATTTCTGTTCTATATTCACAGTGCCTCTCCTGTACGACTTTGGAAGAGAGTCAATCAAGCCTGATTCATGGATTTAGCATTCCATGATTAGCTTCTCTTGCCCATTATCAAGTGTACGTACTGCGTAGGCCTCCTTACATAGAATATTGATGGACGCATGAAGGCGGGCCGATATAGACATTGCGTCCCTGCAGAGCTTAGGGCGTTTTTCTTACCGGAAGGCGTCGAATTTCAGAGAGCCACGGTCATTAGAAGACGTCAGGAATCTCGCAATTTCAATTTTCTGACAGAGCTTCCCGTTCCACATTGTTAGTGCTAACAACGTTTGGGGTGGGAATGGGAAGAATGCCTAATTTATTGAGAGCTTATTTGAAGAACATTGATATAGCCTCATGCGCCGTCACTCACAGCCAACCGGATGAAAAATTTTGCCTTTTTTGTGGACATTGCTGAAGTCGGCACACAGGTCATAGCGTTCATCAAATTTGACGTTATTAAATACAATTATTTTTGCCGCATTTTCCAAAGGAATTTTTGATGAATGTGTATGGTAAATGATCGCGATTCTAGACGGGTTGCTTGAGCTTTGGGCAGGGATGCACCCTATACATACAGTCCTAAGGGTTTCTTTTTTTGTGACAGCAAAGGGCTGGAGGATCACCTCCCTCTGTAGCGTTGTTCCTCCTCTTCGTAGGGACATGCATAAATGCTTTCTTAGTGGTTGTTCGCATTATTAGTTATTCCTGACTGCTATGCATGGGAGAGTCGCAAGGTTTGTTGTTGGGTTCCCTCATGGAGACGCGGTGAGCAGCACCTTCTGTAGATTGCGGTTTGTTGACGTCAGTTTGAAAGCAAATGTTGGTTAGCAGTTCCTTTCGAATACTCAGCATATTATGGACAGCTGTTTCTCACGCCTGAATAGTTTATTAAACTTTGTCGTGCTCGCTGCGCCAGTGAGGATGTTAACACGAGCTTCTTCGAAGAATTATCGAGAACAGGAAATCTCAGTTATGAAACCAATTAAGATCTAGTCTGGGAGGCACCGGTAAGGAAATTGAATGAGCACATGCAGAGCGGCGTTCCGTAGATACGCAATTGCCAAATAATGTCAACTAATAAGCCAGTTCAGAGTGATATCTTCGTATCAGTGCCTACTTTTTGATTCTGCCGCTGTTCCTGAAAAAAAAAACAAGATGGAATGCCTCCACCCGACTAGGATAGATACCAAATATACTAATAAAGGGAACTAGAATCTACTGGTGGGATATTTTGAAGAAACCCACTGCGATTTCTACCTATTTGGAGAACCAGCGTATTCTGGCGAAACTGCAGGCTTGTGCGCTTCCCAAATTGAGGAGATGCTTAGCGCGGCAAACTACGCCTACCTGTGGACTTGCGGCAGAGGATAGAACATTGAAATGCTTATTGGCTGGCAGTGAAAGTCATTGGATAAGCCAAATACCACTCAAATTGTCTCTACGTTGTCTGGTAGAAGTGGAACCAGGAAGGGATTGATTTAACGTCATCCTTTTCCTTATTCTTTATTGGGAGAAAACAGAAGGATAAACTTGTACACGCTGCACTATCATCCCGTCAACCCTAATACTTGGCAAAGTAGTGCAATCATGTAAGGAAACACTGTTGGACATAGCTGTCTGATGACAGTGCTACTTACTAAATAACAGCGCTCAAGTAAAAGTAGGTGTGGATCAGCTGGAGGAAGATGATCTTCGCTTCACGAAAATCATCGACTAACTCGTGCTAAACATACCGCCACCCTTGTTTCATGAAGTTTTAAAGGTGAACTGTTTTTGAACTATCTTTGTTCTGGTGCATACTAACGCCTGTGGAGTGTGGCTCAAATTTTCTGCGTTACTATTTTTTTAAATGCTAGTAGAAATGTATGAGTCCTGCTAGGCTCATGCATTGCTGTACTACGACGCTTTCAGAACAATAAGGATAAGGATAAAGGACGGCGATACTCAATCTCTTTTGGGATGCGCCACGCATTATACTTCTACGAGATGTCGTGGAGGCAATTTGAATGCGTATTTGGCCATACAATGACTTGCGGTGGCCAGCCGATGAACAAGTCAGCGCTTTATCCTTCCCAGACAAGTCTGGTACTAATTCACCGATCCCAGAGGGATGGAAGGCTTGGTTGGCCTGGGCAGGAAATCTGAACGAGGAACCTGGTATCGGGTGCAGGCGACAGTCGGCGCATCCTCCGACTGCGCCCTTCAGAACATTACCTATGGGAAATCAAACGTGTACATACTTATAGCGAGAAAACAGTGGGTCGAAGTACTGTAATCTCCACCTCAGTAGAACCGCTGATCCAAATAAAACTACAGACTGACACGCACAAGGTTCAGGGCAAGACCATCTCCTAAAATCTACCGCCTTAAAGCAAATTATTCATACTGCGTGTGCAGTGCCTACCCATGTTAGCTGAGTGTGTTTCTCCAGTTTTTCGTTAGAACTCTTCACAATAACTTTCATTGAAGAGAGTAATTACGTAGCCCCTGGCGAGCTTTCCGCGTACCGTACATTGATAGCAGTACGGCTTGACAAAGATATGGCTTCATTCATGGCAGCGGTGCTGTAATCGTAATCATTCTCAATTAATGCGTGTGCACAAACAAGATTCTACGAAAACGTGGTTCGAACTTTAAACATGACGATGTATGGCATACATACCACTTTCAAGTCAAATTGGACACTTTTCAAATCTAATTGGACACCTTTTAAGCAAACTTGACCCTTTTCCACTAATGATGGCGTGGATTTAGTCGACTGTGTGACGTAATCTCTTCATTTATTGACTAAAAGATTGCTTCCTTCACTTTAAGACAAAACTTAATTCAATGTTTTTCCTCAAGAAATGAAATGATAAAACCCTTCTTCTTCAGCGTTTGTCCCACTTCGAGGCGGGGTGCGCTCTTCAGGTGTGGTGTCGCCACTTTACACGATCAAATGTTGATCGGGGTGGATACCAGCAACATTCATGTCCAAATGCAACGTATCAAGCTAACGCTGCTTCGGCAGCCCTTTAGGCCGTTTTCCGGACACATCTATGTTAAGGCCAATCTTACGAACAGTGTCACCACTAGCTCGAAGTACGTGGCCATACCACCGAAGGCGAGCTTCACGTAACTTGTCAGCAATTGGACCGACTCCAAACCTCTGACGTATTTCATCGTTGCGGTCCAGACGCGCAACACCAGCCGTCCAGCGGCTGGTGTTGCGCGTCTGGACTGCAACGATTTTCGTTTCCATCACGCTGAGGCGAGTCTCAACCTCCTTGGTTGCAGGCCAGCATTGAGCTCCGTACATCGCTACTGGTCGGACGATGGTTCTATATATCTTCGATTTAAGGCGTTCCGGTATCTTCCTGTCGCATAAAACGCCTGTCATCGAGCGCCATTTGGACCACGCTGCGCTCACGCGTGAGTTAACTTCGAACGTCAAACTGCCGCCAAACGCGATGACAAAACCAAGGTACTTGAGGTTCGTCGCTCATACAAGCGCAGTCCCATCGATATCAATGGACCCGGCCTGGTTTACGTCTGTCGTCAAGTACTCAGATTTTTTGACATTTAGCTTGAGCCCGAACATCGCTAAGCGGTCGCACCAAGCTTGCGCTTGTCGCTCGAGTTCGGTCTTATCTTCGCTTGCGAGCATTACATCATCTGCATACAGCAGCGTCCAGAGTGTAGGTTTCAGAAAATCTCTCGAAATGGCATCCATTACGAGAATGAAAAGGAGCGGGGAAAGCGCAGAGCCTTGGTGAACACCGACAGAGATAAGAAACTACGCCGATGTGCCGGCTGGCGCTCGCACTTTACTCTTTGGGCAAGAGTAAAGTATGTGCACCCACTCAATAAGCTCTTCGGGAACACCGTGTTGTCGTTAGGCATACCATATGACATCACGCCGTACACGATCAAATGCTTTCTCTCATCGAGCAAAGCAAGGTGCAGTGGTTTCTGCTTTTCGCGATGGCTCTCTATCAAAAGGCGAGCGGTGTGTATGCCATTGATGGTGCCACAGCCCGCTACAAAGCCACATTGGTTGGTGGAAAGCTGAACGAAATCACGAATATGCCAATCTACAATTCGCTTAAAGATTTTCATGCTGTGCGAGAGCAAGCGAATTTGACAGTAATTCGTGCAGTCCGCAGCACTGCACTTCTTCCAAAATCGGGGTTATCGTGCTTTCCTGCCAACTACCAAGTACCTTCTTTTCCGCAACAACCTGATTGAAAAACATCGTTAGCCACTCAACAGGATTCCAGCACCTCAATTTCCACGCTATTTCAACGGTCGGTCGCTATATCGTCGGTGCTGTGCCTGGCTTCATTTCCTTCAAAGCCGCTTCCGTCTCCTCCATAGTGATTTTCTGCAGAGGATCGTGTGTAGGAGGGACGCAGGCCATAGGCGGATGAGCAAACTCTACGGTCAAGATTCTCTCGAAGTAGTCAGGCCATCGTTTCATTACCCTTTTGCGGTTCGTCAGTAGACGGCCGTTCTCATCATTGACGCTCAGGAATTTCTCGATGTCCTCGGTCTGACGATGGCATGCTTTGACAAGTCGATAAATATGTCGTTCATCATCGCGCGTCTCGAATTTATCGCTGAGATCATCGTAATGGACGGTTTTTGCAACGGCTACGGCCTTCTTTTCCGCTTTCTTCGCCTCCTGGTACATGCGCCTCTTGTCTGCGGTCTTATCGCGGAGGAATGCGTTATATAATTTTTTATTTTCTCGGACTTTTTCTCTTGAGTCGGTAATCCACAGCCATGCCTGCTTCCCGATCTTGCGGCGTCCAGGCTTAGTCATGCCTAGTTCAGAATGTGCAGCTTGTAATATTGTATCGGTGGCATCTTTCCATGTTTCATCGACGGTTGTCGCCGTCGGCAACCGAATACGAGACACAAAGGCTGCGTTTTCCTTCAAGCCACTTGATTCTCGGTGGACCGCATAGCTCGACATGCCTTAGCCTCGGAGGGGCGAACTTAAGAGTGCATATGCATAGAGCGGACGGTGCTGTGCGGCGACAGTCTCGTATGGCACCACCTCCGCATCCGTGACCAGCCTTCGATCGCAGTGCTTCACAAAGATGAAGTCCATCTGTGTCTTGGTACTCCCACTATAGAAAGACACAAGATGGGAGTCACGCTTTGGAAAAACGGTGTTCGCGATGATGAGGTTATGCGAGTCTCAAGGATTCGCTCGCCACCAGTGTTGCGCGCCCCATAACCGAAACTGCCATGACAGCTGTGACCATCTTTCGCAGTCCCAACATACCCGCTGAGGTCACCTGCGATAACGATAGCGTCCTCTAACGGCACCTCTGCTGTCTTTTCATCAAGCAGAGTCCAAAATTCATCCTTGGCTCTTTCAGAACAACCTGACTGCGGAGCGTACGCAGAGAAGAAATGGTACATACGCTGTTCAGTCGGCTACGACCTTCATCAAGCGGTCATTAAAACGGTCCACGCTTGTAATCGCGTCTCGGAAACGTTCGGAACGATCACACCAAAATCGCTGGTGGTCTTGGGACTGCCGCACACAACAGCTTTGAAGCCTCGGCCTATGTCCCTCGACTTACAAGAGGACAACCTCGTCTCCTGTACCGCACACAAGTCGATTCGTCTTCGCTCCAGTGCTTTTGCCAACTCGCACGAGCGGCCCGTCAACGTATTCACATTCAGCGCAGCTACGCGGGTTTTACCTACGTTGCGGGACTTCCGAACTAGCTCAGTTGCCCCCGATGCCATCCTCGAATCAGAGACCCTCACATACTTCCCATACTCGCCGGGCATTGAGAATGCGCGTCGGCTCCCGCGGACGCTGTAGCACTATGTCGATCTTCACATCATCTTCAACATCATCAACCATGTGATGTGACATGGGATCTTCATAGACCGGCCTGTCACAAGGGCCTGTCGCCTGTACTCGAATGCCCGTGATTAGCTCAGCTCACAGAAGCGAAGAGTTTTCAGCGGCATCACGTGGAGAAACAGAAACATCGCCACCGGAATGATAAAAATGTTCATAAGGTTTCAAACAGCGTGTACACCCATTGCAGAAGGTAAATTAAAAAATTTCAAAAAGGCTATTCTACATTTTTCTTAAACAAAAAATATTCTAACCATATTTTAGAGTCATATTTTAGTCTGGAAGGCGCTCGCTTTGATTCAGAAGATGTTCAGGTTGATTTCAAACACCTTCAAGTTTGTTCAGAACGTGTCCAAGTTGATGTGATGAGTGTCTAGTTCGACGTGAAAATGGTATATGTGGTCTATAATCTACTGGTTCCATCGTTCTGCCAAGTGCATCCCACCCTTCCATTTCTCTTTTTGCCGGTGTGCCAGGCTTATACAGGAAGGGTAGGGTACTGACTTCCCAACCAGATAGTTGCTGCAGTTGTTCTTTAGGCTAATTGTGTGCGCATTCAATCGTCTCATTCAACCCATGGAAGTAGAGTGAGCGACTGAGACTGGCTTCAATCAGATGTGCACTTGTCCCGCTCAGAGAACGGTTGCACAGTCGCTGCTGCTCCTCAAATTTTACCTCTGTAAAGTTGCTCGCCGCGACGAGAGGGCGCTTAGTGTCCTTTTTCGTGACTGCATATTTATCTGGATATGGGCATATTTCCGAGCAACATTTTGCTGCGTGTAATGGGGCAGTAAAAGCAGAAATACGAAGGCCGTTGACTTTTGCTACGACAGGGCTACGACTTTGACTCGAACAGCCCTCCCCTCAATCAGTGTCGTCGCAACCGCTGCACGGAGATTGAAATTTCTTCCTAAATTAAAAGCTCTGCACTTTTCTGTCTGAAAATACGAGTGAAGGATGTCGAGCCGTTAAACAGGGTGTGCACCTTCAGTTAGCAATTGCTCACTGAGTAGGTTATGTTTTCCAGTTCTGTCCGGAAATTAAACGGCTTGACGATACGACCATTTAATGCTTTCTGTTTAAGTGGGATATGGGTCAGGGCCCTGAGCGTGCAAGGAACTCTAGAGCTGTACCATTTAACACATCTTTATCTAAATTGACATTATTCTAGGGTTTTCTTTCCTCTAAACATAACAAAACCATCTCTTCTACGCGTATGAGGCTACACTCCCCCCCCCGTAGCTTTCGAAACCTATAGCGGCAGAAGTTGAAAGGCTACAATGGAAGCATGCACCGAATGTATCCCTATATGTCCCGACCACGAAAGGGTGATCGCTGATGAAATGTTTCACCATATCGCTTGAGGCGCGCTATTATGAATTTCGGCTCTATTTTCTCCGTTAAATTGCTATAAGTCGCTGATGAATCTGGCCACTGATCTTCTCACGTTCACGCCTACCGTATTCTATCCCTATAGGTCCCAGCCACGAAGGGGTGATACCTTTGTCATTGTCGCTTCGTACATTGTCAGAATGCTCACTCAATGGACAAAATTGTGAATATTGATTTTTGCGCTAGAAATCCCGTGATAGGCATGCCACCTTCCCAAGCAGCGCTGGTAGGAACCCACCACTTAAGGGTGAACGGTGTAGTTAGCAGTGTGAGAAGCGAACCAACAAGCGGTACCAACATGCGTTGCTGCTCCTACTGACTGCACCACACTCCATAACAGGCTCACTAAGAAAAACTAATTTTTGTATCACATTTCTCCGTCCGGGTATAAGCGGAATCGCGAAAGGAACAGCTTGGAGAGGGCTTCCTTCCCTCTGACCGTTACGTATGCCAGATATCCGCGAAAGTTCTCACCACTCGCGCCGTAATTGTCGTCTTCCTGTGTGGCGTACTAGAGGTGTGCGAGTCCTGAGGAGCAGCCCAACCTGCTAGCAGAGAGCGCCCTGCGCTGTCGCAGTGAACGGTGTGTCATCTCGGATGCAAATTAATTTTGGCCCCGTCTCCGTCGTGGATAGCGGAGAGCAGAAGCAGTTGGATGCCTGAATAATTCAGAGGTGCGCGACTGAAGTGGCCGTGAAGGGTCTCGAGTCGGACGGGTAACCAGCCGGAGGAGACGCTAAAAGTCGGCGGCTAACGATGCCTGCCGCGTCCGATGCCGATGCGCCGGAAATTGAAAACACTTGCGTCCGTTTCCGCGAAGGATTCGGCCAATCTTAGACCTTCGAGGGATTGTTGAATTCAACGTCGGCGTGAAAATGGTGCAGAGCAAGAGGCGTGTCTTGGCGAGTGCGGACGAGCCGGAGAAGGAGGCATTCTCCTGCAAGATTTGAATTCCACTCTCGGATGGAGTATTTGCATTTAATCAAACCAAAGCTTG
The DNA here is from genome assembly GCA_947396885.1 of Heligmosomoides polygyrus polygyrus. NCBI lineage: Eukaryota > Metazoa > Nematoda > Chromadorea > Rhabditida > Heligmosomidae > Heligmosomoides > Heligmosomoides polygyrus. The sequence continues at coordinate 33,667,190 of OX377204.1, read as the reverse complement.
AAAGTGGCAGATTGTTGGATGAAATATGTACAACTACACTGTAGATTTTTATGAATTCAAGAGGCAAGGCATGAATCCGCATTCGTCGAATTCTAGCGATTCTACAATATATACCACTCTTTTGCCTCTTGGGGTTTGGATTAGAATATTTCTTTCTATAAAATTAGGTCACGAAGTTGACATTTTTACCATGTGTAATACAATCATTACACCAGTTCTAAATCCAACGAGTTAATCTTTGCATCAATCCAAAAGCATTGTAGGAAAATCAAAGATTTTTGGGTTCTCCTCTGGATTCTGGAAGGTGGCGTCTACATCAGGGGAGATGGAATGAAAGGTTAAAGCAGATAGGATGTGGAATTGTGACTCATTGCCAATTGGTCGCTACCTTCCAGAAAGATTTGCAAAGTTGATATCGTTTTTTTAACATACCCAAAGAAATTGATTGGAGATTCAAAAGAAACTAATGATAGGACATCGACCTAGAAACGTGGTACAAAAGGAACCAGATAACACTGTGCAGTGAATAGCGCGTGTATCAGAAAGCGGACATAGTTAGAAATGATATGAACAATAGAGAACAGAAATAATCAATCCTCTTGTTGGATACGCCACGCATTCTACTTCTATTGAATATCATGGAAGCAGTTTGACATCGTGCTTGACCAAATATAGAGACGAAGGATTCAAGCGCTTCCTTTATGCAATCGCAAGACGTTCACTCCATACGAAATGTCGTGGAAACAATTTAAATGCGTATTCCATGCGTACACAATGACCTGTAATGGACAGCCGACGCCCCATTCAACTGCGCCGTTCTAAAAATTTCCACTTCTAAATACTTCCTCATATGCAATTGCCGTTGTACTTCCTCGTGTAGTGACATTCATCTGTGCAAAAGGTTTTGTGTTCCGATTTGTTACTTTCCATTGCTGACTTGATAGATACAATACAATATTTATTGAGCCAAAAGTATTACAAAATCCGTTTATCACAAAAGAATACAGCAAAAATTGGCTCTCAAAAGACCAGCAAAAGTGGAGGAAAATTATTGTTTCGAAAGTGATGTGAAAACAGTTGAGCACTAAAAAATTGCAAGGAAGGTTGCTTTTTGGAGATAGACTTGATAGATTAAAAGGTGGGTAATCTTGCACCAAATTCTACAATTTTTCAAAGAATGTTGACTTTACTGTGAACGGATGTCAGTCTATAGAATAACCGCGACCACGATTCACGACCTTGGCCCAATGCTTCACTAAATCATAGTCCCAAAAGTCCAGAACTGCTGTGTGTTCCAGAAAAATGCTGACGGAGTCTAGAATCTCACTTTCGAATTGGGTGTGACCATCGAGCCTCCCCCTCGTAGATGCTGCTTCAGTGTTCGAAACAATTGCCAGGCGGGCGAAACCGCCTCGGAAGAAGGGGCTGGGCGTGGCCAAACTCCATCACCAAGTTCGTCAATTTTTTGGCGCGTAGGCTTGGCCACTTGGGGTCAGACCTTATCATGAAGTCGGACAACACGGTCAATCTTCCAAGGCTTCAGGCGGTTTGCATCTGCCGATTTCTATAGTTTAGAAGAGCAGACTTGGTCCGTTGCGATCTGTCAGTTGCCACAGTTCTCTACAGGATTACCTCGGAATTCCACCAACAACATAGCAGAGCCATTCCTTCGCGCAGCTCCCCTTTCAGCGGTTTTGGAGATGGTTTGCGGGAGCCAACATTTCTGTCATGTGCAGTTACCACAAGCTCCCAACTCAAATCTCCAATGATGAGTTGGCGGAAACAGCTACTACTGCACAGACGAAGAAGCACAGACTGGCGCACTTACTCTTGTGGCGAACTGCGAAGCACTTACTTCGCTCATCGAAGTCATGGCTTCAAACCAGATAAATTCGAGCACTCACATACCCTTCTGGCGGAAATCTCATCACTATTTAATTACAGTGAAATATCAATTCTATTTATCTAATAATTATCTATTCTATCTCTCGATTAATAATCCTACAAAATCCTGGATCCAAAGTGAACTTTGATGCAAGACTCTCGAGCTAACCTAGTAGAACCACACTCACAAATACGATTCATTTTTACTGTACATAAGCACGTAATGAACAGTAAAAATTCCGTGCATCATCTTAGAAAACCGGAAAAATGTTCCGAACTTTCGGGAAAAAGCCCTGGCAAATTCTTGGCGAAACACAGTTTAGGCACTACTTTTGTTTTCCTTACTACAAGCGAACGATGGACCATTGTCAGCTAATAAAGACTTTGCAAAACTTCAGACTGCAAGCCACGAAAACAAAGCAGCTGCTCCATTGAACCAGTTGCTAGTGTAATTGTGCAAAATGCTATAGGTGTAGCACCCTTACCATTAGTGGAGGAAATCCATTCATATCTATTACACTTGAAACGGGATCAAATTGTTTCTTGGCTTTGCTTTGCAGCTGACTTGCTGCGCTTGCCAGCATAACGGGCAATGTGAATTGCGGGGATGGGGATCACGATGTGCCTAGATGTGGACAGTTAATTATTATTTTTCGCCGTTATTGCTTTTGTTGACAGCCTTGGCCGTTCGTTTGTGACCACTTTTCCGAATTATGCATTCAGCTTCGAGGAATTCCTCTCTGGAAGCGCTGGGAACTACACAAATACAACTACGATCGTCGTCTTTAGATTTCATGACATTGGTGCTGCACCACTAGGACTCTCATGCATGGGTAGTCGGAGATGTTTCTGCAATTTTTCAAATTCCAATCCAAGTCCCTATATGGGAAATTTATCTTAAAATGTGACTGTTATACGCTTTCCTTAGGTGAAGCCATGTTGAAGCCAGATGAGCAAGGACATATGGACATCCGCACACCTTTATCGTTCATGTGGCAGAAGGGCGTTTGAAGTGCACCACAGGAACAGGACGTGAATGCTTGAATAATGACTCAATCGTTGCTGGTTCAGCGCCGAGATTGATGGGCCTGCCCAGAGGGCAGGAAGCGAATTCGTCTTATTTGTTGCTGATTTCCTTGGTTTCTCCGGGGTGGATTCAGAACCGCTAGCAAGCGGGTGGTAATTTTCCAATTTTTCAGAAGACAATTTCTTTCATAACTAGGAAACCACGCCCAGACAATTTTTTCAAATAGGATTCTTCCTTAGTATATAATTGTGCCATTTTGTAATATTCAATAAGCTCAGAATTTTGGATGATTGAAGGCGTGGCAAAACATTTTTGAAACAACTGTTGGTGTCGTAGTATCACTGAGTAAAAAGGAAGCCCACGAAGGTGCTGCTCCGTCAACTTTTGTACAAAAATTCCCTTGAAAAATGTGCTGTATTCGGGAAAACTAATGTATTCGTTCACACATTGCTTACGCTTATCCTTTTTTTGTAATACGCTTAAGCAGAATTGAGGATGAGGAAATTACAGAGAAAATTTTTTAAAGGAACGGATAATAATGCAGGTTTTGCTTCCAGGTGGAAAAGACAATAATCTTTTAATTTGGAGCTCCAAATATTTGATAACTGTGGCGAGTTGAATGGAGTCTTCTCCATGAAGGATTTTGATTAAAATATGTAATGAAACGATTTTAAAGGTCATCGTTGACCAGCTTCTTCTTCCGACCCAAAGTATATGATTGATATCCAGGTTGTGATATTCGGCACTTCCTCCTACTGCTTAGATGTAGAAAACAGAAAATAATACATAAATAAGTAATACATGATGTCTTCCATCTGCAAGTTCCCGCATGAAGGATGCTTTGCGGTTTTCGTCATTTGAGGGGGGGGGAGTTACAAATCCCAGCTATATCCATTTTGTTTAGGTAAGCAGCAAGCCAAGAAGCAACTAATTTACTGTGCATTTATTAAAGTATAGCAATGAGATAACCCTGATGTTGACGCGCATGGGCGACTCTATACACTTCTTCGCTTCTTATTGAAGCCGAGGACGCCTTGCGAGGCTCCTCTGCTTTATCAGAGGGGACTGCCGATGAATATTATACCACTTGCAGTGGTGATCGCTTCACTGACGCGCAATTATGCTCTAGGCATTGAGCCGGCAGCACTTAGCACCCCGCCGGCGAGAATATCTCGACGGATTTCGTCTCTGTAAATCCGGAAGATGTCGCCAACCCATTTTCTTCCGAGTTGACGTAGCTTTAGCTGACTACCACCAATGTCACTGAATTCTGGCAACCACTGCCAGTGGAGACCTTTTTGATGGTAGGAATCCGATAAGAACGGGGAAAGGTAGAGAATGCTCTCTGATAAATGACCAAGAGATGGAGAGGGGGGGGGGGGATGAAGGGGAATAGCTTAGCCCTAGGATACAACCGACTTGCTTGTTCAAGCAATAAGCTCAAATTCGGCGGTTCAAACCCGCATCGGTGCTGCGTATCCTACCCGATAATCAAATCGTCACCTACACCTACAATCAAACACTGAGTGTAGGCAGCTTTCCAAATAAATTTGATAGCGCACGTTTGTTGATGCACGAAATACACGAGTTCGCAACTAAATCGTAGGGTAGGCCTATTTAGGGCCTCTTCCCCAACTTTTGCAATGCCTCTGATACGGCGATATGGAAGGTATGTAGTTGGCCTCGTGGCACCGTAGCATTTTGAGCTGAAACCACGACCAACGGCTGCATGTACTTTTCTAAAAAGGGCGTAATACATTTGCTTGACAGGTAGATTCCATACAAAATGTTGTTTTAGGCGTAATTAAGCATATGTTGGCATTGAAGAAAAATTGTAAAAATTCGAGATAAATGGGGTAGAACAAGCTAGATGAATGTCTTAGGTGAACAGCTGTTGCGTAAAACGTGGAAGCCACACTATGTACAAGCACACCGGTACTGAGAGGTTTAAAAACTTGTAATTTTCCCTATGATACTGTTTTGTTCAATAAGTTCTGCAGCCTAACTAAAGCCTAGTTCCACCGCGGCCATCGATTTATTCATCCAGTGTCCCACGTCTTCTTTTCTGAGTGAGGGCTAAACCTGAGCCGCGTGCTTAATCCACTCAGTGTATATATTTACATACACTTTCGAGTATTAACAGTGCTCCTTATCGAAAAGGGCATCGTATACTTTCGTCGATGGAGCCCTTCTCGTCTAATGAATTCCACAGCACTTTGGTTCATTGTGGGGGCAAAACTTGGAAAGCCAAGTGTTTGCACGGGTCACACGCTACGCTAGAGAGATGCGTAGCTCGGCTGTCAGAAGCACAAGCGCATCATAACTGGTAGATTCCTGCTTTGGCAGAACGTGGGTGGATGCCAGAGCGGGATAAAGCCTCGAACACGTGCACTATCAGCCTTCGGTGCTCTATCATATCGTCTTTTTTAGTGCTTCGAATGACAGTGACAATGAAGCAATAGCGCAATTTCAAGAGGGTTCGGATAGATAGCAGCAGCTTCATTGTCACTGGACTCGGTGAAGATGCTTTCGTAGCCAAACTATTCAAGATGGCTTCATCCTTGCTGATGCTTCGGTGCTGTGGCCATCTTTATATTCAAAAACAAAACTTGTTTCTACTGTGGACAAGCATCTACAGGGAGCATATAGCGAGCTTGGAAGAAGCGTCTGCTCTTGTGCGGACTTCTATTTCAATTAAGGTTCAGGTTCGCCAACCTAACCAAGCCGTTTCTCTCCGAGTTCTTGAGTTAGATGCCATAATAAGAAGATAAGGCATTGACTCGTCCGTGGCTTCTGCAGTCACTGTATTGGCATGCATTCAAATAATCTCCACGATATCTCGTAGAGGTGGAATGCGTGGTGGATCGCGGAAATTGAATGGTCAGCGCCGACCTCCTCACTTTTGTTTCTGTCGCAACTGGCGCAACCTTGATAACAGAAGAGTGCTCGCAGGCGTTGCAGGTCTCCAAATCTGTTGCAGAATCCTGGCTATGAAATAATCGTGAGCGAGCGCATCAAGATGGTACTACGTAAAGTACTTTAGTCGAAGTGTGTGATGTGACTCCGATATAGCAAACAGTCACCAGTTAATCAGTCGGTATATAGGTGATTCCTCAAAAAATAGAGATGTAGCCGTAACGAAGTATTGAACTAGTAATAGCACAATGTCCTTCACTACAGCTTTGCTGCTACAGCTTTTATATAATTTACTACGTGATGCAGTTAGCTGCAATATTATCGGTAATTTAGCGAGATCACAGAAGTCAGGGAAGCGCGCAAAAAGTGAAATTAAATGAACAGGGGCAGTTTGATGCAATACGCCGTTATGTTAAAATGACGCATTAAATGCCCCATTCTTTACGCTATTAGTCCATGAATGGTTTCTTGGAAGCGAAAGGTAAGGAAAAGCTCGTGATCTATTCCTATAGGTGCACTGTAAATGTCCGCGAACCTTTTTCCTCGGAATAGGCTGGTGGTGAACATAAACTCGAACACATGACTCTGACACTGCCTAGTTTCAATAACGGTTCTCGAAACGCAATAAGTCAGCAACCATCAGTGCAAGATTGCGCCATGCACCCGAAGAATTCGTTGCGATTTTTATTTGATTGAAAGCGTAAATGCTGCTTTCATGAAGCATCAAAGAGGACGTATTGATTTTTTACAGTTGGTTTTGTTGTATCGTTCATGGGGTGAAACTCTTTGCTGACATAAATATTGCTATCAATCTAATAAAAATCGTGACGTCTTGTACTAGCGCATCTCTCCTTTTGGCACGCAAAATAAGACTGCTTTCTCGCTCTCTAAAGCAAGCAACAAGCAAAAGCAACAGCAACAAGCTAAAATTTGCTGTCTAATACAAAAGAAACCTTTTTTCTCATAGAATTAGATTTTTATAAAATTACCAACAATATGCTTATTTGTTCATTTATTGAGTAGGTGACCCAAAGGAAGTCATACTGAAATTTTCCTTGAACATAGAAAATGTTCTACGCATTTTGGAGAGCCTCTAGTTAAACGTGGAAAAAGCTCTTTTTGACTTCAAATGCGTTAGGCTTGCTTAGAAGAGTTTCCAATTTGACGTGAAAAGCTAAAATACCCTGGCACCTATACCAACTTTCGTCCCGTTGAGCATGCAGGTGCTCGAGCGGGCGCCAGCAGCGTCTCCATTCGTCCCTGTCGCGTGCCAGAGTGCTCCAATGGATCCCCTCGCTCGAGGGGCACGGAAAGAGTCAGATCGTTCGTTCGTCATATCGGAAAGCTAAAATAATTCAAATCTTGTGGTTGTATAAAGCGGTACCCTCTCTAGATTGAACACAGTGTGTTGGTTGTTTGTGACCGTATGCAGAGAAGCCCCGTTCAATTACTATTCCTCTCACGTATTGTGCGTTGAAGAGCAGGAAGCTCGTAAGCACGGGCTTTCTCGCTCGACTGCCTGCAGACCACAGACCATGGATCCTGCTTTATGGGTGTTAACTGATAGTGAGTTGGACATAGTTCACGCGTCTCACTTTCTCCTATTGACTAAATAAATGAACGTGGTTGCCCTCTAGACCTCAAATGATTGGACTTCACGACTCGACTGCGTGTATTACAGTAGTTCATGCTCCAGTGTCAAGCATAAACTACTGTAATAGTCGAGTCAAATGAGAATGTTTGATACATGGCGCCAGCCAGAAGCTTAAGTCACTCACACAACTCCTCAAACGCATTAATGAGATGAATCTAGAATCTTTCTAATACTAAAAGGCGCTGAGAAACGGATCGCATAGCGAAGAAGTGTTTTTAGAAGCCTATATCCTTTTCCACTACATTCGTGTTTGACTTCGGCGTGTGCAAAAATGTGTGTACATAGTCTTGAGCAATTCGGCTAGGCCGTTGACATCTTAGAGGAAACGCGTCGTGGCAGCGGGTAGCTACTGCTATGGGCAATCGTCCACGTAGTCAGCATTATGCAGCTTTTATTTCGTCATAATAACCACTTCAACTTACCCAGAGAGCGCAATAGAAGCGCGTGGCCAGACATAGGTGCTGGAGAATTGTCTCCATTTTCTGGGGTATATGGATTAACAATTAACGTCACCAAGTGGGTGCTGTTTTAAAGCACGGTGTTTCTCATAAACAGTAGCATCATTAGTCTATCTACTTACGTTCCTTCTAAGAAGAAATGTCAGAAGTACATGGGGTTTTCCATTGTCTCTGTGGCGTTCACGAGCTAACGGTTTTTGAAGAGCGGCCTCCTCATGACAGGGCAAGACTGGAGTTTCAAACGCGAGCAAAAACGCTTACGACATCCGTTTTCATCTTCTGCTCGAAGTGGTGAAAGCATCCCTCGGGCAATACACTAGAGCATAAAGTTGTCCAGCGAAAGTTACTGCCCTTTTGACTGGGAGAACTTCCAGTAAACTGAAATACGAATTCAAGTTTTGTTTTTGTTATCTTCGAAGAGCGTAAGATATTCTGGTGTGGAAAGAGAGGATTCTCTGAGAAGCCGAAAACCGGTGGACATCATCATCCGCACATAAGGAAGAAGAAGAAAAGGAAAAAGGAAAGGGAATATAGAAAATATTAGCAGAAGGTTTTGGAAACTATTAGGGGGATCTATAGCGTAAAATGTGGATGTCACATTCTTTAGTAAATTTCACTGATTGGTCGTTAGTGTTTAAAACACGCATGACGTTGCTGAACTTCTAGAGAAGATTTCCCGTTAGCATGCACATCGGTCCTCAGGCATTTGTGGCGTAAAATATTCTATCTCACCATATTTAAACAGTAAACGCTAAACACCTTAGACAGACACAGTTAACATCGGTTGATCCCTGCCACTTTGCTTCTGGATCATGGAAGCCTTTGTTCCAAAATGTGGAAAGGTGGGTCCTGAAGAACTTTCTGGGTGCCTCTTCGACGTCATCGCAGATCAGAATGTGTGGCGGCCATTCAAATGGTGCTGCATGTTGGAGGAAAAGTTGCAGTCGGAAATAAGAATAAGGCCTGGGAATATGGGGTACTGATGGTGAGAGATGGCTTAGTCGTGCTTCACCACCACATTCTTCGTCGACCTCACAACGTGTAGTCTAGCGTTGCCTTACTGAAAGTAGAGACTGGTCTGCTGTCTTCTCGTGTTCTAAGGCCCGTCTCCAAAAGTTGTGCTTTATTAAGGTAGTCGTCCATCGGCACACTGTGGTGCCTTTTCTTATTGCTAGTAGCTTCCAATAGACTGGTTTTGGTTCTGCCAAAACGAAGCACCACTTTTTTACAAACACGTCGGATTTCACGACGGTTGCGTTTTCTACCCAGTCGATCTTCCGGGCGCGATGGTGGACGTTAAAGCGGAGTGCCCTCTTCTCAGCATCGGTGATTAGATCGACGGTCCTGCCCGTTGACGTACGAGAACATAACGTGAATGTCAGCCTAGTGATCCATTTCGCCCTGTTCTTTAACTCCATAGGGTGACCACTGGTATTTTCGTTCTCAATGGAATATCCACAATCCCTTAGACTTCCAATGAAAACGGTAAACTGTGATTTAGAATTGATACGTTCTCTTTGAAAATCTTTACATTTTGGATACCATTTTGGATATCGCGTTGTAGCTCAAACACCAGAGGCGACGGCTCTCGCATGCACCCGTTTTATTTCCTGTTCGGGTTTCACGCCCAGACCGACCAAGCCTTCGATGCTTCCGGAGCCAGTAAATTGGTAGGAGACCTGTCTGGAAAGGATAAAACAGAGACCTGTCCATCGACGGGCCACCCCGTTACTAAACAGGCCGAATACGCATTCAAACGAGCTCCACGACGTTCACTAGAAGTAGAGTTCGTGGCGCATCTCAAAGGGAATTCACTGTTGCCGTCCTTTACACCATGATCACGCATGAGGGATGGCAGTTGTAAGAATGGTGCGGCACTGCTGCGGATTTGAGAATCAGAAGTCCAAGCCTATTGTTTCCTCCTAGCTGGTGTTATTACCAAGTCATAATATTAGGGGGGGGGGGGCAAAAAGTAATGAGACATCCCATGCCTTGTCCATATATCTCGTGGCTAGAGTCTGGTTTCGTGCTTATCGTATTTGTATGATTGTATGCTACTCCACTTCCGCCCTTTCCAGAAGCATGCCAAAACCCCAGTCGACCTGTGTCGCGCAAATCTCGCCCAATTCCCAACCCCGAGCAGCCTGGGCTCAATATTCACGCAAGATGAGAAGTACATCTTCTACCTTAACCCTGCCAAGCAGCGAGTCTGGGTGAAGCCTGGTGACCTGTTACTGACCTTCGTTCGGCGGGATGTTCACCGCGAGAAGCATCTTCTGAGCTTTTGGGTCTGCGCCCATGGATCGGTTTACCGGAAGCTGTTTCCCAAGAGCACTAAGATGAACACCAAGGCCATGGTGAACGAAATAGAAGAGATGGGCCGGCGACTCGCTCTTACTCATTCGCAGCGCTTCAAGAAGGTTCTCCTCTTCGACAACGCCGCACTCCATCGGAAACAAGTAACCACAGATAAGCTTGCCCAGCTGGACTACGTTCACATGCTTCACCCACCTTATTCGCCGGACATCTCTCCATGCAATTACCACTACTTCTTGAGCCTACAGGACTTCCTGGTCGGAAGGGACGCAAGAACCCAAGCAGTCCTTGACAACCATATCGAGCAGTTGATCAGCACCAGGCCCAAGCAGTTCTGGAAGGATGGGATCAGGAAGTTGGCTGATCGACGGCAGCAAGGTCGTTGCCTTTAATGGCGAACACATTCCTCAGCACCGTTGAGTTGCAATTGAGTTATAAAGAGATAAAGAAATTTGTTGAATTTGTCTCATTACTTTTGCCCCCCCCCCTAATACCAGCAAGGAAACGAGTGAAAATGGATTGGAAATAATTCTATAAACTATCCAAATGCCTTATTTGCGCCAGAAACGTTAATCGCAGCGGCGGAGAGAATCTTCTTTTAAGACACACTTGTGAATGCCCGAAAACTTATAATTCAACCAAGTATAAGCCGAGTTTGTAGCACGCAGTGACGAAGATGATCTTTATGCGCTACATAATCCATACTCATGGGCAAATTTTTGCGTGAAGTATAAATTCAGATCTTGGAAAGATTGGCTTCTTGCGACGCGTCAGGATGATACAATGTACTTCTTCGACTTCGGATTAGCATGTGCCTGCATTGCGTGAAGGCGAATTTGACAGCAAGGTGGTTGCATCAATTCAGACTTATGGTTAGGACAGGATTCTTCAGCAATTAAACCTTCGGGTAAACGTGTTATAAGGGGCAGAGACCCACTATGAAGCATTCATCTCTATCACTTGTCTCTATCCTTGTACCCCGCATAGCTGAGGGTTCAATCGTTGATGAATGCGGCCCCTGGAGTACGTGAGAGATTTAGTGTAGCCGACCTAACTGAATTTGAGGAGTAGCGAGGGACAATAGTGGTGATCAGTCAGTTAAACGTCTCCAGACTATGACTTCCGTTCTACCAACACAGCTCCTATGCGCCTATCACCAGCAGTGCCACACAACAATCCAGGAAACGGATTGCTTCCTTGTTCAAAACGAGATCGAAGCAAATGCTGTAGCTCTCCTCCCCAGCGGCACTGTTTGTCCCTATGCTTTGCTCTTTCCTGTTGATTATGGTTTTGATATCCGTGAATAATCGATCTTCGGAATGCCAACTTATCAATTTGCTTTTTTAAATAATCTCTCTTAACAATTCACAAGAATGGTAAGGGCAATATGAGGGTAATCTCATGCCAAATCTGCGTGATACTTTGGAAATGTAGGAAACCAGAGGAAAAAGTTCGCACTGTAGGTAATTCCTAAACTTTTGATGTACATACTGTGCCATCGTCTGGCATATTTCAAATATAGAAACTAAAATCTAATCTTGTGGTGCCATCATAGCAGTCAAAATCGGCACATGCACTACCCTAGTGGCTATTGTGAGGCCTGCTTCGTAATGTAAGCACCATTTACTTTGTCTCTTGAAACCGAGTATTGTACAAGGTTTTTGCATACAATCTCACAATAGCTTATTTTAGTCAACGATTGCTTTTTTTAAGCAACCGTCATTATCTTTATAAAACACACAGCAAGGTAGGCTTCAACATATGCGAGACTAGCAATGGGCTACCCTTATTTTTCTTTCATCAAGAGAGCTTCTAGGTTTAAGCATAATATTAGAGGATTATAGGATGAAAATGGGAAACCTTGGATTACGGTAGCACCTTTAATCATTGGCATAGCCATAACCTCTAACCACCAGGTGGTCTATCACGGTTGACCGATCATAAATTGAACCGCTACCATCCACGATAAAACATTAGTTGGTTTATCATGAGGGGGTATCCTGTGCTACTCAGAGACATGCCTTTAATCAGGATTTCAGCTCAATTTTCCGATAACCTTATTTAATTGATAAGAAAGCATGAGTGGTGGGTGTGCCATAGGGCCCCATGCGTTAAATTCGGCCGAGTGCACGCGTGTGTAAGTCTGATGAGTTCAGTAATTACGGATGGTGTCGCCGGCAGAGTGTGTCCGTCCGTCCGTCCGGTTGCCGAGTCATATCAACAAAGAAGAAATTCGATTATGTCCGCTCGCTTTGTCGTCAGCTCTTTCTGTCAATTAGGAGGAGACTCTTGGCATCGGGCGCGGCGGCCATCCAGAGCACCGGCGCGCCTCCTGATGAATGATCTTCTGCTCACGGACTTGCTGGTCCTCATGCAAAGGATAGCTCGACTCATTCTTTAGTCATTCGAGGGTTTTCTGCTGTTTCCAAATCCAGTTACGAGAAGGCACAGGTCACAGGAATAAGGTCTAAAATGTGCGGAATAAACAAATGCAGATGAGCAGAAAGCACGGTTGTGGATCCGCAGTGTGGTTTCCAACAAGTAGCGAGACGGTGCACTATTCTCAGCCTCCATTGCAGGAACAAATCTTGTTCCTTGAAGAGGTGTTGTCGGTTACGGGCGATCCGTACTGTTAAATGAACCCCAGTCCTCTTTGAAATTAGTGGTCGATACAGAGCCAGCCACAGCCTAGAGACGAACTCCAACACTTTCCCAAAACCTTGGTAGTGGCTTGGAACGTGGAGCATTCAGAAATAATTGGCTCAAAGACTAATGGCAAAAACCGAAAAAAATCGCACATCCGTTTCTATCCTACCGTTATGCTCCTACCTCTTTATTTAAAAAAAGTGAATTGAATGGTACAAATTTCTCTTCTGCATCAATTAGAGCTTTAGTAATCTCTCCTTATTTTGGTTAATAGCGAATCAATATTAATTCACTTTGGAAGTAGACAACTTAATCCCAAATGAAGGCTACTAATACTGAGAGGTATGAATAAGGTCGAGTTTGCGGTTGATATATATTTTTTTCCTCAAGTGTCTGATGAGGACAATTTCTAGGTATTGTGTAGCGGAATCAATCATCAGCCCTCAGACTGGCTCGCGTTTTCCAGCTGAGTCTTATGATTAAGCTCAGCAAAGCACCTGTCACTACTAGTACATGCACTAAACTCATTACATCTACAATAATAGGGCGCATAATCCGCACAATGCCACAGGAGGTGCCGATTAATCTCTCTGAGACTTGGTGAGGTTGAATTTTCGGAGCATAAAGGGTTCGCTTTGTTCAGGATAACGAAAAGCTACGCATACAGCACGTCCCACAATGATTACAGTGTTTAAACTGTCATGAAGTTGTAGCTCTCCAGCTGTAGAAAAGAAACTGCGGCAGAGGAGTGAAGGACTTTCGTGATAGATGGTGAATTTCGGCTGGCACCCGTGCAGTGTTTGACGTTTACTGGATTGATAGTGTAAATGCTAAATAACGGCGTTTGTACCAACTTTAGGAACGAAAATGTGAGATCTCTCAAACGAATACATCTAATTGTCATGCAATGCTTTTTGTAGTTTTGAAGAACATGAGCTCATCCCACTTCAACGTCATTGCGAAAGTCGTCAGCGACTTTAAGAATGTGACGCAGAAACGTCTGACCCTGCATGCTGAAACCTTGCCAGTATTTTCGCGATTATTCAAATATTCAGGATTATGCGATTTTATAATGTGCAGCTGAAATATTTGTCCAAATAGTTCATGGCCCAACGCTCTTCGAAAAGAGAGTGGCAAAGGTTCTAGAGCACCTTATTTTGGTACTGCTTACTCTTATTCTGTGGAGCATTCATCTAACAGTTTCTGCCTTTTCCGATGGAAAGCACCTCTTCAGGTCATATCGAACTTTTCTGTTCTTCCTTATCCAACGTTTCACTGAATGGCTGCTAGCGAACAGTTTAAAATCGGCGAAAATGATCACCTTTCGTTGGCACAAGTGAGGGAGGCTCTTCATAAGACGCCCTAAGCCTCGCACGATTGCTTCTCTCAGTATAAGGTTGTCATTGCCCCGATCGCCCTGTTCTTATATGTGGATCAGTAAGCAGAAGTGGAATTTGTTTTCTTAGAGCTGGCTTCTACTTTACTAAAAGTTATCGACGAATTGAATTTTCAGGAGCTAAACATTACAACTGTAGAAGGAAGATAGGTTTGCTGCAGCTTTAGAAAAGCAGCTGGTTCTATTGGTAATATTATATTAATAGAACAGAGTAGACCCCTACAAAGACTTTCACAGGGATTTTCCTCCTGCTTCGTTTGTAGTTTTAAGGCTCAAGTGTTTGCCGCCTCTCCTTCCACTGAAGCATCGCGTATTCATACAGACCAGCGACTACAGACTTGCTGGCTGGATGCACACATAGTGTCATATTCGCCCGCTTCACATCTCTCCGGAATCCATAACCCATTAGTACCGTATGTAGCTGCTATAGTGGGACGGGACGAGACTTGCGGATTGAAATCTGATCGCCATGGTCGCGCTAACATGAATTAACACCGTCGCTCGACGAAATCCCGTGATCGCCTCCAGAAGAAGCCTATGCTTAGCAAACACAGCTCTAGAAGGGATCTAAAGGAGAAATGAGGCCCATCTGAACTCCAGTTTTCCTAACGTGTAATGCGGTTGTGTCAGTGTAGAGTCATAATTTCTGAAACCGAGAAAAGCCGTCTCCTTCAACTACTTGTCAGATGGACTCAATTCAATCACTTTAACTTGGCATTACGTTTTTTTTTGCATTATGTGATTTTTAGCGCCTAAATTGCTGTCGAAGCAATGCAGGTAAAGGATAATAAAGAGACGTTTATTTGGGCATAAAAAGAAGACGTGCAAGGATTTTTTCGGAATCGGAGTGTATTTGAATCATGAGAGTTTATCAGAATTTCTTGTTCACCTGTTCTCAAAAGCGCCCCCATCGCTTCGTAAAACGTTGAGATAAAGGCGGGAAAGCCATTTGCATTCGTGCTTTCCAAGAGGTTTTAGAAAGCAACGGCGTATTGTTTGAAGGAATGGCAGAGTTGCAATGAGCAGCCAATGTTTCTGCAGGAGGTTAGCCTCTGAAATGCTTCCCCGGTACAAATTGAGGTGAAAGCGTATTTTTATGGTGTGATATCCTCGTAACTTCTTTGTAGCCGTCTAATTGGAGCCTATCAAAAGTTCTAGATTAAACATTGCGCACGCTTGTCCAGCTTAGCATCAACCTACAAATCAAATATTTTGTTTAATCGAGTTCGTTCATTTGGTAGCAGGCCGGCCAGATTGAGAATGCCAAAAAATTACACTAACGGAATCTAAAGAAAGAACGATAAAGAAGAAAAAGAGAGAAAGGTGAAGAAAGAAGGTAAAGGCGAAAAACTTTGAAGAATTCTTTTAAAACTCACATTTTTTGAAGCGTTTTGAGGAAAGAGAAAGGGACACTGAATAAACTCAAAATTCTTATTATATCAGTCTAAGAATTACTGTTAGATTTACCCTGGCATGCTGGGAATCAATGAATTTCCTTGTAAGTCACAGGAGAAACTGGACCGCGCACTCCATACATTGCATTGCCTATTAGAGTGAGAGTACGACTGCTTTTTACATGCGTAGAAATTTGAAGACAGCAAAGTAATTACAATAGAAGATAATAGAAGAGGTGTGCCAGCATTCTCCACTGCTTAACTTTAAGTAAATAGCATTTACACGCCAGATAAACATTGCAGTAAAAAGATAAAGCGCACGGCACAATCTTTTCACTCGAAAAAATCCTTGTGCCGGAGCACTTTAGAATGTGCCTATTCAAAAAGTTCCCTAGATTTTTTTCTTAGAAAATGCTGTATAAGATTAGCCGAAATAATGGTCGGTACCAATCTTGGTTACCAGCTGCAACTTCACTTCATCAAAACTAGCGATTCCAACACTATGGAAAGTCGTACGTGGACAGTGCTGTATAAGATTTTTCCACACAAATTTTCTTAAAACATAATTATTTTGCATCTGTTGCTAAGTGCTCATTTTGACATTAAATATGCGTATTTCGGCTTGAAAAACGTACGGTTTGAAAAGGGAAATGAGTTTAAAAGGAGAGTGTCAAATTTAGAGGAACGATAGTAGAGGTTAACGACGATTCGCGTCAGCATTTAACCTTTATTCTAACGTGTGCGCAAAAGGCGTGTGTGGATCCACTTTGGCTCGGAATTTAGTGTTGTCTACTGGACGTTTTTGCGAGCAAAACTTTTGTGCTAACCGGGACTCGAAAACATGTGCCGGCTGCTTTCCGGGCTGCGCTATCAGAAGTCCGGACATCCACGACATCCGCGGTTACCGTAAGCACTCATATTTGATATCGTAATGGGCAGGCCACAGAAATCAGTGTGGGACCGGCTGAGCGGAAGGCCTTGATAGAAACACTGTTTTCACATCAAGAGACTCTACTTTTTAGGAAAAGTCTATCAACTACATTAAGGTGCAATTGAAAGCAAACCCAAAACTCCAGTGGGGCAGTGTTGTCGCACAATACAAACAGTTGAGCGCTGCTTGAAGTTCAACCCTAATTATGCGTAGTTCAAGAAACGTTTCCGTAAGAGCTGTTGTTAGTGGTTCGTGGCGTGGAGTATTTACTACCAGCAGTTGTGCCCATGTTCCCTAATTGGTGGGCTGAGTATGTCTGGACGGGAAGCAACGAAAACCTCACCAGGTGTGGGCTTCGAGAGCCGGGGATTATTCAGAAAGTGCGTTGCGAAGTGAATAACCGCGCTGGAGGGAAGGGCTGCTAGTCGCACTTTCGCACTTCACAATCCACCACTTAGCTAGTACAAGAGCACCTGGAGTGCCGAGCTTTTCAGTGGTAAGCAGCAAATCGTCTATCAAAAAAGTGTGGGGAGCAACTTTGGGAATCTTCAGCATCATTAAGAGATAACAGTTAAGCATGACACGATTTTGCGCATCCATATGAAGAATGAATAATTCGCCTAGGAATGTATGCTATTAGGTCGGACCAACGACACCATCCAAATTCTTGAAAGAGAGGCGCTTTGCGACGGATTAATCCGTCACAAAGCGTCGCTTTGCCGTAAGTTGCTCTAAAATTACTCTTGTGGACTTCAGCTAACACCATTCGACTCCTCTCTTCACTGCGCTTTCGGTGCTTCCAAGCGGCGCTTAGTTCGACAACCTGTGGCCTAGTTATGGAGCACCTCCGTCTGGGGGCCCTTAATTGATTTACGACCTCTCCAGAACTGCCACTGGCGTCTACCTCGGTCACTCCATCAGCCAGTTTCAGCGAAATCCAGAAATCTCCATTACTATTCACGTTGGAAGACGTCTTCAGCACGTCTTCTGAACCCTCAAAAGATCTGAATTCAACTTGCTGCGACTATCATAGTAACACTAAACACTACTCAAATTGGTCGGTTTTGATCTCACCACCTATTTTACCCATTTGCTGCAATGTTCGCCATCGGGACGCCCATTCTCTATCCACCCTCTCCCGTGCAAGCATTTGTTTAATGGAAAATTCAAGTTTCGTTGGATATCTTCCAGCAGCTGCAAAATTAGTGCAAGGTTTGATAAGGTTGTATGACAAGGGTCAGTATTGCAGTGACGTTCTAGCGCATAACATACGCTGATAGTTTCATTTAGGCTTAAAAACTGGTTTTTAAGGGGAGATCTTTGAACTTCAACACCTGCAAGAATGACCAAAAGCAGGTCATTTTAAAGCCAAGGTCGAACGTGGGACAGACCTCACAACATCGATCGGCCTTTCGCTCCAATGGTATGGTACACTGCCATTGGGTATCGCACCGAGGTGTGAACCGAGCAGAGGTCGCCGGCGACTCGGCCACCGAGCACAGGGCTCCGCCGTGTCCAAGCCCCACTCTCAGAGTTGACTGTGTGCGGAAAGGACGAAATATCGACCAACCTATCTGAGCCATATTATTTTGCCGAGGAGCTGGTGACGCGGCCAAAATGGCTAACCAAACCATTTTCGGTTTCACTCAAGTGACGAACCATCCGAACGGTTAGTTGAAGTGTACGAAGGAAAACACCAAGTCTGGATAGCAGTAAAGGCAGCAAAATAGTTGCTTCTGAAAAAGCCAGTCTTATCAACTGTTAGTTTTAGAATACTGGCTATACTATCGCCCAGTGAACAGTTGGAGCTCTTTTACTGCCTATTTATACACTACAAATTTTGTATGGGAAAATCCTTTGCAGCAGGCGAGAAACTGCGTTTTTGGGGGCATATTAAAGAGGCCGCTTTTAGCTCCTAAACCGGCTGGAGGAGTGACCGAGGTAAACGCCAGTGGCAGTTGGAGAGGTCGTAAATCAGTTAGGGGTCAACAGACGAAAATGCTCCATAACTAGGTCACAGGTTGTCGAACTGAGCGCCGCTTGGAAGCACCTAAAGCGCAGTGAAGAGAGGAGTCGAATGACTGGAGTCCACAAGAGTAATTTTAAAGCAAGTGACGGCAAAGCGACGTTTGTGACGGATTATTCCATCGCAAAGGGCCTTTCTTTCAAAGAATTTGAGCGCTTTTGCAAAGTTGTTGCCGTTTCACTACTTTGAATGATCCTGCCCTTATCAAGTGTTCTATGCTCCACAACTTGATGAGAGCTTTCGGCACCATTACATAGAAGGGAACCTTCGACAAATGTATATACCATGAACATCCTCTGGTTTTTTCGTTAATTGAAAAAGAGAGGTGATTTGTAAAAAGAGTAGTAATGAAGTAATAAAAAGTGTGAATCACAGCCAACAAAGCAAAGTGGTTGCGGCGCTTCCAGACTACTTTCGAAAGCCATTTTTAGTATTTCATGACATGATGCTGGTAAGAAGCATGCTAGGGCAGAATATGCTAATAAAAATCAAAAACAATATGCGAAAAAGGAAATGTGGCCTTCGGTGGATTAAAAGTTCCTACCGGCGTTACTCAATCTCTTTTGGGATGCGCCACGCATTCCACTCCCACTGGATGTCGTGAAGGCCATTTGAATGCGTATTTGGACATACAATGACTTGCGGTGGCCACCCGATGAAAAATTCAGCGCTTTATCCTTTTCAGACAAGTCTGTTACCAATTCACCGATTCCGGAGTGATGGAAGGCTTGTTTGGTCTGGGCGAAAAATCCGAACCCCGAACCTGGTAGCGACAGTCGGAACCTCCTCCGTCTGCGCTACACGCCCCTTCCTCAACTTAGTTTATGGAAAAACTACAGGTTTTAGATCTGCAGTTGCCTTCTACTTTGCTGGAATCTACACTCACGTCGCTACCACAAGAGCTATTTTTTTCGTAGGATGTTTTTGCAGGTGGAATTTCCCGTGTACAACGGGATATAAAAATTGTATCCCGTCAGTTCATTACCTCTAACTGGCCAATTACTTACAACCCTAAAATTGTTGATATTTTACTTTCTTTGGTACAGGAGTGCCAGGGGCAGCTGCTCCTTAATGAAGTGGGTAAAGTTACCTAAACTTATATTCATTTGAAGTCAAAAATCAAAAACTGCTGGAACATTTCATGTGACCTGTCGTAACGATTTCAATGAAATTGGGGCGAAAAAAGGCATACGGTCTGCAGTTAAGGGCGACGATGTCTCAGATGCTCTGTGAGGTTTAGAAGGTTCTTACGTGGCAGTGTTCCAACGTCGGTTGCTCTTCGTATGCTACAAAAGGCGGCTCCTTCTCAGTTGTCTGCGTTCATCGGAATACACGATTTACGAATATCAATATGTACGCTGCATAATTTACAACCTTACTCTGCTTACTGTAGGTGATGGATTGCCTTTCCTTGCATAACTGATTGCAGACCTCACCGCTAATTTTCCGTTGTCAATCTTAGGTGACGTTTCCTCCAAAAAACGACTATTCCTTAGGCAAGCGGCAATGAAAAAAGATGCTAAAGGGACTGGGATGTCTCACATTCCCTACACATGATTGCTGTACAAGTCCTTTGAACGTTTATCAGCACATCAAGAACCTTTTTGCTCCCTGCGTTATTCCTGTTTTACCATATACGCCGAGAGATCTAAAACTGAAATAGTCTATGACTCGGGCGGGTGTCGACGACACTCCGAATGGATTCCGGGTGAACAGCAGGGTGACCTGGATTAGCCTGCCTTCAGGTGCTCAATGAATGACCTCAATTAGGACTCGCGGCAGTCGATATCTTCGAACTACAGGAGTCCCCAAGGGCGAGAAGACTTTAGGAAAAAGAAATATAAGAGGAAAATGTGATAGAACACTTTGGTTTTTCAGAGAACTTTCCAATATTGCAAGGCTCGTATGATAAATGGTCTAGTAATTTTTTTCTTGGCTGGATCTGCCAGACTCTGAAGAAGACAAATACGCAAAAGCGTCAGTCAGTGGAGGTTTCAAGCAGTCTCAACTCTGAGTTCAACATATTGTTGAAGATGCCGGGTATATTTTGACAATGCATAAGTTCTGTTAAAGAAAGGGCTTCTGAGTGTTGCCCATCTTGTCGCAACTGAGCCTTCATTTTCATGGCACTGTGAACATATTGTGTATAAGTTCATGGTTTTATATTTGCCTCTTGAAGTCACTAAAAAGTTGACGATTACTCGTTAAGTAAAGGATGGTACAAAATGATAAGCGATAAAGTGTGGCGTTGGTCAATTCTTTTGCAAAAGACGCCACGCTCTCTACTTTTACAGGATATCGGGTAGACAATCTGATTAACTATTTGTCCTCTACACTATTTGTCCTGTAATTGCGCTGGTCGGCCGATGGAGAAGTCCGTGTTTTATTCTTCTCAGACAAGTCTGACACCAACTCACCTACCACCCCGGAAGGGTGAAAGGCTAGGCTGGCATAAGCTATACCCGAACTAGGAACGTCGATCCGTGGGTGGTTCAGGCGACAGACGGCCCCTCGGATTGTGCTATTGCGCGCGATCGTCTTAAGCAGATTAGTTGATAAAATAGTATTAATCAATATCGAAAATGGCCTTGAAGAGATTAACGCGCCATTTCGTCGCCATCCTATAAATTCTATTTCATTGCCCTAACAGGGGCCAGCTCTTTAATCCATATTTAGCGACTCGTGCAATGTCGGACATTAGGCATTCCAGCCGCGCTGCTGCAAGAGCGCAGCACATTTCATCCTGGTGACTGCAATGAACGACTCAGCCGCGGGCTCCTAAGGTCTTAGTGAAACACTAGAAACGACATGATATTGACGAGGTTGCCAATTAACCAGCGCCCACCTCGACCGCGTTCCCCCGGGGAATTCTGGCCATAAGACCTCTCCAACGGTTGAAGTCATCAACCACAAAGGAGGGGGCCTTTGAAGAGATGGTGGCAAAATGCATGAGAAGTTTTTTGAGACATTTTCGGGGACAATCACTCCTTTTACTTTGGTTTATTTTGCATTTATAGGGATAGTTCAATGAGTACACATGCGCATCCGGATTCAGAAGATCTAAAGTTGTATGGCTTAATGTAGCGACCTAGTTTACCCCACTTTAAGCGTTTCCTCCAACGTTCTAGATGCGTCCTTCAGATGCGCTAAAACGATTCTAAATAACAGCTCACTGACCAGTTGGAGTAGTACCATAACTAGAGCAAAAATGTGGAGGACAATGCGGTCTTTCTATATATGGACACTCTTTACACTCGACGTTTCGCTTCTTTCACAACAGATACTTGGGCGAGATTGTGATAGTATTTGCCAAATGAACAATAATAAGTGAAAGGCGTCTGCATAGACGAAACAAAATTTATCGCTGCTGTAATTGCTTTATGGGCCTGATTAACATAGTTTCGCTCACCATTGTTTACCAGATAAAAATAACTTGGTTTTATGTAGGAAGTTCAGGGCTACGAAGAGAACATTGTCTTCAGGATCCAAAACAAATTTCTGCTTCGGCTGTATGCGATTGATTTGTTGAAAGTCATAAACGAAATGATTTGGATCGAATTTAAAACATGTGGATCTATTCACCATGTTTAAAAATTGTTTGTTCTAAAGAGGCGGGGAAAAAGAATTTCAAAACGAAAAAATTTCTTGCATGACAGCGGCTTGAGATCGAAACCTTTCTGACAAGAACCTTTTTGAGGAACACGAGGGATTCGAAGTTTCTTAAACTGGGTCATTCAATTTATTTCTTCTTGTTGTAGGTGTTTAGCTGGCTCAGAGGTATATATTTGTTAGGAAGAGTTTGCAGTGGGACTCCAAGACCACCTTTGTAAAATCAAAGTTAAGGTTTTTGTGTTAAAATATATGCATTGTGCTACCCTATATTCCCTATATTCTAGCGTTTGTAAATTATTGTAAGGCTGGAACATGCTCAATTATAAAATTATGTGGCATCGATTTGGTCTTCAACGTATAGGCTGCTTCAGTAGAACGTCGTGCCTTTTCAGTGTGTCTCATGTGTCTCGAAGGTTCCGACTGTGAAAGGGAGGCGAGCTGCGATGAATGTTCCGGCGTCGCCTGCACTCGAATCACTTCGTTCAATCTGGAGGACAACCGAGAAGTTGCGCTCACTTGCATACCGTACGACACCAGGTAAGCCATCGATGCACACTGTTGCTTGGGCCATTTCACCTAGAAACGAAACGTGTTTTTCTACTATATGAAGGTGGAGATTCTATCCATTTCCCCCGTTCAGACATACGCCTCAGTCCCTTCTCTGCTGGTTAGTAGGCTTCTCTTTGTAAAATACTTGGACTCACCCTCTGGGTTAGTTTTCGGAATGTCAACGTTCTACTTGTGGCCTTTTATTAAAATTTTTAGATGTATTTGTTTTGCACATGATGACCAGGGATGTGCGGAAGTTTTTCTGGAAAAAGCGGAAGACGAAAGACGGAAAGGAAGCGCTCAAAAATGGCCGGAAACCGGAATACGAAACGCGGAAATGGAAGTGACACATTTCCGCCATTTTTTCAAAAGTGCATCTGAAACGGCGTCAGAAGCGGCTTCTATTGCACTTTTTCTTGCTCAGAACTTTGCGGGAAGCAGAATCTTCCACAGATTAATGCTCATCCTTATCGTGACATAACATAACGAAGCATGAATTCATAATATTGTTATGACCAGACGTTCAGCGGCCTAGCAGTCGCCAAACGTCTGGTTGGGGCTTCCCTCCCAAACCCCGAGAATAGATCAACCCCAATTTTCCTCTTTTCTTCTTTAGGCCTCCTTCGTTTATTAGGCAAGAAACTGATTTTACTATATAATAGATTAGTGCAGCGGGATATGGTAGGGCAGAATTTGCACTGCTCCTATGAAGCCCATCCACCCTCTATCGCAGTTACCGATTTGTTCTTCGAAGTGCCCATTCTCTATATAGCGAGAAGCAGATCATGAAATTTCCAATCCGAAGTGCTTAATCTGCAGGAAAAATGATTAAAATTAATCGGTATTGGTCGACAGCTCGACACCGTTTACTGTCCGGCGGCAATAATACTCCTCCGAATCCCATAGGCACTCTCCCTACCTCTTCCCCCTCCCCTCCCCGCTTACACTTCTTACCTTAAAACCGCTTACCCCTTTTTTACACGGAGTGAGTGTCAAGCACGAACATGTGACACTGAGTTCCGGCTCACTACGTTGCCACGACGTGACGACACTCCTTCTGCACCCCGACACACGTGCCACGACTTCTGTGACCCATCTTCAGAAACTGGACGCACATTGGACGATAATAAGGGCAAACATTGGTCTCCCTTGTTCCCCCACCCCTCTAGTGGTCGCCCCTGTTGATCGTCTTTTCACTACCTCCCCTCCTACTGGTTTTCCTTATTCGGAATTCCTACGCACGTTGGACGACGTATTCAACACGTCTTCTGAATCCTAACGCACGTTAGACGACTTCTTCAGCACGTCTTCTGAATCAACGTATGTAGGGATTCAGAATCGAAAGCGGCTAGAGCAATAGACGAAAACAGATTCAGGGTCTCATTTCGCAATTTCAGCATGCAGTCTTTCCATATCTAGATCCTGCGACGGATTTTTTTGCTGGCCTTTTTGATGCTGATATTTTCTGAACAGTAGACTTAACCGACTTAATCACTTGAGGTTTTACAGACCCGCATTTACGGGAATTATTATTTATCCCATTGTTTCCTAAGACTGATGTCATCGCGTAGCTAATACTGCTACTTCTACCATTTTGCGAGTTTACTGGACTATTTCTCCCCGATCTTTGACTGGTACTCCATGAACGTGGAGGGGAACTTCGGAAATTTCTGCTTCCCTTCGTGCACAGACTGCTATGGTGCTGTTTACCGCATTGAGAACAGTCAGGAATTTGACACTCATAGCTGGAGTGGTTGGTTGAACAGCACTTCCAGCACCTTCTTCCATCTGTTAGTATCTTGCGGCGTCTTGCTTGATCGGTGATCGTTCTGCAAGTCATTGAGTTATGATTACCCCTATGGCAGAAGAGACACTGACGAGTGGCAGAGTACCGTCGCCGCATGGTGCACTTATCTCTAGATGAGTTGAGCGCACTGCTCTCTCTGTGACCCAGCCTGCTCTCCAAATACGCTTTAACGACAATCTCTTTCTTTAAATGAGCTATGAGGTCACCGATTGTTTGGCTATCTTGAGAATGGCTTGATAGCAGAACTGGTCTCACCACGTCGTGAGGAAATTTCGCTAGGATGATTTCACACCACATCGGGTCACAAGTTCTACGGACATCATAGCCTGCGGACACCATCTGATTAATCAGTATTTGGATCTGATCGAAAGCTGACGAGCACCTTTCCGCACAACTGTTAGCTGGCTTCAAACTGATGAGCTTGTGCGCTATATGTGACCGATTTACAGAATGATTACAGTACTTTTCCTGTATAGTTTGTATAATCCACTCATAGTTTTCAGGCACAAGCTTTATGCCTTTTACTGAATCTTGTGCCTTTCCTCTCAGGCTTTCCTTGAGTAAGAGGATTTTCTCCATAACATCAAGCTCCTTACTCTTGTGAACAAGTGTCTCGAAAATTGCCCAGAACTCTGAGAAATCTTCAACGTTGCCGTAGAATTTCGGTAACGTCGCTTGAGGAGGTTTTATCGAACGACATCGTCGTGCCTCACTTCCAATTACATTATCAGCAACCGAATCCAATGGTATTTGAGAGATATTAGTGTCCGCAGTTTCAATCGGCTCTGTTTCGTCAGCCTCATCTTCCTGTGGAGCAGTAGTGCACGATTGTGCGTTTTGCAGTATTAGGGCTCTCTCTGATATAAACCCTAATTTTACGCTCATCGTGTCCCTTACGCACTTGGATCCCTCATGACGTGCCATAAGTTTGTAGATCAAATTATCCGCACTAGCTAGCTTTTTATGAAGCTGTGACTCATTCTCTATCTGCTCAATTTCTAGCATAATGTCCTTTTTATCAGACTTATTTTTACAAATTTTGTACTCCTCTCGAATCTCTTTATAAAGCTTCTCGAGCTTGTCTTTCCCCTGTTTTACTTGCTTTATACTGCTTTGCAAAAGTGCAGTGGTAGACTTACATTTTTCGTAAGTATTTTCATCCGTTAACGGATACTCTACTCTTACTGCGTACTCTGTGCACGTTATCACAAGGTCTTTCAGCGTTGACGCGCTGCTCATGATCGGGGCTCTGTGGAAGTGCAACGCCATTTTATGCAGGACTTCTCGTAGATCTCTTTGAATTGAAGAGATAGTGTTCCTAGTGTCTTGGACACTGGGAATTTCTTTCGGTGATGAAAGAGATTTTTCTAGTGCTATATGCACAGAAATTTGCGGCTCTAGGCGTAGTTACGCGAGAGACTTACGATTCTCTATTATAGAGAATGCGATCTGCAATAGATCGACTTGCGGCTCTAGGCGTAGGGACGCGAGAGACTTACGATTCTCTTTTATAGAGAATGCGATCTGCAATAGATCGACTTGCGGCTCTAGGCGTAGGGACGCGAGAGACTTACGATTCTCTTTATTATAGAGAATGCGATCTGCAATAGATCGACTTGCGGCTCTAGGCGTAGGGACGCGAGAGACTTACGATTCTCTTTATTATAGAGAATGCGATCTGCAATAGATCGACTTGTTGCTCTAGGCGTAGGGACGCGAGAGACTTACGATATGGTTTATTCGGCCGGTGCACCAAAATATACCCGTTGTACGGATAGCGGGAGAGGTACAGATAGCGAAATGTTAGAGGAGTAACGCGTTTCTACTTCTGTACACAATTCAGGATGGTTCAGTGGTTAATCATTTATATGTAATGAGCAGGAAAGGGAGATAGGACCATTCGTCACAACCGCATAGGAGCACTCACGCGTACGCCTCTATCTTCTGGCCATGGTGACCTGTTCCGCCCATGTACAGTGGACGGGTGGTGCATCTTCTGGTAGAGGCATCGTCGTCGCCGACGATAACCTTGATGATTTTCCGACCAGGAAAAAGATTCCTCTCAACACTTTTAGAAACCAGTGGCATCATGGATGACGTGGTGACTGCACAGATATCTGCATATTCAACATTAGCAGTTATATTGTAACCACCAAACCAGCTTTCAGAATTCATTCTGGGATCTAAGATGATAACTGTATGACTGGTTAGTCATGGTGGGTCCACACTTCCACAGAATATTCAGTCTGTGCCAGCCTAGAAACCCTACGCCCAAGGTGACACAGCTGGACAGCTCCAAGGTGGTTCTCGAAGCAATTGTTTTGTGTCAGAATTCAATAAGTCACTCTAGTCAATCAAAGCAACAGCACGTGGTAGATATTCGTGATGCTTCATTGAAAAATGAATCGCATGACATCCATATGGATGAATATAACACCTAACGAAATTAAAAACTGACATTTGCACCATTGAACACTGATGTAATCTTGGAGCAGACAACCGCATACCGCAACCTTCACTGAACTCTTTGTTTCGTGGCACAGCGCTATATTCTTACGAAGTTTTTGTAGCTATTTGTAACTAATGGATGGAGATTTTTTTTACCATACAATACATACATAGCCTTTGTGGCACATTAATTTTTCCCTGCACCCAGCCGTTGCCATTTTTGAGTGTTTTTGGTAGTCTAACCAATTTCAATAATACGGATACTAGAGTTGTTAAACAGTATTCCATTATCACAATTATTTGAAGGAGAACGTTTTAATTGATAAGCTGATTGTGTTCAATAGAAAATTAGTGTGGAACAGTGCCCGTTTCCGTTTCCGTCTTCCTGCCCAAAAATAGGCGGAACACGGAACGGAACGGAAGATCCTAAAATGGATTGAAACTGGAATTCGGAACGTGGAAACGGAAATTCCGCACATCTCTGATGATGACGATGAATCAGGTTCAAGCTTGAGGTTCGAGAATCGAAGGGAGGGGGTCGTACTCCCTCGGTTTTAGCAGAGGATTCTCTCTAATTGCAGTTTTTTTGGTGACATTTGCATCTATTAATGAGTTATTTTTTCTAGGTGTGGCTACGACACTGCGGGGATACACAAGCACTTGCGTTTTCTGAAGTGAAAAGATAAAATTGAATATCAAAAAAATTAATGCCTTAAAGATTAAATTAATAAATTTATTGTGCAGTGAAAATTTTTTCTGTCCGCAGATTTAGAGTCAGTGAGAGGTTTTCATTTTTCCAGACTTTCCAGGACGTCATGGACACGGCAGTTTTCTACCTGAAGGAGTGACATCTACTTCCAAAACTCCACTCTATAAAATTTCAAGTGTTAATTACTAAGGACTACCTAAGCTTTATTTTTATTTTTACGATGTTTCCTTATGATGGGAGAACATTATTTCCATGGGAATTCCATCATCCATCGTTTGTTTGCCGCTCCGTAATCGATTCGATGAGAGCTTCCTAAAATTTAATAGGGACAGTGCTTAAGTCGTCGTCAAAAGGAATACTTGAAATTTTATATAATGCAATTTCAGAGCACAATTTCAGATGCAGACGTCGCTCAGATGTAGAAAAATGTGTTGTGTCCGTGAAGTCCTAAAAAAACCTGCACAAACTGAACAATGATGATTGGAAGACCGCTACCAGAAAATATTTATTTTGAAGTATATGTATAGTATAGTATATCATATACTCTCTTCAGTGTCGAAGCCGCACCTTAGAAGAAGAACCTATTAAAGGGCTCAAATCGCACATAAAACGTTGAAGAGATCAACACATATCATCTTTACTATATATACCATTTTCAGTTCAAATTCAACGTTTTTGAAAACGAATTCAATGTTTTGCAAAATGAATTAAACGTTTTTCAAAACGAATTCAACGTCTTCTTTGCAAGCTGTACACTTCAATGTTTACTTCTTCTCAAAAAATTCCAACATTCAAAAAAGCTATCCAACAAAAATTAGAAACAAATAGCAAGTTAAACAAGTCAATTACTTCAGTAGTATTGCGATAAAAGTACAAAACGAGCGAACTAAGCGATACAACTATACAGTACGATAAACAATTCAGCAATACAACAATAACTGTTCAAAATAGCACAATAAGCAAGTGAAAGTAATTCATGTACTGTTGAATCTTTGCCCTGCTGCAGCTACTGTCATGTTTACCATCATGTGGAGGACGTAGTTTGCACAATCTTGCAGCGATACTGAATGAAACCCTCTTCAATAACTTCGGCCAGCGTCCTCTACGCGACGGGATTATTTAGGAGGCGCCTTGCTGTAGCCTTCACTTTTGAAAAAACGTTTTCCGCAGAATTAAGCATGTAAGAGTATGGCGAAAAAAACTTTAAGGTGTAGGATTGTCCCATAATTGTTCGCAGATCGTCCGCTTTGTGAATCCTGGCGTTGTCCATGATCAGCCACGCGCCATTCATCTCTTCGTTGTCGCGAATTCGGTTCAAAGGTTCTTCAGTGAACTTGCAAAATTTGGCAGTGTTACAGGTTCCATCGCTGATAATTTTCCAGTGGAGGATCCCGGTAATGTTCATGGCAACAATTAGCGTAACCATGCGACCTTTTATTTATTTATTTATTTATTTAGTTATTTATTTATTTATGCACAATGATGTGCGCTAAAACAGTGAGTGTTACCAGGCAAAAAAAAACAAAACCTAATACTGTTAAGAAAAACACTCGAACAAAGAAAAGAAGAAAAAAACGAAACAAACATATGAACGGCAAAGCAAAACAACATCCAAGCTGAG
The DNA here is from genome assembly GCA_947396885.1 of Heligmosomoides polygyrus polygyrus. Classification (NCBI taxonomy): domain Eukaryota; kingdom Metazoa; phylum Nematoda; class Chromadorea; order Rhabditida; family Heligmosomidae; genus Heligmosomoides; species Heligmosomoides polygyrus. The sequence continues at coordinate 33,637,796 of OX377204.1, read as the reverse complement.
ACGTTGGCAAACAGATGTCCAGAAGCGGCAAGAAATGAGAATAAAAAGACTCAGCTGCTGTTCACTTTTTTGTTATTGACTATTGGTTTGAAGTCATATATAGGCAAGTAACGCAAGGGATAGAGCCACTCCTCATGAGTAAATGTGTATGCGTCTATGATGGGCCATATGAAGAAGTCTAACAACGTCAAGTAAAAGACTGGTATTGGTTAGCCGAAGAGTAGTGCATTTTTTATATAATAAAAGAAATAATCTGCAAAAGCCACTAAAAGACGTGAAAAAAACATATTCTTGCGTTAAAATTCAGAGCTCACCGTAGAGTAATCATGAACATGACCTATAAAATGCGCTGAGTCTACGACCTCCTAAGCTAACGATTCCAGGGCGGGCCCTGTATCTCAAAGGCCTCTTTAAACTGATACGCACCCCGGGCGCTGCATAGGGGGGAGGAGCGCATGTTGATGTATATTGTACGGTGAGTGGAGGTTCAAGAGTTGAAAAAATGAGATGTAGTTAAAATTCAAAAAAAAATTGCAATAAGGACTACTCTTACGCTAAGCAACACATAACTTAGACGTTAGAAACGAGCAGACAGAGTAAGAGAATATAAGTGGTTATGTTAGGTAGGTATTCCCTATTCTTAAAAAATCCAGAGCAAGGCAAGTGAACTAAAGCTAAGGAAATCCCCTAGAGACAAGAGCTCAGAGATTGCAGTTAAAGTGAACAGTGAACAGAGCGAAAGTTAAGTTTTCAGTTATGGTGAAGAACTGGAAATCTGTTTGCCAATATTGACAACAAAACAGGTTTTGTGTGAATGCCATCTTATGAGTAAAACACGAAACTGCTCGCAAAGCGTAGTAGAAATGTAGCCATCCTCGTTTACGATTGGTTGAAGTTGAGCTTAAGCCATAAGAGGAATCTGTGAAGTCTTCTGTAACCACCTTCTGTAAATAGAAAGAATTCAAACCAAATTTCTTTAAAATTTAAATTTTCAATTAAGACAAATCTGAAATTTTTAAAACAGATAAAAGGTCGAGCTTTTTTAATTTTGCTCGGAACACTGAGCTACTGGGCGAGTCAACTATATCAGAAGGCAACAGCTGAATCAATTTCGGAACGCGAAAGAAGAAATTATTGGAGACCTTGGAGTTCGGCTTACTATTTAGCTTGACGTTCTGTAGAGATAGCAGGCTAGTACGTCCTCTGCATGGCCTAAAAATCCAGTATTTACTCGGCTTCAATTTCGATTCACCTTTGAGGATTTTGAAGCAAAACACTAAGTCACTAAATATGCGACGGTGGAATAGAGTGTTAAGCTTAAATATACTCAGCCTTTCTTTGTAAATCGGCATACTACGGGGATACCCGGGGTCAGGGAAACATTTATACATCAAAATCTTGGTGAATGTCTGCTGGACCTTTTCAATTTTATTCTGAAGCTTTCTGGTGGCAGGGCACCAGATCTGAGATCCGTATTCTAAGACTGGGATAACGTAAGCTTTGTATAACTTAATCAGTATTTGAGGATCGTTGCAAGCAACGTTTCTATATAGCCTAAAAAGAATGGTAAAAGCCTTCCGAACGATCATGTTGATGTGTGGTTCGAAGTCCAGTTTTGTATTGACGAGAATCCCAAGATCGCGTACTTCATCAGTGTTTTGAAGGACCTTGTCATCAAACATATACGTCGCTTTATTTTCGTTGTTTCCTAAATGAAGAACGCAAGTTTGAGACAAATTTACAGGAATACCCCAAGCTGAAGCCCATTCCATCATTTTTGCAATGGCTGTGAAAGAGCATTGCGTACCTCAGTTTTATTAGATTCCTCATAAATTCCATACACTTTAATGTCGTCAGCATACGCTTGTACCTTAACAGGCGGGAGGGTGCTCAAATAAGATGGGAGGTCGTAAGTGTAGGTAAGAAATAGGAGAGGTGAAAGTACGTCGCCTTGTGGAACTCCGTTTGGCAAGGATAGAGACTGGAGAAAGAATTATTTACTTTAACACACATCTGTCTTCCTGTCAAGTATGATCGTATCCAGGATAGCAGTGCTCCTTTCACTCCCAAACAGTGAAGCTTAAAAAGCAGCTTTTCATGAATAACTTTATCAAACGCTTTGGAAAAGTCGAGGTACACAATGTCAACCGAGCTACCATTACTGACAGAAAGATCCCAATCAAAAATGGAATCGGAAAGCTGAGTAACGGTAGACGCCCCACTAACGAAGCCATGCTGTTGTATAGGGATTGAGGAGTTCTTAAAAAGCCATGCAGAAACTTATCTCTTATCAAGTTTTCCATCACCTTCACTGGAGGTGGGGTTATACTTATCGGACGGAAAGACGATACTAGGAACGAGTCAGCGGTTTTAGGGATAGCCGTTACAATAGACGTTTTCCACACCATAGGAATTTCACAGAACATCAGTGATATGTTGAAAATCATAGAAAGAGGTTTGTATAGAGCAAAAGCGCATTTTTTGTACACAATTTGCGGAATACCATCAGATGTTAACGACGTAGACGGTTTGAGTGACTTTAGAACTTTTAACACTTTGAGGGATGAAACACGACTTCACGAAAACAATTATTGTGCATTTCGTCATTATTTGATTGGATTCCCAATTTGAAGTTTAAGGGAATGTCGTCATTAGACACAAAGGCAGATGCGAAGCACCTACCGAGAGCTTCAGCCTTTTGTTCATCAGTTAAAAAAACACACCCTAGGTCATCATAAAGAACAGGTAGGGATGACTGTGGTCTTATTCTATCTTTTATTAGGGAAAAAATGGTCTTCGAATTAGCTTTAGTGCCAGCTCGCTTCATTTTATTGTCAAGTAACCTCTTCAAATGACGGTCAAGCTCAGAACAAACTCTTTTGTAGTGAGCACTAGAAAGCAAGCTGGTAGATGAAGCTCTAAAAAGTCGATTTTTTTGTGCAATTAGATTTCGTATGTGGTCTGGATAGGACACCCTATTTACATGTTCAATTTGGACGGGTACATAATCGTATAAGCCGATATGTACGATGTCACAAAATCTCTTATAAAGTCATCAACTGAGGAATAGCCCTGAAAAGCGTTCCACCAATCGACAGAGTTTAAGAAAGCAGATAAAGAACAGTAGTCCGCTTTCATAAAGTCAGGTAAAGGAATTTCTACCGGTTTACTGACAGCCAGCTGTAATTCAAAGGTAACGCTGTTGTGGTCAGAAACTCCAAAAGGCGGTTCTACAGAAATATTCTTAATAATCGAGCTAGAACATAGAACTATGTCTAAAATTGAGTTGCCACGTGTAGGTTTAGGGACAACCTGGGATAATCCAAGGCAGTTGAACAGCTCTAGAAATTTAGCTGCAGCCGAATTTTTAGCCTCAGCCAAAAGCCAGTCGATATCAAGGTTAAGATCACCCAATATAATTAACTGACTACTTGCAACGGAGAGATCCAGCATACAATCAAACAAGCTTTCATCGTCGGAAGCGGACGAACTAGGAGGCCTGTAGAGCAAAATAAGTCTAAGCGAAGATTGTGGGAACTAGGAAATGGGCTCGTGTTCCTTTCTTCGAGCGAGCCTAAGTGCGTCGTAAATGAAGGTTGAAACAGCTCACGTCAATGAATATGCATTTCTGCTCTGGTAGTGCGTGCTGCGTCAACGGAATTTCGCAAAACTGTAGATGCTTTGAATGGTTTAAAGCTCAAATGGCAGTATTTGCCTACGGTTTACTACGGCAAAAACTCAGTTTTGTATTTCTACTTCACGTACAACAGCGGCTCCAGTCGCTACAGTCGCTCTTGTCGCTTGAAGTTGTTCCAGCTTCAAGCAGATCCCGCAATGACAATAAAGAATGGAGGAGTCGGCTTATTTGATACGGGGGAGATTCCAGAAGAACGTTGAATTCGTTTTGAAAAAGATTGAATTTGTTTTGAAAAACGTTGAATTCGTTTTAAAAACGTTGAATTTGAACTGAAAATGGTATATAATCGAGAGAGGCATGAGTCACTATCCGACGACATGCACTGTTATGTGAAGCCGGCCGCGACGGTGGGTGTTTACTGCTGACGGCACTTGAACTGTCGACGGTGCATGTTGATTCTATCTAAGGTGTTTACGGAACGACTGCCGAAGGAGTGCTAAGAAGAGAACACCCATATCCATGAGGTTTTGCGTTGGGCGAAAGAAGCGCTCCACAGCCGAGCGGGTTTCGATAAGGCAATCAATATCGATCAATATCATCGATCTTTTGAGCCGTGCTATGGTTTCTTTTCAAGCCTAATCGATGGGGGTGGGAGTTGTGGGACTGTGTTAGGTGAATTAAGCTCCCTACTGCAGGCTTCGATCAGGCAGCCAATATCACCAATCTTTTGAACATGCTATCGGTCGGTATCGGTTTTCTCTCACACTTAACCGATTGGGGTTGGTGTTGCGTAAATATGTTGGCCAACGGATCCTCCATTTTTTAGCAGTGGACTAGGGCAAGCCAACAAAGAAAGCTTGTGGGACCTGCGCTGGCTTTTTTCTTCCTATTCAACCACGTCGTCTGTCTCAATTTAAGCAATGCTTCGACAAGTTTTCTTAGCACTGTATATACAAGAGGATAGTATCTTTGTCTTAAGTCACTTTTCCGAATATCATAACACCTGATGGCTTAAAGCAGGGCGACAGGACGGAAATGTCAGACATTTAGTTAGCCTTGACGAGCTGCAATATGTTGTGAACACAACCCCTGTCAAAGCAGGAGTGCTGATAGACATTTTCCTGGGTGCTATGCACTATTGAGAGTGGTACTCAGCAAGGCATCAATCAATCTGTAGTAGGCGCGCGTCTCAACGTGTTCGACTTCGACGCTTGGATGCTTCCTTAGGCCTCTGTTATACTCCCGCGGGAGCATCCGCGGAAGGGCGGGAATCGCGCCGAGACTCCTCACCTGGCCAATCGCCGCGCCTCGCCACGCCCGCCTCCGCCGTGCACCATTGGTCCGCGGACGTTCTGCGGATGCTTCCGCGGGAGTATAACAGGGGCCTTACCCAGCGTTGGTTGCCGGCGAAGTCGGCAAGCCTGTCTTGGCCCTCACGTCCTGTCGGCTTCGCCGGCGCCGTACACTGATAAGAAATAAAACAGTGGCGGAGGGGGTCGTACGAATCCGATACGGAGGGAGGGGGGGGGGGGAGAGAGTCGTAAATTTTCAGTAAGAATCGAACCTCAGGGTCGACCCTCCGACGAATTTGTATGACTCTCCATTATTTTTCTCGCTAATCCTGAAGATGACATGACTTATCTTGCTCATTGGCTTAATTTGTTTACAATTCTTTGTTGTTAGTGCAATTCTTCATGTTGCTTTGTAATGATTAATGCTACCTTGTTGAACTTTGCCTGGTCTACTAAATCGCAGCGAGGGGTATCCCCAAGAATGTGGGCATCGTTTGGAGAGTAATAAGTTTAATGTCGACGTATAAAATTTTCAATTTAAATTTACGAAGAATTCTGAAAGAATATGAAAGTGAGGGAAAGTGGAAATTTTATTCTAGTCGAACTGCTAGGGTTGTGCGACACAGCCGCCTAAAGCTTCAAGTTTTTGACTAAATTGATTGTGCTTGGGATAAGCTACCGCGGATTGAATATATTGAGCTCCCACTATACAAATACTGCACGTTGAGTTAAGAACGATATTCCATTTCTGTAGCAAGCTTTTCAAACCACTGTTTCATTTCCATCGGTCCTCCACACTATAACGGTGTTAACGCAACAGGAACCTACAAGCGTTCTTCTTTGCCTTTTGACTTGCGATACAGAACTCTACTTCTGTTGTAGCCACTGATATTAGCTTAAATGCCTTAGTGGCGAAACTGGAGCTCGGTGTGAGTTATGGAACATCGCTGTGGACAGTCTGCTTGAAAATTGACGTATGTATGTTATAACTATACTTGCAGCCGCGTCCACAATCTGAAATTTGGAAATGTGCATTGCGCAATCTTGGCATGTTGTAGCACCCAGCGGTCCCATTCATAGCGGCGCCACTTCAGTCCATAATCGTGGCGGAGCCTCTCTGACAGCGAAAATGTGCTTATTGGATCAGTCATTGTGTTTTGCAACAAGTTGTGGTGTTCTATTGAACTCTAAACTTAAGGGAGTAGTCGGCATACGGCAGGATTGCGACGAGCATTTAGCCGACACACAATCAACAAAGTCTAAAAATAAAAACTTTGGAAAGGTCCAGGGTGCAATTCTTACCGTTTGCACGTGATGAATTTTTCCTTTACCCGTGCGTCAATGTTCAGGTTACCCCTCCTCAACAGCTCGAAAATCTTACTGGCTTCTGTTTCTTGCGAAGCTTCTCCACCAGGAGGCGGGCAGCGTGTATAGGATCAATGGTGCCACAACCAACACAAAGCCGCACTGGTTCTCGGAGAGCTCATCTATCGGGATTCGCTCGAAGATCTTCATGCTGTGCGAAAACAAGCCAATCGGGGGTCTTTTGAGTTACATCTACTACGTGGAAAAATAGACGCGCTTTTGATTACTTGGAAAGAAACATGGGCAAGCATCACGAAGCCTCGTGAAATTTACGCGTGTTTTGAATGCAACAGCTTTTTTATGTGTGTTTGCAAAGAAGGGCAACAAGTGCTGGACGGAAAAAAACTGTAGTTACAAATTTCAGACTTACCTTATCGAAAGCTTCGAATAGTTGCGAAATGTTTCCAACAAAGCCCCACCCACAAACCGTCTGCCTTGGAGAGCAATGGAAAAAGTGCAGGGTTTTTCCACAAACCTTCTCCATTTAGACGCGCTGCTCCTACTGAAGTTGTACGTATATGTGGGGTTCGACTATGACTGACGGCTGCGAGTTGGACAGTTTTATTTTTCTACTGCAAACGTGTTGCTTCCCTATGCAGCACATATTTTAGTACTGTCTGAACATAACAGTGGCTATGATCTGTTTGAAAAGTTCTCGTTTGTCACTTAAACGAAATTTTCGTGTAAGGATTACCATCTTCTTTAACATAGGGCATCGCGTATATGGAAAATGCTTACCAAGCATCAACAAACGAAACGTAAAAGTAAAAGTTTCTTTCCTAGCGGGAACAGTTGCGTTTGCCCCTTCTTTGTTTGTGATGCGGTTGTTAAGAATAACATTCCTATATCATTTTATAGGATTACACCTACAGGGTTTGCCAATAATGCTTGCCAACAAAGACACGAAATGTAGAAGCCAAGAATGGGCGCAGTTTTCTATCAATGCTTCACCAACATCCTGCGATTCTCGAAAATATTGTGATGCTTCAAAACGTTATTTTCAAAACGTATCTCATCAGTACTCGGCGCTCTTCGGCACAGTGTCGAGATTCGTGCCTGTACTGACTTTAGCCGCTTTTAATTTTAAGCGCGCCAGCTCTTTTGATGCGCACTGCTCTTTTTGAGTTCTCTCACCGTTCCTGGTTTGGATTTTCCGTACAAGAAAACCAAGTCTTCCATCACTTCGTGATCGGTGAATTGGTACAAGGCTTGTCTGCGAAGGAAAAGCCATTACTTGTTTACCGGCTGGTGAGCGCAAGGCATTGTATAGGCCACATCACATTCAATCGCTCCCGCGTCATCCGTAGAAGTAGAATGCGTGGCGCATCCTAAAAGGAATTGAGTAACGTTGTCCTTTATCCTTCCCCATTTATAAGGCAAATGGTATCTAGGGCCAGCGGTATGGCCCCCTTGGGTTGCTAACCTTCATTTTCCGATGTAATGTGGGAGCGTAATGTCTCAGTCGTTGTATGATAGAATGCGCGCTTTTTATGAATTCTCAATGGGTTTTTGAATTTACTCTCCTCTTTTTCAGGCTTTGCAGAATGGAGCAAACGGGGTTTCTTGGATATGAGGGCTAACCATTGCGTAACAACTAGTCATTGTAATAAAAAAGTTAGCAGAATTTCTGCTAAACCTTAGTGAAGATTCGAGCGCTCAGCAAAAACTTTGAAAAAATCAATGAATGAAAAAGTGTGATGAAACACGTATTTTCGGTGTGACCTCCTGTTAAAACTTTTTTCTCGTTGATGAACTTTTTAAGGGATCAGTTTGTTATCACTATTCCACATTGGTCTTCCGAACGTCCCCTTCGTGGTCAGCAAAGTATCGGAAAACTGCATGTGAAGATAGAGGAGTATCTTGACGTGAAGGAGATGCTTAGGGCATCACTGCTCTGCGAAAGTTCGATGGTCGTTTTATGGATTACGGTGAGGTACCGTGCTTGGATTTTCTACAATGACCACGCTTAGAGAACTTGGCATTGAATTTTGCAAAGTTAAGGCGATATTTCGTGGGATAAACCCTATTTCTTTTGACCCCTTCACCCCCTGAGGCAATTCATGCGAAACGTTAGCCTATGAACTCCAACCGTACACCACCTCTTGAAGAGCTTAGCGAAGGAACAGTACGAAAGTCATCAACGGGGAGTCGAACGTGATTTTTCAATGTTTGCGAGAGAAAATCAAGCAGATTGTGTTGGCGATCGCAATCGCCATATTGGAACGTTTTCTTACACTGTTGTCGTAACTACAGAGATATTGAAATTGGCGCAACGTATCCATTCTCTACCACAAGTTTCAGGACGTTTGGACGCGCCCATCTGGAGGAGGCCGGCTGTCGTCGAGTTGGCGACCGTCAAATCTGTGTCTGTTACTCAGGGGACTATTGCAATTCTGCCAATTCCTTCCTTCCGTTTATGCTAGGCATATTGGTATTGAATTTTTGATGTAGTTTTCTGCACCCTCCCTCAAAATTCTCGCACCTATCTCAGGGCGACGGCATTACTTGAGTATTGGGCTTTAAACGGTTTCATAAGGTTCATGTATTATCGTGTTCTCGCATATCACTATTTCATCTGCAAAATGTCTTGTCCATATTTTGTCCACTTTAGGCAATCACTTCGTCTACCTGTGTTCGATTGAAATATTTATTATTGGTGGGCGTTGTTTTTAATGTGCATACCCTATCTTTCATTTGTGATAATTATCGTGCGAATTTTATATTCACCCGTTATAAAAATAAAGAGAAGTATGTAAAGACACAGGCAACTGCCAACTGGTCTTGCAGCTCCAACTTCTTAGAAAATATTTTTATATTGAGTAATGATAGGTTTTATCCGATGATGTTCAACCTTGCTGCTCAAGACGCCACTATGTTCTCGACCTTTAAAAACGTACGCAGCAGCGCGTCGCTTCATAGCGTTATTAATTTGCTTACCATACACGATGCAATAACGAGCACATGCGATATTCAGCCGTGGGCGTAATAAATACTATATATATATATATATATATATATATATATATATATATATATATATATATACAGGGTGGCTCCTAATTATTTGCGCAAAATTCAAACCGCTACTGTATTTTGAAGATGGCGGGAGATCAATTATTACGATTTGTCTAGAATGGGGGAAGTATGTACAAAAACCAAGCAAGGTGATACACTCAATACCCTCGACAATGAAAGCTTCACCACATCCTTCCACCATCGCTCATCTCGCCGATAAAAGACATTCTGCAGCAGAGATCGCTCGACGAATTCAAATTTCTGCCAGAACACTCCAACACGTTGTGAAACAGTACAGAGAGGAAGGAACGGTCGGACCGAGGAAGACATCTGGCAGACCACGTACTGTGAACACTCTCCTCCTTCGAAAGGTCATCAAAAAGAGAATCGACCGGAACAAGTGAGTTAGCATGAATCGGATAGCAGTAGACCTTGGGGTTTCCCGCAGAACAATACAGAAGATCAGCGTCAGTTGCCGCCTCCATACAGAAACAGCCCTTCTCAACGTCGCGTTCTCAACAGGACTCTTTTTCCGAGATCTGTAATGGTATGGGCTGGCATTACTCTGGACAAGAAAACATCTCTGGTTTTCGTCGACCGTTCAGTGAAAGTCAACGCTGAAGTCTACCAAGAAAAGATCCTGCGCGATGTTCTTCTCCCCTGGGTTGCTGAAAATTTTATCGGTGGTCAATGCGTGCTCCAACAGGACTGGGTTCCTGCTCATCCTGCGAGATTCACACTGGTATTCTGCGAGAGTCACTGCCCTGGCTACAGGACGACTTCTGGCCACCTAAGGCCTATGTTATACTCCCGCGGGAGCATCCGCTGACGGGCGGGAATCGCGCCGGGATCCCTGAGCTGGCCAATCGCCGCGCCCGTCACGCCCGCCGTCCGCGGATCGCCACCGACAGACGACGAGAGGGCTGTTATACTTCCCGCCCGCGGGACGGCAGCCATCCGCGGTGCACTGCACCGCGAATTGCTGTCGTTCCGCGGAATCCAGCGCCAAAAACGCGCTCCAATGCGATGCTAGCCGCCCCGGGACGACGGCGACCGTCCGTGGTGCACCTTCCGTCCGCGGAAGTCCCGCGCATGCTCCCTCGGGAGTATAACATAGGCCTAACTCGCCTGATCTGAATCCGGTGGTTTTCGCTGTGTGGGCTACTTCCAGCAGAAGGTCTCTTCGAAGAGTCAACAACGTTTGAACGCTCTCAAAGCTGCACTTCAGAAGGTGTGGGATGATATCGACGTCACCTTCCTGCTGCCCACAGTGATGTCGGTGGAGAAGAGACTGAAGGCCTTTATTGCTGCAAAAGGAGCTCATTTCAAACATCCTCTCAGTAATTGATTGCAAGGCATTGCTCTATATAGAAGTTCTATCATATTGTATAACTGTTGTTTTTTGTTGAAGTTATTAGTAATAAACTACGTCCAAATAATTAGGAGCCACCCTGTATATATAATATAATATACGCTACGTAATAAATACAATATATACTAGGCAATGTGCAGTTTTTAGAAAACTAAGGAAAAGCTCTACAGGCACGCTAGTACGGCGAGAACTCAGCAATAGGGAGCAGAGAGTAGGAATAAATTTTTTAAAGCACAGTTGGAACGCATCGCCCAGGCTAGATATTCAGCCATCGTTTCATATGATGAACATTTTCTCGAAGTTGAGCGATGTCAGAAAGTCTAAAATAATAGCGCGCTTAACACTATCTCTGTAGAAGTTGGCGGCATGCAAATGATGCCTACACATGGCAGCTCGTCTTGCACGATGTTCCAAAACATCTCCCCTCACACGGACCTAACCGCGCCGTGTAAATAAGAAAGGGGTGACATCGAACTCCGCACGGGGTGAGAAAGAAGGCAGACACCATAAGCGATTGTCGGTATGGGATGTCTCCTCATGTGATGTCCGGCTCGCCATGCCCTGCAGGAAGTGCAAAAATGGCAACGGTTCCAGCGTCAGGCCCAGGACAGGCCGGCTGATGGAGAAACCCGTCACAAACAATGATCAGAAGTCGCAATGGAATCAGTGTAAAGGTAGGACGTCACCCGGAAGTGACGCGCAGAACCCTCGCCCGAGTTCTATGCGAGAGCTACCGAGGGCAAAACGACCTCGGCCAAAGAAGTTAGTTCGACTGAGGACTCTGAATGTGGGAACACTGACCGGAAGATCCAGAAAAGTGGCCGACTCGATGAAGCGCAGAAGGATAGAAATCCTGTGACTGCTGGAAAGGGGCGAAGGTCAAGGAGATTGGAGAGGGGCTCAAGTTGTTCTTCAACGGAGAGGACACCAAGAAGAGCGGAGTCAGGATAGATGTCGCAGAGTCCCTCAAGGATTCGGTAGCTGCTGTCCAAAGGATAAGCGACCGCATCATGTCGCTGCGGCTGAATACGAAGGAGGGTTACTGTACTGTGATGTCCGTCTACGCCACACAGACCGGATGTGCCCCGAGCACGAGAAGGATGATTTCTACTTCACGCTCAAGGAGGCCATAAGGTTCGTACCAGAAGGCGATTACCTGTCCATAGCAGGGGACATGAACGGTTACGTAGGGAGTAGCAGAAGAGTAGTGGAAAGGGTTCATGGAGGTAAAGGGGTCGGCTTCGTGGACCCAGATGGAGAAAGAATTCTCGATCTGGCTATCGCCCACGACCTTGTGGTCTGTAGCACCTCATTCGCGAAGAGAGAGAGCCAGAAGGTGACCTATGCTAGCGAAGGAAGACGGACGGAAGTCGACCACATCCTAGTGCAAAGACCTGCCTTGAAAACTGTCCGGGATGTGAAGGTCCTCCCGGCAGAAGATGTAGCACTACAGCACATGCCATTGGTAGCTGATTTGGTCATACCTCTACCCAGCAAACCCAAGGTAAGAACAGAACCCAGAATCCGATGGTAGAAGGTGTGGGGTTCAGAGCGCAACGAGCTACGAAGGACAGTGCTCGAAGCAGGTCTTCCGGATCCAACTGACTCCGTGAACGAGACCTGGAGGAGGGTGACCCATACGATTCTACGATGTGCCAAGGAAACCCTCGGTGAAACAAAGGGAGGAACCAGAGGATATAAGGCTGCACGGTTCAGGAATGAAGAGGTGCAGGCTGCGGTGAGGAAAAAGAAGGAGGCCTATGAGCAGTGGCAGAAGACGAGCATCTTACAGTCTATAGGAAGCTGAAGAGCCTGGCAAAAGCAGCTGTAGCGAAAGCGAAGCGGAGATGGATGCCCTATATAAGAAGCTGGACGGGTCACGGAGGAGAGAAGTTCGCAATACGGCTAGCTAAGGCACGGCATAGAGCTTGCGTCGACATTCGAGTGGTAAAACAGTGAGGGATGCTGATGGCAGGGTACTACGGAAGCCAGTCGAGGTCAGAAAAAGATGGAAGGAGTACTTCAAGGGGCTCCTAAATAAAGAATTTCCTCGTCGGGAAGTCCAAGAAGAACAACCAACGGAAGGACCCCTCCCATCCTGGACGCAGGAAGAGGTTCGCAACGCCATAGAAAAGATGAAGCTCGGGAAGGCAGCTGGACCTGATGGGGTGCCAGTAGAGGCTTGGAAGGTGCTTGGGGACTGTAGTGTCAATTAGCTGACACATTTCTTCAATAGAGTCACGATAGAGGGTCAGGTGCGGATGACTGGAGGTACAGCATCATACTTTCCATCTTCAAGCAGAAGGGGGACGCGTCCGAGTGCTCCAACTATCGAGGGATCAAACTGGTCTCACACACGATGAAGATCTACGAACGTCTGGTCGACTCGAGCCTGAGGGAGATGGTGACAATCTACCAGGAGCAGTGGAGCATCATGCCTGAGGCGTCCACAGCCGCCATTTTTATCGCTCGCCAGGTAATGGAGAAATTTCGGGAGAAACGAAAGCCATGCTACATGGCATTCCTGGAATTGGAGAAAGCCTACGACAGGCTACCCCGGGCCGTGCTCTGGAAATCGCTTCGAGGTAGAGGTGCCCCGGAACGTCTGATCACAGTCGTAAAGGACATGTACGAAGGCTCGAAAGCGGCGGTACGAAGCCCACACGGAATGACAAAGAAGATGGACATTACAGTGGGGGTACATCAAAGGTCGGCTCTGAGTCCGTTCCTCTTCGTGCTGACGCTTGACTGCATGGTGAAACACCTGGAGGAAGGCCCTCTCAGGACTCAGGCGGTCAGGGGAAGGATTAATGCAGCATGGCTTAAATGGAGGGAGTCCACAAAAATCTTCTGCGACCGTAGTGCTCCAGAACACTCTTAAGGGCAAGCTATATAGAACAGTAGTGATGCCTGCTCTCCTTTACGGTAGTGAGTGCTGGGCCCTAGGTAAAGCGCAGGAGCGGTAGCTGCACGCTGCAGAAAAGAGGATGCGCAGGTGGGCTTGTGGATGGACCCGTCGGAACAGAGTACGAAATGAGGATGTTAGGGCAGTGACGAAGACAGCCCCGATCCAGCTAAAGATGAAGGAGCAGAGCCTGAGGTGGTACGGGCACATCCTTAGATGACCAGAGGATCACCCCATCAGGTTGGCCCTAAATTTCGAAGCACCCGGAAAGCGTCCGAGAGCAGCCCCAAGGAAAAGGTGGAAGGATGTCATCAAGAAAGATTTCGCCGAAATCGGCGCCACGCCAGACGACCCTTGATAGGATGAGGTGGCGACGGATCATAAGAACAGCGGACCCTGCGACTGCGCGGGACTAAACGCTCAGGAGAAGAAGAAGAAGAAGAAGAAGAACCGCGCCGTTTAAATACGAAATGTTTATTCTGGTGAAGCGATTATTCTAATGGTGGCGGTTCTCCGGTCACCTGCCAAACATCGTACCTGCAAAAGGCTAGCTGTAAAATTCCTGTACTTTAGATTTTTGGTCTTCTTTTATCTGCCATCTTGGAGAACAAATTCTACTCTACATGGCGTAAAGAAATTATTATACTCTATAATAACGGGTGAAGCGCCATCAGGGGCGGAAACATCCGGGGCGGAAAAATCAGGGGCGCGAAAATAGCAGAGAATACCCAAACGCCTTCTACGTGCCTGGCGATGACGTAGATGTACCGAACACTTCGGCAAGCATGCCTGACGATGCCGTAGACGTGTCGAGCACGTCGGCAAACTTGCCTGGCGATGCCTATGGAGAGCCGTAGACGTGCTGAACAGGTAACTGCGCCTGGGCAGTTAGGTGATCATCGACGGGGGCGTTCACACCAGGGGAGGCACTCGACATCGATCGATATTATCGATTTTTTTTGTGGATGTCTTTCAAGCGGTACGAATCTTCAGCCCTGGGGGTAATCGAGGTTGGTCCACACGAATATGAAGTCGAACAATCGATATCGTTCGATATTATCAATTTGTTTGTGGATGTCGTTGTGGTGGTCGGAAATTTCAGTCCTAGGGTTATCGCGGTTGGTGAACACGACCGTGAATCCCGGTATTGAAGTGTCGAGCGCCATCAATCCAGTTCAGCCGTATTATCGATTTTTTGTGGATATCTTTCTTGCGGTCCGAAGTCCCCGCCCCTGGGCTAATCGATGTCACTGAACACGAGCCTCAAGTCCGTTTCTGAAGTGTCGATCGCCATCAATCCATTTGGGCCGTATTATCGTCTTTTGTGGATATCTTTCTTGCGGTCCGAACTCCCGCCCCTTGGCTAATCGACGTCACTGAACACGAGCCTCAAGTCAATTTCTGAAGTGTCGATCGCCATCAATCCATTTGAGCCGTATTATCGATTTTTTGTGTGGGTTTAGTCATAAAATGGGGCGGGGGGGAACCGGGGGGGGGGGTGAATTACGGCACTAAAATAGCGAAAAATACCCAGACGTCTTCCCCCTGCCTGGGAACTTCAGCCCTAGAGGTGGTCGAAGTCTCCAAACGAATCTGAAATTCGTTTTTGAAGTATCGATCGCCATCAATGGATATTGATAAAACTATCGATTTTTTGTGGATGTCGTCTAGGCGGTTTAGAACTTTAGCCCTGGAGGTAATCGAGGTCGCTCATCACGAATATGAACTTCGTTTTTGAAGTATCGATTACAATAAATCGATACTGATCAAGTTAGCGAGCGCGAAAATAGCGGAAAATACCCAGACGCCTTCTACGTGCCAGGGGATTTAGAAGACGTGCGGAATACGTCTCTTGACGTACCTGGGACTCAAAGGACGTGCCAAAGACTTCGCTCAGCGTGTTTAGGGATTCAGACGACGGAACGTGACGTGGACGTAGACGTGGCGAAGACGTCGTCCGCTAAGGGTGCATCATTGAGGGGGACCAGTGCCAGTAACGAGGGACCGTTTCACTAGGGAAGGACCAGTAGTGGGGAACCAATGTATCGCCCTATCATACTATATACTGTACGTACTGCGAGCCGTTTGTACTCCTAGATAGGGAAGAAAGCTGTACAAGTAGAGCAGCTAACTTGATGTGATTTTTTTTAGCTTAGTGATACTGCAACATCGCGCGAAGCGCACAAGTGCTGGAACGCCGACAGGCGTGACCGAGCACTTGTTCTCCAATACCTGCTTTGGAATAAATGAGGAATAAACCACTGTAAGAGGTGCTGCGACGCGGGCTGTAAAGCTACGCGCACGATCTGACGGCTCTTGTCAATCCAGGAGTAGTGCCTTATGGAGAATGTCACTCCACCGTAATCTACAAGATAGAATCAAATAGCGTTTCAAATTGTACCAAATTTATATCATTTTGGGAAACAAATTCTACCCTATATAGTGCAGAATCATTATTCTCCAACATCTTCTTTGGAATAAGTGAGTTGAGCTCCGTAAGAGGATCTTCGAAGCGGGACAGATCTCAAGCTCTAGCTCGACTGTGGTATCACCACAAATGCTTACGCCGTTGGTGCATTTCTAGCCCTTTTATACAACTAGGATTTTGTTGCAGGGCTTATGGTTCAAACTGTAGTTATCCACCGCCAATATTATTACAATTTTTTTCAGACAGAAATGGTAGAATCGCCTTGACCTCGAGACCAAGATTGATATAATATTTATCCGGCTAACGTTTCGGCGCAACCGCCTTCGTCAGAGCCTGGAAAAACAAGGGAACTTAGAGAGGTTGTTCGTCCAAGGACCACCTTCAAGTCGCAGAGGTCTAAGAAGATAGAGATGGAACGAGACAGAGCAGAAGTGGCACAGTCCCAACTAACCTTAAGATTGCAGCCGAGAGGCTGTCACGTCACCCTCGGATGGAGGCAGATTGGATGAGTGAGACTCTCCCCTTCCAGTCATTTCTTCAGCGACCATCTCTCTGTCACTATCTGGCGTTAGACCGCAAAGATCAGCAAAAGGGGCGAGCTCCTGAGTTACCATCACGCGCTCCTCTCTCCTATTCATTACGGGGTTCCTTGAGGCAATCCACAGCGCTTCAAGAGTCTTGCGTACTGTGATGTCGGCCTCGCGCGCTAGTACTGTCACCGCTACACCAAAGATTGCGCCAGCATGACTTCGCAGCCTGTGTTCTCCTAGCTGTATCGAATGCTTGCATTTGTTAAGTCCATCCATATGCTCCTTCATCCTCACCCAAAGTGGCCTGCCTGTCTCACCGATGTATTCCTCTTTACACTGAGAGCAGGTTATGAGGTACACCACCCCCGAGACCATGCAATCTCCTCCTTTACCGAACGGACACACCACACATGAAGGAGTAGTACAAGCGCAATCATACAGGCGGTTCCGCACGTGCTGCGCCTTGAGATTACTAGGTGGTATCTCAGTTAGCCTAACCAGGTCGTCCAATCCAGCTCTACGAATACAGCTTCGTACTTGAGCGCTTAAAGCATCCGAAATAAATGGGACTGAGAAAGCAATCTTGGTGCGCTCTGGTTTCTGCCCATTCGTTCTCTTGCAGGTCGACGACGTTGCACACGCAGGCTTTCAGTAGCATGACCAACATATCCATTGGACAATGCAATTGGAGAAGTCATTTCCCTTGACGAACACCTGAAGTCTTCATTAGAAGACACCATGGTCGGTGTGTGGAACATTTTCCTGATAGTGGCCCTTTTAGTACTGCTCCGATGTGCAGAACGAAAATGCACCAAGATGTTCTTGTTACTAGGCTTTCTATACCACTTGGTGTGGAAAGTGCTACGAGAGAAATTCACTTGCACGTTGAGGAACGGCAGCCAGCTGTTTGTCGGTTTCTCTCTTGTGAGCTTAATATGCTCCGCTTGATGATTGAGCAGGTCGAAGCAGGAATCCACTTCGCTTTGTGTTGCACAAACTATGAAACAATCATCTATATACCGACAATAAAGTAGAGGCCTGCTTTCCAACACGGGTCTATCTATTCTTGACATACAATACCGCCCGCGTCGCGCGGTCAAAAAGACGGTTTGCGACGGATTTTTCCGTCGCAAACCGTCTTTTTGACCACGCGACGCGGGCGGTATTGTATATGCTATAGCCAGCACAGGTGCCAAACGTTGACCCATTGCGAGCCCTCTTATCTGCCTGTAGTACTCGTTGGACCATTTGAAGATGTTGCACTGAAGACACTCATCCACGAGTACCATTATTTGAGCTATACTGAGCCCATACAGTGAAATCTGGTCGTGGTACTCCCCAAGCATTTCGCAAACGGCTTTGCATTGCATTCTCTCTAGAGACATTTGTGTACAACGATGTAACGTCAAATGACTCCATCACACAGCTGCCTTCCACATATGTCTCTCGGAGTCTCATATGTCTCTCACACAGGCAGCGAAGTCATGCTGGCGCAATGTTTGGTGTAGCGGTGACAGTACTAGCGCGCGAGGCCGACATCACAGTACGCAAGACTCTTGAAGCGCTGTGGATTGCCTCAAGGAACCCCGTAATAAATAGGAGAGAGGAGCGCGTGATGGTAACTCAGGAGCTCGCCCCTTTTGCTGATCTTTGCGGTCTAACGCCAGATAGTGACAGAGGGATGGTCGCTGAAGAGTTGACTGGAAGGGGAGAGCCTCACTCGTCCAATCTGCCTCCATCCGAGGGTGATGTGACAGCCTCTCGGCTGCAATCTTAAGGTTAGTTGGGACTGTTTCACTTCTGCTCTGTCTCGTTCCATCTCTATCTTCTTAGACCTCTGCGACTTGAAGGTGTACAGTTGGATAGAGGAGACTATTGCGAATGTGCTAACACATTGACGACAATCGCATTTTGCGGCAGAAAGCCGCGTGGGACACGCGCGCGTTTCTACGCGCCCGCGCTATGAGCCACCGGTGGTTCATAATGTCCCTCGCGGACCGCTTTTTTGTTTTGTGTGCTTTTTTCCTACCAAACTTTGACCAGAGCGGTTATTTAGGGTGCTGGTCAGGAATCTGATGTCCGTTTTTAGTATTACGGTGGAGTATGGTAGGCTACGGTAGCTACAGGTGATCGCCGACAGCATTAGTACCTACCGTAACCTAACCTATTCCACCGTAATGCCAAAAAACGGATGTCGGATTCGTGATCAGCACCCTAGATAGCCCTTATAGGCGAAGTTTTGGCGAAATCGGTTACTTTGACTCCGACAGCCTTACTTACACGTACCTACCGCAGCCTACCGTAGTCGGCCCAAATTTTGAAAAGGAATGTCAGATTTGTGATCAGCATCCCAAATAACCTTTTGTGCAAAGTTTGGGTAAAAAATACTGACTGAATTGATTTGATTATAGAATTGGTCTCCTTCCTACTAAAATTTTTTCATTCGATATATCTTATGAAAGCAAAGACAATTTTCTCGCTTATTCCTGTTGGACATTCACCAGTTACAAGTAATTAGGAAACAGAAAAAACATCTATGAAAACCGAAGGCAGGGAGTACAAAAAAGTTTTTAAAAAGCTGGAAAAGTTATCAGCCAGGGGTGGCTCATATTGTCTCAAATGTGTTAAACAGGTTCTAAAAAAGACATATGCATAATCAAACAAAAATTTGCTGTGTATTCAGTACTCTCTCATTCTAACGCGTTTGAGGGATCGCAGAAAATCTGCGTTACAACGGGAGTAACGCCGTAACCGGTGCATTTTACCTTCCAAGCAGGATGTTAGCCCATTACGCTATTAGCACTGTTAAATCACCCACCGCTTCCTCCATATTCTCGTTGCAGTGATCTCTCAGCTCTCTTCCACGATACCGGGATGTTGCGGGTGCCAAACAGCAGTAATCCTGCCAAGAAATGAGAGGGTGCAGGTATGTCTTGCATGGCACGAGAATTCTGACCGCAAAAAAAACATCATGCGATAGCATACAGCCTCTATACCAGCTTCTCTAGCGTTAGAACAAATATAGAGGAAACTGTTTTGAATAATGCTAGTTTTAACCCACACCTACCGATATAGAAAACCCTCCAATTCACGGCAGCTTCTAACGACTACCGGAAGTCGTATACTGTGTGTAACGGAAAAGCTTCTTTTAAAGACGGTCGTAATGATTTCCGTTTAAGCACTCCACTCCATCGGACCCGTATCCGACCAGCAGAAATCGTTCTTATACAATGGATATTTCTCCGTTTGAACGCTTCAAGAAACACTTTGACGACAATAATTTATCAGCATTATTTATCAGACAATAGAGGATAAGGCAGATGGATGGTAAGGAAGGGGGGGGGAAGGAATCGCATAAGGCAGGTCTAAGAACAAACGGCTAAAGCGCCGCCAGCTTCATAGGGGAGCCGACCGCCAGAGGCGGATCAGCGGGAGGAGAAAAACAAGCCGCCTAGGTTTAACTTGATCCTTCTTTTATAACCAGTGCCGAGCACGGCTATCGCTGTTATTGACTAAGGAGCTTCGGCAGGTCTGTGTGAGAACGCGGGTATCGGCTCTCTTGAGAAATGACCTTCCATTTGTTACTGACTTCTCTACATCCTACCCTATTCGATTGTCCCTGTCCCAGGGACTAAGCAAAACATAACGGTCTGGGAAGGGAGTTTATAACAGCTTCCAGACGGTAATGGGAAGTGGCAGCGGCCTTGTGCAGCATATCGGCTCCGGTACGCTTGTGTTGGTTGTGCTGCTCCATTGTCATCATGCACATGCAGTCTTCATCAATCTCTCGATGTCGTGCACTGACATCGGTGGACGTGATGTGCTGCGATGCAGTGAACAGTTTAAGCGGTTCATTGTCGACTGCTTGTAACTTTTTGATACTGAAATTATTGGATGAACATGAATAATGGCGAAAATGTCGCTGCGGAGCACAATATAATGCTCCTGTATCTGTCATGAGACTAGGTGCCACAACCGAAGTTGAGAGAGGCAGTGGCTTATAGACTGACATCACATCCTTTAGTATTAGCTTTTATTTGTTATCTGATTTGAATTTTTATTTAATGGCAACTACAACATTCATCACCTCACTTTCTTTTATATTTATAGTTCTACAGTGAAGGGTAGGGATGAACGACTGCTAGCTGATGATTGACGGTGGCATTTTCCGTGCTTTAGTCGACTTTTCAATTATCGAGCAGTCAATGCGGTGGTGGCAAAATAGAGGGGCTATTATATATGGAAATGGGGAAATATTGAAGAAACTTTAACATGCTTCCACCAATATTTCCCATCAGCGGGATGCGATATGCAGCGAACATCATTGGCCTTAATTTTACCATTGTTTGGCGCATACCGTCTTTCCTTAGGACGTCTCCCAAGAATTGACTAATTGCACGCGGACGCCTTCTAGCAGCTTTATGCTTCCTTTCTTATTATACAGTTGTCCTTTATCTTCGGCTAAGTCACCGGATAGTGCTCATAGGTTTTTGACATTGCAATTAAATCGCAAATGTAAGTAAAAGTTTGCTTTTGTCTCCTTCTTCGAATCTTCCCTAATTTGGTGGAAGAGTGCAAGTAAAATTTCAGGGAATGAGGGATTACAATGTATTTCAATGTAATAGAGAAAAAAGGTAGTCGTCTTGCATTCAACTTTTGTAGTGGCGGTAGCGTTTTTTGTAGTGCAGAGTGATGGTTATTTTAGTTAGTTAGTTTATTTGGTTATTATATCTACTACAGTGCATCAGCGGACTACACAGGAAGTATAACGCTCTTGGATTATACTCCACTGGAAAATAAATGTTTGTCGGAGTCTGCATCACGTTTAGGAATTTACATTTATATGGCCTTATTTCTCGATTCTGAAAGTATTAATTGATGCAGTATCCTAGATCTAAAATGGCACTGAGAAGGTAGCGACGTAGTGTTCAATTTTATATTTTTAAACCTTATCAGGCCATATTGCCTGGCTTTTCTTAAATCCAACAAATATTTGACAGCTATTAGTCAAAGTTGTTGATAATTCTTTCAAATTCAAATTTATTTATTTATTCGTTTCACGGATAGCTCAAATAGTATAGGAACCATCTTCTGATTATCAATCAGTACGAAGAGAGCATTGACTGAACGTATAAAGGTAAAATGATAAATGTTACAGTAGGTCATCAGTCCGTTAGGATTAATTCTCCTTAGTTTCCGACTTGCTGTTGGTGCTGTTTTAAGGAAAGGCTGCTTTTGGTAGCGTAGCCAAATCCCTTGATTTTTTAATTATAAGGAAATGCTAATATTAATAGATTATAGAAAAGAGTGGCTATCATCTCTATTGGAAGGCAGAGGTACAGTGTGCGCTAGCAAAGGTCACACTCGAAAAGTCAAGGAAGAAAGGAAAAGTAAATTTTATGAGGATGCTAGCTTCGGCCGAATTTTATTTGAGATTTTGAGAATTTGGCTTTTGAAATTTTCGGCAGTCCTCAGAGTAAACGTACACTTTGGAAACAATCAAGAATTAGAAGTTGTTCACTACGTGTGGATGTATAAAATTATTTATTTGTTTTTACAGCATCTCTACTTTACTACTAATGAACTCAAAGTAAGGATTGTCGTTAATCTGACACTCTAGTTTTCGTTAGGCAGTTTCATAGCTGCTTTGTATGTATTTATGGTTTTTTGGGTGGTTAAAAAAATTATCGATTGATACTATAAAAAATCAAGGTAAAATGAAGTGATCTTGATTTGGTTCCTCTTTAAATGTACAGAGGTTCTATTAAAATCCAATAGCCTGATGTAATCCGACCTTTATCCTGAAGATGCGAACGTTGTTGTCGAGGTCGTTGTCCTTTTGAACACAGTTGGATGATCCGGCGGGTAGAGTGAGTGGAGTGGCAGTAGATGGAGTAGTAGGAGTACAACTGCTATGGTGAGAAGTATATGAGTGGGGGAGGGGGGGGGGGGCGGTAGAAGGGGGAGGGGGTGTTTACATAGGTTCTCGGGGGAGATGGGATAGTGTAACTAAGCATGGCTATTTTCGTGGGATGGAGGGCCGTGGTAGTTGTTTGCGTGGAAGAACGGCGCGATTGATAAATGGGGAAGGAACGCTCAGGAGGCACGGGTGGGATAAGAAAAGATCAGCAGCCGGTGTTCGGACTGTGTAATGGGTTCCACGGAAGTGAGTGGATTGTGGTAAGCAGTCAACAAGTCCGTTGCAAACTGCGGCGGGTGCTTGATGAGCTTTCTTTTTTTATAATGAATTCCTCTGCGGAATAAGAAGAAAGAGCCTTATTTTATGAATTTTAGTTGCTATATGATGTGGCATTATTTTCTACGGAAATATCTGTGTATTTCCATGTTTCGAACTAAAAAGAGTGGAACATTACAGCGCTATACAACACCATCAAAATTATTCAAGAGAATAAAATTATTGCATGAGGTGTGGTGCGGCTCGGCCGAGACTTCATTTGTTGCTCAGATTCTTATGTTAGATGTCTAGAATTCTGGTCAACCTCATGCGAGGGAGCAACTTTTGCGCTTCAACTTCGCGTAATGCGAAGGACAGAGAGAAAAAAGGTTATATTCAATAACAAGAGGAAAGAGTGCCACATCATGTTCTGCTAGAGAATAAACAGAAAGAACATTAGCTTCAGCGCAATCGGGAGCAGTCAAGAAACTCGAAGGAGTTCGTTCATTAAGGTTTCATTCTTTAAACTAAAACCCTAGCCGGGACCTCCATGTAACGGAAAAGCTTCTTTTAAAGACGGTCGTAATGATTTCCGTTTAAGCACTCCATCGGACCCGTATCCGTCCAGCAGAAATCGTTCTTATACAATGGATATTTCTCCGTTTGAACGCTTCAAGAAACACTTTGACGACAATAATTTATCAGCATTATTTATCAGACAATAGAGGATAAGGCAGATGGATGGTAAGGAAGGGGGGGGGGGAGGAATCGCATAAGGCAGGTCTAAGAACGAACGGCTAAAGCGCCGCCAGCTTCATAGGGGAGCCGACCGCCAGAGGCGGATCAGCGGGAGGAGAAAAACAAGCCGCCTAGGTTTAACTTGATCCTTCTTTTATAACCAGTGCCGAGCACGGCTGTCGCTGTTATTGACTAAGGAGCTTCGGCAGGTCTGTGTGAGAACGCGGGTATCGGCTCTCTTGAGAAATGACCTTCCATTTGTTTCTGACTTCTCTACATGTGCTTGACATATTTTGCTGCATTCGACGCGTCTTAAGCGGAGTTGATTTGTATCGGCGTAAAGGTAAGCTGACCGGGACCAGAGAAAATCTACGTTAAATCGAGAGTTTTTATTTTAAAAAATTAGAGCACACCTCTACATTGACAGATGGGTAAGTATTTGACAATGACTTACTGAAGCATCTACTGCACGACACCTTCGGGTGAAATTTGCACCACTGATCAATAACCCTATGTTACGCCACCGCCCACCCAGAGCGAAGAGGCGGACAGAGCGATGAGCGACGCCCAAAAGAAAACGAAGGAAAGGAAAAAGGAAAGAGAAGGAAAAAAGGGGAGGGTGATGTGCTATCATCGCCAGAGAGAGATGATGGCTAACGCTGTGCTGAGCTCAGCGATGAGCTGGCATGGCTAGCGAGTGTGCGGGAACTTTTACTCATTTTCGGCCGCGCGCCTGGGCGCGACGCCTCCATCCGCGGCAAGCTCGCGATGGCGCTACGGAAACGCGTACGGCTTGTTAGCTCCCTGCGCGTGGGTCCTGCGCCGATTATCGACGGCTGGCAAATTGTCAATCGTCGCTCCGCCCTTTCGAAGTTGGTATCAGGAATGGGCGGAATTTATGTTTTCTGTTTTCTGAGCTTCTGGCCATTTTGGGCAATTTTTTTCTGTTTTCTGGGACAATGGCAAAAAAATGCCCAGAAAACAGAAGATAGAGTTGCGACCTAAATTTTATCACAGAAATCGAATGAGAATCCAAAAATGCCATAGAATAGTGAGCTTCATTCCAAAACAGTGTTTCAAGAGTATTGTAAATGGCAAGCATGTGGCGTTTTTGGATTTGCTCATGTAGCAATTGCGCCATATACTCATAAACTATGCCGCTTTGTTTGCTTGATTGTGTAAGTGCTGTTGGCAAAGAGTTCCTTGATAGGACATTTTTCGACTTTCATAATTTGGCTTCGTATTCTTTTCGATATTAACAGTAGTTTGGACCATCAACGATAACTAGAAAATTTTATATTAAAACTATAAAACTAGTACTCTGAGGAGCATTAAATTATATATTAACCAACCACCTGTGCTACAGTTACTGTGGGTAGGGTTATTCTCCACCGCCGGTTTAAAAGTTGAACATTGTTGGCCGCCCTTCTCAATATCACTTTTCCTTTGTCGAAGCTGCTTTTTTAACTCTGGAGATGGCTTAGCTTTTGGTGCCACAAATTAGTAAGAGACAGAAAAGTTTTTGTTACCTTCGATTTCGCTGCTGTAGTGATACAGTACTGATACACGAAATTTCTCATTTACACGTATATCGTCCCATTGATCATCGAGCTGTTCAAGTGGCACCAGCAGCGTCTCCATACGTCCATTCCAGCGTGCTCCAATGGATCCTTTTCGCTCGAGAGACACGAAGAGCGTCATATTGTTTGTTCAGAGCTTTGACGAGGCATCCTGGTGTTCTCTTGACATCCCGCGGAATGCAGTCGGTGTCTGCGAAGCTCATTACGTGGCCCACCTAATTTTCGACGACTTAGCCCATGCGGCAGCGTCTCTGTTCTTCGAAGCACTAATGTCTTGAGGCCTTCTCTCACCTGCGTGAGTCGTGTCACTCCGAACATTGTCCTCTCGATTCCACGCTGCGCGATACTGATCACATGTTCATCCTGCTTTCGTATAGCCCAGGTCTCTGAGGCGTATGTTAGGGCAGGAAGAACAGTGGAGTCGAATAGGTGTGCACGGAGTCGGACGTTCTTCATCTTCTTCGCGACTTCTTCGACGCTCTCGAAAGCTTCCCAAGCCGCTCGATTCCTCCTGCCCAGCTCCGCCGCTTGGCCACTGGTCATGTCGCGATCCAGATGCACGTATCTGGAGCATTCGATGGTGTCCGTTCCATTGAGCGAGGGTGATGCATCAGAAACTTGTACGTACCTTATGAACATCGTCTTCGTAAGATTCGGCTGCAGTCCAACGTTCCCACATACACGGTCGAAGCCAGCAAGCATCTGCTCCGTCTGGCTAGCGCTCGGTGTTAGATGGTGTAGCTGCCGTCCGTCGTCTTTCACTCCCATGTCTTCCCATTCTAGTTTGCGAATGGTGTTTTCGAGGGTGGCGCTGAAGAGAACCGGAGATGTAGTACCTTCTCATCGAACCACTCTGTTCACATTGGCAACGACGTTGTCGTAGAATGGCGAGACCTTTGTGGTGAATCCACTGTGTAGCTTTCGAAGAACTCTGATGTACAGAGCAGGAACGCCCTGAGTGAGCAGGGTGTCGATGACCGCTTCAGTTTTGACAAATTCTGGTCGATGAACGTAACACCCAGCAGCAGCTTATACTCTCGCGACGCTTCGATGAGCTTCCTAATGGTGAGTATGTGGTCGATCGTGCTGAATCTCCGAAACTCTGCTCGCTTGCATGGCTCTTCTTCGTCCAGCGTTCTGCCCATCCTATTCATGATGACTCAAGTGAACAGCTGATACATCAGGCAGATTGTTGCTAATGTCGTGCACTCCTCTGTACAGCAAGGCGGTTCTGCTGGTCTTCCACTGAGATGTAATGTGATATTTAGATATGAGGAGGAGGAATAACAATAATGTGATAAAGAGGGTATATGTTCGGTCTTCATTATATGGTGTCTACACATACAGGAAAGCACCTTCACCCAAGATCTGTTGTACTGGCAGTCCCTTCAGTCACAAACTCGTGTTGTTCTGTGAAACATCAAGCCAGTACACAACATCTTTAGTCGGCTAATTGGTAACTAGAAAACTTTCAGCTACGCGGAACTAGGCCACTTACAAGGAAAGGTATTTCCGAAGAACGAAACGATCTAGAAATGCAGATTCTGGCGGAGCCAGTAATACTCAACGAATCTCTCACAGATTAAGAGTACGTTGCGAGTGTGTGTCTACAAATTCAAGCAAATGTGTTGAAACATGCAAACAGTGATCGCTGAGCCTTCATATTGTTCGCTACCCTGAAAGACCAGTTTCTTACTAGTGGGACCATTATCTAATTGAGGCGTTATCGGTGAAACGGAGCTGATGAGTAATGTTGTATACTTCAAGTGTCGGGATTCCTACGATCTATCAGTCAAGATTTACAACTTGCTGATTGCAACACTGGAGTGCACTATAAATTTTTATAAACGCTTGCAAATTAAAACGCTGGTCTACGACTACATTTCTAGTCATACAAGAGCATTTGCTAATGGAAAAATGGATCTTTGGGTAGAATAATTAGGTCGTGTGATAATATCGAAATTTTCTGTTTTCTGTTTTCTGACGAAAGCGATTTTCTGTTTTCTGTTTTCTGGGAAAATTTTCAAAATTTCCGCCCACCCCTTGTTGATGTGCAAGGTTCCATCGACAGACTACTACTATTACACATCTACTGTCCGTCTCGCGCCCTTTGTGGCATATTCTGCTGTATTTTGCGCAGCATCAACCATGAGGTGAGTTTTACTATTTTTGGCATGATAGTTAACTTTTTTGAGTTTTATTATGTTATGCACTAAAGATAGCCACTAATTCTTATTTCTTTCCTCCTCGGTCCTAACCTTTTGCACATTTTCTTCCGCTTGTGGTTTTATCACCTTCAAAGGTCCCGCCAGTGTCATCGTAACCTGCATAGGATCTTTAACTGATTTCTTGCTGGTTTCTTTGCCCCTGTCCGGACCGATATGTCCTGCTCCCATGGTCTTGAACTGTTTTGCCAGTAACTTCCCGATTTCATTGCCACTATCAACTCCTGAAGTTCCAACATGGCGTCTCGGAACAAGGGTAATTTGGTTTGAAACCTAAGGTGATTTCCAAACATTTTACCTTACCACCGTTGCCACAGGTGTCTGATATTTTTGATTCAAAAGCCCTTGCCGCACACATTTTGAACTGTTGGATACTCACGTTTGCGAGAAGTCAGCACTGATCCGAGGAACGAAACTCTCATTGTATTCGTGATCGTATCGGGAACGATGTCGCTATCATGTCTTCGATTAATATGTTCAACTCCCTAGCTGACAGCATCTCTGGTGCGTCTTCTCCTTCCTCACGTGTTCTTGTTCCGGCTCGCGTTTCGCCTTCTAATACGACGGTTTAGAACGAGTGGGAAGTTCCGGAACTGTCAATCCCAATGCATGCTCTATGCGTGCAAGGGTTGTCAACCCGGAAATATTCATTCCAGTGCAGGATTCGTCCCACGGAACTGCCCGTTTTGGTATCGCAGCAGCGATAACTGCCCATGCAGATTACAGATTACTGCTGCATATACGTCCATCCAATCCCACCCCAGGGCAACTATTCCAGTTGCGTTTTCACGCCCTCCCCTTCAGGCTACCACGCGACTGACTTCTCAAGTCGCAACATATAGGGGAGAGCGTCAGCGTAAGTGTTCAAGGTCAACATGACGTTCTGAGATACATAATTCCAGGTACGAGGATGTGCTACATATTCTGCTTCCAACGCCGGAATCGTAACATGAAGTGTACTGCTGCAAGAACTGCAAGGTTGCGCGACACAATTGCAGCGTCAAGGTAACATTTTTTCAAGAGTGACTTTCGAGGCTTACACACTAACGAGTGACCACTGTGAACAACTAAGTAGAGCGAAGAAACTTCCGCACAAAAAATGATTTAATGAATTTTTATGAATAAAAAAACTGGGCAATAATGTATGAGCTGACTAAACAGGTGAACGGCGTCGAATTCTTAGCGATTCAGCTGAAAACCATGTGTGCACACCACTCTGTACAGCGAAAGACAAAGCTGAGAGGGTAACATGTACCCCGGCAGATACCCGGCGGGAAACTCCATCGAGGTTTCAACTGTAGCTTGGACACGACTCCTTGGACAGAAGTAGAGGATTCGCACCCATTCTATGAGCTTTTCAGGAACTCCTTGATGTCGCAAGGCATACCATATCACTTCTTATACATCTACTCTATCACTTCTTACACACCAGCTCACTTTCTATTCACTTTTGTTTTTTATTCATTGATTTATTTTCTCAAACCACAGACATACATATCTTGCGTAGAAAGAATGAGAGTGTTGAACTGGAGGTGGAAAACTTGTGGAAAATTGGCAAGCATGAAACCACTGGCGTTTGAGAATTAGGAGGAATCAGGTTCGCTCCGATATGGACTAAATTCAATCGATGTCTCTAGTAATAGATTGATTAGCTGGCAACCTCATGAAGTGGTGTTTGCTTTTAAAAAAGGAGTGCAGAGAATGGTAGGTCTACATGGCTTATCGACACTAGTTCATCTAGCTTCCGGAAAGTCGATTTCCTTCTGTGCGCTCTCGAGAACCACTGCGGCACGGCGTTTTTATGTCTTCTAACAGTTAATATCATGATCAAAGTAATGATGCCTTGCAAGCGTTACCAGAAATGCTTGATCGTATCACGATAATAGCAACATCTTTGGACTCATCAAGAGATGTATCATGACTCTGATCAAGGAATGCTTGAATTGTAATATTTTCAAGTGCTCAGTGCAAGTGCGATTCGCGAACACATTGACAAGGGATAATGAAGCCCCACTAATGTAGATGGTCTTGAAGGTATATGTAAAAGGTTTAACAACAATTAAAAAGCCAAGATCAGTGATAATTTCCGATCCTGAATTTAGATTAGGAGAGCATCGAACTCTCGGATAGAGCGTAAGCAGACGAAGGAAACAGGAACGTGCATCGACACGGCGATCGCTCGCTGATGTTTTACTGCCCTCTGTGGATGGATTGGCGCCGCTGGATCTTACGCCTAGGTGCGACGGAGGTTGGGGCGTCCGAGCAGCGAGCGCTGAGCTCAGGTCTAGAACTCGACGCGCCGAAAAGGAGGAAATGCCGAATAATTTCAATATGGACAATACTGGGTCATTGGAATGCCGATTCTGTGGCGAAAATCACTGTGCAAGTTCTCCGATTAACAGATGATGCCTAGAAAAGTTATCGACGATATCAGAATTGGTCTTAATTTTTTGTCAAAATTACACGATCGGAGGACGCCTACTGAACGGAGCAAATGCATTCCACTGCCCGCTAGCCAAAGTCGGCCAGGTCTGATGCACTAGGGAGTGAGCTCGCCTCCTTAGCGTCATCAGCAAAAGTGCTACAGGCCTTCCAATGTGCAAAAAAATCATTTCTGCATATGAGACTAAGATATGGGGCACATCCTCCTCTTGGAGAGGAAGAATAGCGAGGATATGATGGAGTAAATATGAGGGTTCCACGTGTTTGGAGTCAATCACGTACGTGTTCGAGTTTTCTCAATTTTATGGAGTTTCTGTCAGCGACGTGGTTGTAGCAGAGTGAATACGAATCTGATATGGGAAATCCTGAAGGATGAAAAGCATTACAGGGTGGCCCATAAGTCCTGCAACAAAAACATAGGCGTATAAAAAGGCTAAGAATGCACTAAATTTGGTACATTTTTAAACCGTGTTTGCCCATGGTTTGTAGATTATGGGGAAGCGGTATTATTCATATGGGACCACTCCTGGATTGATAAGAGCCTTCAGATCGTGCGGGTTGCTTTGTAGCTCACGTCGCAGCCCCTCTTACGGAGTTTTACTTCTTATTCGTTCCAAAGAAGATATTGAACAATAGTTTTACCATGCTTTATAGAGCAGGACATTTTCTTAAAGACGGTTAATAAACAAAGATTGAAAATCTAAAGATTTAGGAATTTCACAGCTAGTCTTTCGCAGGTGCAATATTTTGCAGATGGACTGAGAACCGCTACCACGTCCTTTTCTTTTGCTGTTACAGGAATCGCTTTACCAGAATGTGCATTTTGCCTTTAAACAGCACGATTAAGTCTCTAATATATGGTGTTAGGTTTTCGTTCCTATCAAACGAACATTTTTATTGATTTTCACTCTTTTTACACAAAAACCTAGGGTGTGAAGGGAGACATTTTGGAAAATCGTGTATGACAAAAACCTGCCATGCGTGGCCGCTGTTTTTGTATCATCAGGTTCCCGCAAAGGTAGCATTAAACGCACTATTATTTTGACCTTTCTGTGATCGCTCAACTTTGAGAAATTTTTCATAAAATGAGGCAGAGGCTGAATACCCATTTGGAACGACGCCCTCTAACTGCGCTTACAAATTTTTCCTTCTACTCTCTTCTCCTCATAGCTGAGTCTTCGTCTCACTTGTGGCTTGTAGAGCTTTCCTTGTAGTTTTCTAGAAACAACATATTGCTTAGTAATAGATTACGCACACGGCTGAATATTGAATTTGTTCCAGCTGGTTGCTGCATCCTGTATGATCAGGAAATTAATAGCGTTCTTCTACTGTAGTTCAGATCCGTTCATCCAATGTTCACTCATGAGAAGCCTTTGCACTGCCCTACACAATACCATCATACTGCATGTTCAACAACCAATCTTCCGAAATTTAATCACATCGGAACGGAAGCGCCCCACCACGGGCCAGAGAAGAATTTTCGGTAGTTTTACGTGAGAGCGCATTACTTTGTAATAAGAGCAGCTACAACCATGATACTTTCCAGAAGTATAGCACTATGTATATGCTACATAACTGTTGGTATGCGGTTTTTTTGCAATTGGAAAAAGACAACCAATAAGGTCTCCTAATTTTGTTGCAGGACTTATGGGACACCCTGTATATGAAAGGTCGTGACTGCATGAGTGTTGCAGAACTTGTTGCACTTCGTATTTCAGCATGGCGATCGAGTATGCTGTCGCGCTCCAAGCTTTTCTCTTCACCATATATCTGTTGATGCTGACGGTCTTGAAGTGTTTTTATACGTGTTCTTGGCACGCTGTATTATCGGCTTGCTCCGTCGTGGTGGAAGAAAATAACAGAAAGGCTGCTCTCAGGGTCTCAACGGGTTCCTTCATAAACAAAAAAAAATGAAAGCTAGAAGAGGAAATTAGGAAGATTAAATATAAAAGAGATGCAAAATTTTTTAGTAAAGCCGGCTTCTCCAGGCCAATTAGGGGGGGGGGGACAAAATACCCAGTGGGCGCAATTATCTCGAGCGACAAGTGGAGGCCTCTGCGCGGCGAAGGAATTAGGTCACCGATGAAAATTTTTAGGTGTTACGCACTGCTACCTATATCAGTAAAAAGGTGATCAGGAGTACATTCGAATGGTGGTACTTGTTTCTCAAAAGAGATAGTTTGAAGAGAGTTACGGGAAACCGGCGGAAACGGCGGTTTTTTGCGTCTATTCCACCCCAAGAACCTAAAGACAGGAGCGGTATTGTATGTAGAACCAGGGGTTTGGCCATGGGCCGGCGATTGGCTCCGGTGCTTGGGTATACTTGCGGGAGTTCAACTTATTACTAGCCCAAAACGAGAATCTCTTAGGATTATCTGAGCATTCGCTCGCTTGATTGTTGTCCAGCGTTCATTGTTATAATTGTTTCCGTTCTCATTTATTGGTGCCTACATAGTCCTCAAGTTTGAGTTATTAATGTTTGTGTTGCTTTTTTGTTTCTTTATTATATGCGTGGCTACCACCATGCTGTGAATAAATAAATAAATAAATAAATACTTTATGTGCAAAACAAAGCAGCCGGATCTGTGTAGATTGTCCTCTACTGACGTGTTGCAGGTGTATTGCAGAAGTTTCACATTTCCTCAACCTTTTTATCTCGAGAAACTATATATAAAACACACGCGCCCGCATCATTTTTCTTTTGAATGAACATTGCAGACTTTCCTTGAAGCCTCTACCATTCATGCACGAGTGGGTTTCCGTGAAAGCTCTGATCGTCCACACGTCTGACATCACAGGAACTCAGATCGTGTGCTACAGCGAAGGAACCAGACTGAAGAAGCAGACACTTTAAGGTGCCTTCAGTAGCGTTGAAGAACTATGGTACGATAAAAGTTAACATTGCGCCAACGTGTTCAAAGTGTCGCTGTGTTTAGTTGAGTACTGTAGTGTGATCGCTATTTATGTGACGCTTCGAGGTTGAAATTTATAAAAATGAAAAAATTGAGAAAATTTCTGCGCTCATTTTTGTTGGCATCCATTTTAGGTAACAGTGTTTAAAACTCCGAGCTATAACCGATGGCTGGAGGTGAACCTTTTGATTGGACAACCTCGTCATCTTTCGAGCACAAAAAAATCTTGACGAAACATTCTTCACGGCTTTTTTAGAATAACTCTCACATCCACATTAAGATGAATCCGCTTATTGCAGGCACAAGATTGAAAAATGTCTACGGGTCTCAATCTTTACAGCGTCTCGCATTCCCTTGTTAAAGGGATCTCGAATCATAACTTGTTTCATTGTCAGAGCTTCGCAACGCATCTCGTACGGTGGGTAGAAGCGATCCAAATGCGACCGGGTACTGCCCAAGTGAGATGCAGGAGATGGACACATCCGCCCGTTGTGTCGGGCCAGCTCATTACCATTGTGTGGGTGTGGCATGTGCATGCCCGAACTTTTGTCACTCATTCGTTCACTGTGCCAACCATTCGTGCATTTCACATTCTGTAGATTTGACAGCATAGATAGTGACGGGGTACATATGGCGCAGTTCTTGGCTTGTGATAAGAGATCCACAGTATACAAGGAGTCGGTCTTCATCCAACGACGCGGCATGTATCCGTAAACTGTGTGTGCACAGAGACCCTCTACGTATTGATTACAATAATCAACCTTTAATATTAGGTTGTCCCATAAGTCTTCGCCGTTTTTTCAACGATTCACTGCAGATTTCGCCGGCGCTCTCTTGCATAGCGCTGCATAACTTTCGAAAGAGAATGACTTGCTGTATCAGAATATGTATTGCATTTATTTTTTCATTATGAACTTTGTCAATTTTTAGGTCGTTGAAGTGAAAAGTGAAAAAGTGAAAAAGTAGCCATTTGCGCACTTGTTCTCTCCGCTTAGGCTTGTAAATTTTTTGCGCAGTTTTTTATAGCACTTGGGGAAAAATGTCCTGTACTACAAGATTATGTGTTGGTCCTATTTTCTACCTTGTCCTTTATTGATTTCCAGGTGATCAAATTGGGACGTCCGAAGGAGGATGGTTATCTTTGCCGACAGCTGCTCTGTGGTTGGACTTTTTGGGTTGGTGTTATATGTCATTCGAAAGAAAATGTCCTGCTCTATAAGAATATGTGTCGCGTTTATTGATTTCTATTAAATATCAACAAAATGCCGAAAAGAGAAAAATCATCTTCACCAACAACTCCTTCTCCTTCTTCAGTTGTTGATATTCGACAGAAATCAGCGTGAGCCAATAAACCCGACACAAATTTTTACTGAACAAGACATTCTCTTCCAAACGACATATAACACCAAGCAAAAAGTCCAACCACAGAACCGGAGTTTCGGTAAAAATTCGGACGGAAAAGTCGGAATTCCCAATTTGATGGCCTAAAAATCAATAGAGGACAAGTGAGAAAATAGGACCAACACACATTCTTGTAGTTCAGAACATTGTCTTCTAGGTGCTGTAAAAAACTGCGGAAAAAAATTACAAACCTAAGCGGAGAGAACAAGTGCGCAAATAGCTGCTTTTTCACTTTTTCACTTTTCACTTCAACGACCAAAAAAAAAATTGACAAAATTCATAATAAAAAGAAATGCAATACAAGTTCTGATAGAGCAAAGCATTCTCTTTCGAAAGCTTTATAGCGCTGTGCAAGAGACCGCCGGCGAAATCTGCAGTGAATCGTTGAAAAAAAAACGGCGGGGACTTAGGGGACAACCTAATATAACAAAATTATTATATTAAAGGTCTGAAGGGAATTACGTACTTTGGTAACTAGAAACTTCACATCATCTTGGCATCTGGGCAAGATGAGACTGGAATGCATGGGAGTTCCTGTATATGAAAAGGACGCAGCTTAGATCGTTTCATAGAGCTACGCTCCTTACAAGAATCGAAGTTTGTACTGAGTCGTATTTGGCTTGTCAGGTCTTATCAGTTAAGAGTCTCCTCTAATAATATCAATTCTTCGGGAAATTTCAAACAGATCAGAGGTGCGATACTGATCTCATATGTAGTCAGTTTGTACATTATTGCAAGATCCACAATTAACCTTTTGAATTCTAAAGGATTGGCGCCAGATTGGGATAGACGTTGCTCGTACGAAAGATCCATTAACCCATAACGGCGGAATCTACCACTATGTAATTGAGTTCACCATCGTTGACGTTTGTTCTTACCCGCGTGGGATACGCATCTTCTTATTTTGATCTGGCAAAGTTTGCCATTCAACGTGGGATTTTGATGCAGCCGCGGAAGCGCGGACTCTTCCTGCTCACACAACGGCCACTGCCTCCGTTTCTGAGTGTCAACGTTCAGAAGATTTATCAACGATGTCTAGCAACGGGCATCCAGATTCAGAAGACGTTTCACCGATGTCGCTGGATGAGCGCTCGAATTCAGAAGGCGTGTCACCGATGTCGTGCAACAAGCGTCTGAATTCAAAAGAAGTGGCAGCGACGGTGCATAGCGAGCATCTGGTTTCGGAGGACGTGTCAACGGTGTCCTGCAGCGAGGGCTGTTGGGCATGGAGCGGTTGCGGAGCAACCTGAGAGACAGCAGTACCGAGAAGCACAAACCAATGAGGTTACTTGGCGGCCCGACGAGCATGCCTATGATAAACCTAAGGAAGCAAGGAACGGCTTCGTGCCATAAAGGCACGCAGCAGAACCCATACGTTAGCAGATTTTAAGTTTTACGAAAATTGCTTTCCGTAGGCTTGTGATATTGCAAGGTCGTGCGAAACCCGCAAACGGGAAACGCGTCGTTAGGTGTGTCGGAGCACTTGTGTACTATATGTGGGTTGTGTGTCAACATTGTAATGCTTCTATGTCGAATGAGGTTTAACATGAACTGGTTTTAAGAAGCGGCAAATGATTTTGACCTGTACGCCGTCTTCAGAGGTCTGAAATTGTTTTAGAGTTTCCGGGTATTGCTGTTTACAAACACCAAGCAGCTCCTCAAACAGAGCCGTTTCAGACATCGGCGCAGGTGCAAAACGATAAATTACAGCGCATGAGCAATGTGCTTGCGGCTGTACCATCGTTGGCGCGAAGCGATGTCCTCAGCCGAGTGTGTGTAGTCACTGAGATACCCTATGCATTCCTGTCCGGACTGAGAATACTGCGTATACCGCTGTCATAGGCTCTTTTTAATAAAGAAAAACGTCTCGAAAAGGCGAATTCGAAAACACCTCAGACGGATTGAGTACATCAGTGCATGATCTTCTGAATGAGCAAATGTGCTGGATCCGGATTCATCAAGGACTTACAGCAATATAACAGAGAAAATACAGCCGAAATCTCTGATAGCGCGGCGAAATGCTTCACCATATCGCTTGATAAGCCGCGCTATCAGGGATTCAGGGATTTCGGCTGCATTTTCTCTGTTAAATTACTGTAAGTCGTTCATGAATCCGGCCCCTGATTTCGGCGAACTGACTAGGTAGCCTTTTCTGATTGAAATGGCTGCCTCCCAGCTGAGACATTTACGTTGCCTTCGGAGGCCAATTGCGTGCTGTATAAGCTTGATTTTGGAAGTACGCCATTTCGCACCATGAAGACACTGCTCGCCAGTCTTTGACGGACACACTTTCTCAAATTTGTTGTGTAATCACGTATTTTTTATTCAACTTAGCTTCCACATGCTCGAACTCCTTTTTCAGCCCTTCTATCTTTCAAACGACACCGTTTTCGAGAGCAGTACATAGGCCTGAATGCTGGCCCTCTCCTGCTCTGAGAGCGGACATATGCGAAACACTGGAATCGGAACACTCGTGAAAAAACGGGATTGTAGTGCACAATGACATTATGTTTTGTTTTGTTGGCTTGTGTGAGTTAACTGAAAATGCTCAAGATTGTTGTGTCTGTTTACTAGTCTGTTTTATGAGCGCGGTTGAGGTGCAGTTCCAAATAAATAAATACTAGGCTCTTCGCTCTCGGTTTGCAGATTTATTTCATAAAATAATGAGGTTGAATTCGGATACGGTTGAGGATAAATACACATGGCAGTGCAGTGCTGGATGTCAGACGGGTGCGCAACCTGATCACGGCACGGTGGACGTGCCGTAACCAGCGTCACGTACACGAGCACGAGTGGGGCCGCTGCCAAATGACCTAATCAGATACCTAAAGAAAGACGGTCAGTGACGAACAGGCCAGCTAGACGATGCAACTAACTCTTAGAGTGAATAACGTTCATGGATAAACTGAAGACAATAATTAGGAGCGGGGTCTGAAGTCTGGCGAATACGGTGCCTCCCGCTCATCCTGACCTGGACGCGTGGCGATGCGCGCGGTTTGCCGGCACGAAGTGAGAGAGGAGCGGAGCTGCGCGAGAGAACGGAGCCGTGCCGGAGCACGGGAATTGCCATGTTTGGAGCAGCCGGCAAACGGCGCGCAATTGTACGCGGTCATTGGTCGTATGCGGTACCCGTCTTCGCGGAACAGCGGAAGGCAGCGTCATCTGTGCCCAGAACGGTGGCGGATTGCAAACGATTCGGGTTTGGCGATAGCCGATGCGACGGCCGACAGGCACACCGACACAGACGCACACCCTATACAACACATCGGGGCTAACATCCATCAAAACTAGAAGCACTCAGCCACATGAAAGACATTCGGTGCATTAGTGATTATTAGATAATCGTGGAACCGTATTGGTAGAAGTTTCTGATGATACCCAGGAGGACTACCAATGGGCCGGGCCACAATGAGTGATGAGGGAGAGGACGTAGCACAAGGAAGACGGACGTCGGACATGAGGAAGAAGCGAGTGGAGCAGACTGGTTTAAGTGGAGTACAATCGAGGCAACGTTACGTGGTACGCGGGGAAGGGTTCAGCACAATGAAAGAGGTGGTGTCCGTTCGGAACGGTGAAAGCACGGTAGTCGTTTGCAGCCGCTGCCGGAGGTCTGCTCGGTAGCGAGGAGGTGGCGAGTGCGCATCACTGCGCACCACCACGGCCGCCACGGATGGAGCAGCTACTCATCGTCGTCGAGCCGACGACGAGGCGGTCGTGCGAAAGACCTTGGGCGAGCAGCAGGTTGACTGGACCAGCGCCGAGGCGGAACTCTGAAACAGCTCATTTCAGCATGGAGCAGCTCTCCTCCTTACTATCCGCAAATTTTAATGTGACTTCCCCTTGTGAAATACACATTCTTTCAAAATTGTCGCGTAAGTTCTGTAAGTGAAGAGGGCAAGGTTTCCCACCTAGCCTGACCAACATTCGAATTCTTTATGTTTTCGGGTTCTTAAATTGGTTGCTTCTTTTTTATTCCTATACCTTATATGGGAAGAAGGAAATCCGACAGTCAATTACCAGTATCAGGACACCGACAGTACGCAGCAGTCCCTCTGTGTGGCACTCCCTTTCGATGCGTCCCATTGGTCTACAGCATCTTGTCTCCAGATGTAGGCCACATTACCGACTAGCGCGTGACGCATCCTCGTCGTTTCAGAAAACTGCATCACATTTAATTGCTCGCTTAGTTTTTCAGTAGATGTTGCCTGAGAATCCTCATTTGAATAAGCTAAAGCCCCATCGTTAGGGCTTCGTCTCTCCATA
Organism: Heligmosomoides polygyrus polygyrus; assembly: GCA_947396885.1. Lineage (NCBI taxonomy): Eukaryota > Metazoa > Nematoda > Chromadorea > Rhabditida > Heligmosomidae > Heligmosomoides > Heligmosomoides polygyrus. The sequence continues at coordinate 33,599,516 of OX377204.1, read as the reverse complement.
TATCTCCTAAAGAATCTATTCTCTCTTTAAGAATCGAGCATCATTTACTCCCTTTTGAAGAGTTCCAGAAGGGAAGCGAGTATTGACAGCTGTTGTTGACCGTCAGCCAACACTTTTTTGAGACGTGCCACGCATTCCACTTACATTAAATGCCGTGACGTTTTAGTGTGTGTTTGGCCTATTCTGTGTCTAGTTATTACCAGTACAGAGATGGAGGATCCATGTATGCGCTCCTGCATAAAGAGCTTCCCTCCTCTAGTACGGACAAAATGACGGTTGATTAGCTAATCGACGATTAGAACCAAAATTTATACGGAAAGACAGAGCTCACAAATGGGTTTTGTGAGCTCTGAACCTGTGGAGTAGACGAATTGACGAAATTCTATTTAAAAGATGAGTGTATCAATCCCTATTCGGAGTGCGCCACGCACTCTACCCAAAAGGCATATCGCGGAGGCAATGGATGCGCTTTCAGTCGGTGGAATGACTTACAGTGACCAGACGATAAAAAACTCAGTGTTTTTCATTTTGCAGACAAGTCTGGAACCAATTTTCCAACCTCAAATGGATGGAAGGCTTGGTTGGCAGGCACACGAACCAAGTACCTCGAGTCGAAATGCGCCTCCGAGAGCTCTAGCAAGCATGCAGAAGCAAACTTCTCCAACCAATAAGGCGGTCGTATATTCCTATTGCAGGGTGCATGGTAGCCCAGACGGAGACTGCTACGTGTAATCCGAACCGAGGTTCTCGGTTTAGATTCGGCCTTCGACCTAATCCTTCCGCCATCCGATGTCGACCAAATGTACCAAACTTGTTTGGAAGGACAATCCACCTGTTTCTCATTGGCTGGCCATCACAAGCCGTTGATCATTCACGTTGCCTCCACGACATATGTACCGTCGAAGTGGAGTGCGTGCCGACTCCGGCAAAGGGACTGATTAGACCTTTGTTCTGACACCCTTCTTAATAACTATTGCTGCAACTCGTACCGTTAAAGGTTAACGCGAGAAACCTCTTGACTCTGATGTGCTGGATTATTGCTGCTTCCATGCTTACATACAACAAGCTACAAAACGTACGATAGCGATCTAAGAGGGTCCTCCTTATTCGCCAGGGGCATCTTTTTTGAGGAAGTACGGGTGTGTAGAGTTTCAGACAACTTCGTGGACCCTCTAACTCCACATTTCCTTAAATTCCACTTGTTGGTAAGAATTCACGCAAAACCCTTAGTTTTTCGTGCTAATCTAGCAGAACCTGCTGGATCTCATCATTTGCAGTTTCCGCTTCTGAGAATGCGACGAATACCCCACACAAAGCACCCTTGAAGTGGTTTCGCGAACGAGCTGAGGGTTGGACGCTGAGAACGAACCTGTACACGAAGTGCTGACTGTTGTTGTGTGCCAATCATGGCTATTGATCGGAAGAGCACTCGTTGTTCGCCTTCTTGGTGTAGATGGTGAGGCGCGGCCGGGACCCAGTCCGAGGACGGTGGCGAACGAATGTCGTCAACACATTCCTGGAACGTCATCAGCTCAGTCGATCACCACGTGGGAACATTGGAAGAAAACGACGCGAGGGTCGAAAAGAATACACTGCGGGAACTAGGATATTCAAGGAAGCCCCGGAGTACAGAGTACTGAATTTCAAGGCAGTTGTGGCTTCCTTTCTTGCTGTATTCTCAAAACATCGTATGTGTCGTGCTTCGGAGCTACTCTCCAAACTGACTATCGGGGAGATGTGCAGCCAGCCGGTGCTTCAAGCGAGCTCAGGTCACAATCACCATCAGTTAAAGAGCTAGAAGGAACTGGAATTCGAAGAGCTCCCTTCTCAGTGAAATTGGAAACGCAAACGCATGAATGACATGGAAGTGTGACATGAAGAAGGATAAATATGGCATTAAAAGTTGGTAAGCTTGCCCAGATGATACGGCGGGGCGAACCCACCAATAGTGCTCAATAGGAGCACATCGGTTGGCGAAACACAATGCACAAATGCGTTAGGGATCGGATCTGTACCGCTGTCCTTCGTTGTCACCTCGTCGAACGGGGAAGCAGGATTCTATGGCTAAACGCACTTTGAGGACAGCGCACTGGGCTGAGAACTCGCCGACGTCGCGAATACGCGTCGCAAATAGTATAGTAGCAGCGAACGAGGATCGAGGCAGAGGCAGGCAAGCAACAACCAGTCGGGCAGCACGAGCAAAACAACAAGCAAACAGACAACAAGGTAGGCAGACAGCCAGCCAGCCAGCCCCTCCGCCATTCGCGTGGAGAGCAGCTTCGGCGGAAAGCGCCGTCGTCGCCGTCGCGGCACTACCAGCGAGCGACAAGCGCTGAACTGGTTCCGCGACTAGCCGGATCCCACGGACGGACGGACGGCCGGCCGACCGCGGGAGGGGACTATGCGCCGCACAAGCCGGCGGCAGCCAACTGACCACCAGCCAGAGTCAGCCCAAAGCCGGCTGCCAAGACGACCAGCGGCCAACTGTTGCCACTCAATTTCCGAAGTCAGGGACGATTTCCGGCACACCGCTGCGGTTTTACAGTGGTCGAAACAAGCGGCTGCACGAACGGCACAGTTCAGTCGGCTTAGCCCCCCGCTCTCTGACCGCAGAACTGCCCACAGAGTTCACATAGCGAGATGTTCGCAAAGTACGTCCGTCGCCGTCAACGTCAAGCCGACAGCGCTCTGGTCGACTAGTGCGAGTTTGCAACAGTGCAGTGCCCTGGCGTGGATTGATTCGAAACTGGAGCCTCGGCGGTTTCCGAGTGCAGACAGCGTTGACCCAGCCGGTTGCGCAATTCACGTAAAGTGGGGGATACGTAAAAAGCCGAGCCGAACCTCGACCGAGTCGAGCTCAGCTGGAACGAGTTGCGGTAGACGAAGTGGATCTGGCGCATGGGTTCGCCTACACCGCTGGAACAACCGGTCGCGCAGTCAAAACATCACGTCGGAATGCAAGGACGACGCAGCAAGAAGCGCCTGCTGCTTCAGCGACATCACGTAGCCACGGCTGGCCACGATCGAATCACTGGCGATGTCAGATGAAGACCGCCACGAGGCTGGTGACTGCTCACAGTGACTCAGCTCACGGTAGGACAGAGCAGCCACATTAGTGCGATGGCAGTCTCGCCTAAGTGGCCGTTCTTGGCTAATATATACCCCTCATAGCAGTTTCTGTACTGGGTGAAGTAGCCTAGTACGATGGCGGTGCCATGCGGGTTAGGGGCAGGAGCGATATGCGGGTTGGGAGAGGGCATTCCCTCCTATGCGTGGACTTCTTCGAGGCACAGTTCACAAAAGATCAGCATGTTGCGCATTCCTGGCCGTGTCCACCCCAGCTCCAAGATTCCGCTTGAACTTGAAAGTGTAGTAACAGAAACGAGTCAGAAGAGTCGTCGTCACAGGTGTGCACCTCCCTAACACGCATGGCACTGCTCAGCCTGATGACTACCGCCGGTTCAATGCTAGAGTTGTTCAAGACGAAGGAAAACGCACCGAACGTAGCACTAACAGCGCGATAGCGTGAATGGACTTGTCTTCAAAACCGTTTCACTCGTCATTTTAATCGAACTCCTTGTAACAGAACCTCTGGAAAAGTTGAGAACCTGTCGTAAAGAAGGCGTGGAAACTACAGGGAAGAAGAGACTACTCAAAATGCTGTGATAGAATCCTCGCGCAGCTTTTAAAAAATGTGTACAATTGACCGGGTCCCGATGACCACTATGAAGTTGCAAACTGTGTTTTCTTTCAAATTTCTCGTAATGTTCTGTAAGCGAAGAGGAACAGTCTTCCGCCAACAAAACCTAAACACAGCTTTGCAGACGGTGCATGCGGCCGACGCCCCCGTCAGAAAGGCGGACTACATCTGAAGCAGCAGCGCATGCATGCCAGTGACCATTACGCGCTGTCGTCGTATATTCTCGAATTCTGTTTTGACGGCGGATTGGTCGACGCACGTCGCCGCGTCCATTTAGTCGCGTAGGTCTTCATGGGCGTGGCGCTGGCGTCGCTTCAAGAATCGATTTCGAGCAGGACACTGACCAGCTTCGTCGTCGTCCAGCTATACGAATATTGACAGCCGGCGCAGCGAGAAGCGCGTGGAGAGATAGGCGGCTGGAGGGGGGGGGGGGTAGGTTCGGGAGGCTGAGGGAGCACGAGCGCAGTGCGAGCGTCGACCAGAGAACGAGAGCGCAAGCTGCTGCGTGAAGCCATGAATAATTTGAAAGCCTGAGTGTGGAGCACGACGGCTCCACGACGGCCCACAACTTGGCCGCCGTCCAGGAATCGAACTGCTGGCCAGCGGCAGCGCACGCACGTCTGATGACGTCGCGCTGACCGCGTGCCCGTCTGGGGAGTGTTGTGCTCGAGGCGAACGCATCAGACACGGAGAACGACGACACCACACGGGCGCTAAGCTGAGCGGCAGCTATTCCGCGGAACATGTGGTGCTGCGCACAGTCCACATACGGCCATACTGTTGCAGTTCTGTCCTTGTTAACAAGCTTCCCAACGGGGCAGCACGAGACTTCTCAAGCGTTTCATTTGAGAGCTGTGGACGGATTCCAGCTGTAAGGACAAGGGAAAGCAGCAAGGGATGCAATAATGTGTTCTAGAACGCGCACTGAATAGAATATGGGTGGTCCATTAAGATATACGAAGCGGTGTCCGCTTGAAATGATTTCATGGCAACATTGCGTTCATACGGCGAACCTGCCTCCCCCGCCAATATTCTTCTCTCTGACCCATCTACTAGGTAAGGAGACATAATTCTGCATAAAAAAAGACCTACAGTATCAGGAAAGAAGTACAGACAGACAGTGAAGAGAGGATAATTCAGACTTACTAGGGGAGAACCCCATAAATTCAGTACAAAACAGTTCAGAAGCATCTTAAGCAAATGCCCTTTTTGCCGCGATTTACCGTAGCAGAGAATGGTGCCTGCTCATCGAATGGAACAATTAACCAAGGGAGCTCACAAGAAGTGCAGCACAAAGAAAAGTACACCGTGAAACGCAACCAAGTGGAAGAACAGCAAAGGGGCGGAAGAACGGCAATAAGGCACCGAACGTCTCAAAAGCAAGCCAGACTTCTACAATGAAGTAGAAAGGGAGTCGGGAATGTGCTTTGGATTCTGAAGGTGGGCGTGATCTAGAAAGAAGCATCCAAGATATTCCGAGTAGCCTCGGCGTAGGCGGGCAGGTGAGAGCCGACGACGGCTACGACGTCGAACAGCGCCATTCATAACATGGGCGAAGCACATGGCGGACGGACTAGGACTTGCACTCGTTGCGGTGCAGTCGGCGCGCACACACACACATACTCACCCCAGGCCCCTCCCACAGATTCCGCGAGTTCGGCGGCGAGAGAGCAGGAGCGACGGCGAGGGCCACGACTCGCACTCTCCCACTCAAACACACGCACAGAACCAGCTGGAATGGGTTTCCGTGAACCGACAAAGTGCGGTGACGCCGACGAGACGTCGAATTTCTGAGAACGGTCAGCCGCGAACGACAGCTCTTCCGGCTAATTGGGGGCGGATACATCCGGACAGTACGAACCGGGAACTTCGTCGAAGAACTTCGTCATCGACGTGGAGGAGTGCGAGAAGAACTAAACAGAAAGATACACTACGCTTTTCAGCAGACTTGGCACCGTGAGAAGTGTGGGAGAGTGGATTCCCTTCAGATTTAGCAATGGCCCACAGTTGTACTAATGGCTTTATATTATCTCGAGGAGCCATACTAGTGAAAAATCAAGTTGGGGTGTTCTGTAGCCAAGGCTGCTCATACACCAGCTCTTTTTCTGAATTCTTCAACACCTAGGGCTTCGTAGCGACCATCACGTATTTCGCAGACCTCTAAATGCGCTGCCGTCTGAAGTATTAGAGGGCACCAGTGGTGTCTCATTGGTGGAAATAAATTTTTCGGTTCACAGTGATTGGCAGCTATCTTAAAAGGGAATAAATACCCATGGTTTCCTAAACTCCAAAACAAACGCCATGCAGGAGGTGCTAACCTCATTTAATCGACTAAGCGCTGCAAAAATTGTAAATCTCCGCCTAAGTGACCTCCAAAAGAAAACGTCATCTGTCCAACTTTCTCTGAATGGCATGTTGACACAGGCAAATAAAAACGACTCCTTCGAGCTGAAGGAAACATTGTCGCTTTTCTAATGGTAAGCTGCAAACTACCGTGCGCTATTCAATCCTAGCATGGCGTTCAACTACAACTGGAGGAGTTGCTTCACTCTCCATATCCCCTTGAAATTGCGTGAGTGATCAGAGAGGGGCCACTGACTTTCTGAAGATTCCGGGCAACATGTGCAAGGACAAAACACTACTTTCTCTCCCCCAATTGGGGGATTACGCACAGAGCACCTCAGAGCTACCCACTACTACGCCTCCATGAAAAGTACTGCAGGAACAGGACTCTTCATGGAGGCGTAGAGCAGATTACACAGTGGGGGAGGTGCAACCAACAGGTTAAAGTACGATTCACGGAGGCGCTGGCCTCCCCTTCTCACGAAGGGTTGATTTTAGTATCAAACGCCGACCAGACTCGACCTTGTTTCTGTGTTGTTCACATGAAAAGGAGCAGTAGTTTTGCAAATTAGCCATGTAGAACGACCACCGGCTCAAACTGTCTGCATGGCACCACGCTAAAGTAGGACGCGCGGCGTATCATTAACAAAATCATGGAGCTTTTACACAAAGGTGAGGCGGAGCAGACGAACAAAACCCCGCATGTCTCCAGAAGTTTGCACTATTGTCCCTAATGACATACAGGCTTTCCCTCATGTGATTTTTCTCAATGATGGAGCGAATGCTGGTGTTTAAGTCAGCCTGGAATCTGGTCAAACCGGACAAAGCGGTAGATGAAGCCGGCCAATTCAGCGAATGGCAGGAATAAGTGTAGTGAGGAGTCGGTGACAGAGGCCGTGTGTCCTATGACCACAGAGCACGAGACCCGACGATGAGTGGCAGAAGTCGGCGGGCGTGATTCAGCGAAAGAGATCATTGATCCTTCTCACACGAACGTGGACAGGTTCTCAGTCTCCCCCGCCGACCCCATGCTTATGGCGCATGTGATGAGTCGCCGTCCTGCCACTTGATGTCATTGTGGGACCACTTTTTCGGTCCCATTGGACTTCTTTCCCTGCAGCGCTACGCTGTAGGTGTGAAGCCGGTTGCGAGGAAGCGAACGTGTGCACTCGAGAGCAGGCTGAACAAAGAATCAGCATGAACGCACTCCTTCCGGACGGACAGTCGCGATGAAAGCACAATCATTCCCTCTTCTCCTTGAACGGTGAAGGTGCTGGTGCTGCGTGCGTGATCGTAATCGAATTTGAAAAGAAGTGAAGGAAATTGGTTTCATCAGTAACAGCGATCATAAAGACTATGCAAACATTGAATAATGGCACTTCAGTGCAAATATATGCGAATAGAATACATAAAGTTAGTAAGGTTGAAAGCTTCGACCGGTGCTTCTCGGACTAAGAAAGCAAGGTTTAGCAGAACAATATAGACAACCGCCAGAGTGTGCTATCTACACAAATGAACGTCTTGGCACTTCTTTCCGAGATTTTTTCCAAGAGACCCATATAAAATGGAAAAGTAAGAGCGATGTGATTTCTGTGGGTAACAGACCATCTTCTTTACTGAAGATCGTAATTCTTCCTACTTGCAATTAACGAAGTTGTTATAGAAATACACGTTACTATCACTTGATGAGTAGGGGCGCAGAATACTTCAAACGCTGAAGGTTTTTACGCTGTTTCTTTAGGTCACCGAACAAAAACTTTCATACACTCTTGATGTCCATGTGTAGTGTTTTAGAACCGGGACGAACATTCTATCAAAACCCCTCTCACATCTATGTAGCCTCCATTTAAAAAGCGTTTTACATGTTTCAAGCGAGAGCTGCGCTTTTTGAGGCCAGTTTATTGAGGATAACTCTGTTTTTAGGCTTTACTTCCGCAGTCTACTCTGCACGACAAAATACTTAATATTTTGATGATTTCACTTTAAAACATAAGCTTTGGGGCATAGCAGCACAGTCGGAGGAGGTACCGGCTATCGGGCGCACTTGATCCCAGATTCTTGGTCCAAATTTCCCATCCAGGCAATCCAACCCTTTTATCTCTTGGGGTCGGTGCATTTGTTCACGACCTGTCTGAGAAGGATAAATCGCAGATTTGCTTATCGTTGTGTAGGGCAAATTCACATTCTGTTTGCCTCCACGACACAGAAATAGAAGTAGAATGCTTGGCGCATCCCAAAAGAGACCGTTAATGCCGTCGTTCTTCCCTTACCCTTGTGACAGCTTTCCTTAGCGGATACAAATCAACTCTTCAACAAAGAGGGGTGCCACATACTCCAGAAGATTATGTTTGATCACACACATTTTTACACGCTCAACATGTCAATTCAGGTGCGTAGAAAACCGCACAACTCCACGGATTCCTCGTGGACTTACCATGAGCTGGGGTATTCAAACAGTTAGTCACACGGGCGCCACCAACCGTGGAGACCCTACTCGCGTAAAGACTAGAACCTCCTGCAGCGAAGCGAAAGGGCAGCGAATTCTTGGATACGGAGTGCAAGCAAATGCTCGAGGCCCTTTGGTCGGCCCTACGTTGCTGCCCGTCCGGAATTTCTGGACCCCGGCGGGCGGGTTGGGGACTGTTTCGAGCGGTGTGTGTTTGCGTTACTGTGTATGTGGCGGTGTATCTCGTCGTGAGCACTTCGTCGAAGCACAAACAGATTTGTCGGTCCGCGCGAACACGCGCGTCGCTGCAGCGGTGCTTGGACACGCAGAAGCGTCGGACCAACACCGCCGACGGAGCAGCAGCAGTCGCGACGCCTCAGAGGCCCAGAAATCAGAGAGCAGGCACCGAGCACGCGCAGAAACCTCGCCAGGCAACGGCTACCCCGCGCCAACAGCCTCTCGAAACTCGGCTGAACGGAGTGGACTCATGAAGGAGGTCCCTGCGAGCACATTTCTGTGTACTAACATCGCACTGATAGTGACACCAGCTCAACTGTCCTTAGCATCAATTCATGCTATCGTTTCCTTACTTCCGGGAAGTCCATGCTCTCCTTGAGGCTTTCACTATCTAAACGTCCATTTCATGAATGAATAAAAACGCTTCTCAAAACCCTCGCTGGACGTTTGAACAAATCAGATCCCTTTATGGCTGCATTCTGTCCAGCACATTTACCCCGCCAAGGCACAAGAGAAGCATTGTGCTCCATTCATGACTAAAGGTATTCACCGCATATGAAGACCAGTTAATGGACAGGTCAGTGTTTTATTCTTACCAGACGAGTCTGGAACCAAATAACCGATCCCGAAGGAATGGAAAACTTGATTGCGGGAAATTCGGACCAGGAACCTGAATTCCAGTAGGCGCGACAGTCGAAGTTTCATCCGACTTCGCCACCACGCGCTCAAATCTTCAAAAGCGGTACAACTGGCCAAAGATCTCTACGCGCATAGTGCCGAAGACCGCCGCGGTTTGTCTGATTCCTGTTTCTGGGCATTTCTAAGCGATGAGTTCCGAAAAGCACATGCCGGCGTGCATGTCCATGTGCATTGCCCACTCCGTGGTTTAGGCAGTGTGTCTTATCCCACAAACAGCGTCGCATGAATCAGCACGCCCCCCCCCCCCTCCCATCACGTCATCTCGTCAGAATCTATAAATATGCACCCAAACCTAGAACTGACGAGAGAGTGATGTGTATATGTATTGCCGCCATATTTCTCTCTTGTGCTAATCGCCAGCGCAGATTTATTTTCTGGAGGAGATATCAGATTCGGTGGTCCTGAACTCTGTGAAAACAAAAAGTTCGTTTAGGAGCTGGATGGCCCGCACCCAAGCAATGAACGGACGGGACGTCGAGGATTCTTCGCTTCCTAGAACACAGCCGCGCAGACACAACATGTCGGCGCGATTCCCGGAACCGATCGGCACGACGTCCTAGACTAGCGACGGCGACGACGAAAACAACGAGGACCGCGGACGAGAATCCGTCGTCCGTCGATCGCGCGCTTCAGTGCGAACGAAGATTAGCCGCGATACTCCGTCCGCCTAGCACCCTCGCATCAAAGGGGAAAACACGAGCGCAGTTGGAGCGCTGCCCGAGCACTTGGCGCCTATGGTTCTAAATATAGGACGTGGCGGAAGCAAGTGGCAGCGTTCGTAGTCTGGGACGAAGGAGCACGTAGTTGTTTTTCCTCCGTGCAAATCTGCACGTGAGTACCGCCGGCTAATCGCTCCTATGTCCATTGCCAGATCGTATCATACACTTCCTCCTCCTGCTACGCTTAAAACCTCCAAAGAAGCTCCTCTTCGCAGTTCTTAGCCATTCCCTCTCAGAGCTAAGCGAAAAGCAAGGATGCCTTCAGCTCTTTCATTCAGTTCTAGTTCAACTCAGAACTATTGCTAACTGTTGGCCAGAATCTTCTTTTCGTTCAAAATAAGGGCAAGTGAAATCGTAGCATAGAAGGGCATAGTGCTACCAGCCTTCACTTCAGTTGTTGCTGTTCTTAATAGCGCTTCTACTAGTGTAGAATGACGATATGAAGAACGATAGAGCGGCTCGATACGACGTCTGATAGCAATTGAAGCAAAACGTGGACAGACTGGGTACTATTCGATAGAGCTCCCACCTCGAGAGATTATCAAAGCCATGTGATGTGGCAGGTGACAAGCTACAGGATTACAATATCTGGCTAAGCAACTCCGGGTGTGACTGCAATGACCATATCTTCGAAGTAATGCGCGTCATTAGTCATATACTCCATCTTCCTAGTTACTCAGTTATAGTGTGTATGAAGCTCAGCGTTAAATAATACCTTTGTGGAAAGTAAGGCGGATCCAGCATGGGATATTGTAAAGGGAATGAGTATTTTACGTATAATAACCAGCCAATGGAAGAGCCAGTGTTTTATCCTCCACAGACTCTAATCGCCAACGATTCAGGGAGTGAAGACTTGGTTGGCTTGGGCGTGTGGTAAAGCACGGCATCTAATATCCAGCACTTCTGCTGTACCTAGCACGCTGTTAACGGAGCAGACTTCACCACTTTGAAACGCAACACAGAACGAGGCCATTAGACCATAGCTAACCGCGCTGCACTAGGGGAGGGCTTGAAACTAAGCGAAGTGCATGTGAGAAAGTGTGGCTGAGCTCCACCACTTGGCAGGAAGCGCGACGTAACACGCCACGACGCAGCCAAGGTCCTGAGGAACGAGGAAGGGGAGAGCGAGTACGGACGCTGGGGCAATGGGCGGCCACGATAGCGGAGTCTTGTCTGCATAGGGTGGGTTAGAGGCCCAGCAATATCACCGCGAGGAGTGTCAGTGAAAATCCCGAGTGAGAGTGAATGAGACGGGCGGTAACCGACTGACCCGGATTTATAGCGTATCGAAGGCGAACGCGACTGTGGAATTCAGGCCACCACCGCCGCCACCGCCCAGCCTCGGAAAATCGTCCCCGATGAAAGTGACATTCGGCGACAAAAGCGAGCGTGCGCTATCGAGGCCTTGACATGGTTTCACCGCGAATTCCGACGGACAATGAGAAGCCGACGGCCAGGGAGCTCGTCCAGCTAGCTGTTCAACTGGGCAGGCACAGCGGTGAGTTTCTTCAGCTAACATTGATTGTGCAGAAAAGCAGACAAAGAATTAAACCAGTTAGGAAAAAGGACATACTGAGTGTGGGACAGTCAGAGATTTTGGAGGTCAGAAATCAAAGTGCAACAAAAACGAAAGATGCTAAACATCTTGGGATCCCTTGCCTTCCTGGTGCATGCACTCCCCTCCCCTTCATACATATTGCAATTGGAGCTACCACGAAGGCTCTACAGATGCGTCGACGGCGTTTTTGCTTGAACCTGCCTTGTCTCCGGCTGATTGCTAATGTTCCACTTATTTTTAGAAAATTTCTGTTAATTGCTAACCAATTCAACCGCAACGAAGGGAAGGGAAATTCCTCAGCGTGAGAAGGATCCAGAGCTTTAACACAGCGTCAGTCTCCAGACCACTTTCAGTACATCTACTGCACAGTCTTGAAAATTGGATAGTAAACGAATTGATAGCGAAGACGGAAAGGAAAGAAATCGAAGAGGAAATTGCGAAACGAGAAAGAATGAAAGAAAGAGTATGTATGTACATATTGAGTATATGCCCTGCCGTCTGGACCACATCGCAGATAACCAGCACGGAGACAAAGCTGAAACGAGTGTGTGAAGGGGATTCAGTCTTACATGAAGGGAAAAGGCCTAAGCCAGTGTTTTTGACTGGCTGGCACCTCGCTGTGGCCGAACTTCATCTACAGCCAGTCGGTGCGCCTGGTGCAGCCACCGGCGCAGACCCGCTAATTTTCGTTTCTGACACTTTGCACACCTTCTCAAAATGGCAAGTCCATGTTACCAAGGCGAGTATCATCAGGAAATGGGGAAGGGACAGCCAATCACGCCACAGCGAATGAGTCTGCCATTCAGAGAGGGCGTTTACGGTACCCTGATTGGCTGACATGCGTTCGATCGAGCTATGTTTGATTATAATTGGTTGACGCGTGCCCTCTTCTCAATACTGCTCACCCTCGTGATATTGACAGAGTCTTCGAAGGGTAGGGCAACGCTATCAGCAGTCACCCATTTAGTGTTCAGTACAGTTAGTGCGTGTGGAGCAGTCTGCTTCTCTCGATCCTTGGACCCCATAGGACAAACACCCGACAAAAACCGAAGAATGAAAACTGCGTCCTTAGTTTGGTCGAATGCAACATCTACACCTCGGAGGTGGTGCACACAGCATTCCTGTCAGGTAGGAAGTAGGTGCAGGTTCCAGGCCCGCCTGGCGCTAGCGTTTTGATCGCAGCAAGACATCGTTATGACAGCTTGCAACCCCGACACAAGCCAGTTGAGGCTTAAAGAAACTGACTTGAGTTTTTGTTGATCTACTGCGACCATTTTTCTAAAGTGTATTTCCAGAGATACTATTTGGTCTCCAAAAGCATCGTTGTGAATGGCGTAGGTGTCAGTGACTCAGTCCGTCCAATCAGTGGTGGCACGTTTGTTTACACAGCAAGTTGACGTCCAGACGACTCGATGAGCACTTTAGTTTGCCATTGCGGCTCTCATTAGGGACGGGTTTCGACCTCCCATGGAGCTTCAAGTTGAGACCTGGATCGTTAGAAAGAGCTCGGAATGCTGATTACGAATATGGGTGTCAAAATTGCAAAATGGAACTCCTAATCGAGTTATGGCGTGCCGAAATCGGGGCCTCACCACAGGCTGGCTGTACGACGCACCGGGCGCGAGAGTGGTGAGTCATCAAGGCTCCGTTAAGAAGGGCTCGCCAGTTGCGGCAGTTGCGGCAGTTGCGGCAGTGGCGCAGGGGCAGTGCTCACGATCTCCGGTGCGAGGTCGTTGGTTCGGTTCCCGTTGCTGCCCGTCGCTTTGCAAATCATAATTTAATTTCGAAATGACCTATTGTTCTGAAATATGACACGTGTCTGATTAAATAGCCGCATACGCGTTTGTAAAAATGCTTTAAGGCAAAAAATTGCTATGGTGACATTTTTATTCACTAATTTGCACAAGTAGAATCCAAATCGTATATTGAATAATATCTAGAGGTGTTTCTAACAACCTTGGCATTCATGGAACAAAGCAAGAAATGTGCGAAGTAAAAAGATAAGTAGAATGCATGATGAGGAAGAAGAAAATGTCGTTGATCTACTGCTTTTTCTTCACTCACTATGTCCTCTTCACCAGCAAAGGTGGTGTCTATTCTTCTCGCTGAATTTGGGGTACCACAGTAAATAAAAATGTCACCATAGCAATTTTTTGCCTTAAAGCACTTTTACAAACGTGTATGGTAGTTTTCCACGGAGCCTTGGTGACTCACCACTATCGCGCCCGGTGCATCGCACAGCCAATCTGTGGTGAGGCCCCCGATTTTGGCAGGCCATAACTCGCTCAGGAGTTTCATTTTGCAATTTTGGCACCCATATTCGTAATCAGCATTCCGAGCTCTTTCTAACGATCCTGGTCTAACCTGAAGTTCCATGAGAGGTCGAAACCCTTCCCTAGTCAGACAGGTTAGAATAAAACGGAGACTGCCTTGGGCACACAACAGCTCGAACTGGGCAGCACCATAAACATTGGCAGCCGTGTGGTTCGACGTAGACCGCAGTTCTGAAACACAGATGTTGCTCGAAGGAAACCACATAGAACTGACGAAGTCACACGATTTAAACAAAGAGGTCGCATAGAAGGAAGAAAAGTGAGACGATCGACAGAAAATCGCATCTGCTGGAAGGAGGTCCAAAAACAGGAAGAAGCCTATGCGATGTTCGTATTGCACGTGCCTGGCCTTAAATCCACGTACGTAGTAGTGCTCGACACGCCCTTCCAGGCCGTGACTCATGAACAACGCCTACGTTTCTCTTGTTACTCAGGTTTCGAGACGTGACTAAGCCATCGTTGGGCTAGCAGCTATACGTTTTTCAATGGCAAAAGCTTCCCATTAGAGACATAATTAGAATTTTACTTGCATAATACAAGACTTCCAGTTACTTGAAGTGCCCAAAGATCATGAGAACATGTTGAAGGAAGTATTAACTCATTTTGTAGCGCGACGTTTCGGAACTTCCAAACAGAGATCAGAGAAAGTACGAGCGGAGGAATGATACTTCGTGATCAAGCTATCTCTGAGCTACTGGACTATGGTTGAATTTCCATGATAAGGTGTGTACCAGATTTGTACCAAAATAATGTCGGCTTTGGGGCGCCATATCTAAGGGAAAATATAGGATTAAGGGGTAAAGGTCGAGCGTTCCTACCCATATATGTAGATAGGATGCGTCAAGCATTCTACTTCTGCAGGATATCGTGTAGGGACATGTATACGGATTTGACCTTTCTGTACCCAGCCGATACACAATTCAATGTTTTATCCTACCCGAAAAGCATGCTATCGTTAGTCGACCCAATACAGATCGCAGAATTAGTTGGCGTATGTGTGGAGCCCGTACCATGACCCTTGATTCGAGGTGTGCGCGACAGCGGGCACATTCTTCACCTCCGCCACTAGGCGCCCTAAATGAGGTTATCTCCATATTACTGTCTTACCGTAAATACTGCACCTTAAGACCAAAAGACGTGAGAATAGGTGTGTATAGCGTTTCTTTGTCGATGATCAGCTACAAATGGTACAGCATGACGATCATAAGATGCGTGAGGTGGCTTCAACTACAAACTCCCCAGATCTCCTCAAAGCTCCTAGCGGTAGCACTGTGAGAAGGAACTTCAAATGCATGACCTCATCTTGAGTGTGGGTTCTAGTTTATATGCCAAATTTCCAGGCTCTCCACAGTTGAACGCTTTAGAAGCCGGACGTGTTCCGCTACCACGTTGAATGTCTCAACCTTCTCTCGAGAACATATAGAGGAATGCACATATATAGGAAAATATAAAAAGGACAAAGGATGCCGTTAGCCAGTCTCTTTTCGAGATCTGCCACACATTCCACTTCTAGAGGATGCCTTGCCATTAGTATGAATGTGTAGTTCCTCATATACATATGTTTATGCTGGTCGTAGCGAAAATTTGCACCGATTTCGGCTTCTAAATTCAAGCTGCCACTTATTCACTAGATTTCACCATTTCTTCTAATGTAAGAATGACTGCGTTGGCCATACCTCTGCCAACGACAGATGCTGGTAAGAATTCTCTATTTGTAAAAGTCATGCTCTTAGATCTCAAGAACTATTGAGAGATATTTTTAATATCATCTTAAACACAGGGATATCTCACCTCCGAAAGTTTTCTAAGAAATCAGAGAAGATAACATTATTGAAGATGAACTACATATGCATGTATTATCAATTAATCGGAAGAAAACGCAAACTTCAAGTCCAAATCCCGCAGTTTTCTACGGATGAATATAACGAGGTGTTTTTGGTTGAGGCTTGGATGGTAAGGAGAGCTTTTATTGCATTTCTTTTGTCGTCCTAAATTTTGTTAATTTTTAGGCCATTAAAGTGAAAAGTGAAAAAGCAGAAAGTGGCCATCGCCGACAGATCTCTCTTCGTTTACGTTTGGAATTTTTTACGCAGCTTTTTATAGCATTTGTAAGACAATGTTCTGTGCTATAAGAGCACATGTTGGTCCTACTTGCTCATTTGCCTTTGTTGATTTTTAGGTCATAAAATTGGGACGTCCGAAGAAGAAGATTTATTTTACCGACAGCTCCTGCTCTGTGGTAGAACATTTTTGGTGTTATATGTCGTTCGGAAGAGAATGTTTTGCTCTATAAGGATTTTGTGTCGCGTTTATTACCTCATGCTGATTTCTGTCGAATATCAACAAAATGCCAAAAAGAGAAAAATCATCTTCACCAACAACTCCTTCTCCTTGTTCAGTTGTTGATATTCGACAGAAATTAGCATGAGCCAATAAGTGCGATACAAATTCTTATAGAGCAAGGCATCCTCTTTCGAACGAAATATAACACCAAGCAAAAACGTCCAACCACAGAACCGAGCTGTCGGTAAAAATTCGGACGGAAAAGTCGGACGTCCCAATTTGATGACCTAAAAATCAATAAAGTACAAGTGAGCAAACAGTACCAACATATATTCTTGTAGTACTAAACATTGTCTTCCATGCTCTATAAAAATTGCGCAAAAAATTAACAACCCAAGCGGAGAGAAGCAACTGCCGCAGATGATCACTTTTTTACTTTTTAACTTTTCACTTTAACGACCTAAAAATTGACAAAATTCAGGATGAAAAAAATGCAATGCAGGTTACGATAGAGCAAATCATTCTTTTTCGGAAGCTGTAGAGCGCTATGCAACAGACCGCCGGCGAAATCTGCAGTGAATCGTTGAAAAAAAAAACGGCCGGGACTTACATGTTGGGCGACCTAATAAAAAGACTGTATCTGTCAGCTGTTTGGGATGCATTAAACGTCTGAAGGACTACATTCTCACTCATCCGGTCCATTCTTCCACATCACAGTTCTGCTGTGATTAAGAAGTGACTTATGAAAACCTTCAGAAAAAGGTGGTCAGAAGGGGTATCAGATGTCTGCTTCTCGTATAGCAAACGTAACTAGGCAGAATTTGACGGAGTAAGCCACCTCAACATCCACATTTACCAAATTCTTCCCTTGCTGATTACCCCTTCTTCGAATTCTTGATGTGGATGTGTGACATCAGCAGCTTCCTGAACTGGATTACCTGAAGGTGGCCTTGCAAAAGTTTTTGCACTCCAGAGATCCCCTAATATACGCAGACAACTTTTTGGACCATTGGAAAGAACGAATTGAATAGTTTGGGTTCAGCCTTGAGCTTTGCACGAAATAGTGTTGGAACAGCCCAATATGGTAAGTTTACAATGGTCTGGTAAAGCTTGGATCGTAATGTGAATCAAAATTAGCACTATTGGGAGAAGTCTTATTTCGTCCATGAAGGCGTCAGATGTGTAGGTAAGGGTCTTCATAGCTTCCTTATCTACCTGAATAGCAGCACGCAAATTATGTAGTGCGTAAAATGATGAAACCTGTAGGTCGACGTTAACTACATAATTCCTCTACATATTAGATACGCCGCGCTTTCTACATGTTCCAAGGAGTAAAAAGGTGGACGCAAGTTGAACTCCTATTCGTATTTTATCTCTCCCAAACACTAATATACTGATCCTAGAGGGAACAAAGGCTTGGTTGGCCGAGGTGGGGACCGAACCATGAACCGACTTGGCATGAACGCGAGAGTAGCCTCTATAGTTGTATTGGCTTCCTCTTGTATCTAATCCACCGTTAGAACAATATTCTCATCCAAGACTATCTTGTTAGGAAAGGTCTCTTGAGGAACAGTTAACGGAGAGTTTTCTATGTGATTCTTTATTTATTTATTTATTTATTTTATTTATTTAGGCCAACACACAAAGGAAGTCGACAAACAAAACATGTAACAAACACTATGATTGGCTATGCACAAAATAATGAAGGCAAGTGAAGGCGTATCTTATATTAGAAGCAAGTATTCTGTTAGCTGAGAAAGACCCATGATTTAATTTAATTCTTCATCAACGTTTAGCTATCAATTTCGTAGAAACCATTACCACGCAAGATTTTGAGAAGATATGTTATCTTTTATCCTCATTTATAGGCTACTACAATTGACTGTGTGCGAACGTACTATTGGATTTATTTATTTATTTATTTATTTACGTATTGCACTTTGTGCACCTGACAATAAGAAAACACTAATATATTAAAGGAGATTTCGTGATATAACACGAACATATTCTATTATTCTTTTGTGGCATTTTGGTGAGGCACTGTAGGGAGAGCAGCAAAAGTAACGTTCTGTGTTCCGCACATTTCAGACACCGTGGCTGCAGCAATGCCTTCGAAAGGCCGAGCCGGAAGACGACGTGGGTATACCAAGTAAGTGGAACTTGCTCAGCTTTAGCCAAACTTGCAGCAGCGGTGAACCTAGACAATCTCGAATGAGCTGGGTGTAGAAGTCCGCTAGATTCAGGGAATAAATTTAACCACGCCAGCGTTTCATGTAATTATTCATGCGAACATCTGTAGCTGATGCGGATCGGTGCATCGGTACTCTCTAAAGACAAATTATTCCCCGGACGTCACATACGCACATATGCAAATGACCCGAAGTGGCTGGTACGAAACGAGCGCGAGAGAGTGCGTCTGACCCAGAGGGCGCACCGTCGTGACAGAGTTGAAGAGGAGGCCGGAATAGGGAGTGTTGGGGTGTCAGGCTCACAACGGTGATTAGATCGAACTGATGCGATTAGATCGCGCTCGGAAACGTTCGGAAGGAGAGCGGCGAACCACGATAGTACGTAGGATTAGCGGCGACCTGATTCAGTTTCTTCGCCAGAATGCACGGGATTTGGTGGAGCGGGAGAATGCTGATATCTGATGCTGATGGAAACGAAATGGCAGGAAAAAGAGTTTAATTAAGGCTCAGCCTCACAGTGAGAGTGGTGCTTACCACCATGAAGACAGGACAGTCCTAATTGCAGGACCAATAACACTTCTCAACACTGCCTTCTCTTAACAATCTCCGAAACTGCAAAAGCTCTACAAACAGACAACGGTGAGGAAGAGGATTCGTGATGATGGGTTCGCCTCAGTCGAAGCTTATCCAGTCCGACAATGAGCTCTGACATTATCTGCTGTAGCATAAGATGTTTAGATGCGACCGTTCATTAGTCGAAGCACTCGATTCAATTTCATCTGTGTTGTGTAAGGAATAGATAGTAGCATAGAGGTTCATAAGATCCATCCTGCTCGATAACTGAGAATAAAAAGGAGTACCACTGCTAAGCAAGTCAAGCAAAAACTACAACACTCTGCAGTCCTAGTTTCCCGCTCTAGCGCATCATGCTGGAACACTATGCACAGTTCACGACCGTTTGAACAAAAACAACGACCGTTGTGAGCAGTTTGGTATTTAAGGACGGAAGAGCAGATAAACAATATTCTGAAGAGTTGGTCTGCTCTATATGCTAACCAAAGCTTACCAGTCGAAAGAAGTTTGTTTCCTAAAGGAAGATCACACCGTTAAAGCCAAGCCTGCCTTTAGCTTCCAAAAGGAGCTGACCGAAACAGCGGCCAAATTCTATACCACGCACAACGTTTAAGCACTACTCATCTCCAGTGTTTCGCTGATTCAGCCACCTTAATAATACTTTTTCCTAAGCATTTCCTTACCGTTCTCAGCGTTTTTTTCCAAATAAAGTCTTGAAAGGGACATTTCTTTGGTAACATTTCGAATGCTTTCAAACACTATTCCACAGAGCTACAAAATAGGCTTCTCTGCGCCTGATTTTCATTTGTGACCACGCACTTATAGACCTCATCAATTAGTGGAATTAATTAAGTGCGCGCTTCTGAAAACAGCTACTCATTCAGGAGCATTTTGGGGACTACGAGACCATATGAGATGGTGTTATCCATATGTCCAATCCAAAATCAAGTGCGCCCATTTGTGGATCATAAAATGACCGCGCAATATGAAATTGCCAGCAATTTAGCGCGTAACAGTTTGCTCTGGACCTGAGAACTGTAGGCAACTCTGTTCTGTAGCGATAGCGTTATTGTAATTCATCGGAATGACGACTACGGCTAGTCTGTTCCAGGTTAAAACTCCTCAAATGGGTACCCTTTCGAGATATTGTTGCTAGAGGTAATGGGGAAATTGTATGTATGTTGATGAAATTATATTAAAAGCGCGTCCACTCAGTAAGGAATGGACTACGGATATGTGCAGTTCCAGTGCATGACGTCGAGGTACACCTGCCCGAATAGCCTCTAACCAGGCACCATTCATTCTCAAAAAAAAAACAACATTTCAGGGTGCTTCACTTCAGAATGCGAGGCGAACCAAGGAGCTCCGCCAGAAGGAGAGTGCATGCGACACCGATTCATCCTTTCTATCAACAGATTTTCAAGCATTTTTTTTTTTGAAGCCTCTTCTGCCTGAAGCACCCTACTCTAAGAAAGGGTGTCTAGCGAATCTCAACCATGCCAAGCGGGAATTCCAACAATGTGTGATCGAAAATTTCTTACACTCTAAACCTGATTGGACTAATTTCAAAGCAGAGGCAAGATAACCTTCTCTCTCGTATACCACAACGGGATTGGAAAACGAATTCGTCCAGCGTACAGCGATGTTTAACTGACATATGGACTAGAAAGTATTTACAGCTTTTGTTTAAAGCATCTTCTCGAGCTCCTGTCCTGAGCTTTGAGAACCTTTACTTAGCGCAACTATTTCGATCACGTGTGACTTCCTTTGCTGATAAACTAAGATCATTGAAACCCTGTTCTGAAGAATTTCGCCTGTTGGAAACTTGTTTAAATTTCAAAGCGATATTGTGTACCGCAGAAAAAGTATGTGTTGGTGAAGAATACCTAAAAGTGCACATTGGAATTGATGCGT
The DNA here is from genome assembly GCA_947396885.1 of Heligmosomoides polygyrus polygyrus. Lineage (NCBI taxonomy): Eukaryota > Metazoa > Nematoda > Chromadorea > Rhabditida > Heligmosomidae > Heligmosomoides > Heligmosomoides polygyrus. The sequence goes on along the minus strand of OX377204.1, from coordinate 33,578,522 downwards.
GCACTTTCACTCACTCATTGGTTGGTTAACATAAGCGATTGGTTTTCCATAAGCTTTATACAAATCCGTAGTATGTATTTATTAACGTCGAATGCTTGTTGCGGATATACTGAATCTTTTCTAGACAAACGTAGCCTCCGCCGCGATTTGCTAGCTTTTCTACAATTGCGTTCTTAATTTTTCTTACAGAAGCTGTACGAGGTGTCCAGAAAGCCTACATAGTGGAGATTTCGTTTTCAAGTCGCAATTTTTTTGGGAAATTCTATGCAGAGTTAGCAAGACACGTGTCAGTGCTGGCGCGAATCCCACCTTCAGATAAGTCTGCCGATCCACATCCTTCTATCAGCAACAAGACGCGGATCGCTTCTCAGAAATTCCAGTGCAAACTACGTGATATGTTTCTTTTTTCAGCGAATTCACTGACAGCGTACGAGGAATTGACCGCCCGAGGGATACTGTATCGCCGGCACGACGTTTCGCCATTAATCACACGGCTCACGACGATAAGAAATTCGCCACGAATTTCCACGACTGTACGAATGTTGCGCGATGATTCAACAAAAACCGCGTTCCTGTCCAGCAAGGGTAGCGGCGAGCTCTCGTAGCCGTGAGTAGGCTCGTAAAATGCGGACTAATTGGAGGGAAAGACAACAGTGAACTCGAAACGGTCCCAAGTAGACTGATCAGATGTGGTCGACCAATAAATTATTTATGCGAACCCTTAAAAGGATGGGAAGTGCATTTGTGAAGGAACCCACCCCTGTCATAAGATATGACAAGATTATGAGGTATCTAGCAAGGACGATAGAAGTTTCTCGAAGGATAAATAGTGGTAAAGGTTTTCGGTAGTCAATCCACTTGTGGAATGCGCCATGCATCCATCTTCCAGTGCGTTTATCTTTTTTAATGGAGGGAATTTGTACGCGCATTTGCCCGATGCAATGACTTCTGCTGGACACCCGATGGGCTAGTAAGTGTTTTGCTCGTCCCAGACGATCCGGTACCAATTCACCGCCTCCGGAGATATGGAGGGCTTGGCTGGGCTGTGGCCTGGGCGGGATACGTTTCAAGAACCTTGCTACGAGTTGAACGCGATAACAGGTACCTATTGGCGCCTGGAATGGTGAAATAAAAGGATACAACTTATGAGGCCAGCTATTGCTGAAGAAGGACTGGTGGACTCGAGACTATATCTCTCGGGATAGATTCAGCATTCCACAACAAAGTGGTCCACTACAGATGGGCGGGGATTGAGAAATATCACAAGCGAAAACACTGCTACATGGTATTCTTGCACCAATGTAAAGAAGACCTACGACATGCTATAACTCCACCTGCGGTGCTCTGAAGAGCTCTTCGAGGACGGCATGTCCTAGAACATTTGATCGCGGTAACAAATGACAGGAACGCTCGAATGCGATTGGGCGATAGGGAGGAAGGTAAACATGAAAGTGGGAGTTCAGCGGGAACGGTCGCAGAGAGCGCTCCTCTTTATGCTGAAGCTTGAACCATCATGAGACGCACAGAACCATCCTCTATGCGTGCGACGGCAGCCGACATTCACAGATGTAGGATAAGGCACACCTGGAGATGGACCTGGTGAAGAAACCGCTGCAGACAATGGCATGCGGCTGGATGCAAAGAAGAGCAACTTCACCAACTCCAAACAGGGCATCGGACCCATAATGGACTGCAGAGGCGAGATCACCAATAGTACGGGAAAATTCCGACACCTTGAAGTGACCTATTCGAGGAAGAAAGTTTAGATCGCATAGCTCGGTTCAGGTGAGGTGAGCCCTCTGGAATTCTGTGCTACCGTAGATGTTCCAGCGCACTCAGAGTCTAGCTATACCTATGAAAAAGGATAAACCACAGCTGAAATCGTAGAATTGCTTCGAGCTTGCGACCAAGATTGTTATTATATCTTTATCTGGCTAATGTTTCGGAGCTATCGCCTTCGCCGGCGACTGGAACAAGTCTGGGCATAGGTAAAGCACAACCTTAATCAATCTTCGTTAATCAATCTCGCGGATGTTATGTGCGGTCAAACAGCGCCGGTGGTGTAAGGCGAACATCGCTGTCCGGAAAGCAGAAGATGCGGGTTCGAGTCCCGCCTGGCGCAAGAGTTTTGGTCGCAACAAAACATCCTGTAAGAGCATATAGCCTCTCTTCCAGCCGCTCCAGGATTAAGCAAATGTGTTAAAACATTGTTACTCAATCTAATCAAAGAATCCTCGATTCGGGGTGCACGCAACAGTCAGCGCCTCTTTCGACTGCGCTACCATATGCCGAGCTCAACATATATTACATAATATTGGTCAGAATACTTTCTACGAAGTGAGTGCCAGGCTCCAAATAATGCGCATAAGCTGCAGTTTCACGCAAATGAAGTGAGAATGCTCAGTTATGTAGACAAGCTGATGGACCCGCCCGGTTAGGGTGTGGAACGAACGAACGGTTAGGGTGTCACGTAGCGAAGAAGACAACTCCGATGCAGTTTGTGGTGAGGGAGCAGTGTCTGTGGTGGTATGGACACATCCCGAGGAGCACAGAGGATCTCACACAATTAGGATTGACCTGGAGTTCGACGCTGTCGGAATGAGATCCCGAGCAATGGAAGTATTAAAAATATTAGAAGAATTTGAAGATAGAGTTAGCGGCAATGCGAGATTAAGTGGTCTGTACGGACCTTTAAAGGACCGGCCATTATGGAAGACGGCACCAGCTTCTCCACAGACGTGCTAGCCGTTCACCCTGCTAACAGTCTGTACCAAAAGTGCAGCCTACAGTCATCATGCTGGTAAAGTCGTGAACACGGAGTGAAGGGGCATAAATTAGGAAGGTGACGGTGTAAGGCGGACGGTTGTCACCGAGCGCGCGATGATTGCTCGGGTGGTCGGAACGGAGCGCGGCGGCGGCGGTCGAGATTGTTTTGGTGTTGGTCCACTGACCAGTACACCGTCCTCGCGCCTGGCACTGCTGGCCGGTCGCCGCGTCTGCTGCTTCCGTCGACGGAGCGCTGCCTGCGCGGCCACCGCCCCTGAACCTCTCGGCTAGGCCCACTGCACCGGCCACGGTCTCCGGACCCGCCACACTCTTGACGACACCCGGTGTCCTCTTCGAATCGTCCGTTGACTCGCGCTCTGTCGCCCCTGGAACGATGACCGCTGTGACGCAATCCCGGCGGACACGTGCACACATTCCATGTGGGGACGATCACGCCCAGAAGCTCAAGCGGCTGCTTTCAGAAATTGACGCAGAGCGAGTGGATCGCCTTAATGTGACCGCATCGTAAGCATGCCATCCAACCTGGCTTTTGCCTAAGACAATCGATCCCTAAGTAACACCTCTAGAATAGGCCAAAGAATTTTCCCCACTACGCGATATACTTTGCAGATATTTTGTCCTTCATTAATTTTGCTACTTAACAGGAATCACCTCGAATCTTCTTCGTTAAAGAGCCTTAGGGCTCATTTGTTAGAGCAATCCCGGGCCGCTTGTTGCAGAGCCACTCTGCGTATCTTTGGATGGCTGACAGGGGAATATCGAATCAACCCCAACTATGTGCTGTCCAGGGAGGCATGTGGATGCAGGGGATGGACTCCTGGCTGTGGCATCTAACCAGCTTTGACTGTGTTCCTCTCATACGCTTCAACATCCGATAAAACGACGAAGAGGTCGAAGCATTCTATGTCGAGCTGGAGAAACTCTATGAGGAAGATAATACCTTCTACAAATGATCGTCGGCGACTTCCTCGCCAAGATGGGGGCACAAAGGTCTATTGAGGAACATCTCGTTACATCAGGATCCATGGTTTGGAGTGGAACAAGCAAGCAAAAGACCGTCCGAGTTCATCATGTCGACGATGACCATTCTTGGAAACTCGCAGTTCCAGAACAGTCGCGATGGACCTGGAAGTCTCCCGGTGGTCAATTCCACAGATCGACCACACATCTTCAACCGCAGATATTGTCTGACCGACATTTCCGTTGTCCATAAGTTTCACACGGGATCGGACCACCGCCTTGTTCGCGCGAGGTTCCGCTTTTCGCCTCAAGGAGAGAAGGCCGCGAAGTTCAAGAAGAAGAGTCCCAGAAAGACCATCAGCTGGGACCTTTACACCTCTCTTGCTGGCTTCTCAGAGATTCCGTCATGGACAACATCGACAAGGAGTACAAGGCTCGTGAACCATCTCAATCTGTTTCTTTATGATCTCCGTCATCAATTTTCCTTTAACAACGTTTTGGGCTGCTATTCAAATATTATAAATATATTAAGAATTTTTATCAGTATTCTGTTATGTACCGTTCGAGGTTGTTATGGTGGACCTTTTTTCTAGGCCTAACGTTTCGACGCTCCCGTCTTCCTCAGAGGCCTGCCTGAACATGGTACAACTACTACGTATATGACTTATGTATGTACCTCAGGGCGCGTGTAGCGCAGTCGGAGGAGGCGCGACTGTCGCGTGCACCCGATACCAGGTTCCTGGTTCGGATTTCCCGCCCAGGCCAACCAAGCCTTCCACCCCTCCGGGGTCGGTGAATTGGTACCAGACTTGTCTGGGAAGGATAAAGCGCTGACTTGTTCATCGGCTGGCCACCGCAAGTCATTGTATGGCCAAATACGCATTCATGTCGCCTCCACGACATCCCGTAGAAGTAGAATGCGCTGGCGCATCCCAGAAGGGATTGAGTAACGCCGTCCTTTATCCTTATCCTTATGTACCTCAGAAAACGCTATTCCCACTGTAGCGGTTCCAATTCGTTAGAGAACTCAAAGAGGGGCAAACTCATGTTTGACCCACATAAGGAGCCGCAGCTCTCTGTCAGCACTACCGGGCGAATGATACTGTGCAGCACCGTGTAGAATAAGCACTATTGAGAATTATATATCTACATGGTTTCAAAGTCTATGTGCCACACAAAGTGGAGAGTGGAATTTCGCGTTCGATCCAACGGAAAACAAAGATGTAAACCTTCTAGAAACACTCAAAGCAGTTTCACTAGGAATGAGCTGTTTCCCTGCAGTTCGTTGAAGAATAAAAGAAAAATCGCCGATTGTTGTGGGTGTTGTTTGCTGCTTACGTTGCTGGTGGATAGCTCAGTTTATGTTGAATCTGCTTAAGTTCTCTTACACTCCGCATGCTAGACATTTGTCTAGCTTTGATCAAAGAAATAAGTAAAACCAAAGAGCATAGAGCACCGGCCGATTGTTGTCGGTCTGAGCAAGCCAACAGCTTTACACTGCGTCATCATTGATCTGGTAAGTTAAAGACCCAAACATAATCTGCAGTTGATCTAAGACATCATCGAACCAAAGCAGTTCCTGTGAATAATTTGTGCACACCACGCAAGAGTTTGGCTGTGTGGGCCCACATCGTACCAACCAGGGGCGCCCACAAACCTCTGTGCATTAAATGTTTCTATCGAAATTTTTTAACGAAAAATGTTCGTTAAATTTTCGGTAAATCGTTAAATTTCGTTAAAAATACAATGAACCGCAAACCATTATATCAAGTGAAAAAATCAAGGAAAACCTTATATTTTTCAACTTCAGGAAGACAAAGATCAAGGAATGGAATGTAGCACTGCAATGTATTAGGTTGGTGCATAAGTTCTCGGACATTTGATCCCTCCTGAATTGAAAGCGCATTTTCCCGCCAAATGTCTCACATGTATCAACGCGTAAATGATCGATCGATAGAGAAAGGAAAGGGCTACAAAACTGCTCCTAACATTTACTTCTGCGTTGTTAACGTCAGCTATTATGGCTAAGCAATTCATCCCAACTGAGACGCATATTCGGCACGTCATGTTATTCCTGCATCAATCTGGCCTCATTGCCAGCGAATCGTATCGTCGCCTGAAGGATTTTTACAACGAGAGTGCTCCTGCTCGAAGTACTGTGTACCAGTGTTCTAGAAGTTTGCAGTTGGTGAAATCTCCGTTGAAGATAATGAACGAGAAGGACGCCCGATGACATTGGTTTGGATGGCTTCCGAAGTAGAGTGGAAGCGGACCCATACCAAACCACTCGCGAACTATCAAGCACTCTTGGTGTTAGTCACTCAACAGTTGTTCGAGGATTGAAGTCGATTGGCAAGGTGCAAAAATTGGGTCGCTGGGTACCTCACGACTTGACACAACATGACATGGCTCGCAGAGCCAATGTCGCTCTGTCTCTTCTTACCCTCAGACGTACCCACGGATGGCTGGACAACCTTGTCACCGGGGATGAGAAGTGGATACTCTACTCTAATTATCACCGGCATGCACAGTGGGTTGACGCAAATGGAGAGGCAGAGGACGTTCCCAAACCACGTGAAAAAGGTGATGCTATGCATTTGGTGGAGCGTTCTTGGCGTAGAATACTGTTAGCTGCTGGACGAAGGGATAACAGTGACGGCAGACGTTTACGTCAACCAACTGAGGAAGTTGAGGGCCCACCTTCAAACCACACGAGGAGAGCAAGTGAAGGTGTATTTTCAACACGACAACGCTAAACCGCATATTTCTAGAGCGACGGCGGCTGAGTTGACGGACTGCGGATGGACCGGTCTTCCACATCCACCTTACTCACCAGAGTTCGCTCCTTCTGATTATCATTTGTTTTCAAGCCTTCAGCCTATTTGGACGTCCAGCAATTTAGGAACCGAGAGGATGTCAGAGAGGCACTGTTCACATTTTTCGAATCACAACCGGAGAAAAGGCATCCATGATTTGCCAGCACGTTGGCGAAAGACAATTGATGTAAAGGGTGGTTACTTCAAATGATTTGATATTGTTGTTCGTATGTTGTGATAATAAATATTTCATGCCCCAAATGTCCGAGAACTTATGCACCAACCTAATAAAACAAGCAATTAAATATCAACGAATTCAGAAAAATAAACAAGCCTTCGGCAACAAATTATCTACAGGATGTGGAATAAGAGCAGGTATGGAGTTCTCTTTCAAGATGATAAAGGCATCCTAAAATGTGGAATCGGGCAGAACTTGGAGTTCCCCCCTTTCCCAGTTCTTTGCGAAACCGTTTTGAGTGGCTGATCTGCGAGCATATACAACCACCTTTCTGCGCTTAATGGGCTCCAGCGCATTAAGGGCAGAAAGAATTGATAAAGCTACAATTAAAAGTCTATCAGTGGAATGTTAACACGATGTCGAACGCACGATTTTCGAGTGCCTAGTGCGTGGGACCAATCGATTTTTTCGCAAGATCGGAACCGTGACACGACATCGGTCACACGGTCCCACACTCCCGGAAAGGTGTGACACGTCGTCAACGTGTTAACGTTCAGGAAAAGCAGCTTTCCTAATTTTTGTTATTAGCGATTTTCTAAAATCAAATACGTCCAGTGGCCGAAGAGATTCTCCACGTCTCGACTACTCCAGGTGGCAGGCAAAAGTATTTTGGGATAAGCAGCGCCAGGTGAGGATAGTGAGGATAGACATATATTACGAGGAGGTTAGACTAGTATCTTTGCGGATTCGTTGACGTGCTTGAGGGCTTGGCGAAGAAATTTCTAGCTCCAAAGTGCGTTAAAGGATAAGGATAAAGGACGACGTTATTAAATTCATTTCGGGACGTGTCACGCATTCTACTCCTATGGTATGTCGTGGATGCAATCTGAATGCGTTTTTGACCATACAATGACTTGCGTGGCCAGGGATGTATCCTTCCCAGACAGGTATGGTACCAATGTTCCGACCCGGAAGGGATGGAAGGCTTGAGTGGCGTGGGCGGAAAATCTAGGAAGCTGGTATCGGGTGCACACGACATCCGCCACCTCCTCCGACTGCGCCATGCGCCAAAATGCATTATTTCCAAAAATATAAAAAAATCATAAAAACATTAAAATATTCTTGCTGATTTCAATAGCTTTCTCAGAAACAATCCTAATCGGGACGATGAGACCTGTGAGATTAAAGAATACTAAGGGTAGAGTCGTTGTGTGAAGTCGTTAAGCCAGAATTTAACGACAAATGCCGTTAATTCGTTAAATTCGTTGAATCGTTAAGCGTTAAATGTGCACCCCTGGTACCAACTGTATTCTACGGTGACGGCGCTCTGGTGCTGTCCTGGTACGCTTGCTGTCGAGTTGTTTTTGTTAATCAAAGCGAACTGACCTCGTCGGCTGCCGGCCATTATCACCCAACTGATAGGCTGCCCTCTTCCAACGACTTGTCGTATTCTGTCCAGTATTTCCTAATCATTATGTTCGTAACTGCATCTGTCGTTCATCGGTTGCACAAGCAATTCCGGCTGAAACTCTCCCCGCACTTTGATATTAACTATCAGATAGATTGAAACGATCTGTAATGGCGACCTTCGATTTGTGATGGTACCTCCACATTCGTATCACTTTATGCTTGAACTCAGACTGCCTTGGCGACTAAACATTGGCAACCTCGGATATTGGTATGATTCATATAAGAGCAGTTTTAAGGAGATTGGATTTTCGGATGATACAAATGACTGATTTCTCTTCAGGTTTCAAATCAAATATCCGAATCAGACTGGCTATTGGAATTGTGATCAAAATCAGTTATTTTAATTATCCGAAAATCAGCTCTGGTGAAGATCACCCCCATCTGAATCGTGCCGAGGTCAGGGCTTTTCAAAAAGGCCATTAGTTTAAGCATCCTTTTAAGTGTGGACGTGAAAAAAAAACTGTCGGATCCGAATTATCCTATTCGTCGTCGGATTCATTGTCCATTGACATTTCGTGCAGCCCTTTCGAGTTTACTCCTCGATACCCCACAAATATAGGGGCGCTGGGACCCAAAACTCTAGCGACTACCATTCGGATACAAGAGGACAAAGACTGCATCGCGAGGCTCACTCTAGTGAAGCAAAATCTGGCATTCACCTGTTTAAGAGGCGCCTGTATCCCTGGGGTTTTCAAGATAAAGGACAATGAGCGTTCTTATTTTGATATGCCACGCATCCTACTTATCGGGTTCTTTTGAAGGCAATTTGAATGCGTATTAGGTTTGCACAATGACTTACGGTGGCCAGTGGGTGCTCGGCCCTTCCTGGACAAGTCTGTTGTTAATTAACCGCTCCCGAATGGATGGCGGGCATGCTTTTCCTGTTTGAAGGCATCCACTTCTACGAATGCGCTGTATTCAATGTTTTCTGCGTATTCAGCTTAATCCTTCTATTGCACATACGAGAGAATAGCGGTGAATTTAGTCAGCTCTTGGAGAGCTACTGCAACTCTTATTCGCCCTACTGAAAGGTATGAACCTGGTGAAGTCCTTGAGATCTGTCTGTTCAATCCTTCTTCAGACACATGCTACCTATCTTACACCTACATGATGCGACACTGTGAGTGTGGACTGTGCTCTCGTACAAATTTAACCATAAACGCGCTCCAGTCCCTTGTTATCAACATCAAAGATCACCTTCCTTTTTCCCATCACGCGCTTTGTATTAGTGCTCGTCCTCTGATTGTTTAGTTGCTTTCTCATTTTTTCCCCTGTACAAATGGCCAATAGGTGTAGCTTTTGAAGTGCATTAGTAGCCTTTTACCACGGAATTTTCCATAGCCATTAAAATGCTACCCTGGAGCGTACAGAAACTCTCTCAGTACTGGTTGTGGTAAATAGTTCACTTTACTCACTCACTTCAAATTAGCCTATTTTGTGCTCTTCTAATTTCATTGTCTGATTTAGGCGATGTTGAAGTATCTCGCTCTAGTCGTAGCCGTCGCTGGTTCACGAGTATACCTGCCTTCAAACCGCGTTCCGAAATGGAAGACAGCAGATCCAAATTACGGACCGGACTACGGACAACCAGAACAGATCCATCTTTCCTTGGGAGGTAGCTTTCTGAGTGTAGATTCGGAGTGCCTGGCTCGCAAGATCCCAATTCACGAAATTCCGCAGTACCACGTCTGAAGTTTAGCGTCTCCGTCAGAAATGGTCGTCACGTGGTTGACGTTCGACGACACCGAGAAATCGCTAGTCAACTTTGGACTCATCACTGATAAGAAGCCGGGGCAGGTGAGGTGCATGCTCCCTTTGATGGCTGCTTATCTCCTTCCTTTTTGTTTAAAATTGCTGTTAGGATAGTGTTTTGCGGACCCATGCACCGAGATTGTCACAGCGCTTCGCGCTGAATTATTTAAGTGATTACCTTTATTGAAAAAGCGGTCAACTTCGGCTTTCAATTTAGTCAGATATCGAGGAAATAGCGCAGTCTTTTTGGAATTAATCTTCTAAGGAGCGAACATGGAAATTAGCTCATGACACAGGTTTGTGAACATTAGGTAATACTCATCAACTGTGTCACAAGAATCGAATTGTTGTTACCAGTTTATCCGAAGAAGATACTTGCAGATAGAGTTGTAATCACCTTTTTCGAGATTAACCTCTCTTTTTCGACATTTTTCATTCTCGTGTGCCGATAAAGCGAACGACACAGACGCATGATCGGATGTTGAAAAAGGCAAACCAACAGAAACATATTCTACCAGATCAGGGGCATTCGTGGGAACAACATCTGAAATGTTACGGCCGTGAGTGGGCTTACAAACTTTTTGCTCAAAATTGTGTGATTTTATGAATGTTATAAAGAGTAAACCTTGACTTCTGGAGCACGCTGGCCTCGCTAATTCATCCAAGCTGGACCACGCAATTTCGGATTTTGGACCACGGAGGTTGAGGTCTCCAAGAATAATAAGAGGAAGGCAATCATCACTCAGCTGTTCGGGAAGAAGTACGAAGTTTTCGAATTCTTCGTAAGAGCATGATGGACTGCGATAGAAAAGAACGATAATAGCAGGTGTCCTGTGTAGTGAAATACACAACACGATGCAGTGGATGTAGGTTGAGAAATTAACAGTGGAGATGAGCCCGCAAGGAATTGTATCTTTTATGATGGCAATTACGCCACTCCGGGTGCGTCTCCCTCTCTGTCACACCGAAATACTTGAAACGGGTGGTCGGCGACAAGTAGCTGTCAGATATCTTATTAGACTTGAACCAAGACTCTGTAATGAACACACCTGCAGGACCACACGATAGAGTGAGGAAGATCCGGGATTTTGTTTCTGACAGAGCGAGCATTAAAAAGAGAAAAGAAGGCAGAGGATTCACTCCAACCAGTAGGATGGATGGTAGGCGTAACTGAACGAGACAGATGGTCCTATGAGGAAGTTGCAAAGTGTGCAACAGGACTGCGAGATGAGGAAGGGATAGAGGACTGCTGCGAAGTTCCTTCGCAAGGATTGCGAATGACTTCCTGAGCTTTGGCGTATTCTTGACTTGGAAGGTTTCTTGGATTGCCTAGCCAGTGGATCTGAAGATCCCTGACGACATATTCCAGCCTTCCAGACGTCGCATTCAACTCGCCCGCTTGTCTTCTTAGCGATCGATCCATCTCGAGCTCCTCTATGGTGTAGTCACGTCGAGCGTTGGAACGAACGAACTTTCTTGTTAAACTCTGACCTCCTGATTTCATATGATAAAGGAGACGGTCTTTGAGGGTTTGAGAAGGCAAGTCGATCTTTATTATACGTCCGCGGTCATTCACTCCTCTCGGCTGATCAGGTGGATGGCGACATGCAGTGATATTCCCTTTGGCAAACTCATTAATGACTTCTTTGTCGCAGGAGGTCTGAATAACCTTTTTCAGTGCTTCAGTGTCGAATTTCCTTGTTTTACACTCTCCACCTTGTTCGGGTATTCCTATCCATGCTATTCTTCACATCTTCTCATCTATTCACAAGCCATCAGCTCTCACTTTTACTATTGTCGAACAAAGGGTGTTCTGGTCTAGCTTCAGAACGGATCGTTCTAGACCAGAAACGCTCTTTTCGAGAGCATCGAAATTTGAGAGAATATCTTCTTGACGTACTGCGATCTCCTCGATCTTGCTAAGGATCTTTTCGAAGGTCACCACAGGTGCCTTCTCAAATCTTTCTGCACAAGAACCGTATTTATCCATCACCTTAGCGGCCCATATCGGAAGACCCTGGTCGCAGCCTTCACATGGTTTCCCTTTTTGACTTCGAGCCATCAGGAAATTGCTAATAAATCGGCCGCAAACTCAATAAGAGGCGAACTAGATGACAAGATGAAAGGAGGAATGCGGAAACTTTGAGACGCTACGCTTACAAATAGCCTTCGGGTAGAAGTAGAGTACTGGGAGGTAGTAGAAAATTAAGAAAAATGCAAAAATCCAGCACTGTAACGGGAGCGAACAAAGCCGCCGCCGCACGCGGGAGCGACACACCAGATTGATGGGTTGAAGACCCCACCCTAGCTACCTTAGCTGCAATCTTTCTACAATGCTTTTCGAAGTCAAGATTATCGGTGATAAGAAATCCGTGATCCTTCACTTCGAAAACCTGCTGAAGCTGCTGGCCCTCAGTAAAATAGGGAGCACTGATGTTACCTCTCACCAAGTGGAACTGTTTCTCTTTCGTCAGAAGAAGGTAATGTTTTTTGAGTTTCTCATAACTCAAATAAGAGAGACAAGCACGAACAGAATCATAATTAGCTTAACAGGAACATCTATATTGGTTCATTACTTCAGCAGCTTAACCTTATGAGATGAGAAGGCAACATCTGCAGAGATATAGCGGCAAGGAAAAAAACGAGTTATAAATATTGGTCCTATATTTCTATGCAGCTCTACAGTCTGCAAAATAAAACTATTCATACGCCAAAACAGCCTGAATACCCACTATCTAATTGGAATCAAATTTGAGGTATAAATTAATATCCTAATATAATAATTTGAGATAAATCAACAGGGGTATCCTAGGTATCCCTGAAAACTTTGAAGCAGAACACCAAGTTATAGAATATTGCGCTATAATGCAAAGTTCTTAGATGGAAAACACAGACGCCCGGAGTAGTTTGGCAACGTTTGAGGGCAAACGGGATCCAGTAATCATCTATACATCAAGATCTTGTTGAAAACCGGCAAAGTTTTCCATTTTACGTATCTGCTTTAACGTATATTCCCGATTTGCAAAAGCATTCAAGAATGGGCATGATATAATTTTAGTAAAGTTTAGTTAATATAGAAGCTTCGTTGCATTGATCATTCCGTAAAATAGCAATTAGAGTTGAAAAAGCTTAGGAGTTAAAATTAATCCAAGGTCTCTTACATCTTCGCTAGTCTTCAGGAAAATAGCACCATAGGGTGCAACAAAAATACGTAACTGAGGTATTCGAAAGGTTAACAGGGGTATCCTAGGCAGTCGCCCACATCATCATGTATGAGGTTGGCTGGGATAAATCCTGATGTAGTTCCGTCTTGGATTCAGCAGTACAAATGCCACACAAAGAACATCATCAGCAAAAATGTGCACCTTCACTGAAGGACTGGTAACTAATTCCTCATGCAGTCGTGACTGTAGGCCAGAAAAGGTAAATGGGATAGGACTCCTTCTTGTGGGGCATCACTCAAATATTGCCTTAGCCAGAAGACTCAAGTTCTTGTTATGCCAAGTAGTTAAACCTTGTACAATAATTTTTCATGATTAACTTCATCGAAAGTTTCGGGCAGATCGAAATAAATAGTACCATCAGATTGGCAACGGTTCGTAGCTAAATACCAATCGATATAACAATCGTCCAATTGAGTATTTTTGACGCTACGGCAGTGAATCCGTGTTGCACAGTTGGAATAGAACCGTTTTTGGCAAAACGGGAGCAATTCTTATCACGAAGAAATTTTTGCAGGATTTTTGTGGAGGTGGAGTATTACTTGTCTGACGGCACGATGACAGGTACATAGTAATGTAATCTTTCAGTATTACAGTTATGATGGCTTCTTTCCAAATTGAAGGAACGTGACATGCAATAGTAATTCTTGCAAAGGAAATTCGCATATTTGTAAAAGCTGTTTGGAGGATGGCATCAAACGTCGCTGAAACAGATTTCTTCAAATTTTTAGAGCTCACAACACTTCAAATTATCTTATCAGTATGTCGTGCATAGAATTCATAGTTCACAGTATCATTAAGGGAATCATATAGTTTTAGTTTTTTTAGTTTAGTTAGTTCAAGTTTTAAAGAGCAACAATCCTGATCTACTTTTGCGTGCCTACAAGACCTATGTGGTACCCATAGTTGAGCTCGGAACTACTGTGTTCAATCCTGTCAAGAAGAAAGACATTGAGATTCTGGAAGGTGTTCAAAATAATTTTGCCCGTAAAGTAGTGATGAGATGCTTCGGCATAGACTATTCCTCAATACCAAACGGCAGAGAAAGAAACAGTATGTTGGGATTAAAATCTCTTGAGAGTAGAAGGAAATCGGTTGCCTCAAAATGCTTTTCAAAATTCTCACCCACAAACTACATATAGACCCCACTGCATTTCTCCGGTGACGCTTGACTAGAACGATGAGAGGTAAGCCTCGGTTGCATGTACCAGTTGCAAGGACCACGGTTAGATCAAAGTTCTTGACCTACAGAAGGTTACGGGAGTTAAACTTACTACTAGCACAAAACGATAACCTCTTAGGATTGTCTATGCATTCGTTCAGTAAGTTGCTATCCTCTACAGTGTTTTCGTGATGGTTTTTATGTTCAATTTTTTTCTTGCCAGAGAGTTGTAACATACGTGTTGTTTGCTTCTTTCTAATTTGTTCTCTTTTATATTGTTCGCGTGGAAGTTTTTCGCGCTAAGAATAAATAGATAAATAAATAGAATATAATGTTTTTTAGGTCCTGTATTGAAAACAGAAACGAAGAATCGTGCTAGGGTTTCCGCTCTTTCAGCGTCACTTGCCAATACATACTAGTTCCATTTCCACTCCAATTTTCATTCCACCAATTTCCACATACATAGAAATTGCTTGTTTTTAAGCGTAGACTTAAGATTAGAGAACACTTTGCTTCCTTTCTGCCTTTCATTAGCTCGCTTAATTTAGTTTCCTGAAAAACTTTTCACATGAAACTCCAGCTTACTACTGACACGTTTATGTTTTTACGAGATGAGGGGTCTCTCAGAAAATGAAAAAAGATTTTGTGAGCTAACAAATTTGAAATATGCCAGGATAGTGTAACTTAATTTCGTCTTTATCAAAAAATGGCACATGGACAGCTAAACCCGAGCAAATAACCTGACCAACTCTCTTGTAGACATTTTCAATTGACGTGTAATTTCGAAAGATCTCCCTTCCACCATTTGAGAGAAAAGAGATAGAACGACAACACAAAATACCCAATTTGTTAAAATTCGGAAGAGGAACACGAATTGTCACTGCAGTGGGAGCTCAAGTTGAAATGAAGCGATGTTGTGATCCGAATTACCTAATAGTGGTAAAATTGAGACATTATGCGCACAAGGGATTGATACCATAATAATCCACTACGGAATCACCTCGAGTAGGACAGGTAATCAATCCATTGAAAGTTTCAAACAATCGATGGTTTTAACAAACTGTTTTACTCAAACTGTTAGCTTCTCCTCGTGCCCAGTCAACGTCAAAATTGAAGTCATTCTGGACAACCAGGCCAGAATCATGACGGCATAATTTAAACAACAATTCGCTGAAGGACTCATCTTCAGTAACGGTAGAGGTGTGCGGACGGTATAGGAGCACTAATCTTAGGGAAATCTCTCTTAATGAGTTGAATTCATCCAGAGTAAGAATATCAGACATGAGATTAGATCTAGACGGAAGAACACGTTCGGTCAGATTTAAGCAATCTTTGATAATACAACATATGCCTTATATCTTTCTCTGCCTCCATTAATTCAAAAGTGATGATTTAGAGCGTACAAAGACAGCAAATTTTTGCGACAATGAATAGCAGCGACTGCGCCATGCACTCGACTGGATCATTGCATTGTTTATTTAATTGATCGTGTAAATGCTGCCTACATAGAATAGAATAGCAATGTGAAGACGTGTATTTTTTATTACTGCCTTTATTGTAATGGGCGTGAGTAGCGCAGTCGGAGGAGGTGCCGGCTGTCGCGTGCACCCGATACCATGTCCTTGGTTCGGATTTCTCGCCCAGGCCAACCAAGTCGTCCATCCCTACTGGGTCGGTGAATTGGTAACAAATTTGTCTGAGAAGGATGGAGCGTTGAATTGTTCATCAGTTGGTCATCGTAAGTCGTTGTATGACCAAATACACATTCAAATCACTTCCACACATCCCTTAGAAGTAAAATGCGCGGCGTTTCCCAAAAGGGATTGAATAACGTCGCCCTTTATCCTTTGTTCTAAAACTTACATCTGTGTTACTCCTTGCAAAAACAATGCTTGCTATCGAACAATTACTAGTCATGACGACCTAGTAGAGTGCCTGGCGAGATCCATTTTTTAACCCATTGATGCCCGCGCAGCAAATCACGTGTCTGGCGCGTGGGACCGCGCGGACGCTCCCATCTCGTGGAATCACTACTTCACAATATTCCGAATGAAGCTCCCTCTCCGAGGGTTAGACACGCATTGTCGAAGGCCAGAACAGGTCCGAAAGCAGACCGTAGAAGATGTATTTGCTGCTACGGGAAAGTCTGCAAAGAAGAAGGGCGCACGTTCGCCACGATCCTACGAAGAAAATGACCACACGATGTAGCAAGAGTCTGAGATATTTTTATACAGATTGTTTTCGAAATTCTTCCAATAAATGAGACAGTTATTTTTCTGCATGACCATTTTAGTAAGATGTGAGTGGCTATTTGTGAATAGTGCTGATCTTTGTGCAGCTTGAGTAGTGTGTAGTGTTGAGTTTTTGTAAGTGCTTAGGAGTGAATGACTGCCGAACCAAAGTGCAGCAGCATTGCTAGGATCCGACATATCAGGTCGTAAACGATGAAAAAGCCAGAAATAGGCCGCAGCGAAATTTTCAATAACCGCTGGTTTCTCGGTCAAACGCAACCGAAAAACGGCGGGCCGAAGTCGGGACACACGGTCGTCAATTGGTAAAATATATAATATGACTGCCGCCTTTATTCGCTTTAAAGCAGACTTAAATCCTAATTTTTCCTTAAAAAGTGATTTGGAAGGAAAATTTTTATAAAGTTTGAAACATTTTGAAAACAAAAGGCAAAGAAACACCACTTATTGGGCTGGTGCAAAAATTGCAAAAAAAAATCAGAATAAATTTAGTTTGAACAAAAAATTGTCGTAACCGTTTCGCAGAGTCTCTATTTTGCTTCGAGGAAAACAATCGTTTTAACTTGGAGGGTATTTAGTTTTATTTTAATAGCATTGCAAGCGATCGACAAACTGGCAATCTCCCTTCGTATCATAATTGCCCTCATCGGATGCTGAGAAATTCTTTGGTAGTCCAATAATTTTCCAGAAAACGGAATATTTAGCAATCAATTATTGGACAGTTAGTCAATGCAAAACCAGAGTGCCCAACACGAGGGACTAGGAGATGGCCGACTTTTTTAAATGATGATCCTGCTCCATAATATATTCTACAGGCGCAGTAATTATTAAATGTACAGTGCCAAGATTGTGCGGAAGGGTTGTTACCATGCAGAACAACTGAAGAGTGAGCACTTGGTAAGGATGCCTAATTGTAAAAGTAACTATGATGTACCCGAAACCCAACCCATGCAAAGACACGTGTTTCAGGTCGTCGAAGGAAAGTGTACCGAGTTCATCGGGAATCGAAAATCGAAGACGAAGCGGTTTATTCATAGGGTTACGCTGACAGGACTCGTTCCTGGGAACACATATCGTGAGTTATATCGCTGGTAGAACGGGGCTAGCAGGATATGAAGCACACGCATGCTTTTAGTCCGTTTCTGACCGGTTCTAGTGTTTCAGAGTACCGCGTGGGAAGTGAGTACGGATGGAGCGCGCTGTACAAATTCATCGCAATGACACCGAGGTCTGACGGGGGATACGAGATTGCTGTGTTCGGAGACTTGGGCAACCAGAACGCTCGATCACTTGCAAAGCTGCAGAGGTTGGCGCAAGACGGCGACATCGACATGGTTCTTCACGTTGGTGGGTCCTTTGGCCGTATCATTATTTTTTCGAAAACGACTTCATAAAAAGGCAGCGCGAATTGGTGGCACACGCTTACTCACTCAAGGAGTCCTTTTTCAAGGAGATTTTGCATACAATCTGGACACTGATGATGGCGAAGTAGGCGATGAGTTTTTCCGCCAGCTGGAACCGGTGGCGGCTTACGTACCATACATGGCAGCAGTCGGTAACCACGAGGTTATTTCCTTGTTATGTTATTATGTTGTTATGTAACCTTTTCTACATATTGGAGTATTCTTAATTCAAAATTGGTTTCAGGCAGCGTCCAACTTCACACATTATGTCAACCGCTTCACAATGCCTGACACCGATGACAATCTGTTTTATAGGTTAGAGCAACAGTTTTCATCTACAAGCCCTGCGCATACATGACTGCTTTCTCGTTAGATTTTGCTGTTGTTATGAACGAAAAGAACATGCAAAGCAAGACGGCGGACTTACAAGTCCAAAGTCATCATTGACATTAGCGTCTGTCCCGCTTAGTGGTGAGGTCCGCTCTTTTGGTGTGGCGACGCCAATTCTCCCGATCAAATGCTTGATCAGGATGCACACCAGCTATCTCTAAGTCCAAGTGCAACGTATCTGCCAACGTTGCCTCGGGCGTCTCCCGGGCCGCTTTCAAGGGACCTCAAGGATCAGGCCAATCATACGGACGGTGTCGTCGTTGAGCGAAGAACGTGGCCGTACCATCGAAGACGAGCTCTTCTCGGCTATCGGGGCTCAGGTATTGTCTTGTCGCAGAGCACCCCAGTCCATTCAAGCCTGCATTGACCTCCAACTTTAGGCTCAGGCGGCGGCAGTTGATCCAAGATACTTGAAAGATGTAACTTGTTAGAGCTCTTAACGGATCCGTGCTCGTTCACATCCGTCGTCAAGCACTCTGTCCTTTTGACGTTTACCTTGAGGCCAGACAATGTCAAGCGATCGCACATTGGCGACAGCGAGCTTTGGCGAGTCGGTAAAGATAGCGCTCACCATCGCGCGTTTCCAGCTTTTCGCTCACATCAGCCTAGTGTGCGGCTTTAGCAGCGTCCACTGCCTCCTTTGCCGCTCTCCTCGCTTCTCGATAATTCTGCCAATTACGGACGGTTTTGTCACCGATACATACGCGATGGAGCCGTTTCTTTTGCCGGATCTTCTCTCTGACATCGTCGGTCGACAGCAAAGCATGCTTGCCCACCCAACCCAACTAATCTCGCTTAAGGTCATTGTGGCATGAGATGATAAAAGAAGAAAATCAGTCTGGTTGTTCAACCTAGAAGAGGGGTAGCTAGGACAGATGAAACAAAGGTCGTACATTGGGTATTGTTAGCAAGGCTGCTGTTATATGGTCACACGGTTTAAAGGTCCTAAAGTGTTAGTAGACAAATTAGAAGAATTCTTTTTAAATTGAACGTGACATGAATTCTCTTGAAACCATGAAGCATGAAAATTAATGTGAGTCCCTATTCAGTTTCGATCTCGGTAGCGCTCATTTTGTGATCTTTTCGACGGAGTTTTACTTCTCTACGGAGTACGGATGGAATCAGATTCGAAACCAATGGAACTGGTTGATAGAGGATCTCACGGTGGGCAGCCTCTTAAGCAATTCTGGCGCACAACTCTAGTATAAGTTTTTTATAAGTTTGTTATACTTCGGCGACACGTCGCCAACGCTGTCACCGAAGTACAACATATACCTAAAGCGATAAGCACTCAACTGTTCTAATTTCTACAAGTTGATCGGTTCGCTGCAGAGCATTTCATTCTGAATTTTGAAGAAAGCCAATAACAACAGAGCGAAGGTGCCGTGGATTCTAACGTTTGGTCACCGACCGATGTACTGCTCTGATTTCGACGGGGACGACTGCACCAAATACGAGTCAATTGTGAGTTCTCCTCTACTCAGGTGGAGTCTTACCAGGGAACGGTTCCAACCTCCCATGGAACTTCAGTGGGCAGATAGATGGCGTCTCCGCGCTGATTGTAGAAATGACCGATTCTATTCATATTCACCGACAGCCTGCAAAGTGTGTCTAGTATTTTTGATGTTTTGCACTGTCAGAGAGAATAGGCATCGCGGAGCCTCAAACCCTATTTGGAATTTTGACGGGGCTTGTTGTTAGAATCGGCAGTTGTGTTGTGAATACCAAACTAGGGTCTACGTCTATGAATGTATAGAAGTGTAATGTAGAGCAAATAGGAATGAATAATGAGACTTAACGTATTTAGGGGAACTCTCCAAGATAAGTATCAGTGAGTAACATCCAGAGGTATGACCTTGAGTACCGCAAGTAGGTAATAGAGATTACGCTGAAGTGGTCCACTGTAGGCGCGGTTCCCCTTTCCAAGGCCTGAGCAAGTCGGCTACTATCGGAGATAACTATTTGTAGCTCCGCTCTGTGATATTGTCTGTATAACCTGCTGTTGCGCTCTTCAGGCAGCCAACGTAATGAAACCATTATTACAAGCTTTGCCGAAAGCGCATCCACTTGTGTCAACCAAAGTCATTCATTCAGGCTAAACGAGATCATATGTCTTTTATTAAGATTTCTTGTGTTTTGTTGCTGTGCGTTGATTTCCATGTGTAAATAAATGAATAAAACCTTTGATTGCCGTTGCGCATCCCTCAGTATTCCCTAAAGAATTTGATTGAAAACGTTTCTTAGTTCGCTTTAGGACGCAACAACAACTATCTGTCGTCTACGTTGTTAAGTATATGTCTGGATAATAGGTTTTTAAGCATCAAGGATTCTAGGATACCTTAAGGCATTTTCATAAAAATGCGCTGCTTCAGATAAGGACCGGACTACCTAAAACCCACGCTTATGGTCTCGAGAAGCTGTTCTATGAGTATGCTGTTGACGTGGAGTTCTGGGCTCACGAGCACACCTATGAGCGGATGTGGCCAGTATACAACAGAACGGTAACGAATTAGGATTCCGCACCACTTTCAAGAGTAAGATATGTATAATATTAGGTTGTAACGAATTGAATGGCACTGGCTCGAGCCATTTTGTGGCGCGTCTTTACGCGTTTGATTAAGAACAAACCGTAACATGTGGCATATCATTTAGAAGCGCAAACTCTGCTCTACCGGAGAGTATCAAATTTTCTATGTAAAAGTGGGAAAACTTTAGAGTTTTATTGACTTTTTTGCAGATGGACAAAAGGGTAATCCGAGGCATTTACTTGTATGAATTCAAGCTGGGCACTACAGCTAAGGAGGCGAACGAAAAGATCAACGCATTCGGACAAGGATGCTCCACAATTCGGACGGCGTATCGTTGGTATCAGAAGTTCCGGAATGGAGATGAGAGCTTGGAAGAACATGAAGGTCGTGGGAGGCATAGTGATGTCGATGAGGACAAGCTGAGAGATGTGGTGGAGGAAGATCCACACAAAGGTACCAAGGAGATACCGAAGGTTCTTGGCGTCAGTCACAATACAGCTGCCCGGCATCTGAAGGAAATTGGAAAGACCAAAAACCTGGAAAGATGGGTGCCTCACGAGCTGTCTGAGGAGCAAAGAAACCGACGATGTGAGATCTCGTCCGCAGTGCTTCTACGGAACGAAACGGACCCATTCCTTGATCGCATCGTAACCTGTGACGAGAAATGGATAATGTACGACAACAGGCGACGATCGGCACAGAGGGTGGACAGCGATGAGAGCCCCAAGGATTTTGCGAAGCCGGAATTGCACCAAAAGAAAGTAATGGTGACAGTATGCTGGTGTTGGCTGGGAATTATTCACCACAGCTTCCTCCCTCCCGGTGAATCCATCACGGCAGAGAAGTACTGCATTGAAATTGAAGAAATGATGGAAAAGTTGAAGGATATCCGGCTGGCCTTGGTAAACCGAAGGCGAGTTCTCCTTCTGCACGGCAATGCTCGCCCCCATGTAGCACGAATGACGTTGCAGAAATTGAATGAGCTGAGCATTGAAACTCTGCCACATCCTCCGTTCTCTTCCGACCTCTCCCCAACAGACTACCATTTCTTCAAGCATCTTGGCGACTTCTTTGTAGGGAAAATATTCAGATACCAACAGGATGCGGAAAGTGCCTTCGAAGATTTCGTCAATTCCAGAACTTCTGGTTTTTATGCTACTGGGATAAAAAAGCTTGTGTCACGTTGGCAAAGAGGTGTAGAATCAGAAGGTTTTTATTTCGATTAATAAACTTGCCTACAAGCCGAGAAATTAACTGTTTAAATTTACAGTGGTTCAGTGCCATTTATTTCGTTACAACCTAATAGTATGTCAGTTCCCATCTTCCATCTTCTTGAAACCTCGGCATTGTAAGTTGTTACTGTTAGTATATTTGTGCCGCACGAGATTCTTAGGTGTACAACTTTATTCAGCAGGGCGTGCTGAATAAAATTGTCCACCTAAGAACATCGTGTGGCACAAATATGTATACTAACAGTATGTCAGTTGTTTGTGAAAGCGCCAATGGTTTGAGGTGCTCCCATTTCTGTTTCCTCTTGAACCGCTTTCTACTGATGAACTTCCGAAATTTTTGGCCCTTCCCTGACCATAGAATGCCATCTGTACTACAGAGTTAGAGGGAATATCGTGCAATGGTCCTGAAGCTTGTTTTTTCATTGGCGACACATATGTAGTGCGTTCAGCGGACCCTGCGACTGCGCGGGACTAAACGCTCAGGAGAAGAAGATATGTAGTGCGTTGATGCTTAAAGGAATACCGCACACCCGGCAGTGTTTAATAAAGTTTTTTTTTAGCTGAAACCTGAAGTAGCTCTAAAGGATCACGCAGCCTTGGGTCCCACGAAAACTATCCAAGCTTGGAACGGCTGCGGATAAGCATTATCGAATTCTATTTTGTTTTGCCTGAATTAGTCTGACTATTCTAAAAATGATGGCTCAAACATTTCAGAGACGCTCACCGCATTAGCTTCTTGGACTAACCTGAGCAAAAGCGGTCATCCTGTCGCGATCATACAGTGTCCCACAACTTCAGTTGAATGAAAGTAGTGGGGTAAAACTGTTACAACTAGTAAAGTTAATGTGAATCTGAAATTATTTTCGAATGCCCCAAAGCATACAACAACGAAGCACTGTTTAAAAATTCCCAAACAAATTGGAAGTGCATCTACATGTAGAACAATGGGAGCTGAAAATCGCCATCGCCTCGTTCGCTGAGAAGCTATTTTTTGGCAATTTTACAAAAGCCTGAGTAGCAAACCACCTTTATCTGATTCTGGTTTGATCTGACTCTCACATAACTAACATCGTCGCGAGAGTTGTTTCGCTCCAAGCTGAACGGAGCTGAGGGAGGCGGTTTTCAATGATGGCCGAGTAGCTCTGGCTGTACATCCTTGGTTTTCATGCAAGCGAAACATCGACAATCAGTTAGCAGAACTCAAAGGAAAATAGCTTGTTTTCCTCTTCCAATCCTGCTATTTGAAAGCAAAATATTCGCAAATATTCGACCATGGATGGGGCAACAACCGAAAAGTACGTGAGAATGATTTTCTGTTTATTTACTAAATTTTGTATCTGCAGAGGAATGACTAGCAAATTCACCCATTATCTAAGATATATTTCATCCTATGAATTAGGATTGAGTGAGGGGAAGAGATAACATTATTCGCAATAGAGCGAAACACTGTGGGACACAACGAATAGCAGACATACCCCTGTACAACCAAAAAATGAAAATCTAAAAAAGCTTGGAAGAGGTCTGCACAAAAGTAGGGTGTTCTGCACTGCTACGCAAGCGTTCAGCCGATCTGAAGTAATTTGGAGCGATGTTGCTCATTCACGCTTTGCAATGTAGTGGTCACTGTTTCGATAATTATCCTGTTTCTAGTCCTTCGTACACAGCTGTGTACTAGCAGAAACGGAACACTGTATGCGTATTGTTATTTATTATATTAACTGTGGGCAGAGGTAGAGCAGTCGGAGGAAGCGCCGAAGGTCGCGTGCACCCGATACCAGGTTCCCGGTTCGGATTTTCTGCCCAGGCCAACCAAGCCTTCCATCCCTCCGGGGTCGGTGAATTGGTACCAGGCTTGACTGGGAAGGATAGAGCGCTGACTTGTCATCGGCTGGCCACCGAAAGTCATTGTGTGGCCAAATACCCATTCATCTCGCCTCCACGACATCCCGTAGAAATAGAATGCGCTGGCGCATCTCCAAAGGGATTGAGTAACTCCGTTCTTTATCCTTTATCCTTTATATTAACTGTACCGTTTATTCCCCATTCCACAGCGTCTTTAAAACATCGCACGCAAACCTCGACTGAGTGTTGAGGTTTGAGTGAGATTTAACCGTATTTGAGGGTCCATGCAGGCATCGGATTTCTGCGTAGTAACTCCCTGTACCCTTTGTAGGTTCTACAGAATGAGTACCACAAAAGGACTCCTGGAAAATAAACAGAGGAATACAAAATGCGGTTCAACCACGAGGCCAAATCTTTCTATGGTGGTTTAGAATTTGAAGTAAGGAGGAAATACATAAGTACAGAAAAACGTGAACATATTACAAATTGATTAGTGAGGTCGTGTAGGATTGTAACAAAGCAACATCCTTGAACAATACCGCAATGGCTTGTAATCGACATTTCAGGTCTACAATGGAACATTATCTCCCTACGTGAATCCTCTTGCTCCGGTGCACATCGTGTCAGGATCAGCTGTAAGTGGTGGTATTTAGACGATGTTGGAATACCACATTAATCCAACTCAGTCTTCACTATAAATTTAATCGTGGGAAAAGGACTGTCGAAATCTCCACGAAATCAGAAGTTTACAATAAAATTATGGACAGAGGCAGAATTTACGATAAATTTGTGGCAGAATTAGGCGTCGATCCAAAAGCATTATTTACAGGAGGGCAAATGCTCTAAACTCCTGACCAGCCAAAAGCAACCGGCTACGTAGACCAGAGTAAGGTGGTCTACGTAGCCGGTTGCTGCAAACCTGCTGCAGAGGCTGCAAAAGAGTTGCACTACTCCCGATTTGAAAAAAAATAGCTGCGGATCAAGCTAACGCTCGCAGACGATTTGAGGAGCAAAAAACTGCTCCTGTCTCCAAGTGTTATACAAAATGTTGCGCGAATTGTGAGGATATTGATCTTCATTAACACGCCACAAGTCAACCTCACTCTTAGAAGGTGACTGACCAAATCGAATCCTCTATTTCGAATTCCAAGTTAAAGTTTCATATCAACTTGTGTGCGCACAAAACCCCTAAAGATAATACGGACTTTATGTTTTCCTCGATTTGATTAAGAAGATGAAGATTTCCGAACAGAAATTCCATCATTTATGGGATAGTGCTTTAGGCGGTGCTAGCACGGTGTATGGGAAAGTGCGTCTACTCTAGCCGCACAGGAAAAAGCGGCAGAGGAGTAATGTAGATCACATCTATTTTTATGTCGTTCTTGTTACACTTGATTGTACTTGAGGGATGCCGAGAGAATACGGATACGTTCGTCACCAATCCAGGTCCTTGGAGTGCCAGGCGATCCACGGACTACGGCTTTGGAATTCTCAGAGTTCACAACGCTACGCATATTCATTTTCGACAAGTGGCTGCAGCCAAGGTCAGGACAAGACCCTCACATACCCCAAAGAGCTTTCCTTCTTTGACCAAGTCTCGAACAAATCGCGCTTCTGTGACAAACTAGATTTTTAAAACAGGGTTTACAAACCGTTCTCTTCCGTCATTTTCTATAAACTATTTTGGTAACATCTAATTATGTATCTGGAAAGTTACAGGATTAAGAAAAATTTCAGGATGAAGTGCAAGATGACTTCTGGATAGAAAAGAACCCGAACCACACATACAAGCACGCACATCGAAGGTATGCTCTACTATGCAGCTTGAACACATGCACATCCTCGCATCAGACACATTTAGATGGCCTCACAAGGCAACATATGTTCCGACGAATTACCGCGAAGCAATCGACGACATCAAAATCGCGAGCAGTGATCTTCAAAGCATCTTAGTCCTCGATTAATCCTATGATTTCGTTGCCGAACTTGCATCTAATTCGCAATACACGTATAAACTCTTGTTCATCAACGAGCAGTTTGATATGAGTCTTAGGACTTTTCAAGTGCTGTCACACAATAGGCTGGCCCTGAATGCTTTTGAGTGATTTTTACGACAGTTCTATCATGCAGGAATCAACCTTGGTAGGGTAGATAATATAAATGACATTGACATATTGCAATGTGAAATCTGAATCGCATTTCGATCTGAACTTGGAGCATGTGTTTCGTTATCACCCGGTAGAGGTAATTGGATCTATAATAGTATCTCAATGTTCTCCTAAACAAATCTCCTAAAATCATTTGAATTAGTCCCCCCCTTGCTTATGAATTTAGTATATATTGGTCATCTACTATTTAGTATTGCAAACACATCAATATATTAGGTTGACTGAATTTTTTTTTGGCAGATGATAACTTTGTTTGGAAGCAATTTCATTAATCGAAATAAACACCATTACAATAATCACACTTTTCCCAACGCGACAATCTTATAAATTCTGTCTTTGGAAAAATCAAAACTACGAGAATTTATGAAACATAAGAAATCATTTTCGGCATCATCTAAATTTTTTGTCCTTCACAAGACGATTTAAATGCTTGAAAAAATAATAGTCGGTAGGGGACAGATCTGGTGAATATGTTGGATGTGGCAGAGTTTCGTATCCCAACCCAACCATTTTCTGGACAAAAATTTTTGAAACGTGCGGACGCGCGTTTTCATGCAGTGGGATTATGCCTCTGCGATTGACCAGAGCCGGCTGTTTTTTAGCCAACTTGTAGTGCATCACTTTAATTTCGGCACACACTTCTCCGCTGTGATAATCTCTCCAGTCTTCAAGAATTGAATGGACTGTACCACCCGTTGTCCATCACACGGTCACCACGGTCTTCTTTGGATGGAGACTTGGTTTCGGCATCTCCTTGCGACTTTCACTCCCGTTCAGCCATTGTGCAGAGCGACGACGATTGTCATAAAGGATACGTTTTTCATCGCATGTCACGATCCTTTCCAGAAACGCTCCCTTAAATTGCGCCTTAAAGAAACTCTGGTGTCGTGGCGCTCCAGCATTTGCCCGGCGGTCAGTTCGTCCGGGATCCATTTATCAAATTTCTTTACTTCTCTGATCTTTTCTGACGACTGGTAGTGCTGCCGTGAGCGCCGAAGTGCTGTGCTGGCTCCCTCACAGTTTGACGCGGATCCGCTTCGACCATGGTTTTAAGTTGGTCATCGTGAAGGAGTGATGGCGGCCTACATCGATCTTCAACTTCTAGACCTTCATCTCCAGATCGAAACTTTTCGAGCCACTGGTGAATTGTGCGATCTTTAGCAAACTCCTCCCCAAATGCAGCATTCATGTTACAAGCTTCGGTCACGACGTTGTGTCCACTTTTCCGTTCACATAAGTAGAGCACCCGATTACCACAATGACTCATACTGCTCATCCTAAACGGCGTCAAAAACTCGGCAAGTCGCAATTAACTCACAAAGACTATAAATGGTAAGAAAACGGAGAATCTGCGCTATCAGAAACCATACATGCTGCCTGAAAAGGGAGCGTTCGTAGTCATTTCATACCCAACGACCAAATAGAAGATCAGCACTTGAAGGTCCGTCTCTATGGCGAGAAGCGACTGCACCCTGATATCGCATGCAGGAAGGCTGCCATTTTCATCACTTCTTGGAATCAACTTCATCGCAGATTTGCACATGACCAGGAAGGCCTAACCTCTTCCTTTCGCCTATGAGAATATCATCACCATTACAAACAGGAATTACACCATGTTTGTTTGTGAACTGCTCCATTTCAATTTCCGCATTCAAATAAAGAATTTTTTATTCAGTGCCATTTTCTGGTCTCGTAAAACGTAATCAAATTATCCTTGTCCCACATTCAGAGCTCGTAATCATGCACGAAAGAATAAAGGCATTCGTGGAGACGTAATCCTTCAAATGCTGACTGCAAGCCGTTCGCCGTGGAAAAAGATGAGATTGCAAACGATACGGGAACTTCAGGTTCTTCACACGCGATCCTTCCTTTCCATGTGAGCTGAAGGGTACGCATACTTTTTTTTTCTCGATAGAAGCCAAGAGTTACTTCTACCTCATCTACTGCGATAACCTCACGGCGCCAGTCCACCCTTGATAAAGAGGCAGCCGATGATAGTATTCCTGTATAGAACACATCCTGAAAGAAACCATATCTGAGCCGAAAATTGATGGGTGAATTTCCTTTTCCCCAGCTCTGACTAAAGATACACTAAGGTTTTTCATTATTATGCATAAACTAAGTTACATATTAAACACCATTCCAAGCCGGCAAGATTGCCATTACATTATTTCTATGCCATAAAGACCTATTCGACGGTGTTCGAATGATTTTCATTCGGATTTGAATGTTCGAATTCGAATGTTCAAAAAACACGTTCTTCGAATCTGCTCGAATTCAACTGTTCGAACAACCGCGTTTTTTGAATGTCATCGAATTCGAGTGTTCATGAAAATCGCACTTTTCGAATGTTTACGAATTCGATTGGTCGAAAGTTGCCGGCATTCGAAACCATTCGAATATTCGGAAATTATGAGAGAGCACAATTATGTATACACCACACTAATTCGTATAACCTTGACTAACTGCTATTAATTGTTCACCGCAGGTGAAATTAAACGTTCTTGCTTAGCTGTCAACGCACCAATAGCGAATTAGTTCTAGCCACTAAGGCCTATGTTATACTTCGGCGACGCGTCGCCGACGCTGCGACACGTCAGCGACGGCCCGTCACTGACGTCGGCCGACGCTGACGTCACCAGCGACGTCGCCGACGTCGCCACAGACGCCGCCGACGTCGCCACAGACGCCGCCGACGTCGCCACAGACGCGTGGTCGACGTCGGCGACGTCGTCAACAGATTCTGTGGCGGCGTCGGGGACGCCGTTGACAGGAGAGCATCGGAGCGCATTTTTAGCATCGGGGCGCGCTTTCAATGTCATCATTTGGCCACCAGTCTGCCGATTGCATACATTTTGTGCTTTTCTTGATCTTCAAAAGGATTTTTTATTCTTAATTCTTCTTAATGTTTCAAGACTTGATGATGATTTGTTGTTCTGTATGTACTCTTTAAGAAATGCAAATTTAGCAGACGCGATTGCATAATTGGGCGATAGAATATCTGAGTAGAATAAAATGTGATTTGTCTAAGGTAGAGCATAATTGGAAATCTTGTAGTGTGCGAGGAAAAGAAGATTGTGAGCGCGAATATGTAACCTATTTAACTATCAAGTGATGAAGAGCCAAGATGATTACGGCGCGATAGGTGCTAAACATCGTCAAAATGATGGCCGACATTGAGAGAAAGTAAGCAAACGAGGCGCCTTCTTGATGTGCGGTTATGAAACTCATGTCGATTCAAAGTAGGCATGAACTATATTTTGAAGCGAACTCTATTTCTTCTAGACTAACCCAATCCAAATGGTACTGGACCACTTAGGAGTCTGACGCGACCGTTGGTTTTTTCACACTATTGGTTGGATGCCGCAAGATGGGCGTTTTTGCACTTTCGATTTCGTAATTCGAGGTCCGCCGAGGATGTTGACAGTGCCGGGAACGAAGAACCCACCCACAAACAAAATACTCCCTCTGAGCGCATTTTCTCCCAGCCTTGAATGAGGCCGGCGACGGCCCGTCGCCGTGCACAGCGCGGCGACCGACCCACGGACGACGTCGGCGACGCCGGCGTCGTCGGTACCGCCGCCGACGTCTGTGGCGACGTCGGTGGCGACGTCGGTGGCGACGTCGGCGGCGGAAGTATAACACCCCCTGCGGAGCTCTCGGCGACGTCGTCGGCGACGCTGTGTTGGGCGGGCTGCCACGCAGTGCGTAGCTGCCCGCAAAGCACAGCGTCGCCGACGTCGGCCGACGCGTCGCCGAAGTATAACATAGGCCTAACACAACAAGAGAAGCAATGCTAGAAGGTCTATAGCGTTTCGTAGTGAGAAAGAAAAGGAAAGGCGTTGGCAGTGACTCCTACAAGAAGTATCTTGAAAAAGTAGCGCAGAGATTTCTACGAGTGCTCCAGCACGCTGTCAAGTTTTCTGGGTAGGGATGGAACTTTCACCTATTTCACCAGTGAGATTGAATCGATAAGGAGAGCTTCTACAAGAACCTGCACCGTATGATGTACATGTGCTCATGCGCCACGCTCTAGCATGCTCAGTGGTGAAGGAGTGGCTGCGATTTTCTTTCAGAAGTTCGAGTCGATTGCACGATGGAGGATATGGATGAAGCCTCGAGCAGGGGGATGTCGCCAAAGATTCAGGTGTATTATTAAGGTTTCCAGATGTGCCTTCAGTACCAAGTTCTCACCATCGTTGACTACAAGAAGACAGCCTTGAAAAGAATGCCATTCTATCTGCCTTCATCGTCCATGAGGTCGACTAGTTTTCTCACGTAGGAATAGACTTTTACGTGAGAAAACAGTCGACTGTTGCACTGATGCAAGAGGACAGTTCAGCTGATGCACAGTCCCCTTCCATTCCCATTGGTAAGGTATGCCCCTGTGCGACTCGTTGTCACTGAAGTTGTTTGTCGCTGTGCTTCAGTAAATAATGAAGTGACGAAGCCCATGACGAAAAAGACACGGGCGTTGTTAGGAGAATTCCTCTCAGATACTTCAAGAGGGGATAACGCACTGTACCCGAATTCTGTTGAGGCCGAAGCGATGCTTGCACGGCCAAAAGAGGTGGCAATGGTGAATGAAGACACATTTCATGGAGAATGTCTATGTACTGATACTAGAGGAATTCCACTGGAAGGCTCCCAGCTTACCGAGACTGAGGTTATATGGTACGCCTTACAATAACACGGTGTTCCCGAAGAGCTTCTTGTTGAGTGGGAGCGCATACTTTACTCCTGCCCAAAGAGTAGAGTGCGAGCGTCAGCATCGGCGGAGTTTCCAATCTCCGTCGGTGTTCAGCAGGGCTCTGCGCTTTCCCCGCTCCTTTCCACTGTCGTATTGAATGCCATTCCGAGAGAGGTTCAGACGACTACCACTGGACGCTGCTGTATGCAGATGACGTATGCTTGCAAGCGAAAAGAAGAGCGAACTCGAGCGGCAAGCGCAAGCTTGCTACTACCGCTTGGCGATGTTCCGGCTCAAGCTAAACATAAAAAAATCTGAGTACTTGACGACAGACGTAAACGAAGTCGGCTCCATTGAGATCAGTGGCACTGCGCTAGTACGGACCACAAACTTCAAGTACCTTGGATCTGCAATTGCGTCTGATGGTAGTCTGACGTTCGAGGTGAATTCGCGCGTGAGCGCAGCATGGTCCAAATGGCGCTCGATGACAGGCGTTTGATGCGACAGGAAATACCGGAACGTCTTAAATCGAAGGTTTATAGAACCATCGTCTGACCAGTAGCGAAGTATGGAGCTGAGTGCTGGCCTGCAACCGAGGAGGTTGAGACTCGCCTCAGCGTAATGGAAACGAAAATGCTGCGATGGACGGCTTACGCGTCTGGACCGTATTCGCAACTATGGAATACGCCAGAGGTTTGGTATCGCTGGTGGCAAGTTAGGTGAAGCTCGCGTTCGGTGGTATGACCACGGTTTTCGCGCTAGTGGTTACACTGCTAGGAAAATTGGCCTCAACATAGATGTGCCCGGAAAACGGCCTAAAAGGCGGCCGAAGCAGCGTTGGCTTGACACGTTGCATGTAGACCTGAAGGTTGCTGGTATCCCGATCTCGATCAAGCATTTGAGCACATAAAGTGGCGTCACTACACCGGAATAGCGGACCCCGCCCCGAAGCGGGACAAATGCTGAAGAAGAGGAAGTGCGGATACCACGAGTCGCATAGGGCGCCCTCGAAGCTCTCAGTGACGCTACCACCTACATATCTGAAGCACCCAACCTTCGAGAATTCTATTTGACGTCAAGATGGACACTACTCTCTGTAACGGGCGACGACGGTGCATCAAACACGTTAAGGATACGAATAGAGCTCTAGAACGAGGTTTTCTGAAGTATAGTCGGCGAACTCAACACCAAGATCTAAGTCGTGGAAACACCATAGCCGATCCGTCAGCCACATTGTGAGGGACGATGCTACTGCAGAAGAACGAAGGGAACACAGCAGTTGAACTTTGACGCCTACCAACCTTCAGAAAGTATTCTTCAGATGAGATTCGTCGCACGGATGCCAAACAGAAGAACAAGGAAAATGGAAAATTGTGGTAATGTAATCAAATATAATAAACAAACACAAAGAATTGGTTTAGTTTTCGTTTCGCACGTTTTCACCCTTAGACAAGAAGGAAAGAAACAAGAAGACGAGTCTATCCGCTCGTCATTGTCCTACAGTTGGAACAGCAGCAGCATCCTGAATAGCGATAGAAGAACAACGAAAAAAATGTTGTTGAAAAATGATGTTGTCTCCAGCGTGACACATCACGCTATCTGAGTGTATAATTTAGCGAGTATTAACAACAGTGCTATCAACCACACTGAGAAAACAACTATTACAGTGTTAATATATGAACGCACACAAAATGAGCTACATAGTTCGGCTTCGCTTACAGCAGCATGTGGATCAAGTGGAAGGAAAATCCGAGAAGCTTCACCTCCATAGGAAACGGCTTGAAGTGTGAGGCCACCTCCAGCATAGCTTTCACGGCAGCTCGTCGTATCACGTAAAATGGTCCATTACAGTAATCTGGATAGGTTTTCCTCGGCCACAGCTTACGCGAGATGTACCTAGACCGAAACATAGAAAGAAGGAAAAACGGTAAATAACCAGCAGATGGATGGTAAAAATTTAAAACAGAACGCTTGCATCAAATTCAAAATCTGATCGTCGTAGCATCTTGACAGATCCTACATAAAAAACGTGGAGTGCATGCCGTAGGTTTTCTGAATTTTACCTTCACACTATTCCCAAGAGATTCTAGTTTTCAAATTTCTAACAGCGAGGAGTCGTTTTACACCACAAACGTTTAATCTCTCACACATGCACCTCATGGTAGCTTGAATTCCTTGACATTTTATGCTAACATGGCAAAAGAAGGCGAATTTATTATTAGTCGATTATGAATCTCCGGCTTCTATTCAATTTTTTTGAATAGTGTTCGGATAAATAAACGTGACAGAGAAACGAGAGCGCCCATTTTTAGGCTTGTATGTGCACTAGAACTCGTCCAAAAACTTTACATGTTGCAGAATGTCCCGCTCAACTAATAGGCCACAAAAAATTGAACGAAAATCTGCAGTTCAAAAAATGTGTTCAGTTTACAGGCTCAATCAAATAAGTCGCGACAAGCTGGACAACCCCACTTTGTAGCCTCATCAAACAACCCCGGATGTTTTCTCGATGTTTTGTTAGTGTATAAATTCTTTGGTCTTGTGCATCTCTTAGTAATGAAACTGACCCTTACTACCGGTATCAGATTAGCCGTAAAAGCGTTCGACGTAGGTTTGACGTAGTGGTGCAGCGCACTCGCTATTCGACGTTTCGTTACTTTCGATTACTTTTGGAAAATTCTGCCTAGGATAATTAAGGCTTGCCCATGAAAAGCTGTAAAAGTGAACGATTAAGGTCGTTGAACTTTACCGTAATTTTGTCCAATTTCAATATATTTACTTTACAGGAAACATGCTTTTTTGACTTGATATCGGAGACAGTTTTGGAAGAGATCGAGACGTACCACTTACTTGCTGGGTCTCGCAATGGCTCGTGACCTCTCCACAGGCGGCAAAATATTTTGCTATCATCGAGGTGTTTCCACTTTTCCATCATACGATCGAGATGGATACTAACATCGTCATCAGTTTTAATAAGCGAGGCCGACTTGGAGCAATGCTTCAGAAAGAAGTTCATCATCGCATAGACCTGAACAAAGGCTGCGAAAGTTTTCTGAACCTTGATGGGTACCAAATTCACAGAAAGGGAGGAGCACAGTGTAGGAGAGTGCAAGTACCGAACCTGTCGAAAGGACGCAAAGCAGAAACTAAAGTGTGCTAAAGTTGGTCGAAGTCTATGGGCTGAGGTACACTCACGCGTGAGTGCAGCGGTGTTTTTTTAATGCTCTGAGACAGGAAGACACTAAAGCTCTTCAAGTCAACAATTTACAGAGCCGCCGTCCGGCTAGCAGCAGAGTACAGCGCTCAGTTTTGGCCTGCGACCGTGGAAGCAGTAACACACCTCAGCGTCGTGGAGGCGAACACAATGGACCGGATGGCTACGCATATGGACCGTGCGGCAGATGGGCGAAGCCTGTTTGCTCTGGTAAGACCGAGACTTTCTTGGGAAGCCAGGAAGCTTGAGCAAGATACGGCTAAACTTCGGTGTCTAGAAAACGAGTTGTGGAGCGTCTGAACCTAGCTACATGGACTATGAAGCAGCTAGTGATCAGCGCGACTAAGCACAGGATCGGGAAGATCTCGTCGATGCAACAGAAAAGCGGACACCGCACCCAAGTTGGAAGGACACTAGAGAAAAGACTGAAGATGATATGCTCAGCAAGATCTGCAAAATCAACGTTCGATAAAGATAGAAAGACTAGCAGGTATTATAACTCGCATCTCACTCGGAAGTGTAAGATTAGAAATATTAGCAGGACGTGTGATTCCTAATCAGTAAGATCACCTGGAATATTTTATAGAGGAGGTTTTTGTTGAGCTTCTTTAGAAGACGTGCACAATACTGCGCACGTGCATAAAAGCCTCCATCAACTGTTTCACTTGAGGAATTGTCTTCCCTTGGTTCAGTTTTGATCCGACCGAGAAAGGATTTTTTAGGGTTGAAGACCGAACAAAAAGGTGGTGAGTAGAAGTATTCGATTCTTTGAACCTATGGACCTATGGGGCAGTGCATTCGTTGACTGGCAGACTAAAATTGTCACAGGGTTGTCATGCACGCTCAGACCGCAGATAGTGCGGCAGTAGAAAACTGTCAGTAGCCTCTGTCAACCTGGCGAGTTCAACTTGCCTGTCTTGAAAGCGAAATGAGTGGAGAAAGCGCCGATGAAATCTATTGATGTCATCGCGTTTCCATTTCGAAACCTCGGGCCAGATTTATCAACCACTTACCGCCCTCTAACGGTAAAAATACCGACAAATACCGATGTTGATGAAGGACATATCAGGCGGTTTGGCGGTATTTCACCGTTAGAGGGCGGTAAGCGGTTGATGAATTCGGTCCCTGAAACACGAGTGGCACCGCGTATGTGCGCGTAGACGGTTTCCACTGCACAATTTCCTTGCTCACGATTTGTTAAAAGTTGGAGCGCAGAGGTGTTTTCGTAACCAGCATTAGATTACACTGGCGGTGAAATGATCTCAGGCCTCTTTCTTCGAAGCAATCCATTTAGGTTCTCGTTCTGATTTAGGCACAGTGGCGTGAGAAACCCTAAAGTTTTATTGCCCTAACTCGGCTGCTTCCGAGACATCCTTAACAGGCGCGCTTGCGTACAGGTCGTAATTTTATAGAGATGAGAGCACAGTGGGTGATGCTCATTCCAGTTGGTGAGCATCTCTGCGGGATTTGTTTCATGAGCCGTAAAGTCTTTCCGTCACAACTAGTTCACCAAAGAATCTTGAAATATTCTTCTACTTAGTCAATAAATTGAAAATGACAAATCCAAATCCTTCAACAGGTTCCATGGCTCTGAAACAGCGAGCAAGTTGAAACGTAAAGCCGCTTTATAAGGTTGACTGACCTCTCAATCTCGATCGCCATAGTCTTTCCACTTCCACGAAATACCGAGGGAGGGGACGGTTAGGGGAAGAGAACATGAAGAATGAGCATTACTCACAATTATGTACTCATTGCAGTTGAGATCACACGCTCCGGTAAATTTCGGTTAAGAATGCCGAAAAGAGCTTCAGAAACGAAAAGTTTCAAAGCAGTTTTATGTTTTGACACCGCAAGCGTTCGAACGGCTGCTTTTGTTTTCGTGCACTTGAAGAGAAAAATGGGAGAGATGTCACGGGAACCAGTAGGCTATGTGAGTTCGACGAGTAGTGTAAAGGAGCAGCGACAACCACTGCTTTCCATTTTGAGCAAAATTTCTTTTCAAAAACTGGAACCATAAACGAGTGACCGCAGTATTTCTGCTTCTACGACCCTTTTGGTTAAAATGGCTTCGCAACTTTAACGTTTACAAGCAGTTAAAAAAATTTTAGCAATGAAAACTCATTTTTAGATTAACGAACAGCAAGGATTTCTAGTTAATTGTGCAGAGGTTA
Organism: Heligmosomoides polygyrus polygyrus; assembly: GCA_947396885.1. Classification (NCBI taxonomy): domain Eukaryota; kingdom Metazoa; phylum Nematoda; class Chromadorea; order Rhabditida; family Heligmosomidae; genus Heligmosomoides; species Heligmosomoides polygyrus. Next base: position 33,542,289 of record OX377204.1, on the reverse strand, counting down.
CCCTCCCTAATTACCTTCAGCACCAAGTTCTCATAGGACTCTTCTAGGCTTGTCACCAGCAAGTCTCCGTAATCTTCGTGTTCAGAGCGAAGAATTTCCATCTCCTTTTCCGATTTAGGAGCAGAAGAGACGAAGAATACAGCGACGTAGCCGTTCTGCAACGAGGACTGGTTGTATAAACGTGAAGCTGTATAACGGGTGTTATTATTATAATTTGCTACAACAGCCACCAAATGTACGTTTATCCCATTACAATTACAGTTACAGGTTTACAATTATGGCACATGTTATGTGAAGGCACATTGAAGAAAGCCCAAATTGAAATCGGGTGGCAGCTATGGTGTCCATGCTGGCAGCAGTTTGCATTTCGCTGCCACCCTTGCTGGTGGAAACCAATTCCAGAACTAAACTGTGTACTGGCACTTTATTCGAACAGATAATCAAAGTGTTCATATTTTCTGCTAATAGAATTTCATTCTCATCTGTATGTTTGAAAAAGTGTGAATTGATAAATTCAGGTATGTGCGACATTTCTGGCAGTGATGAACAGATACCAAAGAAGTATCTCGAAGAATAGCACGAAAACAAAGGCGGGGAGATCGTTGTTATGTTCCCAACCATTCACCCCGAGTTTCTGAATATTCCTTAACCATTCCTATATCGGGCTTATTTTAAAATGAGATCTTGAGTTGTCACATTTTTAAGGATCTGCAATTGATGGCGAAATAAAACCATTAAGCCCTACGCACACTTTTGCGGCAACGTGGCAGCCCTATCTTTAAGCATGGTCAAACACGCAGAATCGTCGCGCGAGGCAAAACTACCTCAGCCTGGGCTGCCGCTGATGTGCCGCCTACGCGGCAGACGCGGTGCCGCAAACGAGGCAGCGGCAGTAATCCAGAGCGAGGCGTTCTTGCCACATTGCCGCGTTGGCGATTGAGCGAGCGGGAGAAGTGCCGCGTGAACTCTAGCACGCGGCAGTGGAAGCTGCGTACGCGGCTGCCGCAAAAGTGTGAGGAGGGCTTTATACAATCTCGTCTTTGCTGCTAAAAGTTACGTCTCTATTTAGCGATACATCAGCGAACTCGCTCTTCGCCTTGCCCGGCTTTCTGAAATCCGCCTAAGCTCTACATGGGACCACGGTATGGACAGCGCTAAGCGACAAGTGAAAGGTTCGATTTTTTCCAAAAGTTTAAGCCCCGCCCCTTCCGGAACAGATTTGATGCGACCCTCCTTGTCTGCGTCGCTTTTACCTTTCTTATCTGCCTTGATTTTTTCAGATTTTTTAGAAGATTTACTGTAAACACTTAATAGATTGTTTTTTTCCAGGTGTGGTTTAGACATTGTACAGATTTGGCTTCGCTCACTGAAAACATGTTATGAACAAAGGCTTTGAATCCACTAGTTTTGGATGCGAATAGGAAAAACAACTAAAACAGATGTCTTGCGGGCAGTTTTCGAATCAACCACTACAAGTTCAACTTTCTGGGAGATGCCATGGACACGGGAAAAGTTTTTACCCGAAGGGCAACGTGTTGATACAGAACTGTACTGTAAATGCTTTTGAATGCTAGTTGGTAAGGGGGATTCAACTGCTTTGCTTACGAAGGCAAATTCAAGCGCTCTTCGAGTCAATTACGTATGGAGTCGCGATGGATGGCATGACATGTCCCAGGAGTATACCTTTGTCTTTGGGAAAAATTTCGAATTTCGAGTGATCGAATAACATTCGACTTTTAAAACTCGAATTTGGAATGATCGAATATTATTCGATTCCCAAACTTCGAGTTTCGAATATTCGAATAATTTACTTATTGTGGTCGCCCAATGAATGACACTTACTTATTTTTTATCACCCACTGTAAACTGCGCTCGACAGAGCATCATATACAAGGGCATCAGATTGTCATTACTCTTTAACCAGTTGGTTAATACGAAAAGGTCGGTGATTGTCAACTGTGGTACATCGATTTCTATCAATCATTCTCCTGTCCCGTGACCGACATACTCCCGCACTCTTACGTTAAATCAGGGCTAACAGAATGGAGAGTGGCGAGTCCAGTGAGTGATAAGCGCTACTGCGGCTGACGGCCGAACCGAGGCTGTGGAAGTCGGTGTCCAGGCTCAGATGCCGTTGTTCAAGCGCCGCGTAGGCTGCTCCATCCATTTCCTTCGTCAGAGCAAAAGACGGTGACAAAGGTATAATGGTAATGAAGCACTCTTGCTTTCTTAAGAATTCGTGCCCCGAGAAGAGAGAAACACCCTGGATAGGCAGAGCTACGTTCCTGTACTGTAGATCCTGATTACTGTAGATCTTGCTCCATAGGATACTGTCTTTCCTTAGTTATACCGAAGCTTCTATGTGGTAAAAGAAAGGCTAGCATGGACGAAGAAGTAACACAAAGGCGATCTTGTGCAGAAGAGGCACATTGGAGGCTCACGAATGGCATTCAGTCTGCGTACTGGCTCCGTTGAAGAGCTCCGCGTCACTTATAAGCAAACGGACCCGAAGTCCATAGTTGGAATCTAATCTGATAAGACACTACGAATTGGACAGTGTTATTGAGAAAATGTGGATGGCTCGTTTCCATGCGGAACGGAGTATCTGGCTCTTGTACTCCATAGCCATTGCTCTTCCTCTCTTCTTTAACGTCTTTGCTGGCAGAAAGCAGGAGCTTCCCAGGCTCCAAAAAGTGCTACCTCCCTAATTTAATCGTTCCGTCGTTGTAGTTGGGGTAGAAATACAAAGCGAAGATTCTCCCGTAGTACCGAAGACAAAGACTTCATTGAACAGCCATACCCCGATTCACTTGCTCCACGTGACTGGCCGTAGGGCGCTCGACGGCAAAGAAGGAGGGACGCAGCGGAGGTCCGCACTTGTCCGCGCTTACCTTTCGTCGACTCACAAGGGAAGGGTCTGAAACGTATGCCTGAACGGGGGTAGGGAGTCATATAAGGAGAATCCCCACCACTCAGTTAGTAAAAAAATGTGTTTATTTTTTGCCAAGAAAAAACCCAAGGAGTAGGGGTCGTCGTAACTGCAATGTAATCGGCGCCTCGCGAGTTCAGCGGTCTTGTATGCCCGGGGTGACTCTGCCGCAAGCGGGTCGCAGCGCAGTGGATAGAGACGTTGCTTCATGCGAAGGAGATCGAGGTTCCAATTCTCCCGCGCTGCTACACTTTTACATTTTACCTGATTGTTGAGATTTGATGGATTCTGTCGTCTATACCAGTTCAGAGGTTTTCTACTAATTTTTCCAGCTGCATGCTGTGGTATTCAGCATAATGATGAATAAGCGTTCAACATCAGTGATGCACAGACACAACGTGCATGAAGAAGAAGTACCGGTCACAATACGGACAGCGTATAAGGGCTACAGGCTCCTCACAGATTGTTTCCTTAGATGGACTGATGACCTCGGGAAAACCATCCTGCTCGGATTTTCAGATGAGTTCAGTGATGATCAGGACGTGACGTCGCAAGTGATTCAAATGAAGAAACGAGGTCTGTGGATCCCGCAAACTGACGTCGACGGCCATTGATACACTCTTTCCCTCATCTCTGCCTGCCAACTGGAAATTAGAGGTAGCTGAAGGTTTTTTAAACGTAACACCAACAATGTCGGCGATGCTGGAGTCGTGATCCACCTGCTTACGCTGAAGTGTGGCCCACCCTTAGGCAAGGAACCTTCGAGGGAAAAAAGCAAGCTGGCCGAAGGGATGGCCAGCATACTCAAGGACTTCGAAGCACGTCAACTTGAAGTTAACGAGGACGAACGGCAGGAAGTGGTGGAAGAAGAAGATTGGGATCCGCAAGATAAATTGATAGACGTGGAGAGGCAAGCAAGCAGTGGACATATAATAACGTTTTCGGGTGGAACGATTTCAACCACTTCCTTGTGCACGACCCTCCTTTTGACCTGCAAAAAAAGGACAACATCCTGGAGGTAGATGTCGAAGCTGCGGGTAGCTGAAGGAGAACGGATTTGTTATAATGACATTGAAGGTAGTGTCGCTGTTATACCTGTGAGGAGCCTGTAGCTTTTATACGCTGTACGATTGTGACCAGTGCTTCTGTTTCATGCCCTTTGGGCCTGTGCATCACTGGTGTTGAACGTTTATACATCGTTGAGTAGCCTTCTCATTGCCTTGTGGTTAAAAAACCGGCCAGTAAGAAACAAGTGGCAAGAAATTTACTCTCCACGGAGTACAACTGGAAAATTAGGCAAAAAACATCTGAAAATCGTATAGATGTCAGAATCGTTCAATTCTCAACCAAACATTTGAAATGCAAAAATGCAGCAGAGCAGGAGAATCGAACCCCCAACCTCCCACCCATGAAACAACGTCTCTCTCCACTACGCTCCGAGCCACCTGCCGGCAGGAACATCGCGGGCGTACAAGACCCACGAATGCTATTGTAGCGGACTCCCTACTCCTTGAGTTTAACGAATTGGCAAAAAATAACACATTTTTATACAATTGAGGGGTGGGAATTCTCCCAATATGACTCGCTCTCCCCTTTCAGACATGCGCTCCAGACCCTTCCCTTGTCTGATTGCATACACACAATTGGGCTACTTTGAATGACGCACGAAGCAATACATCGTTCTTATCAAAAGGTCACAATTCCCTGGTTTTCGAAGAGGAGTGTCATAAACTTGTCAAGAAATTCATAAAAAATATTCGAATATTCGAAATTCGAAGTCTTCGAATATTCGAATATACGAACAATCGAATATTGGACTTTCTCGAATATTCGAATAAACGAATAAGTCGAATATTGGACTTTCTTCGAATAGTCGAAAATTCGACTATTCGAAATTCGAAAAGTACGAAGTATACCCAAGAGGAGTTTTTCCATCTGAACGAGACCACATCCGTAGGTGATTTTGTGCCTCACTAGACTTCGAGTTATCATTCAGTAAAAAACAAGTCTCTGCAGCAACCGTCAATATGATTAGGAATCCTTTGAGGAAGCAAATCAGCTTTCGAACGGCAGAAATCGTCCAGCAAATTTGGCCAGCAATTATAGCATTTTCCCTGAATAATATATCTCTAGCCCTTTCATGTGCCACCTCACCGCGGTGAAGGGGTGAACATCACTTTGTGATGGCTAACGGCACAAACGGTCACGCAGTACGCGACGCTTTGTCGTGTATGGGCGGCTCTCATGTATCCCTGGCCAGAAACATGTGAGTAACCAGACCACCGGTATAGCTCAAACAACTAAACCGCGCCCCAATCCTCCGCGCGCCGGATGTGGACTTCTACGACGTCGGTTGCATCCACCTCCGGCGAGGGGCCATCTAATCTCGGAGTTAAACTATCAGGACGTCATTGGAATCGGACTACCGGAAACTCCCTCCCACCACGACACGGAAACTGCCTATTCGTCTGCACTTATAACTGTCGTTCGATCGCATCTGAGCAGGATCTTCGGACACTGCTTTGCAGAAGCCGCAGCATCAAATACGACGTTATCGCCCTGCAGGAAACGAAAGGCAGAACGGAAACCATAAGAAGGACCGACCACAACGAGCTTCTCATTATCGGAGCAAAGGTGGACAGAAAGAATATTGGCGGAGTTGGATTTCTCGTCAATTCGACAGTGCACCACCTAGTAGACTCTTATAAGATCATCAGTCTGCAAGTAAATGTTCTTCGTCTGGAAACCAATGATCAAGGAACCATCTCCATCATAAATGGATATGCTCCACAGATGAAGAAAAGGAGGAATTCTACAAGCTGTTCGAAAGGACTGTCAACGACGAGAAGAGCTACTACAAAGTTGTCGTTGGTGACTTTAACGCTATCGTCGGTACGAATGATCACGACGAATGGAGGCTAGGACCACATGGAACTTCCTCAAGGAACGAAAACGGAGAGCGCCGGATAGACTTCCTATCCGCGTGCCGTCTCTACCATGGGAATTCTATGTTTAAGAAGCCTTCAAACCGACGATGGACCTGGGAAAGCCCAAATGGAGAAACACGTTCGGAGATCGACCATGTTCTTACAAACAGACGCTGGAGTCTGTTCGACGTCTCCGTGCTGCCTTCATGTGACACCGGCTCGGATCACCGTCTTGTCCGTGCGAAGCTGACTCTCAAAAAGTGGATGTTCAAGCGTGACACTCATAAACCGGCACCGGTGAGGATCCCCACATTTAAGTCTGAGGAGTTGGAATATGCGATAAAGTCGTATGATTGTAAACTTCTTGAAGATCCATCGGAAGACTACGACCTTCTCTCCAAAGGACTGTTGAAATGTGCTAGCAGCTCTTGCGAAGCCACATCGCCGTCTGCTTCAAGACTCAACGTACATGCGATTAAACTCTTGGAGCAAAGAAGAGCTGTTAAACTGGATCTTTATGCTTCCCATCTGGAAAAGCCACCATCTCGAAGGCCTGTCGAATTGCAGTGAAGGAGTCCATTCAAGCCTACAGAAGATTGAAGCTGTTAGAAGCGGCTGGGAAAGGTTCAAGCATAAAGCGCTGCAAACGAGATCTCTGCGATCAGAAGGCAATAATGTCAGTCCTTATGGATAAGGATGGAACAACGCAAACGTCTCGAAGAGCGATGGAGGCCATCGTTCAGGAATTCTACACAGATCTGTTCCGTTCTTCCATCACTGTCCCGAAATGCTTGATGCCACCAGCTGAGGAAGTACCTCCCATTCTGGAATCAGAAGTTGCTCATGCCATCAGAAGGATGAAGCCGGGCACTGCTCCCGGACCGAACGGCATTTCTGCTGATCTCCTTTGTGCGGGTGGCAGTGCCCTCTGCTCACTTCTTGCCAAGCACTTCAACCACTACCTTCGACTTGGTAGGATTCCGGACTCATGGAAGGAGTCGAAAACAGTTTTAATCTTCAAAAAAGGTCAGCAGAAGGATATCAACAACTATCGACCCATCAGTGTTCTCTTGTGTACAAGATCTTCACCAAGACACTGCTTAACCGCATGGAGCTTTGCTTGGATGAATATCAGCCAGTGGAGCAAGCAGGGTTTCGCAAGGATTTCTCCTGCATGGACCATATTCATACTGTCTCACAGCTTACGAGAGGAGCCGCGAATACCACCTCCCAGTGTCCTTTTCTTCGTGGATTACCGGAAAACGTTCGACTCTGTGGAAATCAACGCCGTTTTGAACGCACTTGTGCACGCTGGTATACCATCACCCTACATCCGACTTCTCGACGAATGCTTCTCGAACACATCGACTACCATCCAGCTGTTCGATCGAAAGCTTAAAGTTCCTATCGGGAAAGGAGTACGGCAGGGAGACACGATTTCTCCCAAGCTATTCACAGCGGCACTCCAGGATGCCATGAAAGACTTGAACTGGGACGATAAAGGCTACCTTGTCGACGGTAAACGGATCAGCAACCTTCGCTTTGCCGACGATATTGTTCTCATCTCTACCAGCACGGCAGAAGTCGAGGAAATGCTGAACGAGCTCAATGTGGCAGGTATGAAGATTGGATTGGACATGAATATGTCCAAAACACAATTTATGGTCAACCAGTAGTGTGACACGGGACTCGTAAGGTTAAATGGAGTCGCTCTGCGACAGGTCGACTCCTAGGTCTATCTGGGAAGAGAGCTGAACATGGATAACGACCTCGCTCCTGAAATCGCCCACAGGAGACGCGCAGCTTGGGCAGCCTTCAGTTCGATTCGCGAAGTCACCGATCAGGTCAAGGATCCCGGCGTCAGGGCCTCGATATTCAACGCCTCTGTACTGCCTGGGATGTGTTACGCGACGAAAACCTTGCCCGACAACAAGACAATCGCCAGAGCGATGCAAACTACGCATCGTGCACTGGAGAGATGTCTTCTGAGGACAAGCCTTCGTCAGCAATGGCAAGAAGGCCTACGAAGCTCGGAGCTACGGGAGAAGTCGCAATTAGCAGACCCGCTGCAGTACATGAAGAAGTCCAAATATCGCTGGGCCGGACACTTGCTTCGACGAAAGGACGATAGATGAAGTCTCCGTGTCACAGAATGGCTCCCGAGAGACCATAAGAGACCACTGGGACGACCGCCAACGCGATGGGCAGACCCATTCTCAAGATCTTTCAGAGAGCGAGTCTGCCTCACTGGATGCAAGCAGCCAGAGATCGAGCGGTCTGGAAGAGTTGTGGTCCCCGCTGTGAGGACCTCCAGCCGACAAAGGACCATCAAAGTATCAAAGTAATATATCTCTTCTATGAGAATAATCATTCTGAACGCTGAAGGTTTCCTCCGGAAGATTGTGAAATTGGTTCATTTAACCGATTTTTAGAAACAATTCTTTAATGGCTGGAATTGAATGAGTATATAATATGTTGACAGTTTTCTTTGTTTGCAAAATTAATCGCTTTGAAGCTAGTATCTCATCGTCACTAAAAAACCATAATGTTCGCTATTGCTGCTGATTGCTATCCTTGGAATCCGCATTTATTTCAGACCTTGGACTAACATAAAATAGACTGGATTTCTGTTCTCCAATTGAAGATACAATTTTTGTGTAGTGATATTTCAAAAAACTAGTTAACGCAAGCAGTGTAGCTCGGCATGAGATATGATCGCATGAGATATTGCATTACGATCACATCTCATGCCGAGCTACACTGGTGGAACTGTTTGCGTGCCCGATTTGAAGTTTCCAATTAGGTTTTTCTTCATCTATTTTTAATCCATATATTGTCCGCTTCTTTAGATTCGGCATACTTCTTTGGAAGAACTCCTATTTAAGGTCTCTTTCCTCCCATTTTATGCATCATCTGCAGGCACTCTTCTTTCCTTTTTGTGAAGAATGCACTGGCGTATTTTTTATCGATTGTCTTATCGCAAACAACACATCATGTCGCAGCGAACCAAGACCACCAAAAGAACACCAAAAACGTCGGTGGAGATTAGAGGGTCAAGAGGAGATAGGAGATGGTAAGATGAGCTTCACCCTGGCTGATTTCAGTACTCTATCCATCCAATGAGCTCATAAATGCGGTCCTTGAAAGAAGTAAAGACCCAGTCATTGAGCAAATGATGTTCGCACTAATCCAAAAAGGCAGCTGTGAACGCGAACGTGTCCGCAAGGTAAAGTAGTACTGCTTTTGAAGTCCTATTGGGCTGCAGCCCTCTCAAATTTCTTTAGACTTTGAAGAAGTCCTGCCTTTAGTAAGGTTCGCATCCGTCGTAGTATGAACTCTGAGGAGCGGAGACAAGAATATGAATTGAGGCAGGAATGTAAGGAACGTAATGGGTAATTAAACGAGAGGGTGTGGGCGGTTTACTGTGGCGAGTTAAGGCGGGCAGAAGACCTGCCGGAGCTCAGTGCTTCGGGAAACGTCTACCCGGACACGGCATATCCCCAGCATATTCGAAAGTTCTCGCTAACTTTCTCTATTAGCTTTTCAGAGTTGACAGTAGTGACCGAAAAGGTGGTGGTATTTGTTGCCTTGCTAAAAATTCTATTAGTTTGGCTTTTGTTAGCGTTTTCTCTGCCTCAACTCTGATGTTCTCTGTGCAAATGCGTCTGATTCATTATGCTTGTCTGCATTTAGGGTTCTTTTAGCTTACCGTCCTCCAAACTCAAATGCTCATGAAGACGATACCCTTATAGACTCATTGTTAGAATTTTATGTTTCAAATAGCCGTCCAGCCGTGCTTGGTGATTTTAACCTAGATATCGACTGGGTTCACCATAGCAGACCTATAAATCAGCATCTAGTTAAATTTGTGGAATTTTTCGACAGCTGTTGCTTGAGTCAGCAGGTAATGAAACCTACTCCAGGTGATTCAATCCTTGACATAATTCTAACTAGCACCTGTCGTAGAAAATATCTTCGTCCTTCCCCCGTTTGCTTCATCTGACCACAATGTAAATTCTTTTGAACTCCATATGCCATTGTTTAAGCAACGTGACCTACCCCTCCCAAATTTTGGTAAAACAAATTATCCGGGCTTAAATTTGCATTTAGCTCTATTAATTGGTCATCGGTGTTTGAAGGATACCAAGACATCGATGATTTGTACAAAAGATTTGCCAAGTAGTATATCACGGTTTATCTGTACATGTGATGGTGTAATGGTGATGGCAACGGCACAGAACATTAACACACAAAGCTCTTTTTCTGTCTACTCTTCTTTTCTTACTGCTGCCGCTATATTCATTTCGCCTCTCTCCAATTACTGACTACGAGTTTGCTGCGATCACAAATCTCATAAAAGATTCCTAAACATTTAGGATCAAAGGATTGAAAAACACTCAGAATGCAGCATATGTTCTTGCTCCTGCTTACTGTTGTTTGTTTAAGGCGCACAACTTGAGCATTAAATGAAAATGAAAAATGAAGCATGTTCTCTTTAAATTAGTAAGAACGTCGGCGCAATGTTATCCACAACACATTTCCAATTTGACTGATCAAAAAGCTCGCTATTTCAATACATTATTGAATCCGCTCTCTCATCCACACTAAAGAAGATATGTCAGGGACTGGATCATCACTTGAAGAGGTTTTTAGCTTACAGTGGTCTGCTCTAGATGAAGCAACAAACAGGCACAATTTTCCCTCATCCGGTGCAAACTGAAGCAGCAAAATTACCAGCACTAAAGTATGACGCTGGTGTTCTTTAAGAACGACCTACAGAAGGCTGAAGCCCGAGCTACCTTTTTTGCTTCCGACTCGCAAACAGCATTCGGTAACATAGAGAGTAACACTGAACAGACATACAATACCGGCCTTAACTTTTGGTCATTGGGCGGAAAAAGCGAAAAAAACCGCCTTTTCTGCCGCTTTTCTGTAGTGCTCTTCAAATTGAGCACATTGTAAATTGAAACACATATTGGTGATCAGCACCGAGCCCTCTTCTCGACAAGCTGAAAAGCGCATAGCGAGCGCCTGAAAATAGTTCAGTGACCTAATTTCTCCCGACGCGGCTGACCCATGTGCTCGCGGGAGATAATTACACCCAGAGCTCCTAAGTGGCTAAGGAAGGAAGAAATTCGGCCTATTAAAGCCTATTTTCTTCCATGTATATAGCAACGCATTCTTCTCTGAATTCCACATCTTCTCGCGATCACAATGACGATTTTTTTAAAGGAAACTAACTAAACCGATAACTTAAATGGCATTGTATTCAGAAAATGTTCTCTTTTTGGAGCACTCTAATTTTGGAATATCAAGTTTATGTGTCCTTATACTCATTTGTCCCGCTAAACTTGTATTTGAAATTAAGCTGCAAAATTGGAACCTTTGGGGTTGAAATCGTTAGCAATTATACGCTGACAAAGTTGCTCACATGCCTCTTCTTTGCCGTTGCCCACGTAGTCTTGCCATGGTTGAAGTGGCCACAGAATCATTTCTTTGAAGGAGGAAACATAGAGATTTAGAGGCCTATGAAAACTCTTTATACTCTTCTATATGTGAGATTTTGACTTGGCTAGATGATACTTTAGCCACTCAGTTACGCAGCAAACTCACTTCAAACGTGAAAAATGTGCCGTTTAGAAAATTGTTCAAAAACGGAAAAGTAGCCTATGAGAGCATTCCCCAGTTAATTCTGACTTGAAGAATGGTTCGATTTTAAATTTTCGTTCATTTGTACCGGTTTATTACGAGTGAAATGTCCAATAGCCTTGGTCGGTACCCAGATTAGTTCCGGAGCCAGTCCATTCTCCTGCCTCTATGACCCCTCGCGCCATCTTAGGGCGCCATAAATCGCCTCTAACTAGAGTCTTCAGACCGGCGCGTCCCAGAAAAACTGCTCGAACTCGCTTCTCTTTCACGACGCCTTCAAAACTCATGCATTCGTTTTCACAATCATTCTTTTATTACTTTTCACCTACAGTGCAGGCCTTCACTTCTGTTTGACCATTGATTTCCATTAACCTTTACTTTATTTTTATTTACTTTTACTTTTTTTATTTTGTCCTAGAGAAAAATTTAATTTTTCCTCTAACCTTTGTCCTTTACTATACATAGTCTTAGCACTCCACTGCCCAATCTGTAAACTTACTGCACTTCTAAGGGTACAAGGTGAACGTGGCCCGTCAGTTCTTTTCCTTCCGATTTCTACGCATTCTAAGAAATTTAGATCGGTAAATGACTTAAGTAATTGACTTTTCCAGCCCATGCTTTCAATTAGCTGACTTTTCAGCCCAAGCTCTCTTTGAAATCAACGGCCTGTTTTAACATAATTTGAACTTACGAAAGGTACGGCGCAGGGGGTACCAAGATATTGAGGCCTTGAAAGTAATTTTTTAAAACCCAGATATTGTAGCAGTACATAGGTGCACAGGAAAAAAGGGCCTGCACTTCCATTTAGGAATGGGTACAAGCTCGGTATGTCACATTATGTTGTTAGTTAAGCAGAGGATATGAGTGCGTCAATGTCTGCCAAGCATTCTACTGCTACGACTTATAGTGGACGCAGTTTGAGTGCTTATTCGGCTTATTCGGAGCCAGTGCTTCATCCTTCCCAGACCTAGTACGGATTCAGCAGGGGGGCTGGGCGGGGGGGGGGGGGAGTAGGTGAATGGCTTGGTTGGCCTGGACGTGACACAACCCAAAACCTTCGATTTGGTGTGCACGCGACAACTAGCGGCTGGTCCAACTGACCTACCTCGCACCTATTTTTGCTTATTAAAACACAGAAGCCCCGTGTCAGACGTACACGCACCACAGCCTGACAGCGGGCATTTCCGAATCCTCTTGTTTCACTACAACCCTCGAACCTATAAGCGAATTATCCAACGATTAGATAGAAATCAAGACGTGATCGGATGCTGCTGCTTTCCAATGTTATTACTGTCAATCGCATAGGGGATATCATACGAATGACATGAATGTGGTCGTCCAGTCGTCATTACGACGCCAAGAGGACGCGAGTACGACCTGTTCGAAGTCAACACTGCTAGCACAGTCCAACGGCGCACACTCTCTTTTTACAACTCGATCTACAGCTTTCGGAGCTTCAGTGAATACAAGCGGTTCTACTCATAGTTTTCTGGCAACCATCTCCAAACCTCACCTGGCAACAAAGGGCTTATTTCAAAAAACTCAAGCACAATAGCAGCATAACTCTAGCTAACAAAATAATGCACCTTGCGGTTTTCAGTTTTCTTCTTCCCGAGAACCAAGGAAAGGGAAGGCACATGAAAAATCAATTTCTTAAAGATGTAAGCAATATACAGATGCAGCGGGAGGCCCAGCGGTCACTAGAGGAATGACCCAGGAATATAAAATTACCGTCCCACGCCATCATTATAAAAAGCCAAATTGCTGGTTTCATTAGGTACATTTAATCATTGATAACTTACAGCGGTGAACGAAAAGCGTCGACTTTGACTGTCCAATACGTACGGCAAGATGCCATGCAAGATTAAGAATATTAAGCACAGCCTGCCTCTGAGCCGTTCATAGCTCCAATGCTTACTTCAATTGTTCATACGTGTTACCACTTACCATAAGATTGGGCGCATGTAGCGCAGTCGGATGGGATTCGCGCTGTCACATGCGCCCAAAACCAGGTTGCTGGTTCAGATTTCCCACGCAGGACAACCAAGCCTTATATCCCTCCATGATCAATAAATCTTTACCAGCTTTGTCTGGAAAGGATAAAGGAGTGACTTGTTCATCGGCCGGCTACTGCAATTCAGTGTACAGGCCAAATATGGATTCAAATCGACTCCACGACATCCTGTTAAAGTAGAATGTGTGGCGCATCCTGAAGGGATTAAGAAACGCCGTCCTTTATCGCCTTTACCCTCACTGCTAAAGGCAGCGTAGAAGGGAAATTGGCCGCCGCCGATCAATCCGTAGCGGTGAAACAACTATGTATACCGCACACTAGGCCTATTCAGTGGCCCCCAGTTGATAGGAAACTGCGTGCCACCAAAATGTGGATTGGGTTTGGCCTGACCCAGTGGTCGCTTTTCGTTATAATCACATCCACTCCCCCACGATTTTTCTTCAATTTGAAGTTGCTAAAGACATGTCGGAAAGTTTCTTAACACCAAAATACCAAGCGGCACTGCATGAAGAGGTATTGCAAAAATGATGTGGGTGCACAAAGATTTAGTTTTGAAGCAAATGATGAACCGAGGCTAGTCAGTCTTTTAGAGAAATAGTTGTGTGATAGACGAAGACGTTCTGTCTATTATCACTTAGCTAGTAGGATCAGAGTTACAATGTGATGGTGAGTGCAATCAACGTCAACGACGTTTTCGACGGTTGACTATGGGAATAAAGCTGGATAACATCAGCACTTAGTAAGTGAAGGAATGTTGGGCGCAACCCGCAAGAGAACACATCACCTCTTTTTTCTCTGCTGGCATCCAAAGCGTTTGCATGAAAACCACTAAAACGAACACCGCAAGTGCGATCCCAAACATTCGAACTGCAGAGGCATCCAAGTCGCTTTGCGGAAGGGATGAAACTGCCGCTTAGGAGGGAGGCACGCGAGAGCTCCCTACCTGGCTCTCGTCCCCAAGTGCACGGCCATTGAACCAGCGCCCTGGAGCGAATGCTCCTACCAGAGAGAGATCTTCGAAGGGCGGAAAACGCTCGAAAAGGTGGGCCAGATCGACTGTCGACCTTCGATGCTCGCCAAAGAAGCAACTGGAGTGCCTCTCACTGGTTGGCGAACAGTGATGCGATTCGTGCTCTCTACGGCTGAAACGGAATGGCCTTCCCGAGCGGTGCAAGAACAGGCGCGACTTGACGTCGTCGCCGCTGTGTTATTTAAGCTTATCATGGTATGCTGGAGATCAATGAACATGGCGGCGTCCTACGAGAGATTGCGCCACGCATTCATTCCATGTATTGAATTGTAGAATGATATGCAATTGCTGTTTACAGTTAAGCAAATTTAGAAGCATCAGAGGGAGGCGACCACAATAGAAAAGCGACACCATTTTCCACTACCTAACTTCAGTAAACAGCAATTGCGTTATGGATCAAATAATGATTGCAGTATTCTGGGCAAGTGCACGCGAAACCTCTTTACACGAACAACTTGTGTGAGAGTACTACGTCATCCTTAATCCCTTGCCATCCGTAAATATTCTCAATGTGAAAAACGGAGCCGCAGTGAGTAGTATGAATGACCAGGCTTTAGGCCAACTGTTAGTTTACGCTCAGACATGACAATGGGCTCTATTCAATGTCACTAGAATGCGCCATACGTTCTGCAATCCCCCACCCCATTATGCTTATGATACTGCGACGCGCCATGCGTTCTACCACCATGCAAACTACGCAGTGGAAACGCACGACAAGCATCCTGTGCTCGTCTAGACTGCATTACGCGCTACAGAAACAACATTTTGGTGAAACGTCCAAAAATAAATAAATAAATAGATAAATAAACAAATATGAAAGGCATGTTCTAGCAAGATGGCGAGAACACGAAATAGAAAATACAAACATGTTAAATGAAAAGGGGAGGTCGTAGTTATGCAAACCTTGCTTGGTGTACACCGCGTATACTACTCCACCTTCGATTGGAAGGATCAGTATGGCGCCGCGGCACTGGAAGTGTGAAGACTCTAGTTAGGCGATGTACGGCGTCCTCAGATGGCGCGAGGGGTCACAGAGGCAGGAGAGTGGACTGGCTCCGGAACTAATCTGGGTACCGACCAGGGCTACTGGACATTTCACTCGTAATAAACCGGTTCCAACGAACCAAAATTTGAAATCAAACCGCCATTCAATTCAGAACTAACTGGGGAATGCTCTCACAGACTATTTTTCCGTTTTTAAATAATTGTTCAAATGACACTCAGTTATCATTTGGCTGAGTTTGCTTCGTAACTACGTGGCCAAAATGTCTTCCAGCCTAGTCGAAATTCCGTCTAGTGAGGACTATAAGGTGTTTTCATAGACCTCCAAATATCTGTGTTTCTTTCTTCAAAGAAACGATTTTGTATACACTTCAATCATGCAAAAAGTGTGTGGCTAACTGCAAAGAAGTGTCATGTAGCCAGCTCTGCCAGGGTGTAATTACTAGTGATTTCAAGCCCGAAGATTCCACTTTCGCAGCATGATTTCCACTGTTGCCTTCTACGGGGACAAACGAGTATAAGAGCACATATGCTTGACGTGACGAAATTATAATCCTCCAAGGAGGAGACATTTTCTGAAAATAATAGCACTAAATTAACTGATCCTTCAAAAAAGTACATCATTGTGATCGCGAAATGCTATGGAATCCAGAGAACTATGTGTTACTACAAATAAAGTAGAAAAGAGGCTTTAACAGGTCGAAATTCTTCTTTCATTAGCTACTTCATTAGCTACTAGGAGCTCAGGGTGTAATTCTCTCCCGCGAGCACAGGGGTCAGCCGCGCCGAGCAGAAATTAGGTCACTGAACTATTTTCAGGCGCTTGCTATGCGCTTTTCAACTTATTGGGAAGAGGGCTCGGTGCTGTGTTTTCGCTTTTTTCCGCCCAATGACCAAAACTTAAGGGCGGTATTGTACATTAAGGAACGCAAAGTATAGGTGAACTTATGATTCATCCCAGCAATGTACTAAGGGTACTGAAGCGACTCAAATGCTCTACATTAACGACCTTTCACGGTATTCCACAATTTCTTTTCCGAAAGTGTGTACATTCCTTTTGCGAGCCTTTGTCAATGATTTTCAATAACTTTTTGGTTTATGGTGAAGTTCTTGAAATGTGAAAAGAATCCATTGTTGCAGCTATTCCGAAAGATTCGAATGCAGTATTGGTGTCTTCCTATCTACCTATTAGCATTACTGCAGTTCCAGTGAAGGTAATGGACAACAGTATTCGTGAAAGAAATGTTGCGTTGTTCACTAAAAGCAAAGATGATTGGACCAAGTCACTAGATGATAACACTGATGTTGATGTGGTCTTTTTTGATTTCAACAAGGCTTTTGATAAGGTGCCCTTCAAAGAACTTATTTTCAAGCTTCAAATTTTTGGAATTCTGCCCAGAATTGTTAAGTGGGTAAAGAACTTCATCACAAATAGATCCTTCCAAGTAAAGGTGAACGACAAATTTTCTCGCACGTACTCAACAACAAGTGGCGTACCCCAGGGAGGTGTATTGTCGCCGATTCTTTTCATCATCTACACTTCCGATTTACCTGTCTTAGTTGAAAGGCGTGGCGTTAAGTGCAAAATGTTTGCAGATGATATAAAAGTACACAGGAATATTACCAGTGAAGAGGATCACTTTGCCCTCCATTGTGCAGTTTCAGATGTTGCCGATTGGTCGGACAGGTGGAAATTACCAATCTCAGCTCAAAAAACTCGGGTTTTTCATCTAGGCAATTCAAATTCGGTTAAACACATTTACAGCCTTGGTGGTTGCAACCTACTCAGTGAAAACAGTCTGCGTGATCTGGGCTTCATCTTAGACAAAAAACTTAGTTTTTCAGAGCATTGCGAGACGATTGCAAAGAAAGCTGAAAGAGTTATTTATAACATTTTTAGAGCGTTGTCAACAAATTCAAAAACTCACTTGCTTCTTGCATACAAATCATATGTTGGCCCAATATTGGAGTATGGCACCACTGTGTTCAGTATTCACCTTAAGCGCTGCATACAGTGGCTAGAATCCGTTCAGAATAGCTACACTAGAAAGCTATGGTTACGCCTAAATGGCTATGACTACACCTCCATTCCATCAGCGCCTGATCGTAATAAAATATTCGAGCTGGAATCGTTTGCTATTCGTAGGAAGCGAAACGATCTAATTATGATTTTCAAGATAATGACTGGAAAAGTTGCACTTCCACTTACTGAGCTTTATACAGTCCATCATTCTACCACTAGGGGTTGTAGATCTAAAATTCATTATTCTACGGCCAAAAGTTGTGTTCGTGCCTCCTTTTTTACTCAAAGGGCCGGTTCTGAATTCTTGATGTTTACCAAAAAACATACTTTGTCATCTTCGTTTAACCAATATAAAAAGCTCGTTGGTAGTTATCTTAAGACTCGCTAATTCGCCGTTTCTTGTATTTTTGTGTTTATTACCAATGTGTTGTCTTGCTGGTCCTTATTTCGTTGCGTGTTGTCGTACACGTATAAATAAATGAATAAATAAATTCCATATTACATCGTGGTGCTTGGTGGCTACAAATGTTGCCTCCGAGCCTATTAGAAGCACCAAACATTTTTGTTTTCCATGAAAGGTTGAAGAAGGTAGATTTACTTTCAAAGCTGCATATCTGTGACAACACCTAGAGACTGCATTTGTTCGATCTCGTTTTCAATTTTCTGATTTCAGGTTTCTTATGCACTATTGTTCAACTAGTTTCGCTTAAACTACACGTTTTTTCTGCACTTGCAACTGATTCTGCTTTCTCTCCTTACCCACGCCCTGTTTCTAGTCATTTCTTTTGTATGATTTTTCCCTAGAAATTGTTCCGTTCACTGTCCACCTCTTAAATCAACGACGCTTCACGCACCTTCTTTTGTTACCTCAGAGCAGCCTTTGGATGGGGTTTGGTCAAGTTGGCGGACCTACTAAGTTGGTATCCTGAGCCGTTCCCCCTCATATGACTTGCAGTGTTGGCGGGCCACTGCTCTTCTTCACCAATTTCCCACCCTCATTAACCCAACTATTTCTATGGGTGCTTTGTAATTCTTCTTCTGTTTTGTTTTGCTGTTCTTTTTTTCCTAAGAGATTTGTCATTCTCAACGAAAACCAGATATGATGGCTGTACTTGTTCTTATTTGTAGAATTTCTTTTGTGTTTTTTTGCGTCCTCTCGTGTTATTTGTCTAATTTGATCTGTCCGTGTTAGAAGCGCACTACCAGATTTTTTGCAAAAAAAGTAAATAAAGTAAATAAATTAAAAGTAGAATACCAAAGCTCAGAAATTAACCGCGTCTATTTTTGAATCCCGAATTTACAAATACCTGGATGGCTGCGGATTTTGTCGGTGATGCCCAGGATTTTCGAATCGCCTGACGTATTCTGCTGCGCTCGGGCGTCGTGAGCACCATAGCTGTCATGACCGTTCTGCTGCAATCATTCTGTAATACGTTTGGATTTTTCTTCATGCAGCCTAAAACCATAAAACAGCATGCAATGTGAAAATGAAATTATTTTTCCTCACGCGTGGTTTCGAACTTAGGTCAGCGACTCTTCAGGCCGTAGATGGTGGCATAGATGGTGACTCGCCGTTAAACGCACACAAGCAAAAAACTGCGGACGAGTTTTCGGACGAGTTGTTCGGGCGCGAAAGGTAAAAATTCAAACAGGCCAACACGGCGTTGGCGATGGGGCGCGAAATCCTTCAATGCAAGCATTACACGAGCGAACCTCTTGTCGCTCAAGGGGGGGGGGGGGGCTCGGAGCAGGCAAGGGAAGGGACTCCAGGGTGTGGTGCGGCCAAGCTGCTCGTGTGGAAACTGCTCAATACGCCCAGGGGGGGGGGTCGGAGCTGGCTTCTGCGCTCTTTGAGTATCACTTCATGGGGCATCAACCGCTCAACAAACTCCCAATCGATCTTCACCTCCTCAAAGCTGGTGGTTGTTGCACCTGAAAGAACGAAATGGGCGACAGATATGCGAAAACAGATAAAACTGACTTGGACGCAAATCGTCTTAATATTCTTAAGAGTGCACAGACCGCTATAATCAACTTTGAGGAACGATAATCGCTAGAAAAACTAATTTAAGCATGCTGTTTGTCCCTTCAGACAAGGAGATTGTATAATGCTACCTCTCGTAGGTTAGGTTAAGGTGTTGTGATCCTATAACCACTTATGTCCAATCTCCGTAATTATCAACCTGACAACACTATCCAACCGGATCACTAACCACTCAGTACTGCGATAGCCATGCATTCTCTGGCTTACGGATAACGCCAACTTTGAACGCTAGGAACCGAACAATCTAGCGATATCTTCAATTGACTTTGTCCTGTCCTCGGTTGGTCCCCAAACGAATGACGTGTTAGAGCGCGTTAGAGGGCTCTAACACGTCATTCGTTTGGGGACCAACCGAGCTCTGGTACTAGGACAACTTCCCCTCAGTTTTTTGCTTGTGTACGTTTAACGAGGAGTTAGATGGTGACCCCAGAATATCCCAAAAACGCTTAACACGAGATAAACGGCAAAGAGATTTATAGCTTTAGAATGAAAACCAAATAAAGAACACCAAATTGTTATAATTAGCACAACGCTCCTATTGTTGAATGCTATGGTTTCGCCCACTGACTCGGAGAGCACCGAAGTTAATAGAAGGCGAGGAAAAAGAATCTGTGATGTGAGATAACGCAATACTATTATACTAGGCCAGTACACAAATCTAGAGCCGCTTAAGATTTCGTCTTGATGTTTCATTCTTAATGGTCTATTAAGAGAGGGCAATAATAATTGATAGTGATAGATCTAGGCGCCTCTGAAGGCGGCGGTTCTGTCGGATTGCAATGCCAACTAACGAGCTACACTAAAAAACTCGCGCTAGTGCAGAATCAACAAGAAAGCGATAACTAACCATGGCGAGGTTTCAAGAAAAGAGAAGCTGGAGATTTTAACCAGCATAAAATGCAATGCACTCAATGATGTAATGATCATCTCTGCTACTACAGTCTCCCGCCTAATGGGGACATCGACTTTACCTTCTTCCAATTGCGGAGACTGCAAGCCAAAAACTTGCTGATCGGCTTTTCAAAATTTCAACTTCTGTGAATTTTTTCTCCTATAGTAATGCCCTAAGGTAGGTTTCAAAGGGTTGGCGTCGCTCCAATTGCCGGCACGTTACGTGAAGCTCGCCTGCGGTGGTATGGCCATGCTCTTCTTGCGAATGGTGACACCGTTCGGAAGATTGGCCTCAACATAGATGTGCCCGGAGAACGGCCTAAAAGACGGCCTAGGCAACGCTAGCTTGATAGGTTTAAGGAAGCTGGTATCCACCCCGATCAACCCTTTATTCGTGTGAAGTGGCGCCACCATACCAGAAGAGGGAACCCTGCCGCTAGGCGGGACAAACGCTGAAGAAGAAGTAATGCCCTAAGGAGCTGAATTAAGTGATAGCCATAGCGGGCAATAGTGGAGAACAGTGTGGGTAGGGGACTGCCGTCCCAGTCTAGCCCCTCCAAGGTTTCAAGGGCCTCCTTCGCTATGTGGAACCAAGAGGTATCGTGGAGTAGGTGGACAGGAACTGGTCTCGGCCGTTTTTCTCGTCAGCGTCCGCCAGTTTCTGAAGCTGATTGGCGCAAATGCTGCTGATGAAGTTTTGCGAGCAGACTGGGACGTTCCCTTTTTGCGCGACACTCGAAGCGAAGCCCAAATGCAGAAAGGCGAACACCGCTCGGCGTGAAGGCCTGGCTTTCTTCGGCGGTTTTCCCCTCGAGGGAGTCAACTCTCACTTTGAGTAAACAGGTCCTCCGGAAACTCCTTTCAGTGTCACAGCACAGCAGAGACTGATGAATTGAACCACAAGCTATCGTCAAGTCATGGGGAACTCGTCTGGTCAGCACTTTTCTGTAGCCGAAGGACAGCAGCACTATTGTCTGGGTGCGCCCGAGTCTCGTCGCAAGACTGTAAGTGCTAACCTCCGGATCCGGTCCCTAAAATGAAAGTAATATCCAACCTTTTCGATGGTGAAGTCAGTGTTTTACCCATTTCGGACAAGATTGGTGCCAGATCACCAAGCTCGGAGAGATCTTATTTTTATTTTTTATTAATTGCACGTCTGGTTGGACTGTGGGGGAAATTCGAACCACGAACTCTGATTCGGAGTGCTCGGCAACAGCAGTCGCCTCCTCCGAAGGCACTACCTCGCGCCAAACATCTTGCGAGATCAAAACTTCTAGCGCCAGGCGGGACTCGAACCCGCACCTCCCTCTAACCGGGCGGGAATGCTCTACGCCATTACACCACCGGCGCCGGTGGTGTAATGGCGTAGAGCATTCCCGCCCGGTTAGAGGGAGGTGCGGGTTCGAGTCCCGCCTGGCGCTAGAAGTTTTGATCGCAACAAAACATCGTTATGAGAGCTCACAACCTCGATACCAGCCACTTGAGGCTTAATGAAACTGATTTGAATCGTTTCTATCAAGACCATCAGCTTAACTGGTTCCATGCTGATATCAGCGGCCAGCTCATCCCGGATACGGGTGGGTGCTGATCGGTCCCACGAGGTGTGGATGTTGCGTTCGATCAAACGGCGCCGGTGGTGTAATGGCGTAGAGCATTCCCGCCCGGTTAGAGGGAGGTGCGGGTTCGAGTCCCGCCTGGCGCTAGAAGTTTTGATCGCAACAAAACATCGTTATGAGAGCTCACAACCTCGATACCAGCCACTTGAGGCTTAATGAAACTGATTTGAATCGTTTCTATCAAGACCATCAGCTTAACTGGTTCCATGCTGATATCAGCGGCCAGCTCATCCCGGATACGGGTGGGTGCTGATCGGTCCCACGAGGTGTGGATGTTGCGTTCGATCAAACGGCGCCGGTGGTGTAATGGCGTAGAGCATTCCCGCCCGGTTAGAGGGAGGTGCGGGTTCGAGTCCCGCCTGGCGCTAGAAGTTTTGATCGCAACAAAACATCGTTATGAGAGCTCACAACCTCGATACCAGCCACTTGAGGCTTAATGAAACTGATTTGAATCGTTTCTATCAAGACCATCAGCTTAACTGGTTCCATGCTGATATCAGCGGCCAGCTCATCCCGGATACGGGTGGGTGCTGATCGGTCCCACGAGGTGTGGATGTTGCGTTCGATCAAACGGCGCCGGTGGTGTAATGGCGTAGAGCATTCCCGCCCGGTTAGAGGGAGGTGCGGGTTCGAGTCCCGCCTGGCGCTAGAAGTTTTGATCGCAACAAAACATCGTTATGAGAGCTCACAACCTCGATACCAGCCACTTGAGGCTTAATGAAACTGATTTGAATCGTTTCTATCAAGACCATCAGCTTAACTGGTTCCATGCTGATATCAGCGGCCAGCTCATCCCGGATACGGGTGGGTGCTGATCGGTCCCACGAGGTGTGGATGTTGCGTTCGATCAAACGGCGCCGGTGGTGTAATGGCGTAGAGCATTCCCGCCCGGTTAGAGGGAGGTGCGGGTTCGAGTCCCGCCTGGCGCTAGAAGTTTTGATCGCAACAAAACATCGTTATGAGAGCTCACAACCTCGATACCAGCCACTTGAGGCTTAATGAAACTGATTTGAATCGTTTCTATCAAGACCATCAGCTTAACTGGTTCCATGCTGATATCAGCGGCCAGCTCATCCCGGATACGGGTGGGTGCTGATCGGTCCCACGAGGTGTGGATGTTGCGTTCGATCAAACGGCGCCGGTGGTGTAATGGCGTAGAGCATTCCCGCCCGGTTAGAGGGAGGTGCGGGTTCGAGTCCCGCCTGGCGCTAGAAGTTTTGATCGCAACAAAACATCGTTATGAGAGCTCACAACCTCGATACCAGCCACTTGAGGCTTAATGAAACTGATTTGAATCTTGCGAGAGTTGAAGAAAACTCTTAGGCACGTGAATATTAGGCACGTGAATATTGGACAAACTTACTTTTGGCTACATTTTAACACGTCTGGCAACAACAAGTAGTCATATCGCAAGGATGTGCCGCGAAAAACCATTTTTTCTCCTTTGATATAGCTGTTATGATTCATCGACTCGTTGTGATCGAATATCTTTAGAAAAACATGTAGCCCTTAAAAGCAATAGTTTCCGTGGATACCGCGAAAAGATGCTTTCAAAAAAAACCTACCGAAGATTAAAGCGACAACAGGCACACCTTGGCCCTCCATCATAAACTGTCAATGAGTTATTGGTATCTGCTACGATGCAAAGTTTTCAAGATGTAAAAGCAACGCGAAAACTTTTGGAGAAAATAGCTAGGGTTTGTTTAAAGATAATTACTTCGCTTCGCAGCATGAAACACCTCCAAAAAGGTCGTGTATCCGAAAGGAGTCAAGCGAAAAAGTAGTCAACGCTTTACAACAGCATATATGCTATTACAGATGAAAGAGCTAGCCTCTCTGATCGTTCGTCCATACACCTAGCAATAGGATATCGACAAAAAGTGAAGTCTTGGGGTGAAGCTTGATACCACATGGAGAACTAAAAGCTATTTATTTGAGAACCTTATTATCTATCCGATTAAATATTCCAATCCCTTTCAGAAGCACAATTTTCTGTGATTGCTTAAAGCTAAAAGGATAATACTAAAGTCAGCACTAGCGTAAGAGGTGTGCGCAGCTAAATATAATTGAGGATGATGCTATGATTTTAGTAGCACTTGCCGCAGTGGAGTTTTCGAAAGTTCCTCACTGGCCAGTGGAAGCGCTTTTATCTCGAATCGTAAGTGCGATCTATTCACAGTGGTAGCCCTTTTTTTATTTGGCATCAGATTATATGATAGCAGTGGATCTATCTTGTCGGTGTTCTTCTTAGCGACATCTTGTTATTATTTGAAAGCCAATTCACAGATTCCAACGGCAGTCCACGAAGTGGTCAACCCTGCGATATTTGACTTCTTCACGTATGTGCGTTAAACGCGACTTGTGGTGCACAAAAGTGAAAGTGGGAGAAGGTGTTATTTGCGACTCCACGAAATGAGCTGAGTGGCCGCTTGATCGTGGTCCACGCAACAAAGTTCTTCCGAACCTGACCTGCTACTGGCTGGTAGTTGTCGAAAGCTCTTTGCATGCGATATAGAATCGTGGCGAAGGTATCGTGAACAAGGGGAAGCAGACTTATAGATGGATAGCTCGCCAATTATTCTTGAAAAGCAGCTCTGTCCCTGACTTGTTCCGCTTACATATGTATATGGGAACCCCCTAGGAGGCAGACAGAGATCGGAGTGCTTTGCTAGACACGAGTGTCCGTAGGAACTCTTTTCCTCAAGTAAGTCGCAGATTTATTATCTCGCCGGTAGCAGTCTCTTTCTTCGTACTTTTGATGGCAAAAGCAGCTTATAACGCTTGAATGACAGAACTACCTCTTCAGCAGGCAATTCTGAACATCTTGTTACTGGTACGGAGGAGCGAAAAGGAACCGAATAATCTCTTGTAGGATCTTTTCGTGGGCCTTCATGATGTTAAATAGTTAGAGTGGACAAAGTAGCGCATACTGTTTCTTTAAGGAACTTTGCCTACTTTGTCCATCGAACCAAACAGAAGTCCTGCGGCCACTCATATTGCTTCTATGGAATGCTGTGGAGGAAATCTGAATACGTATTTGACCTACATGATGAAATTTTTCGGAGTCTAGATGCTAAATTTTTGCCAGCCGATATAGAAGTTAGTGCGTTGTGTTAGTCAGTTAGTGTTTTGATCTTTTCGGGAAAGCATGAACCACTTCCAGGCTCCGAACTTTCTAAAGTAATGCTTTGTTTATACTTATATCATTGGCTATTAAAAATGAGACTAACAGTCTTGCAAACAGCAGCATCGCCAGACGAAGAACGCTGTAGGGAAAGGATCGCAAGTTGGAGTAGAACTTTAAGATGGAATATGCAGATTAGGATACAGCTTTGAACACTGATTGACTATGTGTTCAGTGTCCTAATGAATATCTGGTAGTGGGGACCGTTTTACCTTGCCTTATTTGTGCTGTGGCTGGGAAAAAGGCCGGCCAATCACTAACAAAGAAAGGTCAACTACCCGTAGAGATTTCCAAAGTGACCTAATGGTGGTTGTAGCGGATTGCCTGGGAAGCACCGTAGTGGTTTCAAGTTTTCCGGGAGCACTTGTGTATATAAAAAATCGCGAAAAATTGTAGCACTTCTGTGCAAGCTGATAAGACAAGTGTAGCGCTTTGAATGGTCTTGTAGGCTCAGCAATTAATCTGCAGAAGGTTTGGAGCCTTGATTACAGTCAAATCGTGACGATTAAATAGATAAGTTCCTAGGTTTCCTCAAGACCTCGGAAGGGCACTATTTTCGCTTTTTCATTGTAACCTCATTTACGGACGTGATCGAGGTGTGTTGCTTTAGTTCATCTTCAGAATGTGCACATCAGTCTTTGGATGTCTATAGGGAACGCTCTTCTTGTTACTTCCTACTTCTATTGTCTGCTACAAAACGTAGCCTTTTTATCAATTTCGTAGAATTAATCGCCATGTTGCCCATTTTTGAAAAAAAGTTTACGTCCAAACTTTGTCTATAGGGCTAATTAAGGTGCAGATCACAAATCTTATAGCCCAAGAAACCTATCGATTTCCCGTATTGATACTGCTTCTATCTTTGAAGCCTTTTACTTACTATTTCTGAGCGCGACAATGACGTTCCATGCGTCATTTCCACCAAATCAGTCTCCCCGCTGAAGGGTTACGGTTTTTTCGCCATTTTCGACTTACCCTTATACCCACAGAAATTCCGAGAACTACTACGGTGCTTTCAAGACAAAAACCCTCAAAAGGTCATTTTGAAAATCTCCACTGGAGGTCCATTGACTTCCCTTTTCAGGCCGAGATCAAGTATGCAGCTTGGAAACACCACTGGCGGCCTAGCAATGGTGGCGCAGTGATACAGAATAGTGTTGTTCTTTGACTGCTATAATGACCAACTCGAACTGCAATTCAAGTGATTTCCATTCTTCTTTTTCTGTTTGAATGATTTGAAATTGAATATTTAGAAAACCATGCTTTTGAACGTAATTAAATTCGAATATTTAGAAAAGCGCGTCTTTCGAATGTTTACGAACACGAACGTTCAAAAAATTGCGCCATATGTTCAAGTGCATTAGAATGTTCGGCAATTCTGAGTATTCGAAATTTTCTATGATTGCGTAATTATTAGAATAATCGACGGATAGTATTGGAATGTTGGAATGAGAAAAACTATTTTCGTTGACACAGTTACAACAGGCTATGGTGAGCTACCGCTTCGTTTTAGAAAGTAGCTTTTAGCAGCAATGGATATTTTGCATAAGAAATCAAGGTGTTGTTATGATGCAAAAAAGCAATCGTGAGGAGCATTGTGTACTGCAATGAGCTGTACATCGGAGAAACCGGTAGAGTTCTAGGTCTTCGGATCAGAGGGCACCTAGCTGGCAAGCGAAGGCGAAGCTTGTTGAGCCCGCTGAGTAGTAGAGACCCACAACGGGCACGATTTTAGCATCAAATGAACGATTCTCCTGCACAAAAATGATAGGCACTATATCCATGAACGCATTCCAACGATGAACAACAGAAACGAGTGTATTTCCATTTCGAGCGATCTCTTGCCCTTTATTCCACTGCGAGACGCTGTGCTCCTCGAAGTCCGTATAGTCCTGCACACCGAGTGTGCTTCATTTGCTAAATGGTTGTTGCATAGTAGGACAGTCTTCCAGTGCTGATAAAGCAGCGGTGAGTTGCGCTCGTATTGGAGTAATTTCTTCGTGACACTCTTGGGACCCCATTGACACTGCAGGGTTGGGAAAATTAGGGCAGTTGACGGTATGAGTGTACATTCTGCAGACCACCGAATTTCTTTCAGGCCTTTGATAACGACGATACCGTCGAAACATCGGGCGTAATAAAGTTGAATTTAACAAACCTGCGTGACATAGAAGATTTGAAACTATCCTTCCAAAAATGCCCAGGTTTCATGACAGTCGATCATGGAGACTTGTGCAATCGTGAAGTTTTGCCAGAGCAACATGCTGAGTGGATGATTGCTCATAATTCGAAGGCATTTGCCAATTTCAGCTTGCGTATCTCAGAATGTGCTGTCGTTTGCATGTTGGCACGACAGCGGTCTTGAGACAAAGCTAATGGCAAACATGGGGGCGGGGTGCTGCAGCTTCCTGTTTCGGAAAAATATGCTCCCCAGACCATTGAAGGTATTGCGGGATATGCACTCCTTCTGGTAGTATACCGATTAATTTGAGCAAATGTCTCTCTTAAGGCTCCCACACACTTCTTTGGTAACGCCGTTCGCCGCTAAGGTTACGGATAGGGCAGGGGCGCCGCCGCCGGCGAAGTCTGCGTCCCTGCCCTACAGTTAAGAATAGGGCCTCGAGTTGCCGCAGAAGTGTGTGGGTTCCTTTAGAATTTGGCTTAAGGTGCTCGTTAGCGGCAGCACAGCAAAACGGTATCTAAAAAGATCCCCACGCTTCCGGAAGCCAGTGTCTGCCACACTTTATTGTGGGACATCGAAATTCAAATGCGACCTTCTGAATCGTCGAAAGCACTCGGAGCAATTGTCATACTTGCGCGTTCCAGCAAGATTTCTAGAAAGCTTTCGTGACCGCTAGCAAGCGCTTTTGATGCAGATGTTATGATGAGTTCACTTACGAAAAGAAGAAGTGGCCTGTTTTAGTGACGAAAAAACATGAACGAAGCGTATCTGGGTTTTTTCAGGATGTTGGTTAGGAAGTTGAGACAAAGGAGCTCGCAAAAGAGCAGTCCAATATTGTAAGTTTACCGCTCGCCTAAAATAGCGTTACGCACTGCAGGTAATTGTGTGGAAAATACCCTCAACCAAAGCTCTCCCTCTAACATTATTATTTCCACAATAATGCAAGCACAAGACCTACTACAATATAACTAAACGACAGACTAATAGGGCTGAAAGTGAAGTAAAGGTAAAATCGACGAATCTAAAACGCTACGGAAGAGAACTGTGCTAGATGATATTAAGGCTTCATGCACATCGGCTGTGTTGTAGATAGCACGCAACATATGGTGTCTTTGGGGTAGTATAGTTGGAGCGCAGCCTTCATTTCTTCCGCTAAGCTAGACGCATAATGGAGTAATTTATCTTTTATTATATCAGTACTGAAAGGTAGAAATGCACCGGCTTCGACTTTACTGGAGGATGTTGGTGAGATGTAGGCTAGGAACGAAACGGAGGCGGTTTCCTTTCATTTCCTGGCGGTAAGACGCACATGTATCTCCGGTCGGCGTGCTTCAATTAGGCACTTAAAATGAATTACATTGTGTCGATGCGCAAATCGCATCGGCACAGAAAATCGGCTCCGCTCTCGGTCCAGTTGAATATGGTGTGCGACGACATTGTAATGTAAGCCGATCTTAGGTTGATCGGAAAGTCTTGATAGGGTTTTCTCCATAAGTCCAGAACTTCCAACTTTCGGTTGATATCTATGATCTACCATGTGGTGTTTGTAGAACATTCTCAAAGCTTCTTTGCAAAAGATATATAAGCGCGCATGCCCGTCCTTCTTCCACATAGCTGCAAACCTTAAATCCTATTTGCGACTTAGGAGTTGTGTACTTAGTACTAACTTTCGATGAACATATATTGAAAAAACTCTCGCTGAGCTCATGCTAAGTCAAACTGCATGTTGCGAGCATTTTAAGCTCGCAATATTGCAACATTATTCCAACTTTATTCTATTTACGTAAGACCTCTTTTGGAGTACTGCACACTTGTATTGTCTCCGTTAAAGCAAAGTAATATCGATCAGGTAGAAAGTGTGCAGAAAAGATTTACAAAACAGGTGCTCTTTAGGAATGGTTAATTTAAAGTTTCCTACCCTGAAAGATCGGCTCGACTCACTACTACTTCGTTATCACTGAGGCGAATTATGTATGATCAAAACCTTGTTTTTAGAAATGTTAATGATTACTTGGATATTTATTTATTTATTTATTTATTTATAAATACGTCGGCGAAGGGCGAGTGTAGCGCAGTCGGAGGAGGCGCCTTTGTTGCGTGCAGCCAATACCAGGTTCCTGGTTCGGATATCCCGCCCAGGCCAACCAAACCTTCCAAATAAATATAAATACAGGGTATCTGAATATATCTACGATGACCACATTTTTACAATGCGTGAATCCACAAGCTGCTGGGCTCACCGCAGAAAAACGGCCAGTCTACGCCGCGTTCCGATCGGCCCAAGGTGCGTGGCTGCATGCACAAGCTTGGGATAGAGATGGCGATGGAGCTCCTCGAATTCCTGTGGGTACATCCTCACGAACTGGTGGTTGCTGCAAGGGTTCAGAGATGCCAGGTAGGCATCGAAAATCCTGAACCTGGTCTCCACAAAGGGCACATGAGCTTCGTTCATGTACTCTCTGTCACCCGTGAACAAAGCCACGAGGAGTTCCATGAGTGCAACCACTCTCCTTCTCCCATTGTCGATGAAGATCGGCGAATAGGCTTACACTGACACCAAATCCGTCGCAATCTTCATGAAGTATCGAGTTGTCTCACCCTAGCAGCGCCTCGCACCAAGCGGTACGGCTAGACGCGAAACATCCTTCCTCTAACAGCACTGTTCCTCGTGACCTCCATTACAGTTGTTTCTAAAGACACATCTTAAAGACACCTCCAGGAAACATGCTTTTATGCTTTTCTACTATACGAAAGGCGGAGAAATGACTGGTCACATGAGTATTGGGCACGTCTTCTGAATCCCCAGACACGTTGGGCAAACCTTGGAAGCCTAGTAAGAAGAAAACGGAAAGTAGTTTCAATATGTTGGAATCGCTGTTCACGCTACGCTCGCAGCTAAACCTCCGACAACACGCTTCTTCACAGAAGGCTCACAAAGAACGAAACATTTTATTCCATTAAAGACTATGCGAGATTCGTATGACGCTTATGGGGCTAATGAGGGCCGTTGAGTTAGATGGTGATGTACGCCCTTGGGATGTGCTTGGTGACGATCCGATCAGATTGACTTTGATGTCGAGTGGCCAGCGTATTTCTTCGCGTTCGCGATTTTTCCTTTCCTCGGTTCCTCAGCTACCTGAAGTTGAACGTAATTTCGTTACCAAAAAATTGCCCTATTAAAGTCAGTCCTATTAAATTGCCAATAAAATGATGTCAGATCGCTCACCACCCAATCGACTTCGTAGGTGCACATAATTTCCGTCTTGATTTCCGATGCTTTGATTGCAAAAGGTGGAGCTGATTCGGAGCAGTCCAATGTGTCAGCGCTCGGATGTTTGATGGAGCCAGGCTTCACCAGGATGTGAATGATTCGACAGCCAATCTCAAAGTTTATCCTTTTCATCTAGCAGTAACCAACTATAACCAATCGAACAGAGCAATATTCAGTTCAGAATTCCTTACCTCTTCGCCATCTAAGAATATCTGATCCTGCGTCATGTCTCGGTATTCAATGGTGATATCGACATGATTGAAGATGTAGTAACTGTCTGGTTGATTGAAGCGTATCTGAGTTATGTTATTGCAGAGGTCACAACAAGATATGAGACAATTACACAGATGTTGCCATGGTGGGAGTTGAGTAGTCACTTATATGAACTTATTTACTTCCTTTGAATATTTTAAGGAATCGAAATCTGAGATATTAGTAGGAAAATATTTACTCTCAGAAGCAACCCAGAACTCTTGATGAATCTGTATTGAACCGTGAATTTTACGTGGCAAAAAACACGGCCAACTGTCGCTCCCAAATCGAGGTCCTTGGTTCGAGAACCGATCGCTCTGGGATCGGAGAATTGGTGGCAATCTTGTGCGGGTAGGATAGAACACAGACTTGCCTATCAGCTGACCACTTCAAGTGATTGTATACGCCAAATACACATTCGAACTCCCCCCCCCCACGACATCCCGTAGAAGCAAAATGCGGGTTGCGTTTCAAACAGGGATTCACTAATACCGTCCTTTGGGCTTTATAATAAAAATTCATATAGCAACAGAATTCATATAGCAACAGAAGTAAAACCAGTAACAAATAGGCAACTGCACCTGCTTGTAGCATACCACTTTAACTACTCAAATATGAATTACCAAACTGAACGGCTACCATCAAAAATCATGCGTAATTAATTTGGAGTATGAATGAAAATAAACAATTCGCCTTTGTGTACAAATGCATCCATGAGAGCCTTTCTGAACGGATGGCAGAGACGGCGGTGCAATCCCTGTCGGGGGGGGGGGGGAGGCCACTACATTATGAATTGTTAATGGTAGCTACGCATCAATACAAGCAACAAGCAATGCAACACATAAATATATATATACAAATATGCTTACCTTATGAATTCCCTTCCCTCTAATGCCAGAATCGCTTTTCAAAACTGCCATTCTAGTTGGGGGGGGGGGGGGAGGAAGTACTGAAAACACAGTAAGTTGAACAGAAACCTGGAACAATTACAATACTAAAGCTGCGAAAATTCACTAAAGCAACGTTATTACCTTAACCAATTAGTGGGAAGCGTTTTGCGATTTATTTCCAAAGCAAATAGGGTTTTGGATCACAACCGTAGCCTATCCATAGTTCCTTAGTGAAATCCTTTTAATATTTCAGCGTAACGCTTGGACATTTCCAACGGAGGGTACAGGTAAGTCAAGGCATTCATATGTTATATTGTGTGTTGTATGTATTGATGCGTAGCTACCATTAACAAATCATAATGGAGTGCCCCCCCCCACTGGGATTGCACCGAGACGGCTTCTACAATCATAAGCCGGAGCTATTATGCGCATTCTTCAATGTATGCCGCGAGACTCCGATAGTTTGCAAATTCTTAGGTTTAGAAAATGAAGCAAGAGAACGATAGGAAATCTGAAGGTCAATCTTTACTCCCAACACTGACAATAAGAGTTTTCATAGGTATTACTGGTTGGGCCTCGTCAACACACTTAAAAAAGTCGACTAACCACACCGGACTATCTAGAATAGATGAGCACAGAACATAAAAAGGTACACTAGAAAGGTCCCGTCAAACACACAACAAAAAGTAATGCTCCATGAACTCATATCGATGACACAAGCGTCACGAGGCTGTCCGTTTGCGTCCACATAGCATCGCAAAAAATTGGAAAACCAGTAGTGCAGACTTTCACGTCTTGCTGGTTGTTGAAGCAGGAGGTAACTGGCATGTTATCAATAATCCTGTTTAAAATACTATTGATGAATCGAAAGAGATCGTTGTTCCACTATAGCTGGCTCACCAATGATGCTGATAGTTAAGACGCATGCCTCGCAGCAGCAGTCGAAGCTTCTCAATACTCTTCGGAGTATCCGTGTACGTATTCGTGCGAACTTTTGAGCATTTTTGACTTTGGAGAAATGATATCTGCAACCAATACGCTATCGGATACATTCGCAGCGCTTCGTAGCAAACACAGAAAAACGAAACGGATAAAGGAGGCGTCCGTCTCCGCTCTAGATCCCGCCGCGAAAGGGCAGAGCGCAGAGCGCAGACAGACAGACGCTGGAGCGGCGCCGCCGGGTGGAATGATTCAAGTCATTTCCGCCAGCGATGCCGCCGGCGCCGCTGGCGGCGAGCTCTGCGTCCCTGCCCTATGGTTAAGCATAGGGCAGCGGCAACGCCGCAGAAGTCTGCGGGGGCCTTTACATTACAATGTCGTCGCACACCATATTCAACTGGACCGAGAGCGGAGCCGATTTTCTGTGTCGATGCGATTTGCGCATCGACAAAATGTAATTCATTTTAAGTGCCTAATTGAAGCACGCCGACCGAAGATACAGGTGCGTCTTTCCGCCACGAAATAAAAGGAAACCGCCTCCGTTTCGTTCCTAGCCTGCATCTCACCAACATCCTCCAGTAAAGTCGAAGCCGGTGCATTTCTACCTTTCAGTACTTATATAATAAAAGATAAATTACTCCATTATGCGTCTAGATTAGCGGAAGAAATGAAGGCTGCGCTCCAACTATACTACCCCAAGGACACCATATGTACAACACAGCCGATGTGCATGAAGCCTTAATATCATCTAGCACAGTTCTTTTCCGTAGCGTTTTAGATTCGTCGATATTACCTTTACTTCACTTTCAGCCCTATTAGTCTGTCGTTTAGTTATAATGTAGTAGGTCTTGTGCTTGCATTATTGTGGAAACAATAATGTCAGAGGGAGAGCTTTGATTGAGGGTATTTTCCATACAATTACCTGCAATGCGTAACGTTATTTTAGGCGAGCGGTAAACTTACAATATTGGACTGCTCTTTTGCGAGCTCCTTTGTCTCAACTTCCTAACCAACATCCTGAAAAGACCCAGATACGCTTCGATCATGTTCTTTCGTCACTAAAACAAGCCACTTCTCCTTTTCGTAAGTGAACTCATAATAACATCTGCATCAAAAGCGCTTGCTAGCGGTCAGGAAAGCTTTCTAGAAATCTTGCTGGAACGCGCAAGTATGACAATTGCTCCGAGTGCTTTCGACGATTCAGAAAGTTGCATTTGAATTTCGATGTCCCACAATAAAGTGTGGCAGACACTGGCTTCCGGAAGCGTGGGGATCTTTTAGATACCGTTTTGCTGTGCTGCCGCTAACGAGCACCTTAAGCCAAATTCTAAAGGAACCCACACACTTCTGCGGCAACTCGAGGCCCTATTCTTAACTGTAGGGCAGGGACGCAGACTTCGCCGGCTGCGGCGCCCCTGCCTTATCCGTAACCTTAGCGGCGTTACCACAGAAGTGTGTGGGAGCCTTAAGAGTAACATTTGCTCAAATCAATCGGTATACTACAGAGGGAGTGTATATCCCGCAATACCTTCAATGGTCTGGGGAGCATATTTTTCCGAAACAGGAAGCTGCAGCACCCCGCCCCATGTTTGCCATTAGCTTTGTCTCAAGTCCGCTGTCGTGCCAACATGCAAACGATAGCACATTCTGAGATACGCAAACTGAAATTGGCAAATGCCTTCGAATTAGCAATCATCCATTCAGCATGTTGCTCTGGCAAAACTTCACGATTGCACAAGTCTCCATGACCGACTGTCATGAAACCTGGGCATTTTTGGAAGGATAGTTTCAAATCTTCTATGTCACGCAGGTTTGTTAAATTCAACTTTATTACGCCCGATGTTTCGACGGTATCGTCGTTATCAAAGGCCTGAAAGAAATTCGGTGGTCTGCAGAATGTACACTCATACCGTCAACTGCCCTAATTTTCCCAACCCTGCAGTGTCAATGGGGTCCCAAGAGTGTCACTAAGAAATTACTCCAATACGAGCGCAACTCACCGCTGCTTTATCAGCACTGGAAGACTGCCCTACTATGCAACAACCATTTAGCAAATGAAGCACACTCGGTGTGCAGGAGTATACGGACTTCGAGGAGCACAGCGTCTCGCAGTGGAATAAAGGGCAAGAGATCGCTCGAAATGGAAATACACTCGTTTCTGTTGTTCATCGTTGGAATGCGTTCATAAATATAGTGCCTGTCATTTTTGTGCAGTAGAATCGTTAATTTGATGCTAAAATCGTGCCCGTTGTGGATCTCTACTACTCAGCGGGCTCAACAAGCTTCGCCTTCGCTTGCCAGCTAGGTGCCCTCTGATCCGAAGACCTAGAACTCTACCGGTTTCTCCGATGTACAGCTCATTGCAGTACACAATGCTCCTCACGATTGCTTTTTTGCATCATAACAACACCTTGATTTCTTATGCAAAATATCCATTGCTGCTAAAAGCTACTTTTTAAAACGAAGCGGTAGCTCACCATAGCCTGTTGTAACTGTGTCAACGAAAATAGTTTTTCTCATTCCAACATTCCAATAGTATCCGTCGATTATTCTAATAACCAGCGTCCGTCGCCGGCTTCGCCGGCGCCGTACGCTGGACATGCAGGCCACGCCAGGCTTGCCGGCTTCGCCGGCTTCGGGTGTAGCGGGCCACGCTAGGAACGTAGCCCTAACAAAGTTTGGGTGCTTGTTCAGCCAGCATCTCTCGCCGGCTTCGCCGGCGCCGTACGCTGGACGTGCGGGCCACGCCAGGCTTGCCGGCTTTTCCGGCTTCGAGTGTGGCGGGCCACGCTAGGAACGTAGCCCTAACAAAGTTTGGGATGATTCCTCAGCCAGCGTCCGTCGCCGGCTTCGCCGGCGCCGTACCCAGGACATGCGGGCTACGCCAGGCTTGCCGGCTTCGGGTGTGGCGGGCCACGCTAGGAACGTAGCCCAAACATAGTTTGGGATGCTTCCTCAGCCAGTGTCCGTCGCCGGCTTCGCCGTACGCTAGACGTGCGCCACGCCAGGCTCGCCGGCTTCGGGTGTGGCGGGTCACGCTAGGAACGTAGTCCATAGCATGCGCATAGGTTGAAACAGAAATAAAAATGGGTGAGGAAAAGGTCAGCAGCAGTGTGAAAAAAACATAAATGCAGACGAAAATGGAGTAAAGGACGGATGTAAAAATGAAGTGAAAATGGAGGGTGAAGGTGAATGAACCCGTACCGAGAGCAATCGCACAATGTTCTCTGCTTTGCATCCCTTTGGCAGTGTGTTCATAAACACATTAGATGGGATCAACATGCCATCATCGACAGTTCATGCGCCGTCAGCAGTAAACATCCTCGGAAGCGGTGGGCGCAGCGGACGCGGCGGACTTAGCGCGGCGGGCGCAGCTGACGCGGCGGACTTATCGCGGCGGACGCGGCGAGCGCGGCTTGCTTGAGCGCGGCGGACATGGCAAGCTTCAGCGCAGCCGACGCAGCGGACGTAGCGGACGCAGCGAACGCAGCGAACGCTGCGGATGCGGCAGACGCAGCGGACCCAGCGAACGCAGCGAACGCGGCGGGCTTCATCGCAGCGTGCGCGGCCGGCTTCACATAAGAGTGCATGTTGGCTTCACTTAAGAGTGCATGCTGGCTTCACATAAGAGTGCATATTGGCTTCACATAAGAGTGCAAACATGTCGTCGGACAGTGACTCATGCCTCTCCCGATTATGTATGGTAACCAGCGTCCGTCGCCGGCTTCGCAGGCGCCGTACGCTGGACATGCGGGCCACGCCAGGCTTACCGGCTTCGCCGGCTTCGGGTGTGGCGGGCCACGCTAGGAACGTAGTCCAAACATAGTTTGGGATGCTTCTTCAGCCAGGGTCTCTCGCCGACTTCGCCGGCGCCGTACGCTGGACGTGCGGGCCACACCAGGCTTGCCGGCTTCGGGTGTGGCGGGCCACGCTAGGAACGTAGCCCAAACACAGTTTGGGATGCTTCTTCAGCCAACGTCTCTCGCCGACTTCGCCGGCGCCGTACGCTGGACGTGCGGGCCACGCCAGGCTTGCCGGCTTCGGGTGTGGCGGGCCACGTTGGGGGGGGGGGGGGGCACGCCAGGCTTACCGGCTTCGCCGGCTTCGGGTGTGGCGGGCCACGCTAGGAACGTAGCCCAAACACAGTTTGGGATGCTTCTTCAGCCAATGTCTCTCGCCGACTTCGCCGGCGCCGTACGCTGGACATGCAGGCCACGCCAGGCTTGCCGGCTTCGCCGGCTTCGGGTGTAGCGGGCCACGCTAGGAACGTAGCCCTAACAAAGTTTGGGATGATTCCTCAGCCAGCGTCCGTCGCCGGCTTCGCCGGCGCCGTACGCTGGACGTGCGGGCCACGCCAGGCTTGCCGGCTTTTCCGGCTTCGAGTGTGGCGGGCCACGCTAGGAACGTAGCCCTAACAAAGTTTGGGATGATTCCTCAGCCAGCGTCCGTCGCCGGCT
Organism: Heligmosomoides polygyrus polygyrus; assembly: GCA_947396885.1. Taxonomy (NCBI): domain Eukaryota; kingdom Metazoa; phylum Nematoda; class Chromadorea; order Rhabditida; family Heligmosomidae; genus Heligmosomoides; species Heligmosomoides polygyrus. Next base: position 33,504,992 of record OX377204.1, on the reverse strand, counting down.
TCGCCGGCGCCGTACCCAGGACGTGCGGGCCACGCCAGGCTTGCCGGCTTCGGGTGTGGCGGGCCACGCTAGGAACTAAGCCCAAACACAGTTTGGGATGCTTCTTCAGCCAATGTCTCTCGCCGACTTCGCCGGGGCCGTACGCTGGACGTGCGGGCCACGCCAGGCTCGCCGGCTTCGGGTGTGGCGGGTCACGCTAGGAGCGTAGTCCATAGCATGTGCATAGATTGAAACAGAAATGAAAATGGGTGAGGAAAAGGTCAGCGGCAGTGTGAAAATACAGAAATGCAGACGAAAATGGAGTAAGGGACGGATGCAAAAATGAAGTGAAAATGGAGGGTGAAGGTCCATGAACCCGTACCGAGAGCAATCGCACAATGTTCTCTGCTTTGCATCCCTTTGGCAGTTTGTTCATAAATACATTAGAGGTGATCAACATGCCACCATCGACAGTTCATGCGCCGTCGTTTGACAAATTTACTAGGAATATTAGCCAGGATTTCCTGTTGATCTGCAATTAACAAAGTCAGTATAGAGTAAGACTGCACTTCTAAAAATCAGCTATCATCCACGTTTTGCAGAGGTACTGATAACTCAACATGCAAACACAAAACTGTGCGAGGACGATGGGACACTCATCGAAAGCATGCTCCCGGAAAACAAAAACAAAATATTATCTAAAGAGTTATTCAAACTCTGCTGCACACAGTAATACTCCATAGATCATTCCTCTGCTTTAGAGCCTTATTCGAAAGTGTCCCTCAATCTCTCACCGCAAGGCGGGATGCTCTCGACAGATGCAAACAATGATGAGGCAGCCATCCTCTTTGTATCCCTCTGAAGTGTAGTTCCTTTCCCGTATTCCAATAGTCTGGCTAACCATCCTCTTTCCGACCAGAATTTGGATGGTCACCACGATGTCTAAGTTGATATGCGGCAAACGAGTGTTTTTGGAGTAATCTGATCGTGAAGTACACTTCTAGGTGCGCTCACGTAGAAATTGCGCCAGTACTCATCGATTGCGTCGCTCTATTTGCTTATTGATAGTTAAGTGCTGCTGACATGAAGTTCCCTCATGGCGCATTTCCCCCCTTTCATAATTTTACTTCGCTTTTCCCAAGCTGGTGCTTTAATGTGCATCTGTTATTGGGTGATAAATTGTCAACGAAGAAGGAGTATCTAGACTGATACTGCTTCAATAGTTTTGCTACAGAGATAAGTCGTACATAAATCCAAAACCGACTGTTACGCGTTTCAGCCGGCAAACCTGAAATACAAAAAAGTGGTTGAAAAATAAAAAGCAAATAAAAGGGTGATGGAAAAATAACTAAAGAAGTTACGGTCAAAGTCACTACCACGTAGTTGAACTGCGACTGGAATACCACCAGGTCCCTCAATGACAGCCGAATATTGTAGGAAAGCCCTTTCAGTTTTGGCGAACAAACCACTCGTCGCTGCCTTTTATTCGCGTGTAATTTCTGGGGAATATATTTCGTTGTTTCTCCAAACCAAAAATATGTTACCACTTCTCAACACCACCCTTCTCTTAGTGTTTTTGAATCACATGTTCCCAATGTTGCTCAGTTTTCTTTACATTTTTCCTCAAATTTGAGTTTTGGTTTTTTGATGGCAAAAGGTTCTAACTGGGGTACCAGGCTCTCAAACCACTACCGTAATAGCAATCGTTGTGTGTCCGCCACGTCTTCGATTAGTGCTGGGATCATACCAACTCCCCGTTAATCATGAATGAAGCTACGGAACTACGACATGTATACGTCTCATACTGTTTGAGGGGGTTTTGTGTTTCAACATTTTGGGAAGAATACTGTTTGACGGCTCTGCAGTGCTAGGGTGTGAGAGTGCTCACGCTGCGTCACCAAACTTCACTATGTTGCGTTTAACGATATGTTAGGTTAGGCAGAGCCTCATTACACTTCAAGTCTGTGTTCGGATTCCGCAAGCCATCGATACGAAACAATACGTCAAGTCTTAACGATGATCTACGGAATATACCTGCGTCAAAACAGAACTTTTTTAGACATCCCTTTTCTAGCTCATCAATCGCTAAAGGCTGGTATTAATCACCTCGAGCAACAGGAGCATGTTCTAGACATTGTAAGAATAATACACTAAGGCAACACATGTCCATGTGTACTTAGATCCAGTATTACGTTCATGAAGAATAAAACACACTTACGAAGTTCTTGAAATTGTGAATGATTGCAGCTACACAACACAGGTGACCTTACAAGGGAAGCGCATGAGCTTCTCTCAAAGGTTCTCAACGACACCTATATGGTGTAGTGAGCCATGAGGCGCACAAGTGCTTTTCGTTCTGCTACGGGCCGCTAGGTGGTCCAAAAATGACGGAAAACTGTCCCAAGGCAACCTTATCTGATTGCAGAGATGCCGTACACCATGGGTGTCGAGTTGGCCGAGTGGGTAGTGCTGAGGACTCGTGAGCACGAGATGGGGGTTCGGATCCAGACCTATGCAAATTGCCGCAGTGGTTTTGCATCTTCTGAAAAAACCTGTCTAAAAAAACTATCGTGAAGTCAGACAGGTTTTTTTATTTTCACACTATTGGGAACAATTCTCTCTTGCACACTCTATGCATTATATATGTACATGTTACAAGGCGGTGTAATTGCGCCAAAACTGCGGCCAACAGTTTCGATTGACTTCGCCTTCACACATATTTTCTTCCAAAATGTATGCGCTCGATATGCACCTACGGTGCGTTGTTGTTGGTGTGACAAACATTTATGCATCTATCGACTGCTTCGTCATCATTCTTCCTTATACTTGTTAGTGGCGGAGAGATTAGAGGACATCCGTTTACCCATGAAAATACACAGGACGGTCAAGAGGGACGTGGTGAATTTGAATCCACCGTCTCGTTTTTTCAAAACCATCCACTTTCTGTGCCACTGCCGACGTGATCCCAAACTTCGTACAACGTAAACGATGTTCCGTGCAAGCGACCATCCAAAGGATGACAGGAAGATTTTCTCTATTCACATGCATATACACTCCCCTCCCGTTATGACGCCTTTAGATAAGACGTGACTCTCGATAGAACGTAGATTTTTTCTTATAGCGCGATTTTGGGAGGAGCTCTGCGTTCAAAACGACCCCCGTTACAACGCGGCCTGGGCTCAATTCCGGTCCCACGCGGAAATCGAGCAAGATGCTGATTGCGTTTATGGTCTTAGAAGTTGCCGTATATTGGGAGACTTCTGTTACAACTGGCAGACGCACTGGTTTATCGCAGACTAAGAATGAATACAACCAACCTCACCAGAGGCCTTTTATACCACTGGCGAGAACACCTTATCACAGAGATCATTCATTCCAACACCTTCCTCCTAAGACGAACAACGGAGGCGTAAGTCTTCTTCGTAGGATCCACATTGAGTTTCTTCGGTGCACGTCTATTTCTGATCGGTCGTGATGGAGCCATCCTGTTTAAGTCTATTGGTGCCTGAATATCTGTTTGAGGATTTTCGACCTGTGATGGTAGTCGTACCTGGGTAGACTGCTGGATATCGGTAGGAGAGTTGTCGACTGATGCTGATTCTTGGCACTGGGTGGGCTGTTGGGTCTGGTGGCAAGGAAGGAGTGGTAAGTCGTAGAGGGACAAGGTCTTTTCAGTGGTGCTTGTCCTTTTTCTCAGCTGGTTGGCTTGTCTTTTCCATATTTGGCTTTGAACCATGACGTCGTAAACACATCGACCGTGTTTCTTGAGTACCTGTCCGATGATCCATTTCGGACTTCCTTCTCTGTAATCGCGAACCCAAACTAGGTCTCCAGGTTCGAATCTTCTCGCTTGCGCCCCATGATGGCGATTAAATTGATGCTCCATCTTCTCATTGTATTGTCGTTCCATTGTGTCTTGTGGTTTCAGCATGGTTAGCTTGGAACGTATGAAGTCTTTTGACGTGATTTGTATTCCGTTATCCGTTACTAGTGCTTGTGCACCCAAACTGAGCGAATATTCGACGAAGTTGGTTGAGCGTTGCCGTGGATGTAGTGGATGTCATCTCCATTATTTCTGGCCATTTGTAATACGCATCTACTGCGATTAAAACATTTTTCCACCTATAGGGCAGGAATAATCGACGTGTACACGAGACCATGTGGTAGTCTCGATCGGCCATGACGACAACGTAGTTTTGACGGGATTCTTTGCGGACTCTTGACAGTTCTTACAGGACTTGACCACCTCTTCGATATTTTTGTCGATATTTGGCCAGTAACAGTAATCTCTGGCAAGCATTTTCATCCGTGATATCCCAGGATGTCCATCATGCAAGTCACGAAGGACGCACAATTGCAGATTTGCAGGAATGACGATACGATCTCCAAACACTAAGCAGTCTTGTTGCGTGGACAAGCTGTTGCGGATTCTTTTGAAATGCAAAATTCGTGCTTCCTTCTTTGGCCATTGTCCAAGTTGAACACAACGAAGGATATCCTTCAGGAGTGGATCCTTGAGAGTATGTTCAGCAATTGTTTCCGCAGTGATTGGTAGCTTGGTCGCCGCATGTTCCAACAGGTGAATAGCGTCCGTGTTTATGTTGGCGATTACGACGTCTTCTTCTGCAGTCTGTTGTTCTGCAATGAGACGCGACAATGCATCTGCCTGTCCAAAATCTGTCGTTCTGCGATACTCGATAGTGAAATCGTAGTTGTGAAGCAGTAAAGCCCAGCGCTTTAGACGATTGGCCGTATAGACTGGTATTCCCTTTTTGCTTCCATAGATCGCAAGAAGTGGTTTGTGATCTGCCAGGGGTGTAAAGTGACGGCCATGGAGATATCGGTGAAATTTTCTCACAACGAAAACGAGGGCCAGGCCTTCTTTTTCCACTTGCCCATAATTTCTCTCGGCAGTCGATAGAGAACGACATGCGTGGTAAATTGGTTTTTCCATTCCGTTGGAGAATCGGTGGGATATGACTGCTCCGATTCCGTATTCCGAAGCATCTGCTGCCACAACTATTTACTTTGAGGGGCCGTAGTGAGTGAGTAGTAAATCCGATGATAGAACTTCTTTGGCGTGCTCAAAAGTTCGTTGACATTCGGGTGACCAGCAGAATGGGACGTCCTTCCTGAGCAATTTGTCGAAAGGTTCCCGCAGTTGGCGCATTTCCTTAACAAAGGCTCCATAGTAGTTGAGTAGACCCAGGAACGACCTCAGTTGTACAATGTCCTTTGGTGATGGCATCTTTTTGATCACTTCGATTTTGGCTGGATATGGCCGAAGGCCGTTTTCATCAATAATATTGCCTAGGTAGCGTAACTTCGGCATGAGAAAGCTGCATTTCTCACTACGAATGCGAAATCCGTATTTTTGTATCCTCTTAAATAGAGCTTCGAGGTTGGTGGTGTGCTCTTTTATCGTTCGGTCAGTAACGATGATATCGTCAAGATATGCGTCACATCTGTCGAGTCCAGGGGCCAGATTCATCAACGAGAACGGAGGTAAATCTTACCGTTACTACCCGGTAGCGGCTCACTAACCGCAAGTTGTGATTCATCAAACTCGCGGTAAGTGATGGCGTTGTGGTTAAAATGACGGCTGTTGCGTGTTGGCTGCAACAACGGCAGCAACACGCAATGGCCGTCAAACTGCTAAATCAATATCGCTCGGTGTTCGACTTCTCAGGGTTTTCTTCCACTCGTTTATTTATTCTGATGATAGCATTCACTTCGTTTCTTGACTTCTTTGACGAGCTATTCATATGTACTCTTCCCCGCCTCGGGTGTAGCTGCTGGAGTGAGGTTATCTAATCAGGGAAACATTTCCCTCATCCTTGTTTGGCACGTTTTCTCATTCCACTATGTTATAGTGCACTGTTTCTTTCTTTTTACATGACAACACTATAAGATGTCAGGTCTTAGTTACTATGCCATTTTC